>CM066332.1:16324213-17066713 GCA_033807585.1 Hydrophis major | reverse complement strand
CAAGTCAGTCCATTTTTGGCTCCTGCTCTGCTGATAATGATGGATAAGCATTTTTATTTAATGACCAGTGAATTATTACGGCTGGTCTACTGGAGATCATTTCTATTAGATGGAATATTTATTGGTGATTATTTATTTCCCAGCTGTCAAGTAAAGAGCAGATATGAATCAGCTCCACTGACATTAAGAACAGGAGAATGTTGTTATGGAGAGGATAACATTGAAATTAAAAGACAAAGAAGATTCAATATATTATAGAGCTTGGGATGTCTGGTATGAGTGGTTTAGAAATAAAAAGAAAATAAAATGGCAATTAGGAAAAGAATGAGGAAGTATGTAAATATGTATATATGCAATAGAAAAGACTGAAGTGTAAGATGAAATATATTGAATTGTAAAAAGAGTAAGATGTAATGGGTGGTGGAATAAATAATCATATATTGAAAGATGTAAGCAAATATAAAAGATGTCTTGAAGTTGATAACAATGCATATAGTTTTATATTTTTAAACTTTTGAATATCAATGAAATATTTTAAAAAAGGGGAGGGAACAGAATGCTCAGCTTGAAGCAAGGTTGAAGAACTGCTGCTTGATTCGATGTCCAAAGCACTGGGATTGACTCAAAGTGAATTAAGCACAGGGGTAGGGTTCTACTGGTTTGGATTGATTCAGGCCAACCGGATGTTAAAGTTACATCTGGTTTGTCAAACCAGTATTTCAACCGACCGGCTGGTCACACCCACTCCGCCCCTCCCAGGAATTTCCACGTCGCCCATTTTCGATGGAGGTAAGTTCAAAGGCCTCTTGGACCCTGGAAAAACTGGAAGTTGCAAAATGGGCCTGTTCCGGTGGGCCTCCAGAGCCCATGGGAGGCTGTTTTCGCTCTCTCAGACACCCGGGGGAAGCCTCCGGACTCTTGGGAGTATGAAAACGGCTTCCCCCGGAGTCTGGAGGCCCACCGGAAGCTGGAAACAGGAAGATCTAGTACACCACACCCACCCAGCAACTGGGCAGCGAACCGGTTGCTGGGATTTTGGAATCCCCTCCCTGATTAAGCAACATAACCTCCAACCCCATGGTACCCAAGAACAATGATCCCTTCAACGTTTGTATTTTATACAACGCGGGGAAGGTTTTTCCTTGATATGGTAGCTCAGCAATGACTAAGTGGTGCAGAGGTGGTATTCAGCAGGTTCTGACCCGTTCTGGAGAACCGGTAGCGGAAATTTTGAGTAGTTCCAAGAACTGGCAAATTCCACCTCTGACTGGCTCCGCCCCCGTCTCTTCTCTGCCTCCCGAGTCCCAGCTGATTGGCTGGGTTTTCTTTTGTTGCTCTGCACAGGAGAACGGAGCTGGTAAGCAGGTTAATGGGGTGGGGAGGGAATGGGATTTTGCAGTAACCTTCCCCTGGAATGGGATGGGAACAGAGGTTTTACAGTATTCTTCCCCTGCCACGCTCACTAAGCCATGCCCACCAAGCCATACCACGCCCACCACAGAACTGGTAGTAAAAAAATTTGAATCTCACCACTGAAGCGGTGATTAAATCATTAATCAGAATAGAGCTGGAAGGAACCTTTGAGGACTTCTAGTCCAACCCCCTGCTCAACCAGGAGACCCTATATGCTGCCTAGTCTCTTCTAAAAAACCTCCAGCATTGAAGCACTTACAACTTCTGGAGGCAAGCTGTCCCACTGGTCAATTCTTCTCACTATCATGAAGTTTCTCCTCCATTCCAGGTTGCCTCTCTCCTTCATTAGTTCTCATCCATTGTCTCGTCTTGCCTTCTGGGGCTTTGGAAAAGCTGTAACGCTACGGGTGATCCACCCAAGAATTACAAAGCAAACCCTGCTCCCCTTTTATTACCCGCCACCTTCGTGTAATAAAAATAAATTGAAATCATTCCAAAGTCAAGAGGCAGTGGCAAAGCATTTGCTGAAAACTTTTTGCCAAGAAAAGTGCAGAGACTTGCCCAGGCAGTCTCTGGGAATCTGACACAACTGAAGGGGGGGGGGGAACCCAAGAAAATTAAAATCCAGAATTTAGGGAGATGTTGATTCAAGAATTGTGGATGCTCCATCACTGGAGCTTTTCAAGAAGAGATTGAATGGCCATTTATCCAGAATGATATAGGGCAGGAATGTCAAAGTCAATTTAATTGAGGGCCGCATCTGGGCTGTGGTTGACCTCAGGGGGCCAGGCAGGCATGGGTGACTGGGTGAGTATGGCAGCTTGATGCCACTCTCCAAATTGCTGGCATGTTTCCTTCCATGCATTGGGTGGCCCGATTTTCCTCTTCAAACTGTGTAGACTGGGACAAAACGATGTGGGTCATTACATTTTCCAGGATGGCCCAGCAGGTTGGATCCAACCATATCTTGGGCTGACACCCCTGGTATAGGGTCTCCTTCTGGGTCGGACTAGAAGACCTCCAGTCAGGCATGGGATTCTTCCAGTTCGCACCTATTCACTAGAACCGGTTGTTAACATTCTAAGCAGTTTGGAGAACCGGTTGTTAGAAGAAATTACTGGCCTAATCCTGTAAGGAAGGCAGGAAGGAAACATTCTGTTCTTGCTTCCAGAAACTGCCTCTCCATTAACCCTTATTACATTCTTGGCAGGACTAGGCTTCCTGTCTCTGGAACTTCTCTGGAGTTATTTTTCCCTCCTTTGCTGGTACTTTGCTTGTGTGGAGTGACCATTCAAAGTTACAATGGCACTGAAAAAAGTGACTTATGACCATTTTTCACACTTACGACTGTTGCAGCATCCCCACAGTCATGAGAGGCCAGGCGAGGAGATGCGTGCCTCGATGTGAGTGATATTGAGTTGGCCACGCCCAGCCAACAACATGACCACCAAGCCATGTGCACCCAGTCACATGACCACCAAGCCACGCCCACCACCTAAGCCATGCCCACAGAACCGGTTGTTAAAAATTTGAATCCCACCCCTGCCTCCAGATTATTGTGTAATGTGCCTTTTCAGAAAACTTGTTCTTTGTTCCTCATTCCTTTTTTTAAAAAAAATAATAATTTTAAAGGGTGGCATCCATATCAGAAGACATTTTGCTTGCAAGTGGGTGTTCATTAGCATAAAATGAAGGTTCAGGAGGAGGTCTCCATCTGCCAAACATTGTATATTCTCACATTTCATTGCCTGCCAGAAACAATAAAAACTACTTTAACATTGTTAAAATTAGGGTATTTGCTAAAAACCTAGGAGAGATGCCTTCTCGGCTTGTTGTTCTTCCTTCGGAGATCAGGATGGCTTCAGCTTGTTGGCCCCTTGTAAGGCCTTGAAGATCTGGTTCTATGTCCAGGACCTGGGCCCCAAAAGTGTGCAGGGCCCCATTTCCTGCCTATATTATCATCTAATAACATTTTTTTCTTAGTTGCTTTATAATATTTATTTTTGGCCTTTATATATTTATTTTTAGCCTAAGGATATTTATCCATGTGGTAGGGCTGTGTTGCTATTATCCTTCTCATCTTTCCTTCTCCTATTGGTATCTTGTGATTTATCCCTTTGTTATTTGCCTCTTATGATTCATGATTTATCACTTTGGGGGTTGTATGTACACTGGGAGATTATGTATGTACACAGAGAGCCTACACTTTATATGTACCCTGTATGTTTGTATGTACAATGAGAGGTTATGCACTGGAGATAAATTCCTAGTGCATGCAATCACACTTGGCCAATTAAGAATTCTGTTCTGTCCTGTTCTGTTCCGTTCTGCTCCATTCCACTCTTCACTCTTCACTCGATTCCATTATTCTATTCTATTCTATTCTACTTTACACTTCCATTCCATTCCACTTTATTTTCTATTCTATTCTATTCTAATTCTATTCTGTTCTACTCTACTCTCGTCTTCCATTTTATTCCATTCCACTCTATTTTCTATTCTACTCTACTCTACTCTACTTTTCTACTCTACTCTACTCTACTATACCCTATTTTCTATTCTATTCTATTCCATTCCATTCCACTCCACTCCACTTCATTCTTATTCCATTCCACTCTGCATTTTACTCTATTCTTCATGCTACGCTGCACTATACTATGCTATTTATTTTTGTCCCTCCTCCTCCCTCTTCCTATTATTATTATTATTATTATTATTATTATTATTATTATTATTATTATTATTATTATTTGTTTAGCGTTGTTCTCTGCCCAAAGTTACTTATTTGAGATGGGTGGCTATAGAAAATAAATAAATACATGAAAAGTTGGAAGTTCATTTCGGAGAAGTTCAGTTTTCAAAAAAAGTTCAGTTTGGGAACAAATGGGCACCACACCAATATCAGAAAAATATCCAGGAGAAACCCCTACAGTGATCTGTTCTACAAGTAGCACCTCACACTCTTCCCTACATCGCCTTCACTTTTATGTAGATGGCAAGTGCCCCCATGGAAGGCCAAAGCAAGGATGGCAAGATACAATAAATGCAGACATGAAAAATGCCCAATTGGATCCGGATCCTGCATTTGATTGCACAAGATGGCGTTTGTTGATCCAAAAAGTGGACTGGTAGGAAAAATCATGATGATGATGAATGGAAAGGTGGAGGACTCTCAGAAGGAATTGTTCATGCTTCTGAAATTGTTTACTGTTTAAAATTGTCCTGCATTCCATCGATACACTGAAAGCAGAGGTGGTTATTCAGCAGGTTCTGACCAGTTCTGGAGAACTGGTAGTAGAAATTTTGAGTAGTTCGGAGAACCGGCAAATCCCACCTCTGACTGACCCCGCCCTCATTTATTCTCTGCCTCCTGAGTCTCAGCTGATTGGCTGGGTCTTCATTTGTTGCCCTGCACAGGAGAACAGAGCTGGAAAGCAGTTAGTGGGGTGGGGAGGGAATGGGGATTTTGCAGTAACTTTCCCCTGCCATGCCCAGAAAGCAATGCCATGCCCACCAAGCAATGCCCACAGAACCAGTAGTAAAAAAAAATTGAATCCCACCACTGACTGAAAGATTCACACAAGATCTCCACTTCCAGAAGGTCCCAAAAGGAGAAAATTGATAAAAGGAGTCAGGAAAAGCTGGAGTGAATCTTGCACTGGGAGACATTAATGCAGCCTTAAAACATACGAAAAGGATTGTCTGAATTATTATTATTACAAACAAGATGGTTTGTCAAAACCCAAACAAACCCAAACAAAAACAAAAACAAGGCTCCAATTTCCGGGTTGCTGAGCTTCTGAAACCAGGTTGGCTTCATTTTTACCCAAATAATATTGCCAAACATGACCTGGATCAGCCAGTCCAGAAGCCAAGTAGGGAATCCAGGGGGAAAAAAATGTGGCCAGTTCTCGGAACTCCACATGGGCTCCTTTCCATGTTTCCCTTCCCACCCTAAAGTTGTTGTTTTTTTGGTCCTTTCACTGTTTCCTCTTCAAATAAGTTTGCTAATCTAATTCAATTTTGAGACTGCCTGGCTCCTTAAACCAATCTGGACAGCTTACAACTGAAAGACAACCACAGCATGCTGTATTTAGAACAAGTCCCCAAGCAACCAGAAGATTATACACTCCCCATAAAAAAACCCAAATCACAGCAGCTCCCCAACCAATCCTATCCCAAAGCCTGGGAGAAGAACTGCATTTTTCAACCATTTCCTACACAACAGTTCCTGGGGAATAATGTTGCAAAAGGGACATTCTGGAGACAATATGGGTGGTCCTCGACTTACGCCCACAATTGGGTCTCAAGCAGTGGTGGGATCCAAAATTTTTTACGACCAGTTCTGGGTCGGTGGGCATGGCAAGGGAAGGACACTGCAAATCTCCATTCCCACCCCACTCCAGGGGGAAAGTTACTACAAAATCCCAATTCCCTCCCCACCCCACTAACCTGCTTTCCAGCTCTGTTCTCCTGTGCAGGGCAACCAAAGAAGACCTGGCCGATCATCTGGGGTTGGCGGGGCCAGTTGGAGGTGGTACTACTCAAAATGTCTGCCACCAGGTTCTCCAGAACTGGTCAGCACCTGCTGAATACCACCTCCGGCCCCAAGTGTATGTTACTAAGCAATACCTATGGTTAAGTGAGTTTTGCCCCATTTTATGACTTTTCTTGCCCCCGTTGTTAAGTGAACCACTGCAATTGTTATGTTAGAAACACAAGTTTAAGTGAATCTAGCTTCCCCGTTGACTTTGCTTGCCGGAAAGCTGCAAAAGATGATCACATGATCCCTGGATATGGCACCCCTCATAGTTGCCAAGTATCTGAATTTTGATCGTGTGACCATGAGGATGCTGCAATGCTCACCAATGTGAAAAATGGTCACTTTTTCCCCAGTGATTTTTGTAACTTTGAATGGTCCCTCAATGATTTGTTGTAAGTCAAGGACTTCCTGTATGTCCTTGATGGGACTCACTGACTCTACCTGACTTATCGGCTAGGCAGAAATGCTTGGGGACAAGCCATCCTTCAGCCAGCTAAGCTAACTTGGTTGTTTTTCCAATATAGCAAGAGCCGTGGTGACGCAGTATTTAATATGCAGTACTGCAGGCTACATAAGCTGACTGCCAGCTGCCAGCAGTTCGACCGTTTGATTCTCACTGGCTCAAGGTTGCCTCAGCCTTCCATTCTTCCAAGGTCAGTAAAATGTGGACACAGCTTGTTGGGGGCCATATTCTGACTCTGTAAACAGCTTAAAGAGGGCTGTAAAGCACTGTGAAGCAGCACATAAGTCTAAGTGCTGTTACTATAGCATAGACAGTAGAGTATAAACTCATTTATAAGACACTAAAACACCATGAAATTCTCACCGTCAAAAAGGCAGAATTGCTTAATAAGAGGAGTTAATGTAACAGGTATATTGGATCTCATTTATACTATATATATGTGGAAATGTGATTGTTACGTTGCTAAGATGAATAAGAAGAATTAATAATGAATTAAGATGAATAAGAAGAATTAATAATGGATAAGTAGTTTGAAATATGTACCTAATCGACACACAATTGAAATGGAATGGATTTTTTTTTTTGTACATAAAAAAAATAAAAAAAAAAACAATGGCAGAATTGCTTCTGCAGCTTCAGAGGAATTGACAACAGTATTAATTCAACAGTACAGGATTTTCACAAAGAAATCCTGGCCTTTTCCAGCTCCGAATACTTACTCACAAAGAAGGATCCCATTTTCTAAAGCAGCGCGAAAACTCTTGCTTCCGAAACTTTTCCCAGTAACCGCCTGCGAAGAAAAACATAACAATAATGAGCAATCTCATGGGAAAATCAGACATATCAATGAGTAACTTTCAAGAGGGCGCATCTATGCTTCTTTGAAGAGCTGGAGCCCTCTTCTTTTCAACCGTGTCCTCATGAAGGAGCTGGGTATGATGCTTTTATGGTGCTCCGAGAAAATCCAGAGTAGTGGAACAGCCTAATGCTTGCAGAATTCATATCCAATCTTGACCTAAGAGATTTTTGGTCTCAACCAGTTTGAGCTCAAAAGCAGGGGTGGGATTAAAAATTTTTAACAACCAGTTCTGTGGGTGTGGCTTAGTTAGTGGGTGTGGCTTGGTGGTCATGTGACTGGGTGGACGTGGCTTGGTGGTCATATTATTGGCTGGGTGTAGCCAACTCAATATCACTCACATCGAGGCACGCATCTCCTTGCCTGGCCTCTCATGACTGTGGGGATGCTGCAACAGTCGTAAGTGTGAAAAATGGTCATGTCACTTTTTTCAGTGCCATTATAACTTTGAATGTCACTCCACACAAGCAAAGTACCAGCAAAGGAGGGGGAAAAAACTCCAGAGAGGTTCCTGAGACAGGAAGTCTAGTCCTGCCAAGAATGTAATAAGGGTTAATGGAGAGGCAGTTTCTGTAAGCAACACCAGAATGTTTCCTTCCTGCCTTTCCTTACAGGATTAGGCCAGTAATTTCTTCTATCAACCGGTTCTCCGAACTGCTTAGAATGTTAACAACCGGTTCTAGCGAATAGGTGAGAATTGGTAGAATCCTACCTCTGATCAAAAGTCTCTTTGATGTCTGATGGAGCAGACATCAAAGTCAGACAAAGCATTGGTTAGGGAAGCTCCCATTCATGACCTTTACTGGAGAAGGGACATGATGGCGAAGTGTCTTAGATGGCTTCCTCAAGCAAGGAGTCATCTCTCACGCTGATGAGTTAGGACACTGCATTTAAATTAAACTGCATTCTAGAAGTATAATCGAGGTAATTTAGATCATAAATTACTGCAAGGTTTCTCCAAGAGAAGGTCACATGCTGATCCTCATCCCATCCTATTGGTTTCCACCAGCAGCTGGCCATGCAATTTATTTTACCTCATTTTACTAACCCTGGAAGGATGGAAGACTGAGTCAACCTTGCGCCAGTCAAGTTCGAACTCCTAACTGTGGCCAGAATTAGCTTGCAATACTGCATTCTAATCATTGCCCTACCATGGCTTAGACGTTGAACACCTAAGAGCTCCTGGGCCCTATGATTGCACAAATCAAAACATTAGAGACAGAGAGATTGTTTGTTAAGATTAAAGGGTATTGATTAAACAATAGTGAAAATACAAAGCCATTTGGCATGGGCTGTGATGGCACAGTGGTTAGAGTGCAGTGTTGCAGGATGACTCTTCCCATAGCCAGGAGTTCGATTCTCACTGGCTCAAGGTTGACTCAACCTTCCATCCTTCTGAGGTTGATAAAATGAGGACCCAGATTTTTGGGGGCAATAGGTTGACTCTGTAAACTGCTTAGAGAGGGCTGGAAAGAACTGTGAAGTGGTATATAAATCTAAGTGCTAGTGCTGTTTCTCCCCCAGCATCGATTCATCCATAAACAGAAGAAATAACATCAAAGGACTGCCTTTGACCACTACACAGTTATGGCTCTCTAATCCCAGGGGCACTGTTAGAAAGCAAATCACGATCAAACCAAGGGTCCAACACACAAGTGTTTGCACACACAACGCATAAAGGGTAAATTGGCCTCAAGGGAGCTTTCAACCCTATAGATTTCTAGAAAAAAGCATTCAAGAAACAGTGTGACCATTGAAACATCTTGGCCATGTAAACCATCAGCTGTGTTTAATGGTTAATAACATGAAATTCATATATGCTCACCAAAAGAGGAGCAAATGATCTGATCTTTTACTCTCCTGCTCGAGCAGGGGGTTGGACTAGATGACCTCCAAGGTCCCTTCCAACTCTGTTATTCTATGATTCTAATGCTCCTTAATTTGAAACCGCAGCAGCTGGGGGCAATTTATATTTCTCACAGAGCGAGGGCTGTAAAGCACTGTGAAGTGGGATATACGTCTAAGTGCTATTGCTATTTAACCTCTAGTATTTTATATCTGCTTGTCTGTTGACTCAAAGGGCCTTTTCAAGGCTTGGCCCTCTCTGATTTCCAAAAGAGTCTGGCTGGAATTAGAGAGAGTCTTAGCTTCAAGGCATTGGGGTTATTGGGTGGGAAGGCTGCATTAGACAACTCACGTCTAATACATGTTGACAGTAGAAAATCATTGACTATTAAATTCAATGATTTCTAATCTGATCAAAGCAAAAAAAAAAAATCTTTGTTTTCCAGCTGATTGAATCCAGGGTGTGGCTCATTTCTGGAACAAATGTGAACTGAAAGAGTCCCATGAAACTGGTGCCCAAAACAAAAGCTTTACCCATGTAATTGAATTCTGTATTTATTTATTTTTCTCTCCGCAGTGGGTTTCAGAAATATTTCTGCAATGTGGTGTTGACTGAGCTGGCCCAAATGAGTATTGATAACCTTGCTGGACTCTGGCTTTTAAACTACTGTTTCAGAAGACAGCAACCAAGAGGTCAAAACCTACAAAGCCTTCTTATCGTGGACCATGATGTTAAACTTGCCCAGAGAAAGACCAACGTTGCAAGATCAAGGAAAGCTATTTCTGCAAAAAAAAAAAAAAAAATCGGCCAATTTAATCTTTATTATCTAGGCCAATTCCTTTCCAGAGTCTGGTCAGAAAGCTAAGGCTTTCTCATCTCCCAGCTCAAGTCTGCTTATCAAGACCGAGCAGTCAGCAAACTTGATTCTAATCTGGGTTTTTCCTAGATGTAACTTGACCAAGAATGGGTGGCCTCCAAACTGTCTGCAAAACTTTCCAAAACCTCATCCAATAATTCAGCTCTCAGGAGACTGGCAGACCCTGCCTGGCAGGGTTGACTTTACTAGCAGACATAACATCACAGAGCAAAGTTGGATATGTTCTCAAGAACCTCGAGAGCCTCCGGAGCTGAAGGTGTCTTCTTCTCACCATTCTGAATCAATAAATCATCTTGAGGGACCAGAGATCCCGTCTTGCCAGCACTTCTTAAAATAGCTGGGCTATACACTGCACACTCAACCAAATTCAAAAAGTCATATCATGGCTTCTTCCAAAGACACATAGCTGCTTTCATACACAACGTTAAGCAGAGACCCGTTTCCAGGGGTGGGATTCGGCCGATTCAGGCCGGTTTGGGTGAACTGGATGTTAAATTTACATCTGGTTCACTGAACCAGTAGTTGAACCGACTTGGCTGGCCCCACTCACTCCTCCCCTCCCAGGAGTCTCCACATGGCCCATTTTGGATGCAGGTAAAGTTCAGGGTCCGCGTAGAAGCTTTGGGAGGGCGAAAAACGGCACTCTTGAAGTTCCAGAAGTCAGGAAATGGGCCTGGTTCCAGCTTCCGGAGCCTGTGAGAGGCTGTTTGCACTCTCCCAGAGGCCTGAGGGAAGCCTCCAGACTCTGGAGAAGGCAAAAGAAATGGCCCTACTGGAAGTTTCGGAAGTCTGGAAATGGGCTTGGTTCTGACTTCCGAAGAGTCTCTGGAGCACGTCGGGAGGCCATTTTCTTCTTCCCAGAGGCCTGAGGGAAGCCTCCAGACTCAGGGGAAGGCAAAAAATGGCCCTCCTGGAAGTTCCGGAAGTCTGGAAATGGGCTTGGTCCTGGCTTCCGAAGAGTCTCTGGATCCCGTCAGGAGGCCGTTTTCTCCTTCCCAGAGGCCCGAGGGAAGCCTCCAGACTCTGGGGAGGGCAAAAAACGGCCCTCCTGGAAGTTCCGGAAGTCTGGAAATGGGCTTGGTTCTGGTTTCCAAAGAGTCTCTGGAGCCTGTCAGGAGGTCGCTTTCTCCTTCCCAGAGGCCCGAGCGAAGCCTCCAGACTCTGGGGAAGGCAAAAAACGGCCCTCTCGAAAGTTCCAGTAGGCCACATCCCACCATGGCCACGCCCACCCAGCAACCGGACAGAGAACTCGTTGTTGGGATGTTTGAATCCCACCCCTGGACGTTGCACTATGCTTTAGATAAAACACAATGTCCTGGTTCAGGTCCAATGCTAACTATTAAGGCTGGTTTTAATACCTTAAGTTAAACATCCTATTATACTTTACTATACCTATGTGTATATCAGACCACGCCGACTACCATTCCTGCTGACCTCAAGCCTTTATTCATTGTTTTCTTCCTAGCATTAAGCGGAACACTAGGTTGCACTAACAGAGGGATAGAATCAAGATCACACGAATAGTAATAGTACCACTTCATAAAGCCCTAGTAAGGCCACACTTAGAATACTGCATCCAATTTTGGTTACCACAATTATAAAAGAGATGTTGAGACTCTGTGAAGAGTTCAGAGAAGAGCAATAAAGATAATTAGGGGTCTAGAAGCTATAAGATATGAAGAATGATGGCAGGAAGTGGGTATATCTCCTCTGTGAAAAGAAGGACCAGGGTGGATATGATAGCAGTCTCCTTGTATCTTTTCTTTTATGCATACTGAGAGCATTTACACCAAGACAAATTCCTTGTATGTCCTATCACGCTCGGCCAATAAAAGAATTCTAATTGTAATTCAGTACTTGAAGAGCTGCTACAGGGAAGACGGGGCCAACTTGTTTACCAAAGGACCTGAAAGCAAGTCAAGAAACAATGGATGGAAACTCATCAACGAGAGAAACAACCTAGAACTATGGAGAAAATTCCTAACAGTGAGCACAATCAACCAGTGGGACAAATTGCCTTAGGAAATTGTGGATGCCCCATCACTGGAGGCTTTTAAGAACAGAACAGCCATTTGTCAGAAATAATATAGGTCTCCTGCATCAGCAGTGGTTGGTCTGGATGCCATCCAAGGTCCCTTCCAACTCTATTTCTGTTACTTAGAATGGAAAAGTAAGAGCAACATTACTCAGTCAGGTACTTTGTGCATTAAGAAATTAAAAATGGTCCCAGAAGAAGAAAGCGAGCTGAAGTTAATCAAGAGAATAAGAGAAACTAACTCTCTTCAACTTTAGAACTTTAGAATAACTTCATTGTCACTAATTGGCCAACATTAAAATGAAATTTCATTGCATACAGTTCTCAAAGGGTCACTTACCTCCAATATACAACTACATGTCTTTGCGAGATGTACACTACTTGACAAAAATATAACTAAATATAGCCACGTATATTATTTGTCTCCATTTCATATGGCTTGGCTTTGCTGACTCTGCAGATTTCACGCAGAGGCAGAACGGGAAGGGACACCTAAATGAACACTTTGTGGAAAATATTTAATCAACATATGGAGAAACTATATCTGGTAGCAACTGTAGAATTCTTGTTTCAGATAAAATCTCTCGCGTGTTTGAAGTCTGGTATCCCAGACTAACCACCACATTTTCCACAAACCTGAGTCATTTTCAACTATGCAATGTATTTTGGAAGCCAAGGGTTTTTTTCTGTCATGGGAACCAATTCGCAACTGCAGTTATAGATTCTGCACTTCTGGCAATCTTCATTGTCCCAACGAGATGCTTAAGGATGGGGTGGCACCACATGAAAAAATTGTTTCCAAAAAAAAAATACCCCTTCGGGGTATTTGGATCCTGAGATGTTTTCCCAGTGACATCAACAGAACAGAGCCAAGAGATTGCAATAGTCGCTTCTCCTCCCTACCAAAGCATTATGAATGCCCTTGAGAAATGCTTCAATTAAGCTTCAGATAAGAGTCAAATAATGTGGTTGCTTGCATTCATTTTTTTTAATTATCTGGTAATAAATCTATATACACATAAAAGCGAAATACTACTCATGCATCATCACAAAATCTTCAGAACCGTACAGCCTACAAACTTGAAATTTGGCACTTATGTTGGTCTTGCCTTCTAGGCTCTCACTAAGAAAGGATTTTTTGAACTGACCATCAGAGCATTAGTATTTCCTATATTATTATTAAGACGCTCTGATGCTAAGGAGTTCTACTCCCCCTCCCCACCTGAAAAGAAATCTGTTCCAAATGCAAAACACAAGCAGAGGAGTTTCAGTTTCAGTTTTACTTTCATAGCACCAAGCAGCTTTAGTACAGAACAATTGAGCTAAGCCACACCCAGGCTCCTTGCTGTCTCCTGCTTGCTCACACAACAAATACAGTTTCAGTTTCTAAACAGCCCTGAACTCTCTCACATACTGAAAGGACATGAATACTGAAAGATGCTGGTAGGAAAAGGCAGAATTTTTTTAATTATTTTCCAACCCCCAAAATGAGCCCGACCACATAGTTTTGTAGCAAAGCACGGGTACGAGCTAGTATATTAGATTCCTGTAAAGCATTGATTGTGCTGACATTTTGAGCCTCTCTATTCATCCATCCATAGAACGTCCAAGGCAGGATCCAGATACGATCAGAATAGACCCAGTAAATCAGAATAAAGCTTTTCTGATCTCCATTGGGACTTTAAAATATGAACATTGAATTTTCCAGTCCAATCAAAGCATCTCAGCTTCCCATAAAAGAATGAATGATAATGATTTTAGAATTGCAAGTTGCCCAGAGTCACTTGGTTGAATTGGGTGGCCATAAAAATTTATTAGTTAATTGATTAATTACACGAGAGAAATGTTTTCAGTCAGTCTTGTGGTTTAAGCACCGTTAAGAATCTGTAATCTGCCCCTTTTCTCTGTATTCTTGCTCTTTTAGGAGTAGAAAAAAGAAGACTGGGATTTATCCCTCACACACACCCTCAATCAACTTTAATAGCATGACCAAACTTCTAATCTTACTTGATAAATAAAAGAACTTTAAATATATTTAAGGGAATACATGATTGGTGCTTCCCACAGATTTGGATTTATTCTGACGGAAAATGCTGTAAAGTCTACAGAAAAGAGAAGGCTGTCATCAGCAAACACAACCTAAGGAAAGATTTGAAGTGCACTATTACACTAAAAAAATTACAAAGCCAAATCAAAGCTCCTTTCTTATCAAGAAATGGCCTCTGGGAAAGACATTAAAATCCCAACATCAGCAGGTCAGGACATAAATCAAGCAGAAACTGGATGAGCAAAGGGACTCTAGATTTAGGAAAAGTGAATATCGTACCAAAGCAATTTGGTAACAAAATGCTTCTATTTCTTTTTGCTCAAAAATATAGTTGTCCTAAAATAAAAGATGTGTTCTTATCCCTAGCCAAACACTTTCTGTTATTTTCATTATGTGGGAAGCCCCCCTCCCCAAGAAAAATGAAATATTTGGGGAAATATTTTTTTTAAAAAAGACAGATTAAATTTCCCTAAAGGAGAAATATGCTTTAGAGGCATAAAGGAACCCCCAAGTCTTTCTTAATAGCCCATAGCAGACGCCAGCATAGAAGGAGATAAAGAGCTTATTGAAAGGTGAAGTTGGCTCTATTCATAAACAACGCAAATACTGCAGGCAGAAATCCGGGATATTTTGAAACTCCTTGTGGCAAAGTTTGACAGCTAACAAAAGCAGAATGGTAGGATTAGAACAAGCAGCCCCTCTCCCAAGATTCAACACAGGACGAAAGCCATTAGCCACAATATTGCCCAACACCTTTTCAGAACACAAGCTCCTTCCTTGCACAACCTCCCATCCCCCACAAAGACTTGTATAAAAATCCTGCCACTCCTCACTCAGCTGACCCCAAACCACAAACCCTGGTGGTTCTGTTCACCAATAAATGGACCTTCCTTCCAGTCTGCCTCCAACCTGCATTTTGTTTCGAGCATTTTTCTCCCAACCTGGAACTGAGCCAGATGGATTTTCTTTCCAACAATTACAATTTAAAAAAAAAAACCTGCCGTTTGGTTTGGTCCTTCAGCTCAGGAAGGGGTTTTTTTCTGAGTAAACTGGCAAGACTCGAACACACCTCCCCTTTGATCAGGGCCACAGAGCAAGACTGTCTTCGGTTACCCCCACTTTGCTGCCACCCTGGCTGAAATGAGCTAAACAAGTTGGGCATTTCTCTTTCTCAGGCGTGTTTCCGTGATCAAATTACCCTCTGCTAGTTGCTATGTACATTATCCACATACCAGCTATAGGATTAACAAGCCCAAAGCTATTATTATGCCTATAACCTCCTACAGAGCTTAAGGAACCCATTTCAAAAGCTAACTGCTCTAGAGGTTCTACCAGTAAAAAGTTCAGCTTTCGTGCAATCCACATGAGGATTTTGGAAAGTTGGAGGGTTTCTGGAGAGGGCAATGCAGAGGTGGTATTCAGCAGGTTCTGACCAGTTCTGGAGAACCAGTAGCGGAAATTTTGAGTAGTTCAGAGAACTGGCAAATACCAACTCTGACTGGCTCCGCCCTTATCTATTCTTTGCCTCCCAAGTCCCAGCTGATCAGATAGGTCTTCTTTTGTTACCCTGCACAGGAGAATGGAGCTGGAAAGCAGGTTAGTGGGGTGGGGAGGGAATGGGATTTTGCACTAACCTTCCCCCAGGAGTGAGGAGGGAATGGAGATGTTACATTATCCTTCCCCTGCCACACCCACCAAGCCATGCCACGCCCACCAAGCAACGCCCACCAGCCAAGCCACACCCACCAAGTCACTCCCACAGAACCGGTTGTAAAAAAAATGTGAATCCCACCACTGGAGCAATGGGCCACAGGAAAGAAAGGATCCAAAAGAAGACATTTTGGCCCAGGAAGAAAAGGGGGTGAGACTAGGTCAAGGTTTAAGATGGGTTTAGGTCTCCAGGAGGGATGTAGGCAATCAGGGCAAGGAATTGGGAGAATAATACCAATACTTAAAAGAAATGCGCTTCAGAATGATGAAACGAGATCCAGGGAGAAATTAGTAGATTTTTAAAAGTGCCCTAATAATTCACACAAGGAAATGACACAGTCAGCATACAGCAACAGCATTTAAGACTCACATACTGCTTCCACAGTGCTTTATACAAAATCAGCCTATTTCCCCCAACAATCTGAGTCCTCATTTTACTGACCTCAGAAGAATTGAAGATTGAGTCAACCTTAAGGCAGCCAGGATTGAACTGCTGGCAGTCAGCAGAATTAGCCCACAGTACTGCATTCTAACCATTGTGCCACCACGGCTTTTCACAGTGCAATCGACTCTTGTTAATCTTCTGAGCCATTTATTTATCCCTCAGCCCAGGGATGGGTTGCTGGGGGTCCACAGGGGTTCGGGAGAATTCCTAGCTAAGATTCTGTCCTGGGAGTCTCCACACGGTCCATTTTGGATGCAGGTAAGTGCAGGTATGCATGGAGGCTCGGGGAGGGCGAAAAACGGGCCTGCTGGAAGTTTAGGAAGGCTGGAAATAGGCCTGTTTCCAGCTTCCAGAGAGGCTCTGGAGCCCGGGAGGCTGTTTTCGCCCTCCCGGAGGCATGAGAAAAGCCTCAGGAGTCCGAGGGAGGGCAAAAACGCCCCCCTCCCACCATGGTGCAGGAGGCTGACTAGGCCACGCCCACCCAGTAACCAAGCAGAGAACTCCTTGCTAAAAAATTTTGAAGCTCACCCCTGCCCACCCCTACAGGGCAATTCTGAATATGAGATTGGAGTCCTTCGTTCATGGAATATCTGAAGATCTTTGAATGGCTGAAATGTGAAATGGAAAACATGGCATCCGGGGGGGTCCAAAGGAATTGACTTGATTGCCAATGAGCTAAACTGCAACAACATGCTGGGACCTATGGCTGTGGCCTTCCCTTAAGAGAAGCCTCCTATGACTTTCACTAACTTTTTCCTCCACTCAGCAAAAGGAGAAAACTGAAAATCAAATTACTCTTGGGGTAGTCTTTAAGCAGCCATGCCCTTCGTAATATTACATTGACTCTCTCTGCAAATTGAGATGGAAATACTTTTCAGACACCTGTTATTTGCAACTTAAAGTGCCACATGCCTCAGGGTGGTGCAAATGGCTTTTATACATCTGGCTACATTGCTGTTTTCAGACCTCAAGGATTTCAACCTTCCTACTCTTCCCTCCCCCTAGAATGGTCCTATTTAAGCATGTCTGAACTCTCCCCACCTAGTAACTCAAACAAAAAACAGGTTGTTTCCTGTACACATATACATATACATACACATACAAATACATATATATGTATGTGTTAGGTCTGGAGCATGGGTGCGAATGATGGAGACGAGCCAGTAGAAACAGTGAACTTCAAACTCTTTATTTACATATTGTGACAGCTCAAACTGGAGGGCTGCTATAGCCTTCCTTATATAGGCAACTTATTAACTATTCAACTAATAGCAAACCTGGAGCGCTAGCTCCGTTAACCAATGGGAATGGCCTGTTAATGGCCAATCAGATGCTCCTGAACGGACCAATCCGATCCTGCCATTAACAGCCAATCAGAAGTGCACGGCCAGAACCCTGCACTTGACTTCAAGCTCAAGATAACTTTATTGGTATTATTCATTCACAACATCCCTTTCCCCCGGCTTCTGCCCACGGGGCGCGGTTACATAGTCCTTAAGGTAGGACGGCTGTTTTGTTAGTCTTTTCGATTTTCGCAAAGTGCCTGGCGGTTGGCTGCACTTCTGCTGAGGTAGATCATTGTTTATCGGTAGGGGTGCCTCTGGTTCCGAGTTCGCGTTCCCGTCGTCACCAATATCACTGGCCACTCCCTGAGGTGAACTCACTCCGGTCCCTGGTTCCTGTTCCTGCGTTTCAGTCCCATTATCGGTTCCTTCAAAAAGATTTCCCTCTAATTGCAATTCGCTTTCCTCTGTATCTCCCCCCCACCCCCCAGTTTGGTCATAAGGGAGTTCGGAAGTGCGCGACGGTAGCTGCGATCGTAGTTGATCTATGTGGCGGTTCCAAAGTCTGTCGTCAGGGCACTGAACGAGGTATGATCTTGGGCCAGTTACACGGATTATGGTCGTTTCTACCCACAGCGGATCGCCCGATAAGTTTTTAGCGAATACTAAATCGCCTACCTGAAAGGTATGGCATCGGCCGCTGGATCCAAGTGGTTTTTCTGGTTCATAGGCTGGGTGTAACCGATCGAGGTGAGAGCGGAGCTTTCGTCCCATTAGCAGCTCGGCGGGAGTTTTGTTGGTGACGCTGTGAGGTGTGATGTGCTGTAGGAAAAGGATCTGGTTGATTTTTCTCGTCGATGTTGTCGTAGTCAATCTTTTGGAGAGTCTTTTTGACGAATTGTACCATGCGCTCAGCCCTACCGTTGGCAGCAGGGTGTGCAGGTGAAGTGAGCGCATGTCGGATATCGCGGTCAGCCAGGTACTGCTCAAAAGACAGCATGGTAAACTGGGGCCCTTTGTCGGATACCAGAATGCCTGGTAATCCATGGGTTGCAAACAGTCTTTCCAGTCTTTTGATGACCGCGTCAATGGTCGTGTTGCTCATTCAGTGAATCTTGAGCCAATTCAAGTAGGCGTCGATGGTTAGTAAAAACGTGTGGCCTTTCGTCGGCCCGGCAAAGTCCAGATGGATGCGGGACCAGGGTCACCGCGGCATCTCCCATTCGGTTGGGGTTGCCTTTGGTGGAGCGTTGCTTACTTCTTGGCATCTCCTGCAAGTTTTAGCCCACAATTCAATTTGTCTGTCGATGCCTGGCCACCATGCGTAGCTTCGTGCGAGGCCCTTCATGTGCACGATGCCAGGATGGCCATCGTGCAAGGTTCTTAGCAATATCTGTTGGAGTCGTTCTCGGATAACGACTCTATCGCCCCAGATGACACAGCCCTTCTGCGAGAACAACTCTGTTTGACGACTTTTGAATGGTGCAAAGTCATCTGGTACTTGGTCCAATGGCCATCTGCGTTCCACCCATGTGAGGACTCGTGCTAAGATGGGGTCACGTTTTGTTTCTCTCGCGATGTCATGGGCAGTTAATGGCGGCGTGTGGAATGTCTCGATCTGCAACACTGTCATCGTTGGTGCAGGATCGTTGATAGTTTCAGGGAGCGGTGTACGGCTCAGCGCGTCGGCATGGGGAATGGCTTTACCGGGACGATATTGTAGCCGATAATTGTAGGCAGCCAAGAATTCTGACCAGCGGGTCATTCTGGGATAAAGTATGTAGGGAGTTGGCTTGTCCCCAGCGATGATCCCCAGCAATGGTTTGTGGTCAGTTACAATGGTGAAAACCCGGCCGTACACGTATTCATGAAATCTTTTAACAGCTGATACAATCGCCAGGGCTTCTTTATCGATCTGGCTGTAATTTCGCTCGGTTTTCAAAAGCGTCTTTGAGAAGTAAGCAACAGGGGCTTCGTTACCGTTAGGTAACACATGGCTCAAAATGGCGCCCACTCCAAAAGGCGATGCATCACATGTAATGTTTATTGGCAAAGTCTCATTGTACTGCATTAGTACGGCGTCCGAAGTCAGTAGTTTTTTCACATTATGGAACGCCTGCTCTTCTTTGTGACCCCATACTCAAATCGATTTTTTATCTAATAGCCGATGTAAAGGTTCAGCGACAGTCGCCTTGTGCGGCAAGAATACATTATAAAAATTGATGAGGCCTTAGAACGCCTGGAGGTCGGTCTTGTTCTGGGGTCTGGGAGCTTTTTTTATTGCTCTTAATTTGCTATCGGTAGGGTGAATACCCTGACTGTCAATTAAGTACCCTAAGAATTCAACACGATCGGTACACAGTTTGCACTTATTTCTTTTGACTTTCAAGCCTGCTTCCTGGAATTTTTGTAAAACCAGTCTTAAACGCTCCCATAAGATTTTTGGAGCGGGGGCGGCAATGAGCACATCGTCAAAATAGGGGACAATGCCCTTGATCCCCTGCAATAGTCTCTCCATTAGGCTCTGAAAGATCCCCGGGGCCACACTGACTCCGAATTGAAGCCGCGTACACTTAAAGGCACCTCGGTGTGTTACGATAGTCTGTGCCTGTGTCGTTTTTTTGTCAACCGGCAGTTGCTGATAAGCCTGAGCTAAGTCTAGTTTAGCGAAGACTTTTCCGCCCCCCCCCCCAGGGAATGGAGGAGGTATTGTACCACCGGCACCGGATATGGGTTCTGTTGCAGGGCATGGTTTAGGGTGGCTCGGTAGTCCCCACAAATTCTAATGGAGCCGTCTGGCTTAATTGGTGTTACAATCGGCGTTTCCCATGGGGAGTGGTCAGTTGGCTTTAACACTCCCTGGGCAATCAACTTATCAAGCTGCTCGTCGATTTTTGGCTTTAGAGCGAATGGAACTCGACGAGGCTTAAGGCGGATGGGATCTATCTTTGGATTAAGGCTAAAGGATATTGGGGTCCCCTTGTACTCGCCTAGCTTTTCCTTGAAGATGTCCCTGAATTCGTGGGCGAGGTCTTCCTCCCAGTCACTGCCGCCGATTTGGTTAATGCCAGCCACTTCAATGCCGAGTGGTGCGAATTATTGCAGGCCTAACAGACTAGGCCGATCCTTATCGATCACCGTCAGGAGTAAGTACGCCGTGTGGTTCTTGAATGCAACCCGGACTCGACTGGATCCTGCGACTGGAATTCGGTCCCCCTGGTAGTCCTTTAACACGAGCCGTTGGAATTGAAGGTCTTGGTGCCGGATAATGGGGATGAGTTGCTTGAGGGTCTTCCATGAGACCATTGAAAGAGGCGATTCCAAGTCAACTTCCATTTGGCAGGGCCGATTTTCAATGTTCACGTTGACCCGAATTTTCTTAGCGTCTAGTGAAGAAGCATGGCCAATAGTGAGTGTTTGGTGGGCCTCTTCCCATCTCGCTAGACGATTCACAGGTCGGTTTCTGTAGGAGTGATTTACTGGTTCTCACCTTACAGGGCGATTCCCTGTCAATTGGCGGAGGTTGGTTCCTTTCGAGGTCTGGCTGGGTCCGAGGAGGCTTCTGCAGACCCGTCCGATCTGGCCTCGTTTCCCGCACTCGTGGCAGAGCGCGTCGCGGAATTTGCAGTCGGAGCGGTAATGGCTGGCCCCGCAGCCAGCGCACGGTTGTTGGGACTTCGGGCCTGCGGTCCTGATCGGACCGCAGGCGATGGACCTCTTCTTCATCGCTGTCTGACGACGAAGAGAAGTCCTCATGGTGGGCCGTCTGCAGCTGCCCTTCTGCGTTAGGTGAATCTTCGCCGGCCGGTGGGTGTGCTGGAGCGTGATTTCAGCGTAGTTGGGCAGCCGCCTTCTTGGTCGCCTCCGCTGCTGTAGCTTCAGCTATGGCATCTTTAAGGGTGATGTCGCCCTTTGCTATTATTTTGCTCTGTACGTTTAGAGCGTCTAGCCCGAGGACTACTCGGTCTCTCAATGCCTCTTCTAAGTTGGTGAAATCGCAAAGGCCTCCCAAGTTCCGGCGACGCTTTCTCCTTTCTGCTGGTTTCTTTGATAGAACTCGTGTCGTCTTACGAGCGTTGGAACGGTTGGTGCATAGTGGGCCCTTAGTAGCAGTTCGAGGACGTCCCAGTCCATGGCCTTCGCTTCCGCCGGTTTCGCTAATGCCTTAGCCATTTTGAATACAGTCGGGCCGCAGTGCGTTAGGAATACCGCCTGTTTCTTCCCAGGTGTGGCATCCTTCAGATTATTCGTTTCCAAAAACATTTGAAAACGATCCATGTAGGACTCCCAGTCCTCTTGAGCTGGATCGAACGGAGCAGGTGGTACTACGCTGCCGGACATGGTTCCGCCGTTGTGCGCTTCAGCCATGTGCTTAGTTGTCTTAGTTGGCTCTGATGTCATCCAATCCCACCTTCGTTGCCAGTGTTAGGTCTGGAGCATGGGTGCGAATGATGGAGACGAGCCGGTAGAAACATTGAACTTCAAACTCTTTATTTACATATTGTGACAGCTCAAACTGGAGGGCTGCTATAGCCTTCCTTATATAGGCAACTTATTAACTATTCAACCAATAGCAAACCTGGAACCAATGGGAATGGCCTGTTAATGGCCAATCAGATGCTCCTGAACGGACCAATCCGATCCTGCCATTAGCTGTCAATCAGAAGTGCAGAGCCAGAACCCTGCACTTGACTTCAAGCTCAAAATAACTTTATTGGTATTATTCATTCACAACAGTATGTATGTATGTATGGTATTTGGCTTTGTTTGGGTGTTTTCCCACGTCATTATAGTTGTGCTTTTAAAGTTGTAGTGACGTGGGAAAATACCCAAACAAAGCTGAATAACCTATATGTAAGTACCCATGAAAACTTAAGAAAACAAATATATACATATTTCTGCTGTAGCCTTGCCATGGCACCCTGCCCATGTTCTCAGCTCCTTAAACCCTGCAGTTATTTCCTAGAACAAATACAAATATTATTTTCAAACCTGCATAGCAAGATACCTCTCTCACTTCGCTTCAAGTAAGAAATGCGAGTCTGCAAATGCTTTTAACATTACCTCATGTTTTAAACGCAAGTGTCTATGGAGATGCTCAGTCATTCAGGCCATGGTTGTCCCAAAGGCAACTGGACTTGCTCTCTTTTTCCTTCTTTTCCAAAGATGTTTTGCTTCTCATCTCATCCAAGAAACTTCTTCAAAACCTGAAGCAGCTTCTTGGATGAGAAGCGAAACGTCTTTAAAGAAAGCAAAGTCAAGTCCAGTTGCCTTTTGAAAAAGCACCTTGGGGAGGGACTTCAAACACAAGATTAGGGCTACGAATGAAGGAAGAAAATATGAAATGAAGAGCTTAAAGTATTAAAATTCTTCATATAATCACATCCCTCCCTTTTTTTCCTATTGAGATTTTCTTCGTTCTGTTGATAACATTTCCTTATTGCCTGAACGTTTTCAGAATGAGATAAGGCTGCCCCTTTATTCAAAGGCGAAGGGTACTTCTGTAAAATAGCCGCCGTGAACAAAGCTACAGCCTACATTTATTCACATTAAAGATGAAATGGACAATTTTATCCTCCTTTTCTCTGCAAAGAATTTGCCACTCAGCGCAATTCACCCAATCAGGCCATGGGCAAGTCCTATGAAAAGGTTATCAGGAGGTGCACAAAGGCAATTGAGAGGCTGACAAAGAGGAATTTTTTTCAAAGTCTCTCCCATTTCTTAGATGTGGTTTTACTTCAATCAAGGGATCATCTCAGAGATTTATTGCAAAACGCACATGCTCTATAGATCTCAGAAGTCAGAGAGCAGACATCATGATATACTTCAACAGGAATCTGACACCTGATATTAACCGTATGTTTAGCTCCATTTTAGGCTGTAAATCAGCAAGACAACAGGATGTGGACCTATTGTGCAACTTCTCTCAAGAATGTGCAGTTGTTACAACCTTCTACTGTAGCTCCGTCAACAGCTGCCTTCTTTATTTATTTATTTTTCTTCTTCTAAAGCACACAAGATGCCTCGTTGGTGAGGAAGATGGCTTTGTTCATTTTGTTCAAATCTTCAAACAAGAAAAACCGCTGTAATTAAAGCATTGGGGAGGCAAAGCGAGAGCCATGAATTGATTCAGGCTGATTCTTCGTAAGAAACAACAAATTAACAAGTGGGTTTAAATGCTTAGCCATCAATGTTTAAATGTCAGGCCGAGCTTGCAGAGAGAGGGAAGGAGAGAAAGAGAGAGAGAGAGAGAGAGAGAGAAAGGGGGGGACATAGAGGGGGGGGGGAGAGAGAGAGAGGGAGACAAAGAGGAGAGAGGGGGAGGTATAAGGAGGGGGAGAGGGAGGGGAAGAGAGAAAAAGAAGGGAAGGGAGAGGAGAGGTGGGGGAGACAGAGAGGAGGAGAGGGAGGGAGAGAGAGACATAGAGAAGATAGCAAGAACATAGATAAGGTAAGATAAGGTAAGCAAGATAAACATACATAAGATAAGCAAGAAGACAGACTAATTCTTGAGTCCTATCACAAGGGACCTCCTGCTGCATATAGAGTCTGAACAGAAGAGTTTGTTTCCATAAAGGTTTTGCTGCCTTCTACCCTACTTGCAACAAGCAAGCCAATACGGCTGACATTCTAATTAGCAATCACACATTTGTACGATTGCTTGGTACAAGGAGTTGCCCCCAAGAAACCAATATATTAAATCCCAAACTTCTGGCATTCTTGTTCCAAACAGTAAGCCACAACACAGATAGCAGATGATGAATCCAGTTTAGGGCAGAAGGACCATTTCTTCCCCTATTAGAGAAGGAAAACGGGATGAGCAGGAGTGTCCGAGAGACAAAGAGGCCAGATCTAGGCCAGGTAAACTGGCCAGAAATCCTGCAACAGAAACTTCCCTTTATTTCACAGCAAAACCTCTGAGTCCTTTTGCAGACTAGCCAGAGAGAAATGGCTGCAGGGCTAGAAACCGAGGGAGGAAGCCGTGAGAGTCTTGATGTTAAGTTAGGGAATCGGGGAGCATCTTCCAATCTCAATGGGCCAGCCTTGCAAGGTAGACCAGATACGAAACATGCATAGCTCACTCTGCTTTATTGGAAGGTTTCATAAATTTATTACAATCTTAGGACCACAATATCATATAATAGTGACGGCAAATCTTTTTGTTGTGGTTTGCCGGCACCCACAATGAAATGTGCCCCACCCATCCCTGCATATGCGCACCCAACAACCTGCCCCAGCCAAACTTACCTGCACTGCGCATGTGCACACCTCCAGGCTAATTTTTGGTCCATTTGAGGCCGTTTTTGCTCTCCCGAGGTGCGAGGTAAACTTCTGCAGCCTCGGGAGGCTGAAAAACGAGCCTTTCAGAAATACCGGAAGTGCCCAGGGCTTCTGGATCCTGGGGGAGGCCATTTTTGCCTTCCCGGAGGCTTGAGGGAAACCTCTGCAGCCTCGGGAGGCTGAAAAACAGGCCTTCCAGAAATCTTCCAGCCTCTGGAGCCCGGGGGAGGCCATTTTTGCCCTCTTAGAGGCTTGAGAGAAGCCTCTGCAGCCTCAAGAGGCTGAAAACAGTGCCGTTTTGGCACTTCCAGTATATTCCGGATGGCCCGTTTTTCGGCCTCCCGAGGCTGCAGAGGCTTCCCTCGAGCCTCAGGAGGGCGAAAACGGCCTCAAACCGGCCAAAAAATCAGCGGGGAGGTGTGCGCATGCACAGTGCTGGTAAGTTTGGCTGGGGCTTGTGTGCCCACACAAATGGCTCTGTGTGCCACCTGTGGCATGCATGCCATAGGTTCACCATCACAGTTATGTAAGTTTATATTAACAGAATTTTGAGAGTGTCTCCCTTCATCCCTTCTACAGCCCAAGAAACTTGGGAAGGCCTCTTCTAAGCTTGCCTCTGTCCACATTCCTGCTGCCAGCTAAGCTGTTTATCTGATTGCTCTTTTGACTGTGTCTCTTTGCCCTGTCTCCCAAGGCCATTCTCACATACCATTAGGCAACATGATTCCTCCAAGAGATGGGGAAATCATTCCCTGTAGAGTTACATCAGATCAACGAATGAAGCAACTTCAGACTTGAGAGATGCTGCGATCTTTCAAGGTAGCTCCAACATACGGAAAAGCCTCCTCCATCGGATGATGGAAATTGGGAGGAAATTACAGAAATCCTTGGGAAATTCCTCCAAGGACCTGTTACCAGGAACTGACAAGGAAACACTCCTACATCTGCATTTTGTCTGTGGGTCCCAAACACTCTGATCCAACAGGATCTGTGACAATTTTTAATTTAACGATGAAGATTATGGCAATAAAGCCATTAAAAAAATATCCAGTTGTATGTCATTCATATCTACGAATCTCAAAAAGGATCCAGGCAGAGAAAAAGAAAGTTTTGCAAAAGCTTACAACATAACTATCTCCACCATCTGGAATGAGCCTTCTTTAATTAAGGCTTGTGAGCAAATTTCCAAGCTTCGTTCCAATCCCTACCTCCACAAACCCCTTCTTTACAGAAATATTTCTGTTCCATCTCTTCAGTTGCAGCTCACCATTTTTTAAAAAATCAGTGCAACTTTTGTGCTTTCAAGACAAACCCCCCCACCCCAACCAAATAAAAACAAGACAATCCTAAGAACATTTACAAAAAAAACAATATAAAAGATCCAACAAAAAGCATATTGCGGCAAAAGTACAAGGTAACAACTTTAATTATTTGGATTGCGGGTACAGAAAATGCTTTCCTATGAAGCAAGAGAAGCCACAGATTAAGTAGAGAGGGTCAAGCATTCCAGAAGAATTCTAGAATTTAGCTGTTTGGATTGGGGAAGTTCAGCTGGCCCAAAAAACTTCAGTCATATTCCAAGGAACCAGGCTTAACAGCAGTAACTGTGAGAGGGATCTTGGAGTCTTTGTGGACAACCAGTTAAATATGAGCCAGAAAAGCCAATGCAATCCTTAGTTGCATTAACAGAGGGATAGAATCAAGATCAAGTGAGATACTAATACCACTCTATAAAGCCTTATGAACATTTAGAGTACTGCATCGAGTTTTGGTCACCATGCTACAAAAAAGATGTTGAGACTCTAGAAAAAGTGCAACCAGGATGATGAGGGGACTGGAGACTAAAACATATAAAGAAGATTTGCAGGGACTGGGCTTGGCTAGTCCAGTGAAGAGAAGGACCAGGGGAGACATGATAGTAGTCTTCCAATATTTGAGGGGTTGCCACAGAGAGGAAGAGGTTCAAGCTATTCTCCAAAGCACCTGTAGGTCAGACAAGGAATAATGGATGGAAACTGATCAAGGAGAGATTCAACCTGGAAATAAGGAGATATTTTCTGACAGCGAGGACAATTAACCAATGGAACAGCTTGCCTTTGGAAGTTGTGGGAACTTCATCACCGGAGACTTTCAAGAAGAGACTGGACTGCCATTTGTCAGAAATAGTGTAGAGTCTCCTGTTTGGGCGGGGGGTTGGACTAGATAACCTCTAAAGTCCCTTCCAATTTTGTTAATCTAACCTAACCACATTCTTTAGGGCTCTAAGAGCAGCGACCCACACTTGGAATGGGGCATGGGATCCATTTTGTTCCTAGTGGAACCCTTCCAGGATTCTCTGTAGTAACTTGGCCTGAAAACACCCACCAAAATTTCTCACAGTTCTCTTCTGGAAGGGTTGTGGTTCTAAAGTTCCCCCTCAGGGGAAACCCCAAGCGGAATGTGTGTGTTGTATTAATCCAACCTGCTGATTGCTAAATCGTGCATCAATAAAGCCAGATCTGACCATCTACAAAGATAGAAGGAGTTGGCGCATCAGGTTTAAGCTGGGCAAGGCATTCCTCGCTTCGGTTGCCACCTTAGCTTCCGGCTACAAAACATGAATCCTATCATCAGAGGTGTTGAAATCCTCCAGAAATGATGGCACGTCTGTGTTTTGCCCGCATTCACCGTAAGCCTATCTCTAACCAGTTCTGCCAGCATGAACATCAGCTGAGAACCTCAATGGAGTAACTGCAGCCATTTCCGGTCTGAAAGCTAACCACGAATCAGAGAAACGGTCATTGCGATTAGAGCACGGTCCTCCAAATGCTAATGTATCTGCCAGTAGGCCACATGGAGGCAGTCCTCGACATACGACTGCCCTTGGGCCCAACATTTCTGGTGTTAAGCGAGATATTTGTTCATTGTTCCTTTCCCCCCGTTTTGCAGCCTTTCTTATCCCGGTTGTCAAGTACAGTTGGTAAGTTAGTAACCCGGGTTGTTGAGCGTAATCTGACTTCACCATTGATTTTGTTGCCAGAAGGTCGCAGAAATGTGGATCGCATAGCCTTGAGACACAGCAACGAGAACGAGCTGCTTAGTGTTTGAATTTTAATGATGCAAAAAGTCTTAATTGTGGAACACGGTCATGCTTCACATTTTTCAGTGCCATTATAACTTTGAACGGTCACTAAACGAACTCTGGTAAGCCAAGCACTACCTGTACTAATCAACCTTAACAGAAGGAATCTCTCCAATTCACTCAGAACCAACTGTTCCAAGATGAGGTCTACTCTCTATGTAGGTATTCTGAGCCTATGAGGACAAACCAGTTAGGTGATCTTTCAACCGTATTTTTAGGAATCTGGTTCTTTTTCCTGGACCAGCCTTGCTCACTTTCATGTTCAGACTATCTTTAATAGTTCAGACTATCCTCAGAACAGGAACACTTGTGTCTTTTTTGGCATCACTGGATTATCTGGGGCAGGGGAAACACCATATGTTTGTAATGATTTTCTCTTTGTGAGCGCAAAACCATCTTTCCTTTAATAACTTATAGGAAACCAGATTCACAGTTCCTATCTTTAGATTTTAGGCCCCTTATTCTCCGAGACCTGCTTTGGAAGTTATACATATACAGGGGTATCCAATTTAACTGGACCTACTTTAAACATCTGTATATTTTGAATATATTGGGAAGAGGATGAATGTTGTTGTTGTTTTTTTGACTGAAATCCAGGTTGATTTTGTAACCAGCCTGACCCCTGCTGCTCTTAAACGGAATTTGTTTTTGCAAACATGGCTTATTAGCTAAGCAAACCACTTTTTCTAAGATCGGTGTCTTTTGACGCTCACATGTGCCAAGGTACCAGTTTCACATGGTTCAGCCACCCTTTTCTATGTATTGAAAGTTGAATGAAAAATATGGAACCCTGTTCGCCAGGAGGAAGAGTGCAGCCTTTAAAATTAAAAGATAAGATACCAAGGAAATTTCTGCAACTCTTCCTTCATTCTTTTTCAAAGTATTTAGAAGCCCATGAAGGACATACTAGCAATAGCACTTAGACTTGTATACTGCTTCACAGTGCTTTTACAGCCCTTTCTAAGCAGTTTAGAGAGTTCAGGCTATTGTTCCCAACAATCTGGGTCCTCATTTTATCCACATCAGAAGGATGGGAGGCTGAGTCCACCTTGAGCCGGTCAGGATCAAACTCTTGGCAGTCGGCAGCCTAAAATACTGCATTCTTATCACTGCACCATCATGGCTCACTGCCTTAGGAAGAAGGTTCAGCCATTAGTCATCTATTTCCAACCAAATTCTCTATTCAATTTTCACAATATTTTTGTACAGAAATTTGCGTTGCTGACTCTTTGCACCAAGAGCTCTTCAAACTGGGCAAGTTTAAGACTTGTGGACTTCAACTCCCAGAATTCCTGAGCTAACATGATTGGAGGAGGAATTCTGGGTTGAAGTCCACAAGTCTTAAAGCTGTAAAGTGTGAAGAGCCCTGCTTTGCATGCTAGAAATAATACAACCAGCACTCCAAACAGCCAGAAGATAACCAGGATTTTTCCCCTTTCATTTGCTAAAAAGTGTTTATAAGGAATAAATAATCCATGTTTAATGGGGGGATAGGCTGTGTTGCTGGAAGTGCTGGAAGTTAAACATAGCTTTTTTTGCGGGGGAAGAGACATTTTAATCCACACCCTGACTTGATCTCTTCTCAGAGGGGCTGGAAGACTGGTCAGCGCTAAAAATAAAATTAAGGAACATAAGCTTCAAGGTTGAAAGGCGGAGAAAATTCTTCCTAGTCATTGGTGATTGCTCTATATGTTCCAAATGGCCACATTACTCACAGACGCAGTGAAACAACTGCTCAGCTCTAACAATTTGAGCTGGTAGGAATTTTAAATTGAGGAGGAGACACTTCATCTCCAGAGCGAAAGAGGCCATTTTTCCTGCAAACAGACCATCCCACGGAAAGATACTGAACTTTTTTCAAAGATGCTGGATCAGAAGTTAACATGAACTAAGACTAATTCTAATGCAAGTAGAATTTGGGAGGCATGTTATTATTCCTGAAAAACCAGCCACCAAGTCTTACAATGCTTCTCATGAGGACGGGAGGGTTTGGCGAAGGTGGCTTCTGGAGGTGGAGGTTCCTCCTTCAGGGTTTTTTCTCAGAGGAGACAAGGAGATGACTAGGTAGGGAAAGAAGGAAGGCTCTAAGAGACAATCTAGGCTCTGGGAAACAGCAGTCCCCAAACTTTTCTATACCCCACACCCCAGAACGCTTCTGGTATATTCTCACACCCCTTAAAAAAGTAAATAATTATATGCATATATACATATACATATACATATACATATACATATACATATACATATACATACATACACACACACACACACATATATTTGTTTTCTTAAGTTTTCGCAGGTACTTACATGTATGGCATTCAGCTTTGTTCGGGTATTTTCCCATGTCATAGTAGTGGTGCTTTTAAAGTTGTAGCAACGTTTCGGCAGAATCTCATCTGCCATCATCAGGCTTCTGTATTGTGTTCGTCTACATACAGAAGCCTGATGATGGCAGAGGAGATTCTGCCAAAACATTGCTACAGCTTTAAAAGCACAACTATAATGACATGGGAAAATACCCGAACAAAGCCTAATACCATACATGTAAGTACCCGCGAAAACTTAACATACACACACACACACACACACACACACATGCGAAATGCCACTCATGCATCATCACAAAATCTCCAGAACCGTAAAGCTTACAAACTTGAAATTTGGCACCTATGTTCCTCTTGGCTTCTAGGTGCTCAATGAGAAAGGATTTTTTGAAATGACCATCAGAGCATTAGTATTTTGTATATTATTATGAACATACTCTGATGCTAAGGGAGTTCTACTCCCCCTCCCCACTTGAAAAGAAATCTGTTCCAAATGCAAAAAACAAGCAGAGGAGAGGAGGTTCAGTTTCTGTTTCACAGCACCAAGCAGCTTTAGTACAGAACAGTTGAGCTAAGCCACGCCCAGGCTCCTTGCTGTCTCCTTCTGGTTCACACAACAAATACTGTATAGTTTCTCAACTCTCACACACTGACAGGACAGTAGACAGATGAATACCAATGGATGCTGGTAGGCAGAGACATAATTTTTTCCCTTTATTTTCCTTCCCAAAACCTAAGCCCGACCACATAGTTTTGTAGTGAAGCACAGGTATCAAGCGAGTACACTCTTATTTTGAAACTTCTAAAACCAAGTTTTCGCACCCCCTGGAATATCATCTCGCACCCCCGGTTGGCAAACCTTGCTAGATTCTAGAACCTAGCAGATCCCTTGCTCACCCTGCAAGGATCCAGGCCTTATCTCATGGAAGTTGATAGTCCATATTGTGCATAGAGATCCTTTCCTTTGGAAGAGGTCCAAAAGGAAAGGGGCTAGTTGAGCCACATTTGGTGGTGGGTGTCATTTACTCAAAAGTTCTCCTGGGATCTCTCCAAACAGAGAGAGGAGAGATTTACCACCCTGTTGTGCCCAGGGAGGAAGAATTCCAGATGGACAGCTATCCAAGATCCTGTTTTTCTCATTTAATAAGCCTGCTTAGCCACACTTCTTGCCAAGATCTGATTTTTCCCTATCAGGGCAGGGCAAAGGGTGGAAGAATGTAGCACACGATAGGATCAACTTCTCTGAAATTGAAACTGGGGAATAAGAGGAATGAGGTGGGTGAAGAGCTGGAGATGGTACAAATCAAGGCCATTTGGACCTCTCCCCCCCCCCCCCAAAAAAAATCCACGTTCAGAGCCCAACCACCATGCATTCTGGGAAGTATTCCCACCCACTGTCCTATGGGGAGAAGAAGGGAAAGGCCTTTCCCACAGCCCCAGTAAAGATGAGAAGCACAAAAATAGAACGTCTATATCGATTCTTAGTCATTCAGGTCGGGTTTTTTTGTCCCAAAGGTGTTTTTTTTCAAGTGGCAACTAGACTTTCTTTGTTTTTCCTTGAAGGCATTTTGCTTCTCATTCAAGAATCATCTTCAGTTCTTCAAGAAGGTTCTTGGGTAAGAAGCGAAACCGTCTTCAAGGAAAAACAAGGCAAGTCCATCTGCCTCTTGAAAAGGAAAAAAAAAAAAAAAACACCTATGGGATAAAAACAGAACGTTCCTGGGTTCTATGACTCCAAAGACAAATTTCAAAGCAGTCTCATAATTTTTTAGCATCAATATCAATTGTTATGAGACAATAAAGTGTAAAGGTTTATCTGTGATTTATGAGTCCAGAGGTGACATGGATTCCAAAGTTCAATTATTTTATTGCTCCTCGGGGCCACCAGTGAGGCAGGAGGAACAGCTTTTGAACAGAGAGAGCTGGTATTATCTAATAAAACTCATAGGGTACAAATGGCAAACTCCAGTCGGCTCTGCTTCTCACCGTGTTCTCTGCCAGGTGGGAGATTTTAGTGGGCCAGGAAAGACTTTTTCTCTTCCCTAGTTGGACGCTGACCTGAATCCAGTCAAGGAGCTGGGAGGTCGAGCTATGTTGTATCTATGCTGAGAGATGACCGTATTCCAGGATTTGAGGACTTGCCACAAAGAAGAAGGGGTCAACTTATTTTGCAAAGCACCAAAAGGCAAGACAAGAAACAATGGGTGGAAACTAATCAAGGGGAGAAGCAAAGCTGGAAATAAGGAGAAGTTCCTTAACAGAACCAATCAATCAGTGGAACAGCTTGGCTTCAGAAGTTGTAGGCGCTCCATCAGTGGAGGCTTTTAAAAAGAGATTGGACAGCCACTTGTCTGAAATGGTATAGGGCAGGGGTCTCCAACCTTGGCTCCTGGAAGCCTGGCGGACTTCAACTCCCAGAGTTCCACAGCCAGCAAAGCTGGCTGTGGAATTCTGGGAGTTGAAGTCCGCCAGGCTTCCAGGAGCCAAGGTTGGAGACCCCTGGTATAGGGTCTTCTGCTTGAGTATCGGAAGTTGGAGTAGAAGACCTCCACAGACCCTTCCAGGCTCCAGTTCTACTCTGGTTCTAACTCTGATTCCTAACAGTGAGAATAATTAACTAGTGAAACAATTTGCCTTCAGAAATTGTGGTTGCTTCTATAGTACAGAACAGTACAGTAATAGTGATAAATAATATAGTATAGTATAGTAATAGTACAGTAATTAGTATAGTATAGTATAGTATTAGCATAGCATAGCATAGCATAGTACCATGCAATAATAGTAATAAATAGTATAGTATAATAATAGTGTAATAATGGTATAGTAATAGTAATAGCATAGTAATAGTATTACTATAGTATTAGTATTATTAGTATTAGTATAGTACCGTACCGTACCGTACAGTATTATGTACTACAGGGTCTCCAGCAAGGGTTGGACTAGAACAAGGGTCACCAACCTTTTGGACCTCAGAGACCACCAAACTCATAATTTTAAATCCCGCGGACCAGAGACCCTGGGAAAATCCCCCAAAAAGTCTGCAGGAAAATTCCCCACCCTGTTTTCCTACTGATCATTCTTTGTTTGAGATCACAGGATACAGTCCCCAGCTCCGTTCTCGGGAGGGAAAGGGAGGAGAGAGACTTTTGGCTTCCTGCAAGGAAAGCAGCAGAAGCAGCAGAAGTCTTTCTTTCTCTCCCCAAATTCCGCCAGAAATGACTCTTTGTGAGACTGGTCGCGCCGGCACAGCCTCTTGGAGCAGGAGGCCTTGCAGGGTCCCAAAGACTCATTTCTGGCGGAGTTTGGGGGAGAGACAGACAGACTTTGGCTGCTTTCCTTGCATGCAGCCAAAAGCAGAAGAAGAAAGAAGCAGAAAGGAGGAGCCCAGTGGCCAGGTGAGGTGTGTGGGTACATGGGGCAAGTTCCTTCCCCTCCGCCCTTTCCCCCCTCCCATCACTACCTCGTCTTGTTCACAATGCAAGCGACACAAGCCTTGTGTTCCCATGGGCCATGTGAGCAGCGCAACTTTGTGTTCCCACACAGCCTGGATTAATTGCTTTGGGGATGACATTTCTCTGCAGACCACCAAAATGTTCTCTTGGACCACCAGTGGTCCCCGGCCGACTGGTTGGCGACCACTGGACTAGAAGACCTCCAAAGTCCTTTCCATCTTTATTCTGAGTGATTGACTCATTTCATTTCATTCCTATCCAGGGGTGGGATTCTACCAGTTTGCACCTATTCGCTAGAACCAGTTGTTAACATTCTAAGCAATTTGGAGAACTGGTTGTTAGAAGAAATTACTGGCCTAATCCTGTAAGGAAGGCAGGAAGGAAACATTCTGGTGTTGCTTACAGAAACTTCCTCTCTGTTAACCCTTAGTACTTTCTTGGCAGAACTAGACTTCCTATCTCAAGAACATCTCTGGAGTTTTTTTCTCTTCCTTTGCTGGTACACTTTGCTTGTGTGGAGTGACCATTCAAAGATACAATGGCAGTGAAAAAAAGTGACTTATGACTATTTTTCACACTTACAACTGTTGCAGCATCCCCACAGTCATGAGAGGCCAGGTGAGGAGATGGATCCTCGATGTGAGTGATATTGAGTTGGCCACGTCCCCCTGGTCACATGACCACCAAGCCATGTCTACCCAGTCACGACTACCAAGCCACGCCCACCACCTAAGCCATGCCCACAGAAACGGTTGTTAAAAAAATCGAATCCCACCCCTGTTCCGATTGTATCTTTTCTCAACGTCAAGCAAAGTGGTCTCCTCTGATCCTCACCCTTCACCCTTCACCCACAGTCTTATGAGGTTAGGCTGAGTGGCAGAACGCCTGGCCAATCAACTCTGTGGCCAACAGTGGACCTCCCTGGCCACATTCCTCTCTTCAAGGACAGAAACGATGCCTTAGGTTCAGAGGATCACCGGGCCACTGAACTAATCTTGCAGTTGTATAAAAGGGTGTGAGCAGAACAAAGAAACGCTGATAGACATTAAAAAAAAATGGCATATGATAAACCGCAAGTTTATTTTTTAAGATGTTGGAATGCTATTAATCTGGGCATGTTCATTCAGCCATTTGTAAGTAAATGATTAGTTCAGGAACCAGATAGGAGAAGGCTGTGCTGTGTGTATGGAAATGAATCGCAGATTGAAACTCCGCTCACAAAAGTGGATCTGGATCTGGCGCAGGTAGTCCCTGACTTACGAAAGTTCATTGAGTGACCGTCCAAAGTTACAACAGTCCTGAAACAAGTGACTTACAGCCATTTTTCATACTTACGACCATTGCAGCATCCCCGGGGTCACATGACCAAAATTCAGATGCTCGGCAACGGACTCATATTTATGGCGGTTTGCCATGTCCTGGGGGGGGGGTCATGGGATCCGCTTTTACGGAGCAAAATCAACGGCAAATCCAGATTCCCTTAACCCCCACCTTACTAACTTAACCAAATGCAATGATTCCCTCAGCCACTCTGGCAAGAAAAAAATCGTAAAATGGGCAAACTCACTTGACAAACGTTTCACTTAGCAACATAAATTCAGGGCTCAGTGGTGTTTGTAACTCGAGGACTACCTATACAGGATGGATCTGACGCATCAGCAGGCCTTCCTTGGCTACAAGCCTGTCTATTATCCCCACTGACAACAGCTTTCTACACAATACTTGACAAGCAAACACTGGTTTGGATTGCGAGCAAATGCTCTTTGCCTCCCTACACAAGAGAATTGTGAGTGTGAAGAAATCCATTTCTTTAAAATGCATTAATTTACCCCTTTTCTGAAAGCAGTTAGGTTGTGCAAGGTTGTGGGAGCTGTGGGAACTTGCCACTGGCCTTCAAGAATTAACCCCGTAATTACTATTTTTCTCCTTCCTTTCTGATCCTGGTGTGCTGTAATGCTGCTGAAATTCTTACTCGGGGAGGTTAATTCACTGAGTCTACACTGTGTTGAACAGTTCTTTCAGGTCAATGCCTTGACTTGGATCCAAGTTTTAATAACAACTTGTAAGTGATACTTTTTTGGGGGGTACCTGGATAGTCTTCCTTGGCAGCCAAAACTGAAATGCAAAAACCCTCCGTTGCTAAAAGATTGGAAAATTGCAATATAAGGAAGTATAGCTTTACTTGGATGCTTCCAGTGTTTGGAAGTTGGATATGAAACTGCACTTTGCAGCAAGACCTGCTGTGAAGTGAAGCTGGGCAATCATTTCTCTGAAATGACATAAGGTTGAGCAGGGGGTTGGACTAGACCAGGAGAACAGGAGGATTTATGTTCCTTGCAGACAGCTGGTCATTTGCATTCTTTTAGTTGCTCTGGAGCCACATGTGGCTCTTTCATCCCTCTGCTGTGGCTAAAACACTATCAGGTATGAAAGATTAGGACTACCATACCTGAAGTTCCAATTAAACTGATTACATTACTAACCATGCCTATAAGTCTGTAGAGATTCTCAGTCATCCAGGTCATGGATGTCCCAAAGGTGCTTTTTTTCAGGAGGCAACTGGACTTTGTTTTTTCTTTGAAGAAGTTTCGCTTCTCATCCAAGAAGCTTCTTCAGCTCTGTCAGGACAGCAGGGAATGGAAGGATGAAATATCCTGTAGAAAGCACAACTCCACAACACAGTCCTTCCAGCACAGTCCTTCCAACACACCTTCTTGGAACTGCATTACTCAGGTGACCCTAAGGAGACAGACAAACCTCCAAGTGGTCTCAAGGACTCACTAAAAGAATGCAAACGACCAGCTGTCTGCAAGGAACATAAATCCTCCTGTTCTCCACTTATCCTGTCAGAGCTGAAGGAGCTTTTTGGATGAGAAGCAAAACGTCTTCAAAACAAAATCAAGGAAGTACAGTTGCCTCCTGAAAAAAAGCATTTTTGGGATAATCATGCCTGTGCACATGAATTTACTCAACGGATGGTTAGCACCATCTTGGTGTCAGATACGGGTCACTGGAATTCAAGAAGAGTCAGACTTAGTTCCCTTGGAATCTACATAAAGTTTCTAAGCCGATTCCTCTCTTCACTCCGTCCCCAGATTGTGCACAATCAACAGCTCCTTAAAACTCCAGGGGTGCTACTCCATGCTCTGGGGCAATCCAGGGATCCATTGAGGAGTTATTTGTGCTTCTCGGCTAGCAGCTCTGCTGTCTGGGGTGTTTTGAGGAAGTTTCTTCTCTGACAGCAGAATCTGTTTCTGCGATCTTGTGAGGACCTTTCCTGCCTGGCTGCTCCCAATTGTCCAAGGAGAGAATTCCATTGACAAGGCTTCTTCAATAGCTCCTAAACTGAAACTCCAAAGAGCTTATTTCGGAGGCTGTAGAACACCAATAGTAAAGCTTGGACTGATTGATGTGTACTACATATGTATGTGTTCCTCACCGATAAAATAAATACAACATTAACAATAAAAAGGCTATTGAAGGATGGACACCATGATACAAAGGACTTGTTGACGCTCTAGAAAGAAAGCAGAGAACAACAACAAAGATGGATAGCGGACTAGAGGCTAAACCAGGGGTATCAAACTCAATTTCATTGAGGGCCACATCAGAGCTGTGGTTGACCTGGGGGGGGGGGCAGGGTTGTGTGGCTGACTGGACAGGTGTCGCCAAGTGGGTGGGCATAGCCAGCTTGATGCCTCTTACTGGGTGTGGCCAACTGGATGGACGTGGCCAGCTTAAAACTGCTGGCATGTTTCATCTTCGCACTGGGTAGACCAGGCCAAAGCCATGCTGGCCTAATGTTTCCTCTTCTCATTGGGTAGACTGAACTGAAGCGATGCAGGATGGCCCCTTACATTTTCCAGGATGGCCCCGCAGGCCAGATCACATCACAGGCTGCATTCGGCCCGCCGGCCTTGTGTTTGACACCCCTTGGCTAAACCCAGTGGTGGGATTCAAAATTTTTACTACCAGTTCTGTGGGCGTGGCTTGGTGGGTGTGGCAGGGGAAGGATACTGCAAAATCCACATTCCTCCCCCCCCCACTAACCTGCTTTCCAGATCTGTTCTCCTGTGCAGGGCAACAAAAGAAGACCCAGCCAATCAGCTGGGACTCAGGAGGCAGGGAATAGATAGGGGTGGGGCCAGTCAGAGGTGGTATTTACTGGTTCGCCAAACTACTCAAAATTTCTGCTACTGGTTTCCAGAACTGGTCAGAATCTGCTGAATATCACTTAAACCATATGATGAATGGTTGCAGGAACTGGGAATGTCTAGGCTAATGAAGAGAAGGACTAGAGGTGACATGATAGCAGTCTTCCAATATTTGGGGCTGTTATTGTGAGATTGGGATCAATTCGCCAAAGCACCTAAGGGCTGGACAAGAAGTAACAGACCAAAATTTATCAAGGAAAGATCCAATCTAGAAGTAAGGATAAATTTTCTGACAGTAAGAACAATTCATCAGTTGCATGGTTTGCCTCCAGAAATTGTGGGTTGCTTTCTCACCAAAGTCTTTTAAGAAGAGACTGGACATTCATTTGTCCTGAATCGTATAGGGCAGGGATCAGCAACCCATGGCTCTGGAGCCGCATGTGGCTCTTTCATCCCTCGGCTGCCACTGGTCAGTGCCACAATTTTGAGAGGAACTTCCGGTTTGGGGGTGGGGGTGGGGAAGCATGATGCACCAGGAGGAGACTCTATGGCAAGGGGTGGGTTTCCCGGTTGGCTCCACAATTGATAGGGTTTTTGGTTAGGACAGGTAGAGGAAAAAGGACCCCACACTAGGAGGAGACTCTAAGGTGGGGGGAATGGACTTCCGCGCTAGGAGGAGACTCTATGGTGGGGGGAATGGACTTCCGCGCTAGGAGGAGACTCTATGGTAGGGGGAATGGACTTCTGCGCTAGGAGGAGACTCTATAGTAGGGGGAATGGACTTCCGCGCTAGGAGGAGACTCTATGGTGGGGGGAATGGACTTCCGCGCTAGGAGGAGACTCTATGGTGGGGGGAATGGACTTCCGCGCTAGGAGGAGACTCTATGGTGGGGGGAATGGACTTCCGCGCTAGGAGGAGACTCTATGGTAGGGGGAATGGACTTCTGCGCTAGGAGGAGACTCTATGGTGGGGGGAATGGACTTCTGCGCTAGGAGGAGACTCTATGATGGGGGAACCGGACTTCCGCGCTAGGAGGAGACTCTATGGTGGGGGGAATGGATTTCCAGTTGGCTCCAGAATTGAATGGGGGTGGGCCTTCTGGATAGGATCTTTGCAGCTCTTTGAGTGTTTAAGGTTGCTGACCCCTCTATAGGGTCTCCTGCTTAAATAGGGATTTACACTAGAAGACTTCCAAGGTCCCTTCCAACTCTGCTTTTTCTGTAATTCTGAATGTGAACATCCCCTTCCTGGGACTGCCAGTTTAGCAGCTTCCTAGATGGACCCTTGCCCAAAATGAAGAATCCCTTTACGTCGGTACCCCCACGAAACAATATTTAATTGTACAGTTTACAGATGGTGTTTTAAACTCTGTCCGTCTCTGCCCAACCATGCCATTATGTTGCGGGCCTTTTAATCCAACCCTCGCATTCCTTTACATGTACACAATTCGATTCGGGGGAAAATGAAAACCAGCCTGCATGACATTGCCAAGAAGAATTCAGCAAGAGGTTCAAGGAAATTTGAAAAAAAAAAAAAGGCCTGTGTGTGTGTGTTTAATTTCACCGCACGAAAGCGTTCCCTGTAAATCCTTTTTTTAAAAAATATTTCTTGTTGTCCTAATGTGGAAATGCCTATGAGATCCTAAACCCCTATCATCACGGCTACTGTTGTCGTTGACCTCATCTTGGATCGAGCAGCAAAAATTAAAGCATTTAATTTTAATGTGTGCCTCCCTGCTCAGGAAGGGAGCTGCATTCTAGACTGCTCCAATATACTGAGTTAGTAAGTAGCAGCATCAATCAAGTGGTTTCCTGATAGCTGCAATGCCCAATAGCCAAATCATTTCAGGATGAAGAAGGAGCAAGGAGGTTTTCAAAGAAAGAGGGAAGTGATGTCAAGCAGCAAGATTTAATGCACACCATATGCGCAAACCATCTAGGCTTTGTGGATTTCCCCCCAGAAGAGTTGAAGGTCTAGGAAAGCTAAAATAAAATAAAAAGGAATCTGGGCAGTATTTGGCACTCCCTCCCTTGCCCTACCATCCTTTCCTTGCCAAAAGCGCGCTGTGAACTAACTGCATGAGATGAAGCGTCTTCATAAAGCCTTGGCCCTGTTTTGTATGAAACGGGAGGCATGTGGAAGACATCTCTGCGAAGGCTTTGCCATGTGAGCCCAGCATAAACTAAAGTGCACGCAAATCCGCTCTTCTGTCAAAGGCCAGTCAGGGAACAACCAAAGAGTTTACAACTCTTTACTACTGAGCAGGCCGAGGGGGTGGAAATTGAATTAAAACCAGAATCTCTTGGCAGACCACGTTTAAGAATCCATAAACATGACAAAAGGATGGTGTCACAAACGTGCATCCTTTGTTAGATGACTGGTTTATGTCTCCTAGTCAGAGTGAGGGGTAAGGTGATCTTTGAAAACGCACAGCTGCCAGTGCTCTCAAGTCTCAAAACCCAAGGCCGAGAGACTTTTGGATCTGGAAATGAACCAGACTGAAAACAACTCAAGAAGTTGTTTCAGATCTGGAAATGAACCAGATCGGAAACAACTCAAGAAGACCCGAATGGCCCAAACCCTTCGGGAAACAGCTACGAACTGGCAATCCAATTCAAATAAACACCAAGGCCCCATGCCAAGGAAGCTCAATCTTTCCACACTAATATAAAATAGATGTCTTTGGAAACAGCGGGCAGAGGGAAGGCAAGCTTTTTTCTGGTCATGGCCTCAACCACTCTGGATTTCTAGAAAACCTCCCCAGATTTTCCCTTTTATGTGGCCTTGGTGGATCTGGAAAGATACGGAGGAAGGAGCAATTGTCCAATTACAGCAACTGTTCTGTGTTGTGGGTCTTTATGCTGGATCCTTCCGTAAAACAAGAGTTTAAACTGGGATGGTCTACACATGTGGTTATAATTAAATGCTCTGGGAGAAACAGATGATGTACACCATATACAACCAGAAATCATACTGGTTCACAATGAACCATGTTTACTTAAATAACCCAATGTTGACTTTGCACACAACGCTGAACCAGAAACTAGCGGTGGGAGTTGGGAATTACGCACTGCACCAGGCATGGCTAATATGTGAGAACGCAGCCATTGTCGTGCCATTTATTTTGCCCTTCCTCAAAAGAGGGATTTTGGCATTTTTGTGTGGTGGGAAGGAGCGGAATTAGCTTAGACTGAATGAGTTATTCAACCCCTTTCTGCAATCAGAAAGAAGGCCCAGATCAAAGCTGACCTAGCATCCATATCCCAGATCAACTTTTCTTTGACTCAACTAATCTTAGAGCTGCGTGAGCAATCCAGAAGACATATCAGCAGGTTAGTCTTGGACCAGAGGCAACATCTACCCTCCAGAAGAACTCTGTTGGGTGACTGCTTGATCACTGCCTCTCCTTAATGCCTCCAAACCGCATTTTTCCTGAAACCATACAGCTCTTTAATACGTTTCCCACCAACAAATACAATTCTCACCAGCATCTCAAATATTATGTGTTATTATTATTGTTTTATTAAACTTATTTCCACCAAGGATCTATCAATTCAGGAGGATGGGAAGAAGATGGCTAACTGATCACAGCATCCTTGCTCCGTAACAGGCCATGAAGAATTGGGTTTGAGGCTTCATTCATGTCCCAGTTAAGTTTCTAATCTACCCACCGGGATACATCTGAGACTTTCCTGCTTAATCCAGTCAAGAACTGAATTAAGGATTAGGTATCTGGAGATCCATGATTGACTGCTGAACTGGGGCAGGAAGCCTTGATACAAGACATCCTCTACATGGCAAGGATAAGCAGTATCTATGTTCAGAAGTTACAGAAGGCTGGATCTGGAGACTAGTTGGGTGGGAGTCAACCAAGGAGTCTCAGCAAGTTTCAGCAAGTTGTCCTGGAAGTGGAACAAGCCTCCCAGAAGGAGGTAGACCAGCAAAATACCTACTGTTGCCAAGAAAATGAACTGGCCCAACTAAACTCAGCAGGGTTTATCTCTAGATACACATGCCCAGTGCTCTATTTTTAGAAATACCAAACAATGAAAAAAAAAAAATGAAGCTGTTGCTTTTTCTGTTCATTTGAAGGAAGGGATGCTTAGCATTGGACGGAAATGCATAAAACTTGGTTAATTTGGATTCAATTTTGTAAAATACAGCCTCTTGCTGCTCCTTGGTCTCCATGAAATATCCCAAAAGTGTTTTTTTTTTTTTCAAGAGGCAATTGGACTTTCCTTTGAAGACGTTTCGCTTTTCATCCAAGAAGCTTCTTCAGCTCTGATTGGATGGCAGGGAATGGAAGGATTTATATTCCTTGCAGACAGCTGGTCATTTGCATCCTTTTTAGAGAGTCATTGAGGCCACTTAGAGGTTTATCCAACATCCTGGAGCCAAGAAGCTCCACACCCATTGGGTGGAGCCTTCATGCACGACTCAGGTGACCCTGACGACACAGATAAAACTTCCAAGTGGCCTCAATGCCTCCCGAAAAGAATGCAAGTGACCAGCTGTCTACAAGGAGTATAAATCCTAAGGACTTTTCAAGAGGCAACTGGACCAGAAAGTAGGACATGAAACAATGGATGGAAACCAATCAAAGACAGGAGCAACCTAGAACGAAGGAGAAATTTCCTAACACTTAGAGCACTTAACTAGTGGAATAGCTCGCCTTTAGAAGTTGTGGGTGCTTCCATCCCTGGAGGCTTTTAAGAGGAGACTGGACAGCCATTTGTCCGAAATGGTCTCAGGTCTCCTGCTTGAGCAAGGGTTTGGACTAGAGGACCTCCAAGGTCCTTTCCAACTCTGTGGTTCTGTCTTGAGCAACTCTTGTGTGGTCTGTGGAAACAGCCACCTACTTGCCCTAACCTGGCTGCCTTCTCTTCTTGCAGAGCTTACTCAAAACAGGAAGGCTAATAAGAGGAAGGGTAGGGTTTCTTCCTGGGGAAATGCCAGTGGTGGGATTGGAATAACTTAACAACTGGTTCTCTGGCCAGGTAGGCATGGCCGGTTGGTCCTGTGACTGGGTGAGCGACGTCACTCATCACACCCAGCTCCGCCTCCCGATCACTTGCCTCAAAGGCAGAGGTAGGATTCAGCCAGTTAAGGGCTAATCCCATCACTGGTTTTTTGGGACAGTTTTTTGCCCCCCCAAAACAGCCAAAGATGCTCCCAAAATAGCCATAAACAGCCTGAAAAATGCCCTGAAAATGGCCTAAAAAACACCCCAAAACCGCCAAAAAGTCAAAAAACAGCCAAAGATGGCCCCAAAACAGCCCAAAACAGCCTGAAAAATGCCCTGAAAATGGCCTAAAAAACACCCCAAAACCGCCAAAAAGTCAAAAAACAGCCAAAGATGCTCCCAAAATAGCCATAAACGGCCTGAAAAATGCCCTGAAAATGGCCTAAAAAACACCCCAAAACTGCCAAAAATAGTCAAAAAACAGCCAAAGATGGCCCCAAAACAGCCAAAAACAGCCTGAAAAATGGCCTAAAAACAGCCTGAGAAGCAGACCAAAAAATGAGCAGGAGTGGGACCAGCCGGTGGTGGGATTTGCTGGTTTGCTGAACTATGCAGAATGTTAACTACCAGTTCATTCGAACCGGTATGAACTGGCATCTGCTCACCTCTGGGAGAAGCTTGAAAGAGGAGAGGAAGGTACCCTAAACAGATTCCCAGTTCGGTGCTGACATCAGCAGATCAAGTTTGTCCTACCTGATCCGACACCTCTTTCCTTCTGAACCGCGGAGAAAAACCTTAGTTCCTTGCAAACCTAGATAAAGCTTTTGGTCACAGTTCAATGAGAAGAAAGTCTTTTTGGCTCTGAGACAGATTACAGCCATCCACTGTGCTGGGCAAGGCAGAACTCAGATCCAAAAGCAAACAAGCCATAAGCAAAAAATAAAAATAATAAAAAAAAAAACATCTAGCATTTCTGACTTCTGTTCCCAAGCACTCCTCAACCCAGCTCTGACACTATAACTGCTTTCTCTGGGGAGCCTCCTACCCACATTCCTTTTGTGTCTGTACTTCCACTTTATGAAGTGTTTCCTTGAATGGGATGGTCACAAAAATGCTTAGGAGGCATAATCTGAAAAACTGTACTTTGCAAAACAAACAAACAAACAAACAAAAAAAAAACCCAAGGTTCAAATCCACGCCTTCGAGCAACTTCCAGCAAGGGAATATTATAGTATGTGTGAGCTAACTTCAAAGGCTCCTTCCAGACAGCCCACCTGGCCTCAGAGAAGGTGGGGTGAAGACAAATGGGATGGTCAACCTGTCCCTAAGGCAGGGGTCTCCAACCTTGGCTCCTGGAAGCCTGGCGGACTTCAACTCCCAGAATTCCACAGCCAGCTTTGCTGGCTGTGGAACTCTGGGAGTTGAAGTCCGCCAGGCTTCCAGGAGCCAAGGTTGGAGACCCCTGCCCTAAGGGCTGAAGAGATATTATTGGCAGAAAGGAAACAATTGTTGTGGTAGCAGCTCAAGATGAGAAAGTAAATAAGTTGAACATGTGAATCTGTTGACCTTGCGGTTTTTCCTTTCTAATCACCTCAGAAAAACAAGAAGATTCTGGACTCTTTGACAGCCACTTATCACTAGCATCTGCATATTGAAATGATCCTTGGAAAGAAAATTCCATTTCCAATGCTTTTTTTGGGGTGGGGGTGGTGAGAATGCAATTGTTACCTCTAATGTAACATAAAGGTTCTCCTCACACATATGGGCTAGTCGTGTAACGGCTCTAGGGGGCTGTGCTCATCTCCGTTACAAAGCCAAAGAGTGGGCGCTATCTAAAGATGTCTCTGTTATCTTCCCACCAAAGTGGTCCCTGTTTTTCTACTTGCATTTTTACAAGCTTTCGAACCGCCAAATTGCCCACCTTTCTGATTGCAAGCTTAACATCTTAGCCACTGAGTCCACCGTGTCCCTTTTCAGGTACCGAATCGTAATTAATAAAAGGATGTTCTAAAGCCAGGGGTAAGGAACGTTGGCTCTTTTATCACTTATGGACTTCAACTCCCAGAATTCCTGAGGGAGCCATAAAAGGTTCCCCATCCCTGGCCTACTGGTTTTTTCAGTTGTGAGGGAAATCAATTTTTGACTTGAATGGGACTGTTTAATATACAAATGTAGGACATACAAAGAATATATATAAAAATATGTCCTACATTTGTATATTAAACAGTCCCATTCAAGTCAAAAATTGATTTCCCTCACAACTGAAAAAACCAGTAGGCCAGGGATGGAGAACCTTTTATGGCTCACTCAGGAATTCTGGGAGTTGAAGTCCGTAAGTGATAAAAGAGCCAACGTTCCTTACCCCTGTTCTAAAGCCATTTAATTTGTTCACTTCAACATCAAAAATCCCCCAAGCAATGTGGCTTGAATGGCTAGCCCTATCGTTTCTGGAAGGTGCCATCTTGACCTACAATTGTCTACATGCTCTCTGTACCTAGAAGACAGTGGTGACACCTCCTTCAAGGTAGACTCACTGTTGGGATGGTCCAGGTTGATTCCTTGGGCATGATATGGAAGTGGTTAGCACTGCCTTGTCCCAAAGAGGTTTTTTTCAAGAGGCAACTAGACTTTTCTATGAAGATGTTTAACTTCTCATCCAACAAGCTTCTTCAGCTCAGCGGTGCTTCAGAGCTGAAGAAGCTCCTTGGATGAGAAGCAAAATGTCTTCAAAGTCAAACCAGAAAGTCCACTTGCCTCTTGAAAAAGCACCTTTGGAACCCCCATGACCTGAATGGCTGAGAATTTCCACAGACATCTACAGAGGTGGCATTTAGCCAGTTCTGACAGGTTCTGGAGAACTGATAGCAGAAATTTTGAGTAGTTTGGAGAACCGGTAAATACCACCTCTGGTTGCCCCCACCCCGCCTTTTATTCTCTGCCTCCCGAGTCTGATCGGAGTCCCAGCTGATCGGATGGGTCTTCTTTTGTTGCATTGCACAGGAGAACAGAGCTGGAAAGTAGGTTACTGGAGTGGGGAGGGAATGGAGATTTTACAGTATCCTTCACCTGCCACACTCACCAAGCCATGCCCACCAAGCCATACCACATCCATCTCTGCTTGGTATAGATCGAAACATGCAAAACAGGTAGACACAAGTCTTAAATGAAACAGTGAGACTGATCATGGGATGTCTAAAACCAGCCCAACACAAAAGGTGCATTATCTAGCTGCTATGCTTCCTCCAAATTTCCACTGGGAAAGTGCTACACAGAAAGAGTGGATTAAAGGCACCACGATGTAAAAATGATGTTGAGGTTCTTTTTTTTGTATAGTGTGATGACCAAAACTGGATGCAGTATTCCAAATGTGGGCCATTATAAAACGGGATGAGTGCCTCACGTGATCTTGACTGAATCCCTTTTGTTATTAAAACTTAGGATTGCATTTGGCTTTTTTGGCTGCCGCTGCACACTGCTGGCTCATATTTAACTGGGTGTCCACTAAGACTCAAAGATCCCTCTCACAGTTACTGCTCTAAAGCCTGGGTTCTCCCATATAAGGTAAAGGTAAAAGTTTCCCTCACACTTACGTGCGAGTCATTTCCAGCTCTAGGGAGCAGTGCTCATCTCCGTTACAAAGCCAAAGAGCCTGTGATGTCCGAAGATGTCTCCATGGTCATGTGGCCAGCATGACTAAACGCCACAGGTGCACGGAACGCTGTGACCTTCCCACCAAAGTGGTCCCTGTTTTTCTACTTGCATTTTTTACATGCTTTCGAACTGCTAGGTTGGCAGAAGCTGGGACAAGAAACGGGAGCTCACTCCATTACACGGTGCTAGGGATTTGAACCGCCAAACTGTCAACCTTTCTGGTCAACAAGCTCAGCGTCTTAGCCACTGAGCCACTGTGTCCCTTCTCCCATATACAACTGCTTAAATAAGGTGACTTCATTGACGTTGTTACTGCAATCAGGTTTGTTTGGCTTGTCCAAGATCTCAACATCTGGATCTCATCACCAGCACTCAAAGATGTTACAAACAAAGACGTTAAAGAGCCCGAGATGTTTACGAGGATTGGAATGGGTTGCCATGAGGCAAACAAAGGCCAAGCTACAAAGGGTATGGCTGCCACATGTCCTCTCTCCTTGGCGGCTTTAGCGTGGCAACGAAAACTTTCAGGTAGGATCGGAAAAAAGTGACCCTTCCCACAAAGCCTCCTGGAATGAGCAGCCCAGAAAGAACCAACTTGTTAAAGAGAAGAAACCACCGAGAAGGAATGAGAAGTGATGGCTGGGAATAATTCCATAATCCTGTTTTCTTTTCTTACACTCGAAGAGACCATTGGTAAAATCTGGAGAAGCTAATCAGAAGAAGCATTACTCCGTGTCTCTTCCTTTTCCTCCTCCCATCTTGCACTCCAGCTGTGATGGACTGGAGCTCCACCATTCCTAGCACGTGGAGTCACAGGAATCCTCATTACATCTAGGCTTGGGAGTCCCATTCCAGGCCTTGTAAAGAAAAGCAGAGAAGTTTCTTCATGGAGTAGGGAGCTACCTAGGACAAAATAATGGAATAATAAGAGTGGGAAGGAAACTTGGAAGTCTTCGAGTCTAATCCAAGCGGGAGACCCTGTCCCATTTCAGACAAATGGCTGTGCAATCTCTTCTTTAAAAAACTCAAGTGTTGGAGGTTCCACAATTTCTGGAGGGAAGCCATTCCACTCATTAATTGTTCTGTCAGGAAATTTCTCCTAAGTTGCTTCTTTCTTTAATTAGTTTCCATCTGTTGCTTCTTGTCCTGCCTTCAGGTGTTTTGGAAAAGAGGTTGATCCAGGGGTGGGATTCCAATTTTTTAACAACCGGTTCTGTGGGGCGTGGCTTAGATGGTGGGTGTGGCTCGGTGGTCATGTGACTGGGTGGGCGTGGCTTGGTGGTCATGTTATTGGCCGGGCATGATCAACTCAATATCACTCACATCAAGGTGCGCTTCTTCTCGGCTGGCCTCTCATGACTGTGGGGATGCTGCAACAGTCGTAAGTGTGAAAAATGGTCATAAGTCACTTTTTTCAGTGCCTTTGTAACTTTGAATGGTCCCTCCACACAAACAATGTACCAGCAAAGGAAGAGAAAAAAACTCCAGAGAAGTTCCAGAGACAGGAAGTCTAGTCCTGCCAAGAATGTAATAAGGGTTAACGGAGAGGCAGTTTCTGTAAGCAACACCAGAATGTTTCCTTCCTGCCTTCCTTACAGGATTAGCCCAGTAATTTCTTCTAACAACCGGTTCTCTGAACTACTTAGAATGTTCATAACCGGTTCTAGCGAATAGGTGTGAACTGGTAGAATCCCACCCCTGCGTTGACCCCTCCCTCTTCTCTCCCCTCAAATACTGCTATCATGTTGCCTCTATCCTTCTTTCCATTAAACTAGAGACGAACCCAATCCTGTCCTGTGTACTAGATGAGATCCTGGGGACGGGAGCAAAAAGCAGCTTGAGCAAGGGGAGGCCTCTTAACATAGCCACAATGAGATCCCAGATCTAGTGGGGCTGGAACAGATGTGGAACAGATGTGGATAGTCTCTGGCCTTCAAAGTACAAATCAAAACTAGATCAAAGAACACAGCAAATGCCACTTAAGTCCAGTATGCATGCAGGTAGTGATTAATTTATGACCACAATAGATCCCAAAATTTTTGTTGCTAAGCAAGACAGCTGTTAAGTGAGTTCCGCCCCCATTTTAGGACCTTTCTTGCCACATTCATTAAGGGAATCCCTGCAATTGTTAAATTAGTAACACTGGTGTAAGTGGAACTGGATTCCCCATCGACTTAGCTTGTCAGGTGGCTGCATAAGGGGATCATAGGACCTCTGGGGTTTTCAGATTACAACCGTCATAAATACGAGTCAATTGCCAAGGGTCTGAATTTTGATCACATGGCCATGGGGATGCTGCAACAGTCGTTAGTGTAAAAAAAAATGGTCATAAGTCACATTTTTCAGTGCCATCGTAAGTTCGAATGGCCACTAAATGAACTGTTGTACGTCGAGGTCTACCTACATTTGCTGCTGAAGATGATATCTGAAAATAGTGGGGTTTGTGGAGGATCCACTTACGGAGGAAGGAACCCAATCTCCCTTTCTGACGTTCGACGTGAAGTTTCTCTTCCCTGATTTGTGATTTGGCAAAGATGCAAATCGCTGGATGTGTTTAGAAATAAGTTCAACCCGCCCCAGACAGTTTTTGCCTAACTCCTGTTTTCATCCATCCTGAGACACGAATATCCCCTTGGCAGGGATTTGTACATATCGTTTAAGCAGATGTTTAAAGAATCAAGCCAAGAGCAAAACATAGGAACTCTTAAAAAGCCCACCCAGGTTTTATAACAGGAGTAAATGGCTCAGTGGAGATACCGTATTTCCCCAAAATTAAGACCCTGTCTCATATATATATTTTTTTTGCCACCAAAAAGGGCACCAGGTCTTATTTTCTGGGGATGTCATCCATTGACTAAGCTCACTTGCGCACATTGCCCCCGGCCTCCTTTTGGCTGTCAGAGGCCTTCAGGAACTTCTTCTGTGGCTGGGAAGTTTTCCTGAAGGCTTCTGCAGCCGATAACAGAGCTCCGGATCGATCCAGAGCTTTGTCTTCAGCTACAGAGGCCTTCAGGAAAGCGTAGCCAGCCTTGCGGGTTGCAGAAGAAATGCGCCAGCAAGGCAGGTGTCGGGGTGTTTGGCCTGGCTACAACTGTTCGAAGGTAAAAATCAAGCTAGGACTTACTTTCGGGGTGGGTCATATTTTCAAGGAAACAGGGTACTTGTAGGTGATGTGTTGTCCTTCAGACTTTTTTCTCCAAATCAACATCTGATTTTTCTTCACTCAACCCTCTTGATTGTTCAACACAGCATTATCCAGCCCCAGGATATTCCTCCAATTGATCTTGGCCCATAAGATGAGACCAAATTGCCTTTTTCTTAAGATTCTTCTCTCCTGTTTGTCTCAACCTCCTTCTCAAAAACAGACTGGATTGATCAAGCCCAAGAAAGACTTAGGGACAATGGAAAGTTTTTCATGCAGAATTAGGAACTATGTGCAAGATTTGTTTTGTTTTGTTTTGGCCCTTGGAAGAAAAGCAAACCTTGAAAACCCAGCAGACAAGAGATCCTTAAAGCAAATTCCAGAAATAGCAGCCTAACACAGCTAACTTTGGCTGCTAACCTTAAGAGTACTGTGTTTAAAACTTTAAAAGCCATGCTTCCTACGGCATTTCTAGTCACCAGCATGGGCAACCAACAATCAGAGTGTTGGAAGTTAAAACCCACCCCTCTCCTAGAAAAATGAAATATTTTAGGATATATTAAAAAGGCAGAATATTTCTCCTAAAAGAGATGTAGAAACTCAGAAAGGCAGAAACTCAGCTCCTCCTCACCTTTGTTAATGGGTCATTAAGGCCTGGGGCAGTCTATTCTACATAACAAAGATCTACCTCCTTCAGGCCGAACCATTTCATTGCCCTTCATTGCACCACTCAACAAGTTTCAACCAAACTTAGCAGACAACCTACAGAGCTAGCTATGACCTCTGACAGCAACCAATCAGGATACTCTTCCTGTGCCCCAGGAAGTCCAAAGCTCAGAGAGGGCATAAAACCCAAGGACTCTCAGCATCTCCTCCCTTTTCCTTCGTCCAAGAGTTCCCAAGGCATGCGATCATGTTCATCATAAAACCATCTTTCCAAACAGCCTCCATGTTTCCAGAGTCTTTTTTCCCCCACTTGGAACTGAACCCACATGGATATTTCTTCCAACAAAAGAAAAACAATGAAAGCAACTTTGAATGTAAACGAAGTGGCACTTGGGGAAACCCAACCATTTGCTAAGTCCTAACTTGATCATGATCCAAAGTCAAGGCAGACCTCTAGACAGATCAAGCCAGGAGATCTGTAAATAACCCTGATTAATAATGGTTAATCCCCTGCTTTGCAAAAGGAGCAGGTGGGAATCCCAGCTTGGACATGATCTTCAAGGAAATCTTCTTTTGAAGACTTTTGAGGGGTGGGATGGGGGGAAAAATGGGGAGACGGAGTAAGTACATGAAGATGCTTGCCGGTTCTTGACTAAACAAGCTTCCTGGCTCCGATCCTCCTAAAAATTCTTGCAGAAACATCATACAAAAATGGTCGGTTCTGTGTTTTCCTACAGATCTGCTTGGCTGCCTGAAGGAGCTGGCTATTTTCAAGTGGTTTGTCTTGATGTTACAGTAATTTCTTTCAGATTTTTGGATAAACGGCCTGAAAAACTTTTACTTTTGACATTCACCAGATTTTAATTTTTATTTTTCCGCCCCCCCCCCCTTCCGAAAGGCTATATTTTTCTTTCACGCAAACCGTATGGCTCTGGAGCAGCTGCCTAGTAACTACAGCAAAATGATCTTTTACCCGAAGGAAGGAGCGGGGGGGGAACCACTTTTGTAAGAAACGTAGCCTCTTTTCTTCCAAAATTATTATGTCCCGGACCGATTGCAGACATGATCTCAGCCGCCCCCAAAAGAGAGGAGGGGGGTTAGGGTGCGTTGCACCATCCCATCGCTCCCTTTTAACACGGTGCCAGCTGTAATGAAGAACCCACTGAATGTGCAGGACGGTCAAGATTCAAAGAGCAAAACCCCCTTGAGGGAACTTTGGGGAAACTTTTAGAGGGTCGATTGGTTGGTGCGGGAAACTCTGCTTTACAGCAATTCCTGCTACTCCCCCCAATTTTAGGAGCGAATCTCCAGATGCAGCCATCCTCGTTTCACACGGAAAGTTAGCATCCCTGGGGGACCAAGCATCCATCAAAGATTGTCTGAAGTTTTGCGATGCATTTGACTATTCAGACTTCCGTTGATTTCCCCCCACCCCCCCAAAAGGCTGGGTCACAAGGCCATTTTCCTAAGGAATAGGCTGGGAGGGCTACTGGCTTTAATAGGCCCATGTTGGCGAACCTATGCCACGCCTGCCGGAAATGGCATGCAGAGCCATTTCCCCCGGCACGCGAGAGGTTGCCCGGAAGAGCCCTACTGAGCATGCATGCGTCCCCTGCTGCCCGACACCTGGTTGTTGGGTATCTGGTGTGCATGCACAAAGGGGTGGAACGGGGGGGGGGGGGCGGGAGACGCATGGCATGCGAGCGTTGAAATCGTGTGCATTTGCGCAGGTGTGCGGCGTGTGAGGGTGGAATCGTGCACGTGTTGCCTTCTGGCTCCTGGCATGCGAGCGCACGCAATTATTGGCACAGGCACCTAAAAAGATTAGCCACCACCACAATAGGCCTTTTCACACCCACACACCCAGACTTTCTACAGTCATGGAGCCATGAAGCTGCCAATGATTGGAGACTGGGGATGTTTGTCACTTCCAGCTCCTCAGTATCCTCAACCTCTCGCTTATCTTGCGAGAGAGCTGCTAATCAGGACCACTACAGCAATCCAGGCAAATCAGCCAAGATATCTGGAGATAGGGAGTCCCCGACGTACGGCCACTATCGAGCCCAAAATTTCTGTGGCTAAATGAGACACCGGTTAAGTGACTTTCTCCCAGTGGTGGGATTCATATTTTTTTTTACTACTGGTTCTGTGGGCGTGGTTTAGTGGGCGTGGCAGGGGAAGGTTACCGCAAAATCCCATTCCCTCCCCACCCCACTGACCTGCTTTCCAGCTCTATTCTCCTGTATAGGGCAACCAAATAAGACCCAGCCGATCAGCTGGGACTCGGGAGGCAGAGAGTAGATGGGGGCAGGGCCAGCCAGAGGTGGGATTTGCCGGTTCTCCAAACTACTCAAAATTTCCGTGTTTTCCAGAACTGAATATCACTTCTGGACTTGAGGCTAAAACATATGAAGAAGGATTGCAGGAACTGGGTATGTCTAGTCTTATGAAAAGAAGGATTAAGAGAGACAGGATAGCAGTCTTCCAATATCTCAGGGGCTGCCCCAAAGAAGAGGGAGTCAAGCTATTCTCCAAAGCACCTGTGAGGGCAAGGCAAGAAGCAATGGGTGGAAACTAAACAAGGAGAGAAGCAACCTAGAACTATGCAGAATTTTCCTGATTAGTGGAACAACTAATCAATAGAACAACTTGACTCCAAAAGTTGTGAATAATCCAACACTGGAAGTTTTTACAAAGGTAACCATTTGTCTGAAGCAGTGTAGGGTTTCCTGCCTAAGCAGGGGGTTGGACTAGAGGACCTCCAAGGTCCCTTCCAACTGTTATTCTAAGTTCTAAAAAGGAAGGTATCCTTTGTCTTCCCCAACATTTCTCTCAGGTCTTTTGTAAAGATGCTTGTCCTTCTGTGCCTTCAGCGTCTCAAAAGAAGTGGTTTCCTGTTCTCCCTTTGAAGTCATGTTGATGGGTTGAGATGGCTCTGCTCCAACCAACCCAACATCAGAACATCAAAGAGTCAACTGCCAGCTGAGAATTTTTGCATGGCTCCAGGCATTGCCTGATCTTTGACATCTAAGGACCTGCCCGCTTTTCTTGAAGCCCAATGATGCTTTCCAAAGCCCCCCCCCCCCCCCGCCTTCTGAAAAGTCCAAAATCCGCACTAAGAAAAAGGAGGCATCCAACTAACAAACATGGAAAGACTTATGGCTGTCCCCTAGTGTTTGTGTTTCCGTTGTTGTAGGCTTGTTCAAGAAAAGAATTTGCTTCAGATTTAGGGATTAAGATATTGTCTCCGATTCCCAGACGGATTGATCTGATCTAACACCCTCCTTTGATGGCAGCATCACAGTACAGGTAAAGGTAAGGTTCTCCTCACACCTACGTGCTAGTCATGTAACAGCTCATCTCCGTTTCAAAGCCGAAGAGCCAGCACTGTCCGAAGACGTCTCCGTGGTCATGTGGCAAGCAGGACTGAATGCCAAAGGCGCACGGAACGCTGTTACCTTCCCATCAAAGTGGTCCCTATTTTTCTACTTGCGTTCTTTACGTGGTTTTGAACTGCTAGGTTGGCAGAAGCTGGGACAAGGAACAGGAGCTCACTCCGTTACACAACGCTAGGGATTCGAACCGCTGAACCTTTCTGATTGACAAGCTCAGTGGCTTAGCCACTGAGCCACCACGTCCCTTAGCACCATAGTACAGAAGTACTAAAACTAGTTGTCAAAGAGATGGAAACAAAAACATCTCGTTGAGGCAGCTAAAGAAAGGTATTTTCTTTTCTCCCCAAAGCATCTCAAACTACAATGCCTTCAAAGAAAAAAACTAGAAAGTCCAGTTGCCTCTTGAAAAAGCACCTTTGGGACAACCATGACTTGGATAACTGAGAATCTCCACAGACATTTAGCTATGCACTGAACACCCTTCGAATGGTGTGGGAGCATGAATGGATTTCCAGAAAAAAATACAGACTATAGCAGGGGTCTCCAACCTTGGCTCCTGGAAGCCTGGCGGACTTCAACTCCCAGAGTTCCACAGCCAGCAAAGCTGGCTGTGGAATTCTGGGAGTTGAAGTCCGCCAGGCTTCCAGGAGCCAAGGTTGGAGACCCCTGGACTATAGGAACCATTTGCGCTTCAGTTTGAGATGCAGACAACACAGAATCACACCCAACAGCCTTGCTCCTGTGTTCAACAGTGAAGAGACACCAGGCCCAAAAAACATCCTGCAGGAAACACAACTCCACAACACAGTCCTTTCAGCAGTTCCAAGAAAGCTCCACACCCATTTGTGTTACTCAGGTGATCCTGATAACACACACAAACCTTCAAATCGCCTCAGCTACTCTCTAAAAAGGACACCAATGACCAGCTGTCTGCAAGGAGCATAAATCCTTCCATCCCACACCATCCAGTCAGAGCTGAAGAAGCTTCTTGGGTGAGAAGGGAAATGCCTTTTTTTAAAAAAAAAAAAAAAAAAAGGCAAGGAAGTCCAGTTGCATCTTGAAAAAAGCACTTTTGGGACAACCATGACCTGGATGACTGAGAATTTCCACAGATAATTTCTATGTCCATTTGAGAGGGCTACAACAGAAATTACTCTACTTAAACAATCAGCTTGTTATATTTAGCTGTAAATGTTTTCAAGAGCAATACTCTCTGAGTTTTCGAAACAGCCCTCCCTGGCTGAGCTGGACTAAGGAGAAGGATACATTTCCCTAGAGAAGGAAATGGCTGACATGAGGTGCAGGCATTTTATACCTATAAAATGTTACTCAGAATAACAGAGTTGGATGGGACCTTGAAGGTCTTCCAGTCCAACCCCTGCTCAAGGCAGAAGACCTTATTCCATCCCGGACAAATGGATGGTCAGTCTTTTCTTGAAGACTTCCAGAGATGGATTATTCACAACTCCAGGAGGCAGATCTTGATTAAATGTTCTCACTGGTCAGGAAATTCCTCCGTATTTTCAGTGGGATCTCCCTCTGCCAAGCTCCCACCGATGGCTTCTGGTTCTGCCTTTAGGTGTCCTCGAACCATCCTTGGCTGGGAATGATGGAGGTTCTAATCCAGCACATCTGCAAAAACGGAAGGACTTGGGTTGATCTGTGGCTATCTGAGGACACCAGGCCTTTTCTTTCACTGCTTCATAAAGATCCCATTTTACAAGAGAGATGTTGAGACCCTGGGGAAAGTTCATAGAAGAGCAACTAAGATGATCAAAGGCCTGGAGACTAAACCATACAAAGAACGACGGCAGGATTTGGGTTTGGCTGGTCGAAAGAAAAGAAGCATTAGGGGTGACAACATGGTAGCAGTATTCCAGTATTTGAAGGGCTGCCACAAAGAAGAGGGGGTGGCATTATTTTACAAAGCCCCAGAAGGCAGGACAAGAAATAATGGTTGGAAACTAATCAAAGAGAGAAGTAACCTGGAATTAAGGAGAAACTTCGTAATAATGAGGATGATTAACCAGTGGAACAGAAGTTGCCTTCAGAAATCGTGGGTGCTCCATCCATCCATCACTGGAGGTTTTTAAGAAAAGACTAGACAGCCATTCATCTGAAATAGTATAGATCAAGGGTGGCTAACCTTTTCAGCCCCCATGCCGATAATTGCGCCCGCACTCGTGTGCTGACTCTTGCATGCCAGCACCCAGAAGGCAGTGCTTGCTGGGGTCCCCCATGTCGCCTGCACATGCGCTCACGATCACCTCCATGCACTGCGCATCTTTGAACATGCGTGCACGATTCCACCACATGCCACACGTCTTTGCATGCGCATGCGATCCTCCCGCGCAGGTACTGTGCAGCTCTGCGCATGATCTTCCTGCGTGCCATGCATCCGCACATGCGATCCCCACGCATTATGCATCTCTGCGCATATGCGCACGTCTCCCGCAACCACCACCCCGTGCAGGCGCACCAGATACCTGACAATTGGCTGTCGGGGTGTGACGGTGCGTGTGCAGATGCAGTGGGGCTCTTCCAGGCCAGCTCTCATGTGTTGGCAAAAGTGGCTCTGCATGCCACTTCTGCCACGCATGCCGTAGGTTCACCAACACGGGTATAGGTTCTCCTACTTGAGTAGAGGGGTGATTACAAGACTTCCATACTCTGTTCTTGTTTTTGTTCCTGTTTTGTTCTGTTTCCTGTTCTGTTCCTTCTTGTTTCTTGTTCTGTTTCCTGTTCTGTTTCTTGTTCTATTTCCTGTTCTGTTTCCTGTTCTGTTTCCTGTTCTGTTTCTACTTGTTTCCTGTTCTGTTTCCTGTTCAGTTTCCTGTTCTGTTTCCTGTTCTGTTTCTTGTTCTGTTTCCTGTTCTGTTTCCTGTTCTGTTTCCTGTTCTGTTCTATTCTCCATTGTTATTACTCCTGCAGTCAACTCTTGCCATTACATCTAAACATTGCAGTGTTTAGAGTCAAAAAATGTGTTTCCTCCTCTCAGCTCTGTGGTGGGAATTCGCTTCTTTTTCTTTAAACTCAGATGCTTATGTTTTACTTTTCCTATTTCAAATGGCTCTGCCTGACACCCCTCGTCTGCATTACAGGCAGTGGAAAAGAGGGATCATTGTGGAGGCCCATTTCTAGAATGTGTTATCCATCAAGGAGACTCATGGTTTAGATTGTAGCCTTAAAATACATTTTCTTGAAATATCAAGGCTATCGACTTACACAAACTGCTCCGGGTTGAAAGGATTACCATAAACATTGGAAATGTGGCCGCTGCGAGGCAGACAATTTAAAGCAGATTCTGTATTAAAAACACAGGCATCTCTAGTGCTATTCACTCCATTGCTTCATTTTCGCTTTATGTACTTTAATGTAAAGTCTGAAACAGAAGATTAAAGTGGCCAGTAAAATAGGCATTACAATCTTTCCAGGAGGGAAGAGTCTAGGAAAAAAAACATCTTTTCATAGATGTTCTCTCAGCTGGGTAAGGAATGTTTGACAGAGGCAACGGTTTCTGCCATGGGCTGGAGGCAACAAAGAAAAGGAGAAGGTTCTTGTACCCCCTCCAAAAAGTCAGGGTTCTGCTGGAGGTAGGGAGATATTTTTTTTTTTGCAAAGCCAGATCTATTCCTAACCAGGCAGCCAGTCTTTCAGGGAACCAGGTTGTAAACTAATGGTGGGATTCAAAAAAAAATTATTACTTCTTCTGTGGGCATGGCTTGGTGGGCGTTGCAGGGGAAGGATACTGCAAAATCCCATTCCCTCCCCACCCCACTAACCTGCTTTCCAGCTCTGTTCTCCTGTGCAGGGCAACCAAAGAAGACCCAGCCAATCAGCTAGGACTCGGGAGGCAGAGAATAGATGGGGGCAGGGCCGGTCAGAGGTGGTATTTGCTGGTTTTCCGAAACTACTCAAAATTTCCGCTACCGGTTCTCCAGAACTGGTCAGAACCTGCTGAATACCACCTCTGCTGTAAACCACGTAGAAAACTAAAGGCCAAAACCAACACCAATAGCACTTTAGACTTATATACCCCTTCACAGTGCTTTACAACCTTCCCTTAAGCTGTTTACAGAGTCAGCCTATTGCCCCCAACAATCTGGGTCCTTATTTTGCCAACTTTGGAAGGGTGGAAGGCTGAGTCAATCTTGAGTTGGTGAGAATTGAACTCCCGGAAGTGGGAAGAGTCAGCCTGCAATATTTTAAGCACCAAGTCACCACAGCCCATTCCAAATGGCTTTGCATTTTCACTATTATTTATTCAATACCCTTTCATCTTAGCAAATTGTCTGTAATGTTTGGATGTGTCCAATGATAGTGCCCAGGGGCATTTAGGTGTCCAATTTCTTAGCCATGGTGGGGCAGTGGTTAACATGCAGTTGCAAGCTAACTCTGGCCACAGTTAGGAGTTCGACCCTGACCGGTTCAAGGTTGGCTCAGCCTTCCATCCTTCCAACATATTGTCCCTTAACAATCTGGGTCCTCATTTTACTGACCTTGGAGGATGGAAAGCTGAGTCAACCTTGAGCCGGTCAGGCTGAAACTCCTTGCAGTGAGCTGAATCAGACTGCAACACTGCTTTCTAACCACTATGCCACCAGCGGTCAAAACAATTAAATGCTAAGTAACTGGCACCCAGAGCCAACTTTTCAAAGTATGATCTCTGCCCCTTGCTTTGCCGTTGAGTTTTGCATTACATTCAGCTTCTGGATACTTTTTTTTTCAATTAGAGCCCTGAAGACACAACCCCCAGGATATCTTATGTAAGAAAGAGTCAATCTCTGTCAAGTTCAACCATCTCTTGAAGGATGATGGCTGGTGCATGAGACATAATTGTGCAAAGACAGGTCTTGGTCCAGCTGCCACCCATGCATAGCAAATCAAGATCAAGGGATTTTTCTCTCTACAAGCCAGGTTTTTCAGGGGAGGACAAGCCAGTCCAAGCCTGGTTTCCTTCTTAGCATCAGTATCTCTATGTTTGGAGTGGTACGGTGGCCTAGAGATAGAGCTCTCACAATCAGGAGGCTGTGAGCTCGATCCTAGGTTGAGTCAGATATTTCTCTCTCTGGACACACTGAGAATATATCTGCTGAACAAAACTCAGCATTGGCAACAGGAAGGGCATCCGGCCACTAAAACACTCAGCTCCATTCAGTTGCCCAGACTCCACCCTGCAAGGGATTATGGGGTCATTAACAGATGATGATGGTGATCAGTATTTCTCTGTTTCATTTGCTTCCCACATCTAGACCCCTTTTAAATTTCTTGGACATTTCCACTGCCATCTTAGGTCACTTTCTCCAAAAGCTCCAATACATGAGGGAAATCCCAGGATGAAGGGACTTTTAAGAAAACCATTCATTGTCTAAGAATGAAGGGGTCCTTGGTGCTCTCTGAGCTTGATTGTTTTCCTACAGGCGTTTCATATTACCCAAACTTTCTAGCGCTGATGATGTTACCTAGTTTGGTTAGTGAAACGTCGGCAAGAAAACCACCAAGCTCAGACAGCACCAGGGACCTCATGTTTCAACCCTGAGCAGCAAATATTGTCTTTTAAAGGAGAAAAATTGCAGAACGGGGCCGTAAGGCACAGCAGTCAGCCTGGTGACTTCCATAAGATGGAGAAAGATTTACGGAGAATAAGCCTATTAAGCGGCATTAGCTGCGATGGATAAATCAATCCTTTAAAATTGAAGAGAAGTTTGTATCAGCCGAACAACAAGGAGAGAGTTTTATACGGAGACATCCAATTAGCTGCTTTCAGAAAGAAGAGCTGATTTTCATTACTGGCTGATTTTTGAGGACAATGTTAAATTTCAGTAAGTTTAACTGACAGACGAACAAAGTGCCAGTCTGACACGACTGCGAAACTACTGTACGTTCTGTGCCACTTGCTTGAAAGTCAATCATTTCTGGTATCCCTCCGAGAAGTACTGGCTCAGTTTCCTCCCAATCACTAATATGACTAAAGGCCTGGAGACTAAAACTTATGAAGAAAGGTTCCAGGATTAAGTATGACCAGTCTAGAGAAAAGAAGGACCGGGGTGACATGATAGCAGTATTCCAGTATTTGAGAGGCCGCCACAAAGAAGAAGGGATCAACTTATTTTCCAAAGCACCAGAAAGCAAGACAAGAAACAATGGATGGAAACTAATCAAGGGGAGAAGCAACCTGGAATTAAGGAGAAACTTCCTAACAGTGAGGACAATTAACCAGTGGAACAACTTGCCACCAGAAGTTGTGGGTGATCCACCACTGCAAGTTTTTTAAGAAGAGATGGGATAACCATGTGTGTCTGAAATGTTATAGGGCCGTGATGGCGAACCTATGGCATGTGTGCCACAGATGGTACGCAGAGTCATTTGTGCCGGCATACAAACTGTAGACAAACTTACCTCACTGGGCATGCACACGCCTCACAGCTGATTTTCAGCTAGTTTGAGGCCTTTTTCGGCCTCCCAAAGGCCTGAGGAAGGCTTCTGCGGCCTTTACAAGCCAAAAAACTACCCCCGTTTCATCACTTCCTGTTTTTCTGAAAATACCGGAAATGATGAAACGGGGCTAGTTTTCGGCCTGCAAAGCCTGCAGAAGCCTTCCTCAAGCCTTTGGGAGGCCAAAAAAAAGGCCTCAAACCGGCCGAAAATCAACTGTGAGGTGCAGTGCAGGTAAGGGGGTAGCGGGGGTGGGTGGGGATTAAGCACACATGCATGGGTGTGTGTGGGGGGGGGACACATTGCCTTCTGGGTGCTAGCACATGAGCGCACAGGTACGCATACAATTTTTGGCACAGGAGCCCCAAAAGATTAGCCACCACTGATATAGGGCCTTCTGCTTGAGCAGAAGGTTGGACTAGAAGACCTCCAAGGTCCCTTCCAGCTCTATTCTGATTCTGATTCCTAACAGTGAGAACAATTAACCGAGCGAATCAGCTTGCCTTCGAAAGTGGTGCCTGCTTAACATGTTCAGACATGTTCATTTAGGCTCTTCCAGTATTTCAGGGGCTGCCACAAAGAGAGAGGGGTTCAACATATTTTCTAAAGCATCTGAAGGCAAAACAAGAAACAATGGATGGAAACTAATCAAGGAGAGAAACGACCTAGAACTAAGGAGAAACTTCTTAACGGTGAGAACAATTAACCAGAAGAACACAAGTTGCCTTCAGAAGTTGTGGGTGCTCCAACACTGGAGGCTTTTAAGAAGAGATTGGCCAACTGTTTGTCTGAGATGGTATTAGTCCCATGCTGTTAGTCGCAGTCCCAACAGATCCTAGATTACAGGAGAGCCATTTAAGAAAAGTTGGCCCCCAACAAGCCTCTCTCAGGAATCCAGCCGCAGTTTAAAAGCCGAAGGATGGGATTTCCCCTCTCAGCAACCTTGGGAAATGCCTTCCCTTGTCAAGGAAAGTTTTCACCTCAGGCCAAAACATTATCCAGGAAGCTGCCATTTCCTCTTGGAAATATTTGGCGTGATTGGAATTTAATGGTGCAGTCTGGTTCTCAGCACACCTGCGGTGGCGGCACCAGCGTAGGACGCCGGGATCCGTGCCTCCCAGCCCAGAGACCATAAATACAAACTTATTTCAAAGTCTCTCTACGCCAAGAGCTCGGCTTGCCAAAACAGGCTAAGGGACAAGAGCTGTACTTAAAATTCCAGAAGATCCACTTCTCAGACAAAAAAAAAGGCAGGAAAAAAACACCCCAAGAGAAAATATCTTCAGATATAACTTCCAAAGTTTGTGATAATCTTTTTTTTTAATAAAAGTTTTTTTTTATTTTTTATTTTACACATCTCTTCAAGTGAGCAACGTGATTCCAGGTTACAATTCATACATAGTCATAATTATATTTCCAACTTTCTTATCTAATTTCATATCAAATCATTAACTATTCCACTGATCTTTAAATAAGTTCTCACTTCATTAATCTAATATTCATTAATCTAATATCAAAAGCATTTCATCCTCACACGTATACTTTATCCCCTATTATTTTCATTTCCAGCTTACCACCTATTTTATTTTACATTATCTAACTTTCTCAAAGCCCATGTATAATAAACAAACAAAAAAATAAAAATAAAGTAGAACTAATATATTCAGGATCCATATGGCATTTCCCTCAATCTACAATACATCTTATATTTATTCCAGAGATATTCATATAACCATTTCATATTTCTTTGTTTCCATTTAACCAAATTTTACCTGTGAAATTTTACTAAATTTACATGCTCCTCCTTTTTAATCATAATAGAATAATATCATTACAAATACTTTACTTTACAATATAATCCTTTCTGGTTTACCATAGTCTCTGTTTTCTAACATCCTTTATATAATCAATTACATTTTCTATTTCATGACTAATACAACACGTACAAAGTTTGTGGTAATTTTGTTCAAGGCTTAATGAGACGAGAAGAGAAATCTGGTGACATCGTTTTCAAAGCAAGCCCAAAGACCACAATGCCTGAGGTGAAATGGAAGCCATTTGCTTCTCTCAAAGGAACCTCTTGTTCATCAGGCGATTTCAAGGGCCCCTCCCGATTCCCAAAGGTTCTCTCCCTCAACATCAAGCATCAACAAGAGGTGTCAATCAATCCATCACATCAACAGGACAACCTGTGGGGGCCAGGTTATCTGAGACACCATCTCTTCCGGTTACATCCACCAGACCCACTAGAAAAAGGGGGCAAGGGATATTGGGGAGGTCTCCTTTCCTCTCCATTCCCCACAATCCTGTCAGAGCTGAAGAAGCTTCTTGAATGAGAAGTGAAGAAATAAGAAAAACCAAGAAAGCTGGTCATTTGCGTTCTTTTAATGAATCGTTGAGGCCACTTGGAGGTTTGTCTGTCTCCTTAGCGTCACCTGAGAAATGAAGTTTCAAGAAGGTGTGGAGCCTTCTTGGAACAGCTGAAAGGGCTGTATTGTGGAGTTGTACTTTCTGCAGGATATTTTATCCTCCCATTCCCCACCATCCAGTCAGAGTTGAAGAAGCTTCTTCAATGAGAAGCGAAACCTCTTCAAAAGAAAAAAAAAACAAAACAAAACAAGTCCAGTTGCCTCCTGAAAAAAGCACCTTTGGGAAAAAATCACAACTTGGATGACAGAGAATATCTACAGACTTTTAGCGATACAATTTGGGATGAACACCCTTGGAATGGTGTGGGAGTAGGAATGGATTTCCAGAGGAAAAAATTGCAGACTATAGGAACCAGGAGTACCACTCAAGTGACCCTGAGGACACAGAGAAACCTCCAAGTGGCCTCAACGACCCTCTAAAAGGATGCAAATGACCAGCTGTCTGCAAGGAGTATAAATCCTTCCATTCCCCACTGTTCTGTCAGAAGTAAACTAGCTTCTTGAATGAGAAGCAAAACTTCTTCAAAAGGAAAAAACAAAGAAAGTCCAGTTGCCTCCCAAATAAGCACCTTTGGGACTCTCCTAGAGGAGGTACATCTGGTGGGACCCGGAAGAAGGGCCTTCTCTGTGGTAGCTCCCTCCCTTTGGAACATCATCCCTGCAGAGATTAGACTGGCTCCCACTTTGACATGCTTTGGCAACCAGAACCTGCTGAATGCCACCTCTGATGTGATCCAGATTCGGATGCTTGCCAACCAACTCGTAGTTATGACGGTTGCAGTGTTCCCGGGGTGTGTGTGCGTGTCACATGACCTGACCAGCAAAGTTGACGAAGAAGCCCGATTCGCTGCCCAGCTGGGTTACTATTTTATCCCCTGCAGTGTTTCGCTTAGCAATGGAGGCGAGAAAGACTATACTACGGGGGGTGGGTGGGAAGGACCTCAAACTCACTTCACGCGCGCCTCACTGAACCACTGAAATTTGGGGGGCTTGGTTGCAGTCGTAAGTCAAGGACTACCCATCTGTGGCCTTTTGATTGTAAGATGCTTGGAAGAAACACGCACACACAGAAAACGTGGCAGAATAAATCTTGCAAATAAATAAGTAAATGAACCTTGATTGCTTATGGTACCCTATGACTATTATTAAATGTTGTACCTTATGATTCTTGACTCTTGACGAAGGTATCTTTTCTGTTATGTACACTGAGAGCATTTGCACCAAGACAAATTCCTTGTGTGTCCAATCACATTTGGCCAATAAAGAGTTGAGTTGAGTTCTATTCCATTCCATTCCATTCCATTTCCATTTCCTATTCCTATTCTATTTTATTCTGGTAGATTTTGGAGCAAGGGCTAAAAGTCCTGCATGCTGAGACAGCCTCAAGGCAGCTACCATCCGGCCTGCCCCGTGCCTTCCCTTCGTTTCCCTTCCCTCTGGGTCTTTATTACTCAGGAGAGAAAAGTTGAGCCTTTTGGGGCAAATGCTCTGGAGGCACATAAATGCCACCCCGTCTTGGTATTTTATAGGCTTTTGGGGCATCGCAGGGTGACAATACACTCCTGGGCTACCAAGAAGGATCTTTTCAATCAGAAGAGAGCCAGAAGGGACCTTGGAGGTCTTCTAGTCCAACCCCCTGCTCCATCCAGCAGGAGACCCTAGGCCATTTGAGAAAGGAGGCTAACAAGCCTTTTCTTTAAAAACAAAACAAACCTCCAGGGATGAAGCCCCTACAACCTGTGGAGGCAAACTCTTCCACTGGTTCATTGTCCGGTTTGGAAATCTTGTTCCCCATTTATTTCCCTGTTCTCTGGAAATAGGGCTCCGCGGGGCTTCTCTTAAGGTAGCCCAAACTCGAGTCAGAAGCTTAGAGGGGGGGGCTCTGGTGCATTACAAGAGGCTTTCGGGGGAAGGAGCGCTGCTCACTGCTCACTCCTCTCTCTCTTCAACCAGGAAACTCCTCCACCCCGCCAAAGAGAAGGAGCCCCCGAATTTTGGCCCGTGGGCTTCCCCCACCCCACGCCCGAGGGCGCCCAAGGAGACAGCTTTCCTCCTAGGACTCACCCACCCACCTATCCCACCCTCCGTGGTGCTTCCCCATCCTGAACGGGGTTCAAGGTTTGCCTGTCCAGAGCTACTCGGAGGTTGCTCCGGGGCGCAAGGCAAGCAAACGACGGGGCGTCCCGAAGGGGAAGGCGAGCAGAGCCCACGAAGAGGGGGAGCTCCTCTCGCACGAACGGCCACCAAAAGTACCCCGGGGTGGTGGTGGTGGAAACGGGAAACCGGGCAGGGCAGCGGCACGCCGAGGTCATCATTCCCAACCTCCTCCCCCGAAAGCCACGGGGTGTGTGGGAAGCTCCCCGAGCTCCGGTTGCTGCGCGTCTCGGAGGGTCCCCTCCTTGGTTCCTTTTCCCACCCCGGCCGTCTTACCTCGACCCACCGGCGGGCTTCCACGAAGGCTGCAGCTCGGCCGTCCATGGCCGAGGAGCCGCGGGGAGGTGGAGAGGCGGAGAGCGCGGAGGTGCAGGACGCGAGGAACCTCCAAAGTTGGGGGGGGGCGCCGGACTGGGGAGCTGCAAAAGCTGGGGGGGAGCCGAGAGGTTGGTCCGTCCCCCTCGACGTCGGTTGCAAAAAGCAAGAGGCGCTCAGCCAGCCAGCCAAGGAGGCAACGCTCTGCCTCGAGCCAAGCCGGCAGCGCCGAGTGAGCCCCAAGCCTTGGTTGGCTGCGTGCTTGCCTCGCCGGCCTCGCCCCGCCCCGTCCTGGATCGCGGGGGTGGGGTGGGGGGAAGCAAGGGAGGAGGGAGCATCCAGGCGCACCTCCTCCGGGCCTCCGTCCCGCGGCTGCTTCCACCTGGCGGCAGGTGAGGGCGAGGCAGCCGCTTCCCCCCATCACCCCTGCCCGTTGCGGGCGCGCTCTCTCCCGGCGGGACGATCGGGCTCGGGGGAAACTTAAGGGCGCGCAGCCAAGCCAGCCCGATCTCAGGATTTCCTCCTGCTCGAGCGATAGGGGTTGGACTTGAAGACCTCCCCAGGTCCCTTCCAACTCCGTTATTCTATGTTCTTAAGTTTTATGTCTTGGTACCTTTCCCAAAATCTTGCGCAGCCAGTCAGGATGGGAATCCTGGTTCCTATGGGGAAGATTGAGAATAGAATAGAATAGAATAGAATAGAATAGAATAGAATAGAATAGAATACAATACAATACAATACAATACAATACAATACAATACAATACAATACAATACAATACAATACAATACAATACAACAGTATATTTAACAAAGTTGAATGGGATCTTGGAGGTCTTCTAGTCCAACCCCCTGCTCAGGCAGGTCACCCTGGCCTATATCATTTCAGACAAAGCATTGTCCAATCTCTTCTTAAAAACTTACAGTATTGGAGCATTTGAAACTTCTGGAGGTAAGCTGTTCCACAGATTAATTGTTCTGTCAGGAAATTTCTCCATAGTTCTAGATTTCTTCTTTTCTTGATTAATGTCCACATCTTGTCCTGCTTTTGGTGCTTTGGAGAATAGCTTGACTCCCTCCTCTTTGTGGCAACCCCTGAGATATTGGTTTGTTTGACTGATTCTTTCACACATGCGTAATATGCATGCAACCCATCATCAAGCAGAACATTCAGGATTGAAATGAGGGTTCCTTGGTGCCATCACCTAGTTTCCGTTCATGAAATGCCTGCAAGAAAACAGCCAAACTCAGAGAGCACCTAGGACCCCTCACCTACAACCAGTGGTGGGATTCAAACACTTTACTACTGGTTCTGTAGGCGTGGCTTTGTGGTCGTGGCAGGGGAAGGATATTGTAAAATCTCCATTCCCTCCCCACCCAACTAACCTGCTTTCCAGCTCCGTTCTCCTGTGCAGGACAACCAAAGAAGACCCAGCCAATCAGCTGGGACTCAATGGGAGGCAGAGAATAGATGGGGGAGGGGCCAATCAGAGGTGGTGTTTGCCGGTTTTCCAAACTACTCAAAATTTCCAGAACTGGTCAAAACCTGCTGGATACCACCTCTGCCTACAACTCAAGGCAGAAAGCATATCCAATGCACCTTCCTCCACAACAACCCTGTGAAGTGAGAGAGTGACTGACCGCCAGCTGAGTTTCATGTCTAAAGCGGGACTAGAACTCACATCGCCTGGTTTCTAACTTAGTGCTTTCACCACTAGACCAGTCTGGCTCTTGACTGGGTTTCCTTTCTGATATCCAGCTGTGGGCTGGAGTTTTCTTCCAGAGGCAAATCTGGAACGCAGCTTGTGTGGGTTACAGATGCCATTTATTCTGCACCACGTCTGCACACCGCAAGCCACTTCCTGCCCCCCAAAAACAAGGAATGCGCTTACCGAAGGGATAGCAAAACCCCAGCAGCCGTCTTAGCTGATCCTGGTACCACAAAAGTCCCAATTTGCTTTGGCTGATGTCCCCGAGACTCCAGCCATCATAGCTTATGAAACAAACCCCTTGACCACTTAGCATATTGGCCTGTTGTGATTTACTCAATGTGAGTGTACCAAATGCAATTGCGGTTTTGAAAAAAAAAAAAAAAAACACAGTAAAAATAATTCCTGTTAGGTTGAAGCGTAGATTAATAGCACAAGCACGGGGTGTTCCATCCAACAGCCCTACCACAAATGTATTTATAGAGAGAGGAATGTTATACATATGTTTGTTGTTTTATAGCCCTAGAAGCATTTTTTCTTCACCCTCCCAAAAAAGAAAAACAATTTCTTTGAAAAACTCCCATTACCTGGAGCAGGGATGGCGATGCCTTTTTGGCGCCGAGTGCCCAAACCGGAATGCACACACATCCACATACATGTAAGCATACCAGAGCACTGGAAACCTGAAGTCCAGCTGGCTGGTGCATTGGCCGTTTTTGGCCTTAAAATGGCCCCCAAATGGCCTGGTTTGGGGGTTCTTTTTGGGCTGTTTTCAGGCTGTTTTCAGGCCTGTTTCAGGCCATTTCTTGTGCCACTTTCAGGCCATTTTCCAGCCTGTTTTGGGGCTGTTTTCAGGCCATATTCAGGCCATTTTGTGGGCCTTTCAGGCTGTTTTTCAGGTGATTTTCCAGGCCATTTTCCTGCCATTTGGGGGCTGTTTCCAGGCCATTTTTGTGTTGTTTCCAGGCTGTTTTTCAGGCCATTGTCCATGCCATTTTCAGGCTGCTTTGGGGGGCATTTTTCAGACTACTTTCTGGTGCTCCTGTGCCTGTGAAGAGCAGCTGGCCAGTGTGCAAGTGTGTGCCAGCAGAAAAGCAGCTGGCAATGGCACACATGCCCACAGAGAGGGCTCTTGCGTGCCACCTCTGGCACATGTGCCACAGGTTCGCCATTACGGATCTAGAGCCTTCAAAGCAGTTTCTGCATGTCAAGATTCTGATCAGCCTGTTCCATTATTTCATGCATAATTTCATATCTACAGGAGATTTATAACATGGTTTAAGGCAGGTTTAAGACTTGTGGACTTCAACTCCCAGAATTCCTCCTCCAGTCATGTAAGCTCAGGAATTCTGGGAGTTGAAGTCCACAAGTCTTAAAACGTGCCAAGTTTGAAGAGCCTTGGTTTAAGGGGAAATAGGAATGATGATGCAATTAAGCTGCAGAATGCAATCGCAGGAACAGCTACAGGTAATCCGGCATGGAAAAAAGGGATTTGTGGACCATTTTTCACATGACCCTTGCAGCATATTCCTCCTGGTCATGTGATCAAAATTCAGATGGTTGGCAATGAACTCATACTTACGATGGTTGCAGTGTCGTGGGGTCCTGTGATCTGACGAACAATCTGGAGAAGCCAGATTCCCTTAACAATCGTGTTATACTAATTTAACACCTGCAGTAATTTAACATCTTAAAATGGGGCTGAACAATTCACTGAACAAATGTCTCACTTAACCACCAAAATGTTGGGCTCCATTGTGGTCGTAAGTCAAGGACTACCTATATTTTACAGTGCTACCTTTTTTTCCAGCAAAAAAAATACCCTTTCTCTGGAACTCCTTCATTTTTTAGAGCATTCTCCATGTCAAGGTTCTGATGAGATTATTCCATGATTTAATGCATCATTTCATCACTACAAAGTATTTACAACATGGCTTAAGGGTCAGGCTAAGGGGAAGCAGGAATTATGTCGTTAAAAGTGGCAGAATGCAATTTCAGGCCCAGCTACTTGGCACGGTCTTTATTGTGGTACGGTTTAGACCAATGTTACGCCCATCCTATAAGGGACGCGGTGGCTCGGTGGCTAAGACACTGAGCTTGTCGATCAGAAGGGTCAGCAGTTTGGAGGTTCGAATCCCTAGCGCCGCATAATGGAGTGAGCTCCTGTTACTTGTCCCAGTGTCTGCCAGCCTAGCAGTTCGAAAGCATGAAAAAATGCAGGTAGAAAATTAGAGACCACCTTTGGTGGGAAGGGAACCGCATTCCGTGCGTCTTTGGTGTTTAGTCATGCCGGCCACATGACCACGCAGACGTCTTCGGACAGCGCTGGCTCTTTGGCTTTGTAACAGACATGAGCACTGCCCCCTAGAGCCGGAAACAACTAGCACATATGTGCGAGGGGAATTTTACCTTTACTCCCATCCTGGAAAGCCATTTTCCCATTGGTGTGAAGGAAAGATACCGACCATTTCTGTATGGTCCACGCTCACCCCATTGACTCAAGAGATGGCGGCTTTGTCCCCACATGTGAGAAGGTTGCTTTTGTACAGTGGGGGGATGGCGTGGGGGGACGGCGATGGGGACGAATAGCATTTGTTGACTGTGTGTCCACATCAATGGCAACTATTGTTCTCCTGGAAGGTCCGGCCAGGGAGATGTCAGCGTGGAGCTTCACAGCCTCTTTTGATGATGCTGGGAAGAGGCAGCCTGCCCTCTTCAGAGATGTCAACACAAATGTCTCAGTGAACAGAAACACTCCCCTTTCCCAGCACACACTTTGCTTCTCTCCAACTATATGGATACTTCAACAAATGTAACCATAGAGCACACAATGGAGGCCCAGAGGCCTGGGAAAATATTTACAGACCCCTCACATCCAGGACATAAACGGTTTCAACTCCTTCCCTCAAAACGACGCTATAGAGAACTGCACACCAGAACAACTGGACACAAAGACAGTTTTTTTCCCTGAACGCCATCACTCTGCTAAACAAATAATTCCCTCAACTCGGTCCAACTATTTACAAAGTCTGCACCACTGTTACTATTAATCTTCTCATCACTCCTTATCACCCATCCCCTCCCACTTGCGACTGTATGACTGTAACTTTGTTGCTTGTATCCTTACTATTTATACTGACTGTTTCCTGGTATGATTTGATTGCTTATTATACCCTATGACTATCATTAAGTGTTGTACCTTATGATTCTTGACTCTTGTCGAATGTATCTTTTCTTCTATGTACACTGAGACAAATTCCTTGTGTGTCCAATCACACTTGGCCAATAAAGAATTCTGTTCTATTAATTCTATTCTATTCCCTACCCCTACCTCTACCCCTTACTTCTATTCTATTCTATTCTATTCTATTCTATTCTATTCTATTCCTTTCTTATTCTATTCTATTTCTATTCTATTCCTTTCCTATTCTATTCTAATTCTACTCTACTCTATTCTACTGGTGTTTCAACCCAACACTTTCAAACTTCTGAAAACCTATTTAAAAAAAGACTCATTTTCATCTAGTGATCTAACAATAAGCACAAAGAACTTTTTTGTTTGTTTGCATTTTCATAGGTCTGCTTGTCATCACTGAGGCTGAATAGAAAGTGCTTTGCAAAGGTGGCTGGAATGTAGAATAAAAGTGTGAACAGAGGAACACATTCACAAGCCAACAAAATGGACTTTTCACCTAGGCTTGCTGGAAACCACTGCAGCTTTTGGAGCCGGCTGGGAAAAATCTCACCAAGACCTGACGTGGGATCCAAAAGTGGTTTTTTTGTTTTTTATTTTCAAAAGGCAACTGGACTTTTTTTTTTTTTTTAAGTTTTGCTTCAGTCAGAACCGAAAAAGCTTCTTGGATGAGAAGCGAAACCTTTTTAAAAGAAAAATAACAGGTGCCTTTGGGACAGCCATGACCTGGATGATTGACCATCTCCATAGATATCTGATGTGTGAGTATTTCAAGGAGAGACATTTGAAGAATAGAGGTGAATATATGTGTCCCAGGACAATGTTGCATGAATTGATGTCTGGCTGTTAAGTCATTGGCTGTTGTTTGCTTCTGCTGCCTCCTAAGTACTTGATAACCTGGTGGTAAATTAACCCTCCAGTTAAGTGACGATGGGCCAGTTTCCCAGGCTGTTTTTAGGCCTGCTCGTTCCACAATCTTAGTAGCTGCAAAATTAAATTGAAATTAAAGAGATGTTTCACTCAGAGGTGGTATTCAGCAGGTTCTGACCAGTTCTGGAGAACCGATAGTGGAAATTTTGAGTAGTTTGGAGAACCGGCAAAAACTACCTCTGACTGCCCCTGCCCCTATCTATTCTCTGCCTCCCATTGAGTCCCAGCTGATCAGCTGAGTCTTCTTTTGCTGCCCTGCACAGGAGAACAGAGCTGGAAAGCAGGTTAGTGGGGAGGAGAGGGAATGGGGATTTTGCAATAACCTTCTCCCAGGAGTGGAGAGGGGATGGGGAGTTTATAGTATCCTTCCCCTGCCACGCCCAGCAAGCCATGCCCACAGAACCGGGAGTAACGTTTTTTGAATCCCACCCCTGATTTCAGTCTCCCGAGTGTGTCCAGCTGCAGTAAACACACACAAGGCCTCGTGGTTATTTAGATCAGCCAGTCTCCAGAAGGACTGGACTGCGGCTCCCATAACAGAAACCAGGAGTGGGGCTGCTGCTGGGGGCTTGCAAGGGTTCAGGAGACCCTCTAATTAAGAATATGTGCAGTTAAAAGAACTCCCAAATCCCATTCCTGGCTGGCCCCGCCCACCTCACCCCACCCCTCCCAGGATTCCCCACACAGCCCGTTTTGGATGCCAGCTAAGTGCAGGGTGCTCACAGAGACTCAGGGAGTGCAAAAAACGGGCCTCCCAGAAGTTTGGCAAGGCCGGAATTGAGCCAGTTTCCAGAGCCCAGGGAGGCCATTTTTGCCTTCCTGGTGTCTCAAGGAAAGCCTCCAGAGCCATTTTTGCCCTCCCGGAGTCTCAAGAAAAGCCTCCAGAGCCCGGGGAGGCCATTTTTGCCCTCCCGGAATCTCAAGGAAAGCCTCCAGAGCCATTTTTGCCCTCCCGGAGTCTCAAGGAAAGCCTCCAGAGCCATTTTTGCCCTCCCGGAGTCTCAAGAAAAGCCTCCAGAGCCCGGGGAGGCCATTTTTGCCCTCCTGGAGTCTCAAGAAAAGCCTCCAGAGCCATTTTTGCCCTCCCGGAGTCTCAAGAAAAGCCTCCAGAGCCCGGGGAGGCCATTTTTGCCCTCCCGGAGTCTCAAGGAAAGCCTCCAGAGCCATTTTTGCCCTCCCGGAGTCTCAAGGAAAGCCTCCAGAGTCCAGGGAGGCCATTTTTGCCCTCCCGGAGTCTCAAGGAAAGCCTCCAGAGCCATTTTTGCCCTCCCGGAGTCTCAAGGAAAGCCTCCAGAGCCCAGGGAGGCCATTTTTGCCCTCCTGGAGTCTCAAGAAAAGCCTCCAGAGCCATTTTTGCCCTCCCAGAGTCTCAAGGAAAGCCTCCAGAGTCCGGGGAGGCCATTTTTGCCCTCCCGGAGTCTCAAGGAAAGTCTCCGGAGCCATTTTTGCCCTCTCGGAGTCTCAAGGAAAACCTCCAGAGCCTGGGGAGGCCATTTTTGCCCTCCTGGAGTCTCAAGAAAAGCCTCCAGAGCCATTTTTGCCCTCCCAGAGTCTCAAGGAAAACCTCCAGAGCCCGGGGAGGCCATTTTTGCCCTCCTGGAGTCTCAAGGAAAGCCTCCGGAGCCATTTTTGCCCTCCCGGAGTCTCAAGGAAAACCTCCAGAGTCCGGGGAGGCCATTTTTGCCCTCCCGGAGTCTCAAGGAAAGCCTCCGGAGCCATTTTTGCCCTCCCAGAGTCTCAAGGAAAACCTCCAGAGCCCGGGGAGGCCATTTTTGCCCTCCCGGAGTCTCAAGGAAAGCCTCCGGAGCCATTTTTGCCCTCTCGGAGTCTCAAGGAAAACCTCCAGAGTCCGGGGAGGCCATTTTTGCCCTCCCGGAGTCTCAAGGAAAGCCTCCGGAGCCATTTTTGCCCTCTCGGAGTCTCAAGGAAAACCTCCAGAGCCTGGGGAGGCCATTTTTGCCCTCCTGGAGTCTCAAGAAAAGCCTCCAGAGCCATTTTTGCCCTCCCAGAGTCTCAAGGAAAGCCTCCAGAGCCCGGGGAGGCCATTTTTGCCCTCCCGGAGTCTCAAGGAAAGCCTCCGGAGCCATTTTTGCCCTCCCGGAGTCTCAAGGAAAACCTCCAGAGCCTGGGGAGGCCATTTTTGCCCTCCCGGAGTCTCAAGGAAAGCCTCCAGAGCCTGGGGATGGAGGGCAAAAATGTCTCCCCCTCGCCGTGGTGCAGGAGGCTGACTAGGCCACGCCCACCCAGCAACTGGGCAGAGAACCCCTTGCTAAAATTTTGGAAGCCCAGCCCTGAAAATAGCCCTCTCGTTCGTTCATCATAAGGGGACTCAGCTATTTCCCCCTTCCAATTCAGTCCTGATCCTGTCTGCTCAGGGGCCATCCCTCCAGTAGGGCCTCTTCAGTTTGCCCAAGGCCTGCTTTCAGTGGCATCCAGACAGTCTGAACTAGAAAGACAAGACTGACCCCAGGCCAGGTTTCTGAGGTAGCTCCTCCTTGCTTCTTTTCAGTCTTTTGCAGTGGCCGGAGGAGTCTGGAAAGCCTGCTGAGTGACCAAATAACCAAGAGCCCAATACCCTGTTTTTTATTTTCCTGGACTATCTCCTCCCTGAGTAATTCACGCGCATTCCTGAATCTCTTTTCCTTAGAGAAACTAATCCATGAGAGAAGAGTGATGGTGAATTACATCCTGAGAACTTGGCACACTGAAGGAGACCTGTGGGTTTCTTAAGCCTGGAAGACAGCTAATGGATTGGCTCTGCTGGGTTGCATTCTTCCTCTCCAGAATTAAGATTAAAATCCTGGCCTGAAATATCTTTCCCCGCTCTGCCATAGGATTTGGCTGTTTAGCACCAGAATTAAAAGGCTGATGTCATACCCTTTAATTTTCTTTTTAAAATCAAAGTTGCTGTTGTACATCCATTTTAAAATGTTACTATTTTTTTTTCTTATTTCACATTTCTGACAATTTAATTTGAGGTAGTCCTTCCCCTCCCTTCCTTTGCAGGAGCTCCCCAACTTGGCCATTTTAAGACTTCTGGACTTCACCTTCCAGAATTCCTGGCTGGGGAATTTTGGGAGTTGAAGTCCACAAGTCTTAAAATGGCCAAGTTGGGGACCGCTGTTCTATTACAACAGAAAAGGAACTGAGGGGGTTCTTGGTAGTCTCTGAGCTTGGTTGTTTTCTTTCAGACGCTTCATTACCCAAAATAAGTAAGATCATCAACAGCTCATCAATAATGTTACCTAGTCAGGGTACTAAAACATCTGCAAGCAAACCATCAAATTCAGAGAGGACTAAGGACCTCAAAGTCCTCCTCTTCTTCTTCCTCCTCCTTTTTCTTGCAAACCCTACTCCCTTCCAGGACAGATGATGTTACCTGTAATGAAATATCTGCAAGAAAACAACCAAGCTCACACCAAAGACCTCACAGTCTTCCTCTTCCACCTCTTTCCTGCAAACCCTACTCCCTTCTAGCACTGATGTTGTTACCTAGTTTGGGTAATGAAATGTTTGCAAGCAAACCCCCAAGCTCAGAGAGCATCAAGGACCTCACAGTACTCCTCCTCCTCCTCCTCTTCTTCTCTCCTCCTCCTCCTTCTCTCCTCCTCTTCTTCTCTCCTCTTCCTTCTTCTCTCCTCCTCCTCTTTCTTCTTCTCTCCTCCTCCTCCTTCTCTCCTCCTCCTTCTTCTCTCCTCCTCCTCCTCCTCTTTCTTCTTCTCTCCTCCTCCTCCTTCTCTCCTCCTCCTCTTCTTCTCTCCTCTTCTTCTCCTCCTCCTCCTTCTTCTTCTCTCCTCCTTCTTCTCTCCTCCTCCTCCTTTCTTCTCTCCTCCTCCTCCTCCTTCTCTCCTCCTCCTCTCCTCTTCTTCTTTCCTCCTCCTCTTCTTCTCTCCTCCTCCTCCTCTTCTTCTTCTCTCCTCCTCCTTCTTCTCTCCTCCTCCTCTTTCTTCTTCTTTCTCCTCCTCCTCCTTCTCTCCTCCTCCTCCTCTTCTTCTCTCCTCCTCCTCCTCCTTCTCTCCTCCTCCTCCTCCTTCTCTCCTCTTCTTCTTTCCTCCTCCTCCTCCTTCTTCTTCTTCTCTCCTCCTCCTTCTTCTCTCCTCCTCCTCCTCCTTCTCCTCTCCTCCTCCTCCTCTTCTTCTCTCCTCCTCCTCCTCCTTCTCTCCTCCTCCTCTTTCTTCTTCTCTTCTTTTCTCCTCCTCCTCCTTCTCTCCTCCTCCTCTTCTTCTTCTCTCCTCCTCCTCCTTCTCTCCTCCTCCTCCTTTCTTCTTTCCTCCTCCTCTTTCTTCTTCTCTTCTTTTCTCCTCCTCCTCCTTCTCTCCTCCTCCTCTTCTTCTTCTCTCCTCCTCCTCCTTCTCTCCTCCTCCTCCTTTCTTCTTTCCTCCTCCTCTTCTTCTCTCCTCCTCCTCCTTCTTCTTCTCTCCTCCTCCTCCTTCTCTCCTCCTCCTCCTCTTCTTCTCTCCTCCTCCTCCTCCTTCTCTCCTCTTCTTCTTTCCTCCTCCTCCACTTCTTCTTTCCTCCTCCTCCTCTTCTTCTTCTCTCCTCCTCCTCCTCTTCTTCTCTCCTCCTCCTTCTCCTCCTCCTCTTCTTCTTCTCTCCTCCTCCTCCTCCTCTCCTCTTCTTCTTTCCTCCTCCTCTTCTTCTTCTTTCCTCCTCCTCCTCTTCTCTCCTCCTCCTTCTCTCCTCCTCCTCTTCTTCTCTCCTCCTCCTCCTCCTCTCTTCCTCCTTTCTTCTTTTCTCCTCCTCCTCCTTCTCTCCTCCTCTTCTTCTTCTCTCCTCCTCCTTCTCTCCTCCTCCTCTCCTCTTCTTTCCTCCTCCTCTTCTTCTTCTCTCCTCCTTCTTCTCTCCTCCTCCTCCTCCTTCTCTCCTCCTCCTCTTCTTCTTCTCTCCTCCTCCTCCTCTTCTCTCCTCCTCCTCTTCTCTCCTCCTCTTCTTTCTTCTTCTCTCCTCCTCCTCCTTCTCTCCCTCTTCTTCTTCTCTCCTCCTCCTCCTCCTTCTCTCCTCCTCCTCCTCCTTCTCTCCTCCTCTTCTTCTTTCCTCCTCCTCTTCTTCTCTCCTCCTCCTCCTTCTTCCTTCCCTGCCCAAACCCTTATTTCAATTTTGACCCTTCCCTTCCTTCCCTTTCCCTTCCTTTTTCCCTCCCCTCCCTTTTCATTGTAGACCCTCTCCTTTTCCCTCTCCTTTTCCCTCCCCTCCCTTCCTTCCCTCCTCCCTCTTCCCTTCCTTTCCCTTTGTAACCCCTCTCTTCTCCATTCCCGTCTCCTGTCCTCTCCTCTCTTCCCTTCTCCTCCCGCTCTCCCCTCCTGTCTTCCAGTGTGTTTTTGCTGAAAAGAGGGAAGTGAAGGCACACAAGGGATGTCATTTTGTGCTTTGGGGTGTGAGAATTATACCTGGCAGACAAAGACATTTGGCATATGCAGATGAATATTTTCAATCAGGTTACATTATTTTACAGGCCATTATTTTCCACCAATAGTTATTTCTTCAATCATACTGGTGGTTGGTTTGTTTTTTCCTTTTTTGCCTTAACTCTGCTCTTGTTTGGAAGACGGTATCTTGGTGAGATTTTCCTGGAAATCCCACAAAGAATGATTTCAGCCGGAGCTGCATCCCTAGGCCACCAAGACAGGGAAGATGGTCTCTTCACAAGAGATCTAAGACCACAAGCCTCAAAGTTCCCAAGTTTGGAGACTCCTGGTCTACGTCTATTTTCACCTTCTTTGCAATGTTGGAAGTTAAAACCCACCCCTCTTCTAGAAAAATGAAATATTTTAGGATATCCTAAAAAGGCAGGATAGTTCCTCTAAAAGAGATATAGAAACGCAGAGAGGCAGAAACTCAGCCCCTCCCCACCCTGCCCACCTTTGCTAATGGGACCATTAAGGCCTGGGCCAGTCTATTCTACATAACAAAGATTTACCTCCTTCATGCAGAGCCATTCAATTTGTTCTGAACTAAGCAAACTCGTTAGCTTGCAATTCTAATAGTTTTCCTTCCACGACAGGCTCGTAAACCTGCACTTCTGATTGGCCCGCTGATAGCGGGTCGTGATTGGTTGTTGTTGGCTGATCTGATTGGCTGTTAGCGGGTCACCACTGATTGGACGCTCCCAGCGCGGCAAACTCAAATCATTGGGTGTTGTGACAGCAGCCAGCTCTATAAAAGGAGCTGCTGCTGCCCCAATATTTTGCTCTGTTCTGAAGTCACTAATAAAGAGTTGGAGTCACTATTCGATGCCTCGTCTCCGTTCTTTGCGCCCACGCTCCAGATCTAACACTGGCGACGAAGGTGGGATGCGGAGACGATAGAGCTGACTGAACACTCATTGAACGCTTCTTCTTCTTCTCCTCCCTTTTTCCTTCTTCCTCCTCCTCCTCTTCTTTTTCTTCTTCTTTTCTCCTCCTCCTCCTTCTCCTTCCCCTCCTTCTTCCTCCTCCTCCTCCTTTCCTGCAAATCCTACTCCCTTCTAGTGCTAATAATTGAAATGTCTTCAACAAAACAATCCATCTCAGAGACCACCAAAGACCCTTCAGTTTCAACCCTGACCTACAAATATTCTTCTTTATCCAGACAAGGAAACACACACACATCTTATAAAATCTGGGTCATCAATATGGGGCTAAAACTAACTTTCTTAGGATGGGTGGTCAGTTCACTGAGCTGGGGATGCCTTCTTGTGTGTATGCACACAGCACCCCCCTTCCAATCAGCCAATTGCACGTGTGGCATTCATCAGAGTCTTCCTAACAGCTTCTCATTATGTAAATTTCCATCATGGAAACAGGGAGACAAGGTCACAGGAAGCAAAGGGCAATCTGAAATTTAATTCACATCAATGTTATCAAAATTTGATCGTTGCTGATTTGCGGGTAAAATATAGTTTTGTTACAGTACATGAGATGCCAATTCCTCTTATGCAACCAACGGATTTAGGCAGCTGCCAAAGCAATTGCATTGAACCTCAATTCATCCGGATCGCGCTCCATGAATTTCTTGCATACTTCTATGGCGTCCTAGGAAGAACACACAAAGAGATAAACCACATGCACAATATCATCGTCTCTGCCTACACAACCATTTTCATTGATACCAGGTTGCCTCTAAGGGGCTCTGCTACATGGCCTTGAGATACCTATGCTGTCTCCATAAATCACATAACTAAATTCACAATTTCTCACAAACGCTGTTGGAAACAGGAACTATAGTTTTCCTATACAGGTAGTCCTCGAATTACAGCCACAATGGAACCCAACGTTTTCGGGGATTACGCGAAACATTTGTGGAGTGAGTTCTGCCCCGTTTCACAACCTTTTTCTTCACCATTGTTCCCTGCTGCTTTCTTGAAGGAAACCCAATAATATGACCAATAAAACCCAATAAAGCGGCTGAGAATTCCTACCTCTAAAAACGTGTCGACATTGGACCGCCCGTGGTTTATCGGGAAAGGCTTGCGTCCATCTGTTGGGATGGAGAAAAGCCATACTTCATTGCTCAGAAAAGAACCCAACTCCCACAGCTGCCTCCCACTAATCCCGAGCCCAAAAAAATAAAAAAATCATAAGGTCATGCCATCCACCAATTACCATCACTTTACAAACGGCACTTGGGGGAGTTTCGGTTTGCAGCGTTTCGGGGCAGGCAGGAATCCGCAATTGTGCGCGGTTTCTGCCTGCGCTCGCTGCTGGAGTGCCCCGAGCCAGCCGACTTCGGGGCTAAGCCATCCCGTAGAGGTGGTGAAGACAGGGGAGACCTGGCAGGCTGCTTTCAGAAAAGATGTTTTATGTTTCCATGTTTTATGTTTTGTTTGTGTTTGTCTTTGAAAATCAATAAAATTTGTTTAAAAAACAAAAACAAACGGCACCTGGCACCTCTAAGCCCGCTCCCGATGCAGGACACCCGAGATTGGAAAGTCTCCTTCTTTCTTATCTTTATCTGCATTCTAAATACGGTGATTCCAAATTGCTGGAATTTCTTTGGCATCTGATCTTATGAATGCCTGAAAAGTCCCAGGTTGGTCTAGAGCAGGTGTGTCAAAAGTGGATTTCATTGAGGGCCACAGGACTGTGGTTGACCTTAGGGGGCTGGGGAACGGCGTGACCAGGGGGGGACGACATCACTCGTATTGGGCCAGTTCGACATCACTCATATCGTGGTGGTGGGAGGTGCCTATAGAGACCTAAGAGCTCTGCCAGCGAAAACAGGTTCCCGAGCTCCGTTTTTGGCTGCGACGGCTTCCGGCAACACTCTGCCCGTGAAAATGGATCTCGGGAGGGTTGCATGCGGTCCTCCTGAGCTCCATTTTCATTGGCAGAGGCACTGTGGGCCGGTCCTTCGCTGTTTCCAGGGTGGCCCCATGGGCCAGATCTAAGCACCCCGGGGGCCGGATTCGGCCCTTGGGCCTTGAGTTTGACATTCTGGTCTACAGCAAAGAAGGACTAGGGATGACATTATAGCAGTGCTCCAGTATTTGAGAGGTAGCCACAACAAGGAGGGGGGTCAACTTATTTTCCAAAGCAACAGAAGACAAGATAAGAAACAATGGATGGAAACGGATCAAAGAGAGAAGCAACCTGGAATTAAGGAGAAACTTCCCGAACAGTGAGGACAGTTCACCATTGGAATAGTTTCCCTCCAGAAGTTGTGGGTATTTCATTACTGGAGGTCTTTACGAAGAGATGGGATAACCATTTGTTTGAAATGGTATAGGGTCTTGCTTGAGCAGGGGGGTGGACTAGAAGACCTCCAAGGTCCCTTTCAGCTCTATTCTGAATAGAATAGAATAGAATAGAATAGAATAGAATAGAATAGAATGAGAAAGCATGAAATGGAATGGAATAGAATAGAATGAGATAGAATGGAATGGAATGGAATAGAATAGAATGAGAAAGAATGGAATGGAATGGAATAGAATAGAATAGCTTTATTGGCCAAGTGTGATAGGAGTGGAGTGTAGTGGGGTGGGGTGGAATGGAATGGAATAGGATAGGATAGGATAGGATAGGATAGGATAGGATAGGATAGGATAGAATAGAATAGAATAGGAGAAAGAATGGAATGGAATAGAATAGAATAGAATAGAATAGAAGTAAGGGATAGGGGTGGAGAAGGGAAGGGAAGGGAATAGTGGTAAGGGGTAGGAGTAGGGGTAGGGGATAGAATTAGGATTAGAATTAGAATAGAATACAATTCTTTATTGGCCAAGTGTGGTTGGACACACAAGGAATTTGTCTTGGTGCAAATGTTCTTGGTGTACAAAAAGAAAAAAGATACATTCGTCAAGAGTCAAGAATCATAAGGTACAACACTTAATGATAGTCATATGGTACCATAAGCAATCAAATCATACTAGAAAACAGTCAATATAGATTGTAAGGATACTAGAGACAAAGTTACAGTCACACGTGGGAGGGGATGGGTGATAAAGGAGTGATGAGGATATTATTAAGGATATCTCCAGGTCCAGTTATTCCCTTTAAAGCCATCAAGAGGCCCATCCTTTCTGTGTGAGAAATCCAGAGGTAGGCTAGGTTGTAACCAAACCACATGAAGGGATACTTCATGGCGTTGCTTTTTCCAACCCAACTTAATTTAGCGGCCAAGGATACAAAGCCAGTTTTCTACCGCTGCAGAAGCACTGATTCTGCCAAGCCAGACTGGTTTCCAGGTCCTGCAAATCACTGAACTGGGCAACCCTTTTTATCTTTCTATCACAGATGAATCTGAAACCGGATTGAAAATGCCACAAATGCTTCGTTTACTCATGTGGCTAACCTCTGAAAGGAGGGACTATCCAACAAGCAGCCCAGCTGAACAGCGCCACAAACACTCACCCCGTTGCTCAGACCAAGTGCTTCTGAATTCCTCTCCCGGTATATTCTGGGAAATGGCATTTGAACAAGCCATTGAGAAATGCAAACTGCCCACTTTCTATAACACAGCTGAAGCTTCTCTCTGAACTCAGGCCCACCCACCCATCCCGGGACCAAAGAGCAACAGAAAGCAAGACGAGGTGCCAAAGCCCCAGAAGGCAAGACCAAACACAACGGATGGAAACTAATCCAGGAGAGAAGCAACCTGGAATTAAGAAGAAACTTCCTCATAGTGAGAAGAATAAACCAGTGGAACACCTTCCCTTCAGAAGTTGTAGGTGCGCCATCACTGGAGGCTTTTAAGAAGAGATTGAACAGCCATTTGCCTGAAATGCGATAGGGTTTCCTGCTTCAGCGAGAAGTTGAAGTGGAAGATCTCCAAGATTCCTTCCAACTCTGCTGTTCTGTTATTCTGTTAAGAACCAGCCCATCAACAAGCTTTTAAGATTTTTCTTTTCTTCCTATGGTCTTGTTTCCTTATTTGGGTGGCTCCGTTTTCTGATATCTGAAGGCTTAACCTGGAAATTCTCTCCAAGTGCCCATTAGCTAAAGTGTACCAGATGCTTAAGGCCTGACCTGACTGTCCACCTCCCAACCCAAGGTTGTGCGTGCTTGAAGGCTTCTTTCAAAATTGAATGGGGGCACACTCTCTTCTCTTCCCAACACTCTTCTTTCACACGACCACTTCAAAGCTGGGTGAGAATAGGAATACTTTTATTGGCCAAGTGTGATTGGATAAGAATGGAATGGAATAGGAATACTTTTATTGGCCAAGTGTGATTGGATAAGAATGGAATGGAATAGGAATACTTTTATTGGCCAAGTGTGATTGGATAAGAATGGAATGGAATAGGAATACTTTATTGGCCAAGTGTGATTGGATAAGAATGGAATGGAATAGGAATACTTTATTGGCCAAGTGTGATTGGATAAGAATGGAATGGAATAGGAATACATTATTGGCCAAGTGTGATTGGATAAGAATGGAATGGAATAGGAATACTTTATTGGCCAAGTGTGATTGGATAAGAATGGAATGGAATAGGAATACTTTTATTGGCCAAGTGTGATTGGATAAGAATGGAATGGAATAGGAATACTTTATTGGCCAAGTGTGATTGGATAAGAATGGAATGGAATAGGAATACTTTTATTGGCCAAGTGTGATTGGATAAGAATGGAATGGAATAGGAATACATTATTGGCCAAGTGTGATTGGATAAGAATGGAATGGGAATACTTTATTGGCCAAGTGTGATTGGATAAGAATGGAATGGGAATACTTTATTGGCCAAGTGTGATTAGATGAATGGAATGGAATGGAATAGTATTGCAGGCTAATTCTGCCGACTGCCTACAATTTGATCATCAAGAGATCATCTCTCTTGCTGATGAGCTAGGACGCTGGAATTAAATGAAACCAGATTCTAGAAGTAGAATGAAGGCAATTTGGATCATAAATTACTGCAAGGTTTCTGAAAAGAAGGCCACACACTGATTCCACCCCCCCCCCCAAAATGGTTTCCCCTGGCACTTGGCCATGCAATTTATTTTACCTCATTTTACCAACCCTGGAAAGATGGAAGGCTGAGTCAACCCTGAACCGGTCAGGTTCGAACTCCTGGCTGTGTCCAGAGCTGGCTTGCAATACTGCATTCTAACCACCACTTAGATGTTGAACACCTAAATGCTCCTGGGCGCTGTGATTGCACAGATCAAAACATTAGAGACAGACAGACCATTCATTTTAGATTAAAGATTATTGATTAAACAATAGTGAAAATACAAAGCCATTTGGATTGGGTTGTGATGGCTTGGTGGTTAGAGTGCAATGTTGCAGACTTTACTGCCCACTGCCAGGAGTTCGATTCTCACCAGGCTCAAGGTTGACTCAGCCTTCCATCCTTCCGAGGTGGGTAAAATGAGGACCCAGGTTGTTGGGGGCAAGAAGTTGGCTCTGTAAACCACTTAGAGAGGGCTGTAAAGGACCGTGAAGCAGTATAGCAAATGCAATTAGACTTATATACCACTTTATAGTGATTTACAGTTCTTCTAAGCAGTTTACAGAGAGATCCTATTGCCCCCAACAATCTGGGTCCTCATTTCACCCACCTCGGAAGGATGGAAGGCTGAGTCAACCTTGAGCCTGGTGGGATTTGAACAGCCAACAGTCAGCAAGTGGCCTGCAGTACAGCACATATAGAAGTCTAAGTGCTACTGCTTCTCCACTGACAAGGCGAACACTTGAATAAATGGCACTGAAGGCAGCCAGCACAGACTGTGGAGGGTACTGCATCCAGGGTTCTTACCTAGTTCGTAAAGAATGCCGTCCACATTCACTAAAGCGATGAAATGAAGATCTATTTTGTCATCTATACTTGGTGCCTGCAAGAAAGAAGATGAGATTCGTACAAGTGATCAGCAGAACGCTTGCCTGTAGACTTGAAAAAGAAATTAATTCTATCCAGAAACTCATTCCAAACCCAGAAAAAAACCTAGATCCGAGTTTTAGCATATCTGCTTCTCCCATGCTGGGTAATTCCTTCATTACTGGCATTTTGGTGACCCACAAAGATCACTTTTTTTTTTTTCCAGGTGGCCTTTGGAGAAGAGATGCTGGTTTGGGGCTACATCATCTAGTGTAAGAGTCTTCCAACCTGGCAAGACTTGTGGACTTCAACTCCCAGAATTCCTGAGCTTAACATGACTGGAGGAGGAATTCTGGGAGTTGAAGTCCACAAGTCTTAAAACTGTCAAGTTTGAAGGCCCCTGGTCTAACATGGGGAGGCCTTCAACATCGGCCATTTTAAGACTTGTGGACTTCAACTCCCAGAATTCCTGAGCTTAACATGACTGGAGGAGGAATTCTGGGAGTTGAAGTCCACAAGTCTTAAAACTGTCAAGTTTGAAGACCCCTGATCTAGTGCATTGTTCCGAAGGTGCTTTTTCAAACGGCAATTGGTGATTTTCCTTGAAGATGTTTTGCTTCTCATCCATTAAACTTCTTCAGTTCTTGGATGAGATGTGAAACGTCTTCGAGGAAAAACAGAGAAAGTCCAGTTGCCTTTTGGGGGGAAAAAAAAAAAACCACCTTTGGGACAACCATGTCTTGGATGGCTGAGAATCTCTATAGACATCCAATGTTGATGACGGAAACTGTAGTTTCATTATCAAGTGATGTGCTTTTTCTTCCTACACTAGTTTCCATTTTTGCTCTCTTGCATTATTTCAATGAATTGGAAGCTGCCTGGAGTGGAAAGAAACTGCTTTGAAATCTTAGTAAATAAATATACGTATGGAAATGTATAGACCCAAAGGATTTTCCACCACCACCCCCTTCCATATTAACTGAATTTCTGTCACCTTGTCTTGCACATGATTGATAAATGCCCAATATCCATCTCCAGGAAACCCTCAAACATGAAGACATGAAACATCTCAAGAAGGTCTCTGTGGTCTAAATTTATCCTGCTCTGCAGCACACAGACATGAAACTTGTGACTGCAGATGTGGCTTATGAAGATTATTGGAAGAAGCACAGTGAGCAGGTCAGACACCACAGAATTTAGCTTGGACTTGCAGCCCAAAGAACATATAAAATATCATCCCATTCATGTCAGAGGCACCTTCTTGGTTGAAAGGATTAGCTGGTGACATCACTAGTCAACCTCCAAGAATCCTTCTTCCGCTTGTCTTTCCAACTGCCGTAGAAATTGGGGGAGGGAAGATTAATTGGGCTTTGTGAGGGGAAGAGTGCTGGAGGTTTGAGTTGGTGAAATGAAAAAATTGGGAAGTTTTCTTGACTGTTTTCTTGCTTACTGTGGAGATGTAGCCTCTTATCTATTCAGGCCAAGGTCAACCATCCTAGCGTGCCAGATGTCTGAAACACCACCTGAAGATGCCCCAACTGACATTATATATATATCTCAGATTGGATGGCCAGTTTCAACTATTGGGGGTGGGAACATTGACATAACTTTCTATATGTGATTTCCGTGCCTATTGCCTCAGATCTTGTATTCTTCTGATGCTATCACTTCAATTTTCAATCAAAGTGCTTTCCTCTATAACAGGGGTCTCCAACCTTGGCTCCTGGAAGCCTGGCGGACTTCAACTCCCAGAGTTCCACAGCCAGCAAAGCTGGCTGTGGAATTCTGGGAGTTGAAGTCCGCCAGGCTTCCAGGAGCCAAGGTTGGAGACCCCTGCTCTATAACAATGGAGTCTTAAGGTCTTCTTTCTTGGATTTTGAATGGCGCCTCACCTGACAGTATACAAGACCTCTTGTTGCATGGGCTCCTTTCATATCCCCATCAAGGAGCTGGAGTGAATGACAGGAGCTCACCCCCATCACACAGCACTCTGAACTCGAACGCAGGCTCGCTAACCTCCAAACCCAGTGTTTTAACCATGTGACTCGCTGAATGAATAAATGAATAAGGGATAGTTTCCCCCTATCTTTATTCTGCCCTGATCATATTCTCTATCTACACTCCATCCTTCCCTCTGCCATTTGCTCTGCAAAAAAAAGCCCAGCCAACTGTTCTTGGAGATTTCACTCCTTGGCAAGGCCTAGTCCCACATTGTAAAAAAACACAGGAAGCACATAATATATTAAGCAACTCTGTCAACAGTGAAAGATTTCTTCCCAATTACTTGAAAGGTGGAAAAAAAAAACCCAAACAAACCGGCAAGCCAAAGAATGAGTGATCCTCTTGACTGGCAGAGAAAGAAGGCTGCTGCTGGCGCTTAGAGAACACCAAGAACAGCTCAGAATCCTGAAGTCACCTTTTGCACCTCTCCTTAAAAAAGACCTCGGTTGAAGAACAGAAGGAGAGGAGACCGCGACGAAGCAGCCCGGATGGGAGAGATACCACCAGGGAACCCAAAGAAGCCAAAGCTCCAGAAACCAAGCAGACCAGCCACGGAAGGTCTGCAAGGCCAACGAAAGCACCAACCGGGAGGGAGAAAAGAAATCCCAAGGAAGTTGGAGCAGCCGTTACTTCCTTGAATGTTTCAGAGGTGGCTTCCATGGAGGTTTCCATGAAGATGGCAAAGCTGCAGAGATTGGGGCTTGCTGGGCCCCCGAAGGACGAAAAGCAAGGCCAGAGGGAGGCCTGAGCTGGGAGGGAGGGGAGCTGCAGCATGGCCCCTGCGAGCAGAGAGGGAAGAGGAACCAGACTTACGGCCGGAGGGTTCCCCACAGACGATAATGGGACCGTAGGCCGCCAACACTGCAGGCAGACGGGAGGGCTTGTGGCCTCTATGGGGCTGGTGTCTTTGGCACAGGCCACGGGGCTGTGTCTGATCAGGGTCAGGGAGGCGGAGCGACGCAAGGCTGAGACTTTCATTTTGCAGTGGCTAAACTCAGGCTGGGTTGAGGAGGAGAAGCCAGGCAAAGACTATACAAATATTGAAAAAAGACACACTTTACAAGTGGAGTTTGTACTCGGCGACGTAGCCCAAAGCAAGCGGCTCTCGACCAGCTGCCATTTTACACCCTACAAAAACCAACATCATATGTTTTTCTAAGGACAGGCATTTGTAGCAGAGGTGGCATTCAGCAGGTTCTGACCAGTTCCGGAGAACTGGTAGCAGAAATTCTGAGTAGTTCAGAGAACCGGCAAATACCACCACTCACTGGCCCTGCCCCCATCTATTCTCTGGCTCCCGAGTCCCAGCTGATTAGCTGGGTCTTCTTTGGTTGCCCTGCACAGGAGAATGGAGCTGGAAAGCAGGTCAGTGGGATGGGCAGGGAATGGGATTTTGCAGGAACCTTTCCCCCAAGAGTGGGGAGGGAAGGGGGATTTTATAGTATCCTTCCCCTGCAACGCCAACTAAGCCAAGTCCACAGAACCAGTACTCTTTTTTTTTTTTTTAATCCTACCAATTTGTAGCCATGAGGGGTCCTTGGTGCCCTGTGTTTTCTCGTAGAAGGTTTCATTACTCAAACTAGGTAACATTATCAGTGCTAGGAGTTCCATTGTGTTTATATTGTGCATAAGTGCACAATCGTGCCTATTGTCCCTGTCCTATTATCCCCAATTATCAGTACCTATTTCATGTATTTATATTTGTTTATTCTTATTTCTATTATATTGTAAGCATTTAATAGATATATACATAGATACATAGATACACACACATACACACACACACACACACAAGTGGCTTGCCCTATAGTACTGATGATGTTGTCTAGCTGGGTAATGAAACGTCTGCAAGAAAAGAAGCAAGCTCAGAAAGCATCAAAGGACCCTTCATTTCTCCACCCTGAGCTAACAAACATTCTCCTTTATTGATATCATCCGCAATCAGTCAAAATTAATTTGCTCGTGTCCAAGGAAGACCTTCCCAGGGTGTTGGACCTTCCTCCCACTTCCAGCTTGGATTCCCCGCTTGGTGGCCATTTCTGACCGAGCTTCTCTTATTTCCCTCACACTACGTCGTATGCTTTGCATTTTGGGAGGGTGTAAAAACAGCTGCGAAGCGAAGAGGGTAGCTGCATGCTAATATCCCTCTAAACTGCGCGCCTGCGCAATCGCGCACTGCTCCCGCATTCTCCGCGCACAGCAAACCTATGCAGCGCATAAAATAAAATCCAACCTGAATTGTAAATAAAATAAACACATTACAATTTATTCTGTACCGTTTTGCAATGCAACTCAATGAGTGGCAGCCTGCCACTGACAAGTGACAACAAGTGGTAACTACAGATAAAACTATGACTAATACTATCCAGCCAATGATATGATGCGGTTCACATCATGTGTGTTTACTTACGCTGCATAAGTAAATGTTAATGACATTGATTGGCTGCGTCAGTTACGCAGTTAATGATTGATTGATTGATTGGCTGCACAGCCAATCAGTGTCATTAACAGCACTTCATACGTACGTGCCTGTGTTTTGCAGGTTAGCATGTAGCTAACGGTTCGGTGGAGTTCGGTGGAGAGATAAATGCTACTGCCAGCCAACCCTTCATCATGGCAAAACGAACGGGCTGTGGCACAGCCACTCAACAAGCCAAAGTAAAAAAGAAATGCAGTTCTTTTAAGATGGAATGGCTGTCGGACTATGTGCGAATAGAAGAAGAAGAGGTAAAACTGGGTGAGATTTTTTCTTTTTCGAGTGAGAAAGGGCTGCTCTGCAAAACATGTTGCGAAGCCAAAATAGCAAGCGAGTTTTCGGAGGGAAAAGTGTGGACTGAATGGAAGTTGGACTACCTCAAGCGTCACACTCAGCAGAAAAGTCATTTAAATGCAGTTGGAATTGTACGAAGACGCAAGATGGGAATGGGGATCGGTACATTATTGCAGGAGAGCGCAATAGACCGAGAGAAGAGGAACGAGCTGTCACACAAAAAGAAATCCGACCCCGGGCAAGTCAAAGTGCTCATCGACAATATTCTACTCGCCATCAAAATGAATGCATCAATGCTGTCGGTTCAACAAATCCATGATCACATGGCAAAGTATGTGAGTATACCGGAAAGCTGGCGAAGTAAAAACTATGCCTTTGAATTTGTGAACTCAATCAATGAGATAGTGCAGAATGAGACCATGTGCAATGTTAAAAATGCACCCTGGCATACCCTGATTGTAGATGAGAGCACAGACATAACAGTGAAGAAAATGCTAGTCCTGTATATCAAATACAGGGAGAAAAATGACGTCAACTATAAAACTGTGTTCGGTGGCATCATCCAGCTGACAGCATGCACTGCTCACGATATTGTGCAGGCAATCACTCAGTTTTACTCCAAGCATGGACTGGACCTGCAGAGAATGGTGATGCTGACCTCCGATGGCGCCTCAGTAATGCTAGGAAAGCACAACGGAGTTGCAGCTTTATTAAAGCGGCAAATACCCCACCTAACGGAACAACATTGCGTGGCACATAGAGAGGACTTGGGCATTGATGATGCCTGGAAAGATGTGCCTTTGATGCGAGATGTGGAAACTCTTCTTAGAACTGTATATTCCACTTTCTCTCGGTCCACTGTAAAGAGGGGCAAAATGGAGGATCTAGCAAAGATTCTCGATGAGGACACACTGTCATTCAGGCCTCTGAGCGAAGTGCGATGGCTGTCGCGGCACCAAGCTGTGAATGCTGTTCTGAGGAACTACACTGTGCTTGAAGAATACTGCAAGAGGGAATCCAGAGATCCAGTGGCAAATTACTGCTACAAAAAGCTAAGTGATTCAAAGTTCAAGGTTACTCTCACTGCTCTGGGAGAAGTTTTGGGCGAGCTGGCACAACTCTGCCTGTCTTTTCAAAGACGCAACCTGACTGTGATGGAAGGGCACTGCTTTGCAAGAGCAAAGATTGAGAAGTTGCGTTCTCAATACTTGAAGGATGAGGAGGATGTTCAGTGGAGTGACCGTGTCAGAGAGGTGATGAGGACCTCATCAGCTGATGGCAGAAATACTGGTGAGATTACTCTTTTTATTCGTAAACTCTGTGATCACTTGGATGCTCGTTTCCCAGAGGATGAATTAAAGGAGTGGTCTGCATTTGACATCGAAGCATTGAGCTCAGACATCAGTTTTGAGTATGGATCAACAGACATTGCTACACTGGCAAAGAAGTACGAGGCCATTCTCCACCAGCCACATTCTGTGGAGGCCATTAGCAGTGAATATACTGACTTCAAGTACATAGTGAACCAAAAACTTAAACAAGGGTCAATCAGCACATTCTCAGATATGGTGGCTGCAGCACTCAGATGTGAGGAGCTAAAGGAGATTTCACAGCTTGTGGATATTTGTGCTACATTTCAAGCATCCAGTGCAGATTGTGAAAGAGGCTTCAGTTTGATGAATCATATCAAAACAGAATCCAGAAATCGTCTTGAAGTGGCACATTTGGACCAGCTGATGCGCATAAAGTCAAAGCTTGAAGCAGATGGGGCCATCAACCTGGACAAAGTCTACAACCACTGGAGAAGTGAGAAGGACAGACGGGAAAAATAAGGTGACATTTAAGACCCTGATCTGATTTGTGTTTATTATAGTGTCATTTATTAAGAATTTAATGTATGGATATTAACCATTAAATGCTGTTAGTAGATTATGATGCGTAGTAGAAATTAGAAGGAAAAACTGTGTAATTACATATTTTACAGACAGAGTTACAGAAATTTACACTGTATCACAGTGTAAATTGTGCTATAGCACACATCTCATTGTGCGAAATGTGAATGTTTTAATGTGAACAAAATTTGATCTCTGAAAGGTGTAAATGTCTTAGTTCTTCCAGAGCAGGGCCTCCATCCAGACCAGAGCAGGACCCTCACCTAGACCAGAGCAGGACCCCACCCAGACCAGAGCAGGGCCTCCATCCAGACCAGAGCAGGACCCCACCCAGACCAGAGCAGGACCCCACCCAGACCAGAGCAGGACCCTCACCCAGACCAGAGCAGGACCCTCACCTTGACATACAGCATACTATAGTACACAGCTCATGAAAAACAAGATTTTTGTCTTTTTCTTTGTAAGTGGGCCAAATCGTTTATATTAAAAGTAATCTAACGGAAATAGCTGTTGTAATTTGATTCTTTTAATAAGCCATGTAATATCTAAGGTTTTAGACAGGTGTGATACTGGTGTGGTGCGACAGTTTGCATGTCTGATGTTGCTCACAGTGGTCCAAGGAATTCCCAGGGAGTTTGTGTGTATGCTCAGACACATGAAAAATTAGGGGGAACATTGGCTGCATGGCCACCGTAACTTGGCTCTTCTGGTCAAAGAGAGCCCCAATCTATCTGCTGAACTGCCGGCTGGAGACCAAATCAGGAGGCCTGGCTGTGAGGGAGGCCATTTTGCGTCCCCCTCCAAATCCGAGCTATGACTGGACAATCCTTTGCAAAGTCTGCTTCACCCCCGCCCAACTCTGGCCTAGTGTGATGTGGGAAGAGGGGGTGAATTCCTCCCAGGTGAGGCCTTCTGGATCCTGAAAGGCCTTTATCTGGATCTCCTGCTTGAGGGGGTTGGACTAGAAGACCTCTAAGGTCCCTTCCAGCTCTATTCTGATTGATTGAGGATCAATGCTGTTCATGAACCTTCCCAGAAGCAGGAAGCATTTTCCCATCATTCTGAAGGCAAGGGCACTCAGGCCCTTTCATCTGGCAGCAGCTGCTTAGCCTCCCCCGGAGTGAAAATGCCAAGGCTGTATGAAGCTCTACATTCCTTCACCCTGGCCCGCTCTGGCAGGGGGGGAAGGGCTTGGCTTCCTCAATCCCTCTTGTTTTTTCCTTCTCCCGCGATGGATGGTCGACCCAAAGGCATTTTCGAGTGTTGCCTTTGCTGCTCTGGTGTGGCCTTTAGGAGGAAATGGCTTTTCCAGCAGGTGAACTTTCGCTTTGAAAAACAAGGCCCAGGAATGCAGGCGGAGGCGAGAGATAAGGGAGGCCATAAAAGTCACTAGGCCTTTGGACGTGCCAGGAAAGCAGAATCAAGAAAGCAGGGTCCCTCACGTCCCCTCGATCCATCAAATCAGAATAGAGCTGGAAGGGACCCTTGAGGTCTTCCAGTCCAACCCCCTGCTCCATCCAGCAGGAGACCCCTAGGCCATTTGAGGAAGGAGGCCAACATGCCTTTTCTTAAAAACCTCCAGGGATGAAGCCCCTACAATCTCTGGAGACAATGGTCGCAAGTGTGAAAAATGGTCGCAAGTCGAGGATTGCCTATACTTGGTACAGGTAAGCATGGTAACTATGGAAGTAGACCCAGAGACTAGAATAGGAATTGCTGCAAACTTCACACCTGAGCTGCACCCACCTTTTCGGCCCTGAGCCCTAGACCAGAGGCTCAGCAACAGGGGGGCCATTTAGAGTCCTCAGATCACCCCTCCAGCTACTGGACCCAAACCCTCAAATTTTGAAGTCAATTTTGACTGTCAACTCGTAAAACATTCTTATGCCTGTTTTCAAATTGCCATAAACAAGGGTGGGTGGGAAAATCTGAAGGACCAGTACAGCAGTAAAACCAGAAGTATATTCCACCATTATCTTAAAAAGACTGTGTCAGGATTCCAGCAATCACTCTAATTAAATCATGATTCTCGAGCCAAACTTCAAAAAACTTCAAAGGATTTAATTGAGACGACATACTGGCACTGCCCTGTATGAAGCCAACCTGGCATACGTAATTTACAGTCACCTGTGATCCTGTTTTCCCCCTCCCCCCTGGGTGTCTCATAAACCAGATTCTCCAATTGTTCACGGGCTGGGTGTCATCGTTCACGTTCTCCAAGTAAATATATTCACGGGTAAAAACTCTGGTATTTTAGTTACAATCTTTTAAAGATAAGAGTTGGAATGTTTTGCTTTCAAACTGCTGCAGCTGGTGGGGTGTGGATGCTAAAGTGTCAGAACCAGTTTAAACCCAGCAATGCAGACTTACTGGAAGATTCTAGGTCACCCTTCTGGGCCCAGCCTGTCTCTCCAGGTAATTATTTGTAGGGGATAAGATGAAGGGAGATGAATGGCACCTGTTCCGCCTGGAGTAAAGTAGGGAGGAAATCTAATCAAGAAATAAACTGGTTCTATTTTTCTCAACCTGGGAAACCTGATCTGGCTTAGCCACAGTTAACAACCTATCATGATTGCCTCATTTCCAAAATTTAATCCCTGTCATTAAACTGCAGAAGAACCAGTTGCAAAGAAACCCCAGAAAAGACTAAATGTTTATGGAGATTCTCAATCGTCCAGGTCATGGTTGTCCCAAAGTTGCTTTTCAAAAGGCCACTGGATTTTCTCATGTGATTTTTCCCTTGAAAAAATCTCACTCCTCACCCAAGAAGCCTCTTCTCTTCCACTGGTCTATTGTTCTACCTGTCTATTCTATCAAACCCAGAGAGGGCTATTTTTGCTGCCACTGTGAACATAAGTATCTTCTGATATCCCAGGCCTAGACAGTTTGCCAAGGAATGATTTATAGATGCTTCTTTAGACCGAAGTCCAATTTCCACAGATTCAAAAACCCTGGCCAAATCCAGAGCCTTTTGCTCTATTGAATATAGCAATAGCAATATACCACTTAGGCTTATATATCACTTTACAGCCCTCTCTAAGTGCTTTACAGAATCAGCCTATGGCCCCCAACAACAATCTGGGTCCTCATTTTACCCACCCCGGAAAGATGGAAGGCTGAGTCAACCTTGAGCCTGGTAAGATTCGAACTGCCAAACTGCAGGAAGCTGGCAGTCAGCAGAAGTAGCCTGCACTACCGCACTCTAACCACAGCGTCACTACAGAATATGATGATATTGCACTTGCGCACGGCACCAACGCTCACATTATTTGGGGAGGAAGTTCCATGTCGGCAAACAACGGTTCTAAAAGACTCAGACATACATTCTATCTGAGCACAAGATACAGCCACCTTGTCATCTGTAAAATGGTCTATATTGTAAGTTGCAATGCCCACCAAAATGGACATGGCCCACGCCAGCCAGTTCCATTCAAAATAATCAAAGGGGCACAACTCAGGCAAAATTTCGGAGCTGCGGGGGGGAGGGGAGACAAACGTCCCTCATCCGGGCTATTCCATTCTTGATGTCAAGGACAGAATCTTTGAGCCAGGAAAACACAAGACCACCATCTTTAATGTGCATTGCATGATCACATTAGAATAGCTATCATCTTGACTGTTGTTGTGGCCTGCCAGCAGCTGATGGAGGTGGCAGCAGAGTCGGATAGTAGTGAGGAGGTTGGGGAGGAACTTAGACCAGTCTTGGAGGCTGAGGAAGGCTCAGACGAGGGCTCTGCATCGGAGGCAGAGATGGGGCCAGGGCAGGCTGGCAGTCATCAGTTGCCTTCAGACTCAGACAACAGTGAGGCAGAGGAGTTTCTGGAACCGGTTCCCACCCTGCGCATGTGCAGGGCTATCAGAAGACAAGAACAATTGAGAAAGCAGGGTCGACTCAGGACTAAGGCCACACCTCGGAGATGATTGGCCCCTCTCATAGGATATAGAAGAGGAGCGAACAGGACGTGAGCTTTTGCAGGAAGCAATTAGCTCGTCTGGTCGATTCAAGCTTTGAAAAATCCTGTTTTGACTCTGTGTCATGTTTGGCCTTGCCCTGCATCTGCCAATTAGTTCTCTGGTTGCATTCCAAGTGCGATAAGGTGGGTGTTTATGAACATCCCCTATGTTTGTGAAGCCTTTTAGGTTGTGAATGAACGTAATTCACAGCTATGGAAATAAAAGAGGTTTTGCCGGGACTAAGATTGTGTTTTATGCTTTCTAAGGAAGCCTAGGTCAGATTGGCAGAATCCTCTGATCTTTAGGTGGCCCATGCTGGGAGAAGCAGCAGATTAATAGCGTACCTCTTATCTAATTCTGACATATCTGTTTCTTTTCTTCGACAACAATCTTGCATAATGCAACATCCTCTGAACTTAGATGTGTGAGAGGCTTCAGGGTGACATGACTGAGGTGGTTTTGAATGAGTCTTTGCACGTTGAACAATTAAGGGCTCTGCTAACGATGCAAACCAATAATTTTTTTTGAGTTTTCTGCATCCTGCATCCTAGTCAGTGAAAAGATCCATGATTTTTCCAGGAAGGTAGTTAAAAAGAAAATAAACAATTTACCCCCTTCAAAAGTACCTTGGGGAGACCTTGTTTTCAGACAGGAAATAGCTCAGAGGCTGGAAATTTTTGCGACTCCATCCCTTCCTTCTCAGTAAGCTTTGCCCCAGAGACTCTTTGAAAAAGTTCCACTTTCTATTTTAAGGAAGTTGGAAAAGACTTCAATACTTGAACACTCGAGCAATGGCATCTTTAAATCACTTATTTTTTTTAAAAAAAAAATGCATGTGGGAAAACAAACATAAGCAGTAGTTCTTTTTCAGATGTAGCCCTGAAGTTCATTACCTACATTACCCTGAGTAGATTTTACTGATTAAAAGTTGTAAAGCTTTTAAAAAGCAATTGCTTAACTGAATGACAAAAGAAATCAATAAAATAGCATAAAAGATGTAAATAAAAATAAATATCAGAAACAGTAGGAAAAAAATATTCTCAAAGAAGCAAAGATGATGCCCTAAAATTCCCAGGATATTAACAAACTTCAAAAGCCTTTTGTTCCACAAGGAGTTTATCCTAGTTCTTGTGTGTTGTTGCTCAACCAATAAATTATAGAGGCCACCCCTCCAAAAAAAGGACAATTCTTAAAACCATCTTTTGTACAGGACTGTCATACTCTACTGTATGAGTCTGAACATCAGTGTGGAAAAATGATGTTGAGACTAGGAAGAATGCAGAGAAAAGCAACGAAGAGGGGACTGGAGGCTAAAACATATGAAGAACAGTTTCAGGAATGGGGAAAGTCTAGCCTCATGAAAAGAAGGACGAGGGGTGACACGATAGCAGTGTTTCAATATCTCAGGGGCTGCCACAAAGAAGAGAGAGTCAAGCTGTTCTCCAAAGCACCTGAGGGCAGGACAAGAAGCAACAGATCAACCTAGAACTAGGGAAAAATTAGAATAATTAATCAGTGGAAGAACTTGCCTCCAGAAGTTGTGAATTCTCCAACACTGGGAGTTTTCAAGAAGAGATTGGAAAACCATTTGTCTGAAGTGGTATAGGACAGGGTTTCCTGCTGAGCAGGGGGTTGGACTAGAAGACCTCCAAGGTCCCTTCCAACTCTGTTATTCTATTCTATTCTATTCTTCATCTACTCTATATTTATTCTATTCTATTCTACTCTATTCTTCATCTATTCTATTCTACATTTACTCTATTCTATTCCACGTTTATTCTATTCTGTTCTATTCTCATTGGTTTTTAAATCAACTTTTGTGCTCTGCTTCCAGATGTTGCATTTGAGATGATCATGTTTTTTCAGCTATAAGTAAGGTGAACAATATATGAATGACCAGTCACTCTCTAAGGACAGCTATAGGTATGAACTGGGGCCAGAACTATAAATGCTGGTCAGGCTACAGCAGGGGTCTCCAACCTTGGCTCCTGGAAGCCTGGCGGACTTCAACTCCCAGAGTTCCACAGCCAGCAAAGCTGGCTGTGGAACTCTGGGAGTTGAAGTCCGCCAGGCTTCCAGGAGCCAAGGTTGGAGACCCCTGGGCTACAGGCTACAATTTATAAGCTACTGATTTGCAATGCAAGGAAGCACCAACAAAACACTCCTGTCCAAAAACTGCATTCTTCCACGTTTTACATAGAAACTTCTCAGGTTCCTTTGTCCACAAGAACCGCAAACTTTTCCAGACATTTTCAAGCCAGAAGGAAAATGAACCCTAACCCTCCCGCTCAGAAGGTTGAGAGTTTAATCTTAGGTAGCAGTAGATATTTTTCTCCTAGGGCGCAAAGAAAAAAAAATCTGCTGCGAACTCCACATAGGCATCTGGCCAGCAAATGCTCAGCTCCATCCAGACCCTACCCTGAATTAAGAGTAAAAACAAACAAATGAACAACAACAACAACAACAAAAAAAAAACACCCTAGGGCCAGAACTACAAATACTGATTTGCAAAGCAAGGAAGCACCAACAAAGAACTCCTGTCCAAAAGCTGCATTCTTGCAAGTTTTGCATAGCAAACTTTTCCAGACAGAAAAAAAAAAAATGAAGAAAAACAATTGGAGAAGCAGTCACATAAGATCTACAAAATAATGGGATGCTGCAATATATCTTTTCCAAACGGTACAGCTGTACAGTTTTAGTTTAGATGCTATTAGTGGGGGGAAATGTCAGATGGTCCTGGATTAAAGGATGATTAAGAGCCTTCTAGATCAATTAAAGATTAATTAAAGATTTAAAAATGGCCGAGAGTCTTACAGATGCAAAGCAGAATCTGAGCTTAAAAGGAGATACGGAAAGGAGCCAGTTTCAAAGCAAGATGCATGGTTAATGCTAAAAGATAATGTTGCGAGCTATAATTCTTCCTTTGTTGAGGGAACTTCTTGGATCTTCCTTGCAAAGTCATTTAGATGCTGGCCACAACGATCAGGCAGCAGAGACCTCTACCTCAAGTTTGCATCTCAGGTACAGAGGGGCTAGTCCACAACATTTCCACGTATTTCTGCCTCTGTCCCAACAAGTCCACATATTTCTGCTCTCTATCCCAACAAGTCTTTTCCATCTGCTTGGTGTGGGCACAGGGTGAAGCCCAAAAGGCTATTGAGCCAGAAGGACAGTTAGCTTGGCAGCATCTCCTTCCTTGGGCAGGACCATCCTACAAATAGATCACAACTCCTCTATGAAACACAGCCAAGCCCAAATGAAGCCAGCATCCAAGGTAGAATCAAAAGTGGTTTTTGATTTTGAAAAAGGCAACAGGATTAGGGTTTTGGGGGGGTTTTTTTGAGGGAGACCACAACATTTTGATTCCTAGCCTGAAAGCTTCCTCAGTTATAGGTTTTCTTCCTCCTCAAAAAGAAAAATCAGTCCAGTTGCCTTTTCAAAATAAAAACCACTTTTGGTACAAGAATAACCTCCATGACTGAGAAAATTCACAGGGATCTACTATGGAGTTTTTGCTAATCCCAATTCCAAGAATCTCTTTAAAGGCCTTAGGCAAAGCCTTGGCATGGGTCAATTCAGCTTTATTAAAAAACAAAACAAAAAAACAAGCTGTGAATGCAACTCAAGAGACAGTATCAGGAAGAAAGTGAATTAAATCAAGTGCTGTCCTTAAAAGTTCCTTCCAGCCCGCTCTCTTTCAGGACCATGGCAGGATATAAGAGCATCCCTAAGAGTAACTGCCATGTTCTTAAAAATCTTATGAAAAGCTTTACTCAGGGGGAAAAAAATTAAGCCACGTACCTCAGTCTGACCTTCATGAGCGCTGGATTCGTGCGTCACACGGATGGCCTGAAATTTCAAAATGGAGCGTTAAGAGATTGTAAATTTGAGCATCTCGGTTCAAAGGCCATCAGCCACCCTGCCCCAATCATCTGACAGATCACTAATTTGCTAAACACAGACACGCATACACACTATACCTAACAAAAATATTTCTGGCTTTAAATCTATAGGCTGCTTTATCATTTTCTCTAACCACATATGTATTTTTGCAACTATCTATCTATCTATCTATCTATCTATCTATCTATCTATCTATCTCTATCACAAACACACACATTTTTTAACATATATACCGTAAGTATTTAGTAAACAGTATATTGTCTGGGTCATTTTACATATACATAATTCTAGTAACAATATTCTTTACTTGTATATAAGTGTTCTTCCGGTTTCTAATTTCTACCTTTATCATCTAACCATTGATGACAAATCCCAAATTAAAAAATATTCTATATCTTCTTTATCCTTTATCGTTAATATTAACCTATCCATTTCTGCACAATCTAATATTTGATATATGATTATATTTTCATCTGTAGGAGTTTCTTCATTTTCCCAGTATTGTGCAAATATAATTCTGTGCTGCTGTCTAAACATGTAAAATTCCCTTTGTCAAAATTTTCTGGCAATATAGCTAACAAAAATATTTCTGGCTTTAAATCTATTGGCTGCTTTATTGTTTTCTCTAACCACCTATATGTTTTCATCCATTTTTTTTTTGCTTTTGGACATGTCCACTACATATGATAATACGAAACACCCGTTTCTTAACAGAGAATAATTCTGTTTTTTTTTTCATTGGTTTTTAAGACAAACATACGCAAACAAAACATAAAAACATCCATTCTGTTTTCTCAAAGGACTAGAAACTTTGCCAATTGTTTCCCAAAGGATTCTGTGACCGAAAAGAGCCACAACATCCCCTGAAGCAAACACTCTTCTCCAACAAACGTGAGCCCAAGAAGGGTTCTGCCTGGGAAAAGGTCCCTTCTGCATCCCTCACTCTGGCCTCCTCAGAGAAGCCTCTTTGCAGTCAAGATAAATGGCCACTCAGCAGAATACCTTTTGTTCTCAAATATTGTACAAAGGCAGGACAGGGAGTTTCTCTCTTGTGTCAGCTCAAAAATGGAGTTGGGCAACCCTGACAAGCAGGTCCTGGCAGGTTCTCAGCCCCTGCTGGCAGATAAGCCTTGACTGGAGACCAAAACGACTGAAAGAATTGTTCTGAGAGGATATGAATGGCAAATAAAAAATAAGAATAAGATGAAATGAAGTAATTAAATTAAATTAAAATAAAATAATAAAGTAAAATAAAATAATTAAATTAAAATAATTAAATTTAATCAAGTAAAACAAAATAGTAAAGTAAAATATAATAAAATTAAAGTAAAATAAAATAGTAAAGTAAAATAATGAAATAAACTAAATTAAATTAAAATAAAGTAAATAATTAAAATAAAATAATAAAATAAAATAAAACTTAAAATATAAAATAAAATATAAAATAAAATCTCTCTCAGCCAGCCGCCCTAAAAAGGCGGAACATAACTTCCCTCCCAAAGCTGATGGACAGGTGGGTTTGCAAGCTGTACTGAACTAGGGACTCGGGTGAAATGACTGATGGTAACCAAGGTAATAATATTCATGAATGAAGGCAAATATTTAGGCAAGCCCAATGAACGAACCATCACTGGGCTTATGAACCATTTGGTGGCTTCTTGTTGTGGACAATTCACGGAAACTGGTGTTCCTCTCAATAGGAGACATTTCAGTCTGTGCCTTTATGACAGTCTCCTTGGCATTTTATAGTCATCCTCGACTTATGACCATGACAGAGTCCAAAATTTCTGTTAAGTGAGACATTTGTGAAGTGAATTCTGCCCTGTTTTATATGTCACAGCGGTTGAGTGAATCACTGCAATTGTTAAGTTAGTGACATGGTTGTTAAAAGGGAATCTGGCTTCTCCACTGACTTTGTCAGGTGGTCACAAAAGGGGATATCACACATAACCCCTGGGCCACTGTGATCATCATAAAATAGGAGCCAGTTGGCGAGAGTCTTAATTTTGATCATGTGACCGTAAGGATAAAGCAACGGTCGTTAAGTGTGAAAAACGGTCCTAAGTCCTTTTTTTTCAGCACCATTTGTTACTTTGAATGGTCACTAAACGAATTGTTGCAAGTTGGGGACTATCCGTATTAACACGGTATCACAAAATACAGTAAAACATGCAGGTTAAAAAAAAAACTTTGCTTTTTTTCCCCAAAGGTGCTTTTTCGAGAGGCAGCTGGATTTTCTGGTTTTTCCATGAAGACGTTTCGCTTCTCATCCGTTCTCCAGGCGCTTCAGAGCTAAAGAAGCTTCTTGAATGAGAAGCGAAATGTCTTCAAAGAAAAAGCAGAAAGTCCAGTTGCCTCTTGAAAAAACACCTTTGGGATCACCGTGAGCTGAATGACTGAGAATCTCCATAGACTTTTGCTTTGTGTGAAGCGTCGCCAGCAAAGAATCCTACTAATTTGAAAGTTCACCCTGAAAGTACTAATGTTACAGTGATGTCACTGTAATTGTAGCTGGGAGGCCTGTCCCATTTAATGAAGTGAAGGACCAGGAGAGACATGATAGCACTGTTCCAATATTTGAGGGGCTGCCACCGAGAGAAGGAAGGGGTCAAGCTATTTTCCAAGGTACTTGAAGGCCAGACAAGGAATAATGGATGAAAACTGAACATGGAGATATTCAACCTGGAAATAAGGATAAATTTTCTGACAGTGAGAACGATCAACCGATGGAAGAGCTTGCCTTCAGAAGTTGTGGGAGCTTCATCACTGGAGGCTTTCAAGAAGAGACTGGGCTGTCAGATATGGTGTAAGGTCTCCTGCTTGGGTGGGGGGGTTGGACTAGATGACCTACAAGGTCCCTTCCAACTCTGTTAATCTAATCTAGTGGCGACTGTCTGCAACAGAAGAGAGATTTTTGGGATCTTTTTTATAAATGGCTAGATGATAAAATACAACAATAGAATATTTTAGATAGTAAGAAATATCTTTATCTTGCTATTTTGCTATTATTTTGTTACTTGATATTATATTTATAAAGGGTTTTTTTAGGATTGATTTGGTATGATTATATGATTTGTTGAATAATCTGCTTAAAGTATTGTTAGCTCATAAAGCATGAATGATTAAAAGTATAGTCAAAAAAATTTTTTTTTTTTAGTGATTATAGGATATATAAGTTTGGATTGATAATATGAGTTGTTATGTAACATAATTGTAACTGGGACTACAGAATGAATGCACAAAAATGATGAACCAACTGACACACTGGATGTACATACGAGAGTTGAATGTTTTAATGTTTTGTTTGTCTTGTTTGTTTGTAGAAAATTAATAAAATTTTCTTTAAAAAAAAAGAAGAGAGATTGCCCTCCAAATATACCTCCCCACTTACTTCATAAGTTTCTAGGTATTTGGCTCTTTGCTCGGGGTTCATGGGCACCGACTCGTCCAAGAATTTCTTCAGGGAAGAATCTTTTTCTAAAATAGACAGCGTTAATACAAAGAAAGAAGAATTAACATTAAAAGGTATGGCTTGCACGATGGCACATGACGCTTTCCACTGCTTCTTATGTTGCAGGTAAAATAGCAACAGCGCTTAGACTTAAACACGGCTTAAGTATTGTTTTACGGCCCTCTCTAAGCAATTTACAACGTCAGCATGTTGCCCCTAACAATCTGAGTCCTCAATGTCACCTAAAGGACACCCGTGTAACAAATGAAGAAGTTTCTAGGAATTTTCTAGCTTATCCACTTGGTAAACAGAACATAAAAACAGGGAGATGTTCCTACAGAACATATACCAGGATGAGTTAAGCTACTTTTTGTTAAAATGGAAAATCACGAAACTGCATTTCACTTATTTCGGAAGCTTAATGCGGAGGAATTTGCTGGAGGAAAGCAAGAACGTTTGGAAGAGTTAGCGATAAAAGGAAAGCAAATCATCAAAGAACATGGTAGACTCGATTTCATTGAGGGCAACATCAGGGTTGTGTTTGACCTTGGGGGGGGGGGGCTGGGATGGGTGTGGCCAGGATGGCGTGGCCAGCTCGACGTCACTTATGTCAGGACGCTGGTAGTGGCCAACAAAAACGGGCTCCCAAGCTCCGGTTTTGGCTGCAATGGCCTCCTGCAACCCTCTGCCAGCGAAAACGGAGCTTGGGAGGGCCGCATGCAGCCTTCCCGAGCTCCATTTTTCGCTGGCAGAGGCACCCTCGGCCGGTCCTCCACTGTTTCCAGGGTGGCCTTGCAGGCCAGATCTAAGCACCCCACAGGTGGAATCTGGCCCCCCAGGCCTTGAGTTTGACACCATCAAAGCTAACAGCAGCCAGAGCATAGAAAGACTCACAAAAGTCGGTTAAAAAACTGTAAATTTAACACAACAATAGTTGGTTGGGAAAACAACTGCCTGCGAAGGCTCCTGGGTCATGGCTAAAAGGCAAAAGCAGAAGCAGTATGCTCCGTTCAATAATTGGGTAGACCAGGTTGTCCTGGTTAAAAAAAACACTTCCTCAAAGAAGTAGTAGCGCAGAATTCAAAGATGTGGAGAGGCCCATAGAATCACCAAGAATTGGACACAACAGAATGGACATCATCATGATCATCAACATCGTTAAGATAACGTGATTTTGGCCAGTATAGGTAGTCCTTGATTTATGACCAAACTTCTCTTGTCAAGTGAGACATCTGTTAAGCGCTGTTTTGCCTCATTTTGAGACCTTTCTTGCCACGATTAAGCGAATCGTCGCAATTGTGACATGAGTAATGTGATTAAGGGAAATGGGTTTCCCCAGCGACTTTACTCATCAGAAGGTCTCAAAAGGAGATCGCCTGGCCCTGTGACCGTCATAAAAAGGAACCCGTTGCCAAGCATCAGAATTTTGATCTGTGACCCTGGGAATGCTGCAAGTGTGAAAAACGGGTCAAACAAGTCACTTTTTTCCAGGGCTGTTGTTAAGTTCGAACGGTCACTAAATGAACCGTTGTAAGTCTAGGACTACCTGTACCCTGTAAGTACTTTTCCATGGGTCATAAAAAGTTGCCAACAATCTTCCCTGGGGAAGGCTCTGACTAGTGCTCTGTGTCGGAGGCAGAGATGGGGCCAAGTCCGTCTGACAGTTATCAGCTGCCTTCAGAGTCAGACATCAGTGAGGTAGAAGAACACCTGGAGCCTGTTCCCAGTGTGTGCATGCGCAGAGCTGTCAGAAGAAGGGAACAGCTCAGGAATAAGGGTTGACTTGGGGAGTAAAGCCACAGGTGGACGGTGAATGGCCCCTCCCATAGGGAATAAAAGAGGAGTGAAGTTTTACAGGAGGCAATCAGTTCATTTGGGTGAAGATCTGTCCCTGCATTCTTGCCAAGTATTGTCTGCTACAGTGTGGCATCTGAAAGAAATCAGCCTTGCAACTCTCCAAGCCTGATAACAGTCTGTAATTGCGAAATATCTTAAAAGACTGTTGGCCAGGACTTTCCTGGAGAAAAATTCACTGTAAACTAAATAAAAGGGGTTTATCAGGACAAGGAATCAGCTTCATGCTGTTGGGTAAGCCTAGGACAGAACACCAATCGCCGAAGAGTAACTGCTGGGAGAAAGGAAAGGTTTACCGAAGTCGATTTTATCCCTGTTGTTCGCAATGGCGTGAATGAGGCCGATAGTTCCGCAGGAGTTGCTAATGGTCTGCTTCATGAAATAGACGCTGGGTTTGACTTCTTGGCCCTGGGCTTTGATCGACTCTTCCTCTTTCATCCTGAATGTTTCATACTAGGTAGCAAGGAAGGAGAGTGGGAGATTTTTTTTCTTTCAAATTCCCCTTTTCAAACCATCCATTTTTACAAAATAAACAGCGCTTGCCAAAGAAAGAAAAAAAAAAAAACCATTCAGGACCTGGGAATAATTTTTTGCTCTAAGACAATTATCAGCTAGAATGTGGTGGCCTAGCAGCGAAGACTCACTTGCCTCCCATGTAGAAAGTTGAGAGTTAAATCCTAGGTAAAAACAAGTATTTTTCTCCGAGGGCTCAAAGAAAAAGTATCTGCTGTGAACTCCACGCAGGCGCCGGGAAGGGCATCAGCCAGTAAATACTCAGTTCCATCGAATCTACCCCGAATTAAAAGATTACAGGGTCGTAAAAAGGAAGGTGTTTTTTCTTTTTTAAATTATCAACTAAAAGGTTCTGCAGGCCTTGCAATGCCCTTCCTTGGTTTGCACCCAAAATGCACTTGCATTTTGGGTGCAAACCAAGGAAGGGCATTGCAAGGCCTGCAGAACCTTTTAGTTGATAATTTAAAAAAGAAAAAAAACACCTTCCTTTCTCCCACCTTCCTCATGATGCATTGTCTCGCTAGGAAAAAAAAATCATCTTGCTTTCCAGAACACTAGAAAAACTCAGTTTCTATGGAAGGCCATATAGAAAGGCTGTGGACCATTAAAAAATTGCCTTTCTCTCTGCTTAGCAGTCTTTAAAGCAGAGATCTCCAAACTTGGCAACTTTGGGACTTGTGGACCTCAACTCCCAGAATTCCCCAGCCAAACATGGGGCAACACTCACTTCCAACAGATTTCTCCCTTAGCAATCTAAGGGCTCAAGTTATGGCCGATAAGTTGAGGACTTTCAAGGGGGAGGGCCCTTCCCCGGGGGAGACCCCCATATCCTACCTACCTTCTCGGTGACCGGGAAGAGCAGCATCAGGGCGCAGACCGGCCGAGGCACCAAGCCGAGCAGCTCAGGCTCGGAGCCATAGATATCCACGAACTGCCAGCTGGGGTAGATGCCCAATTGCCGGAGGAACTGCCGGGAGACAGACAGACGGACAGGCAGACGGGCCAATCATTGCCCACCGCCTCCTCCGCCTCCTCCACCACCCACACTGCCTTCCTCTTCCTCCCCCCTCCCCCACCCGGGGATGACCTCCGACTTGAGGGGGATGCAGACCCTGGAGAGACGGCAGAGCAGCTCACCTGGTTCGATACCTGCAAGCCAGAAAGAGGGGAAAAGAGGGTCAATCTGAGACAGGACACGCGTGACCTCCCTCCCCCCACGCTCCCCCCTCCCCTTCCCTCCCACCCAGGAGGCCTCCTCTGTTCCTTCCTCCCACTTACCCATCCACATGCCCCCTCTCCGTCCCTCCCTCCCACTAACCCACCCTCCATCCCTTCCTCCCAGGCAGCCCCTTTGTAACACCCCCTCACCCAGGTGCCCCCTCAGTCCCTTCCCATCCCTCCCTCCCACCTACGAGGCCCCCTCTCCGTCCCTCCCTCCCACTAAGCCACCCACCCACCCACGCCCCCCCCTTCATAACACGCACTCACCCACGCGCCCCTCCGTCCCTTCCCGGCTTCCGTCCCTCCCTCCCACCCGCGCGCCCCCTCCGTCCCTATCCACTCACCCACGCGCCCCGTCCCTAACCCACCCACCCACCCACCCACCTCGGGGTTCGCCTCCAGCGGCAACCAGCGCGGAACCTCCATGGCAGACCGGCTCTATTCCCTTCGACCTCGCCCCGCCCCGGCCGTACCAAAGCGCGGCGAGGCGGGGAGGGCGGCGTTCGCTTCCCGCCCACTCCCCCCCCTCTGCCCCGGCCGCGTGAGCTCGTCCGAAACGCCTGGAGGCGGGGCTGGTGGGAGGGGCCAAACGCCAAGCCACGCCCTTCCCGATCGGCTGCGTTGGCAACGCTGCGCAGCTTCCTCGATGCAGCCCGTAGAGCCAGGAGAGGCGGGGGGAGCCCCATCCCTTGCCCCGTTGGAGACCCTCCCGCAGGACCTGCTGGCGGAGCTGGTGAGCCCCCTTCGCCCTTCCTTGCAGACCCCCAGACCCTCCAAGGCAAGGGGTCTTCCTTTCCACCCCCCTTTCCTCTTCTGCCGAGGATCTGGGTGGGAGAGGTTTTAGAGCCTCCTCTTGGGGTCCCGGGACCCCCGCCGACCTCCTCTTCTTGGGGGTCTGCAGGAGAGCAGGGGAAGGGTCTCTCCATCTGCCTTCTTTCCGCAGTGCGAGCGAGCCGTGCAGCGATTGCAATCCGGGAGGGTCGCTTTCGATGCCCCCCAGATGTGCCAGGTGAGCGGGGCGACTCAGGGCAGAGTGGGGAGTGGCAGGGTGGTCGATTAAAATGTAAGCCTATATTATAATAGAATTCTTTTATTGGTCAAGTGTGATTGGACACACAAGGAATTTGTCTTGGTGCAAATGCTCTCTGTATACATAGAAGAAAAGATACATTTGTCAAGAGTCAAGAATCATAAGGTACTACACTTAATGATAGTCATAGGGTACAATAAGAGTAGAGTAGAATACAGTAGAATACAATAGAAATAGAATAGAATAGAATAGAATAGAATAGAATAGAATAGAATAGAATAGAATTCTTTCTTGGCCAACTATGATTGGACACACAAAGAATTTGTCTTGATGCAAATGCTCAGTGTACATAGAAGAAAAGATACATTCGACAAGAGCCAAGAATCATAAGGTACAACACTTAATGATAGTCATAGGGTGCAATAAGCAATCAAATCATACCAGGAAACAGTCAATATAAATAGTAAGGATGCAAGCGACAAAGTTACAGTCATAAGGTCACAAGTGGGAGGGGATGGGTAATAAGGAGTGATTAATAGTAATAGCAGTGCAGACTTTGTAAATACTTGGGCAGTGTTGAGGGAATTATTTGCAGTGATGGCATTCAGGAAAAAACTGTCCTTTTGTCTAGTTGTTCTGGTGTGAAGTGCTCTATAGCGTCGTTTTGAGGGAAGGAGTTGAAACAGTTTATGTCCGGGATGTGAGGAATTTGTAAATATTTTCACAGCCCTCTTTTTGACTGGTGCAGGATACAGGTCTAATGTAATTATATAATGTTATATAATATAATGATATTGTATTATATCATAATCCAAATTGTGAAAAGTAGAGTAAAAACAAGTTTATAATCAAAAGGGTAGCTTGATATACAGCTGTCTTTGCAGAAAGCTCAGAAAACAATTGATATGAAACCATGTATGTTTTCAAGCAGAATGAAAACTATTGTAAGGTTTAAAAAGAAGAAATATAAGTGTAGTGAAATTCTAATTGATAATCTGAACTTAATTTTTTATTTGTAATTTATGAAAGAAATTACTTGATTATTTTAAAACTTTTGGTTGGAAATAAAATGTAGTTGATCCTCAAAATAAAAATAAAAAATTAAGCCTATATTTATTTCATTGGCACTTCCAACAAATATGTCATAAATGTTTATTTATTGATTTGTTTTTTCTTTTGTTTGTTGAGCATGTATCAGATAACAGATATAAGTATAAACATGATTATGAATACATGAAATGGATACAAATAAAAGGGGAACATTAGGACAGAATGGTAGGCATGCTGGTGCGCTTATGCACACCCCCTTATAGACCTCTTAGGAATGGGGTGACGTCAACAGTAGTAGTAGTTCTGTATTTATATGATACAAGGTCCACTGAAGGGTTAACATACACAGCTTTGTATGGGGCCCCTATACTCGGGACCATCAGGTCCCTGCATTAAGACAGCCCTGGGGAGTGGGTGTTGGAGTGGGCTGTCAAAGGGCCAGCCTCACAGCTGCTTTTCTCTCCTAGAGATGCCGCATGGCCGGCGTGGAAATAACCCCAGCTGACCTGTCCCAGGTGCTCCAGACCCTCTCCTGGCTTTTTGGGTAAGTCTCCCTCCCTCCAGGTGGGGGGTCTCCCTCCCTCCAGGTGGGGGGTCTCCCTGCCCCTTATTTTGGGCCATTGGACTCTTGGAGGAAGGGGAAGAAGGCAGGCATTCCCCCAGCTCAACGGAGGATGTGGGGAGGGAAGATTGATAACAAAATTATTTATTTGTTATTTATGTATTGAATTTATATTGTCACCTATTTGCCCATGGCCACTCGAGGCAGCTTACAGAATGTAAAAACCATATTTAAAATTAAAAAAAAAACAATAAAACTAACAAAACAAATCAAGTAAGTTAATAAAGTACAATAGAACAATATCTGGAAAGAGAAAGAAAGGAAGGAAGAAAGGAAAGAAAGAAAGAAAGAAAGAAAGAAAGAAAGAAAGAAAGAAAGAAAGAAAGAAAGAAAGAAAGAAAGAAAGAAAGAAAAGAAAGAAAAAGAAAGAAAGAAAGAAAGAAAGAAAGAAAGAAAGAAAGAAAGAAAGAAAGAGAAAGTAATCACCCACACCCACCCCGATGACAGCAGATCTCACTAGCCATTTGTTGGTCTCCATCCTGCTCTGGGTTCCCCAGGCCTGATGGCAGAATCAGGTCTTTTTCAGTGCCTTTCAGAAGAGTGCTAGAGTGAGGCCATTCTCTGAGGGGAATGATATTCCAGAGAGAGGGAGCCACCATGGAGGAGGCCCTTCTTCTGGATCCCACCAGGTGTATCTCCCTCAGGGGTGGGACCTGCACACATTCCCTGCCTCCCTGTTCTAATGGGTCTGGTAGATGTGACCGACAAGAGACGTTCCCTCAGATAACCCGGTCCCAAGCCATGAAGGGATTTAAAGTTGACAAAAATTGCTGAAATAATTCATATTGAAGAGGCCAATTTGATTTGATTTTGTTTTTTGGGGGTGGGGGTGTTACAGCACAGCAGTGAAAAATAAATTCTCCTCAGAAGAATTTTCCGCCGAATTGGGCAGAAGGTTCGCTTTTCTGCCACAAAAGTCTGGCCAGATCATCCAACAGATGTGGAAGGAGAAAAGAGAATCCTTGGTGGGATTGGAGAATGCAAAACCTGTGGCAGCAGCCGGACAGGTAAGAAAGATAGGAAGTTTTAAAAATGCTGCATATTAGATGGGTCTCCTTTCTTGCTCCTGGGCAAATATCCCTAGGTTTTCTCTCCCAACAACTGAATAGAATAGAATTCTTTATTGGCCAAGTGTGATTGGACACACAAGGAATTTGTCTTAGTGCAAATGCTTTCAGTGTACATAAAAGATACATTTGTCAAGAATCATCAGGTACAACACTTAATAATAGTCATAGGGTACAATAAGCAATCGAATCATACTAGGAAACAGTCAGTCTAAATCGTAAGGATACAAGCGACAAAGTTACAGTCATACAGTCACAAGTGGGAGAGGATGGGTGATAAGGAGTGATGAGAAGATTAATAATAGTAGTGCAGACTTTGTAAATACTTGGGCAATGTTGAGAGAATTATTTGCAGAGTGATGGCATTCGGGGAAAAACTCCTTGTGTCTAGTTGTTCTGGTGTGCAGTGCTCCATAGCCGTGATGACGAACCTATGGCATGCGTGCCACAGGTGGCATGCAAAGCCATTTGTGCCGGCACAGAAACCGCAGGCAAATTTGTCTCACTGCACATGTGCGTACCTCACAGTTGATTCGGCTGGTTTGAGGCTTTTTTCGCCCTCTCAGAGGTTTGCAGGCCGAACAATAGGCCCGTTTTATCACTTCGTATAATATAAGAAGTGTTTTTTGGCACAGGAGCCCAAAAAGGTTAGCCACTACTGCTCTATAGCGTCGTTTTGAGGGTAGGAGTTGAAACAATTTATGTCCAGGATGTGAGGAGTCTGTAGATATTTTCACAGCCCTCTTTTTGACTCGTGGAGTATACATATATTGTTTCTGCAGTCTAATTATCCTCTGAAGTCTGTGTCTTTGTTGGGTTGCAGAACCAAAACAGTCAGTTATAGAGGTGCAGATGACAGACTCGATAGAACTGCAGAACTGCCCTGTTTGGACCCAAACTTCTCAGCGATCTCCCATGCTGGAGGGTGGACTATATAACTGTGTCTTCCCAGGCCTGTCCCAACACTACAGGTGTCCTTGACTTACAACAGTTTGTTTAGTGATTGTTCAAAGTTATAGCGGCCCTGCAAAAAAAGTGGCTTATGGCTGTTTTGCAGCATCCCCACAGTCACAGGATCAAAATTCAGACTCTTGGCGACTGACTCATATTTATGATGGTTGCAGTGTCCCAGGGGTCATGTGTGATCCCCTTTTGCAACCTTCTGGCAAGCAAAGTCAATGTGGGAAGCCAGGTTCGCTTAACAACCAGGTTACAACTTCTTAACAGTGGCATGAAAGGTCGTTAAGAGGGGCAAAAATTCACCGAACAACAGTCTCACTTAGCAACATAAACGTTGGGCTCCATTGTGGTCGTACGTTGAGGGGTGCCCAAAGCTCATATGTTCATCTCTTGCCATTGCAGCTGATAGATTTTCAGTGGAAGCTGGGAATCGCCATGAGTGCCGACAGCTGTAAATCCTTGAAATCGCCTTGCGTTACGGTGGTGTTAAAAGTGGCCGATGGGTTGGGAAACGTCACATGCAAAACCTTTGAAATGACAATCACTCAGTTCCAGGTTGGTAAACGGTCCTTCCTGATTTTTGCTCATTTGGAAAAGTGGGCATGTAGTTTAACATTTTCAGGCAGAAATGGTTTCCGTCGGTTGAAAGTCAATGGAGATTCTCTGTCCTCCAGTTCATGGTTGTCCCAAAGGTGTTTTTTTTCCAAGAGGCAACTGGACTTCCTTGTTTTTACTTTGAAGACATTTCACTTCTCCTCTCAGAGTCTTCTTCAGCTCTGACTGGATGGTGGGGAATGGAAGGATTTATACCCTTTGCAGACAGCTGGTCATTTGCATCCTTTTAGAGACTGGTTGAGGCCACGTGGAGGTTTATCTGTGTCATCAGGATCAGCTGAGTAATGCCTGTATCACAAACTGAAGTGCAAATGGTTCCTGTAGCCTGCAATATTTTTCCGCCTTTTTTCTCAAAATCCCTTCATGCTCCCACACCCTTTGAAAAAGTAACCTTTCAGACTTGAAACCTATTGTGGTGGGTTTTCCAATGTGGCCCTTTGAGTTTAAGGTGAACATGCTGGTGACTCAGATATAACTCAGCCCTTGCTTGGCTGCCTAAAATTTTAGTTTAGTTTGTTGTCACTGCATCTCGTACAACGAAATTAAATACCATCTTCAGTGTACATTATGACTATGAAAATAAACACACATCCTTCACATTCTACACATTGAATTGAATGTATAGATCCACCCACCCCGATATTTCATGGATATTGCACTATACAGTAGAATTATTGCCCTGGGATAGAAGCTGTCTTTCAGCCTGTTTGTCCTTGTTTTTATTATCCTGTACCATCTTCCAGATGGTAATAGTTAAAAAAAAAAAGGATGCCCAGGATGAGATGGATCTTTGAGAATGTTAGCTTTCTTAAGGCAGCGGGAGCTATAAAGCTCTTCCAAAGAGGGGAGAGGGCAACCCATGATCTTCTAAAGAGGCAGCAGGTATCAAAAAGAAATGAGGGGTGTCTTGGCCATGTATGGCACACTGCAACACATTGCGTCTCTAGCATGAGTTTTTGAGCATGAGCAAACCATCCGTTGTTGGTGTACCCTTGATGCCAGTTTATTTCTCTTTTATTTTTCCCCCTTCAGAATTTCCACAGCCAATTCAAGGAGATGGCAAGCGTTCTTGAGACATTTTGAATCAAGTGATCTGACCTTCCTTTTCCCCTTCTTAAAAGATCGTTCTACAGAATGAGTCTTCCAGAAAGAGATGTAGGTTTATTCTTCTTTTGGGGTTTCCAACGTGATGTTCCCCAGCTGCAAACTTTTGTGTTGAGTGAATTTCTTCGTACGAGTCTGCCTCCTGGTTCACCCCAGAATTTAGGTGGAACCTATCTTAGCCACTCAGAAGAAGACCACTGGGGAAGTGACTACATAGGAGAAATAAACCCAATTATGTCCTTAGAACTACCCAAGAGATACCTCCCTAAATTTAAGGCAAGGGTCTTCAAACCTGGCAAGTTTAAGAACTTGTGGACTTCAACTCCCAGAATTCCTCTTCCAGCCATGTTAGCTCAGGAATTCTAGGAGTTGAAGTCCACAAGTCTTAAATCTGTCAAGTTTGAAGACCCCTGCTTTAAGGTCTTAGTTCTTCCCATCTTTACAACTAGAACAATATTGGGGGCAGCAGTGGTATTATCACCATCTAGAACTCTGCATTGATCATCTTATGGACTATGGAAGGCAACTTCAATTCCTTAATAAAAGGATGGAGAATGTATGAGGCTTCGTTCTGCCAACTTTGGGTTGGGTGTTTCCCACCAAAGGTAAGGACTCTTCTTCTTAAACCACGGCTCTAGCCTGGTCTGTCAGACTAAGTCAATTGAACACATTTTAATGAATAAACAACATTGGTCGGGTGACATACTACCCTAACCCCAGACATAAAAAGCCAGATTGGTGTAGGAGTATGACTAGAAACTGGGAGACCGTGAGTTCTAGTCCTGCCTTTGGCACAAAACAAGCTGCTCTGTCAGAGGAAGGGAGGAAGAAAAGGGAGGGAGGGAGGTGGGAGGGAGGAAGGAAGGTGGGAGAAAAGGAAGGAAGGGCAGGAGGTGGGAGAAAAGGAAGGGAGGTGGAAGGAAGGAAGGGAGATGGGAGAAAGAAGGAAAGGAGGTGGGAGGAAGGAAGAGGGAGGGAAGGAAGGACAAACAACTCATGTAAACCTTGCCAAGAAATGGCCCAGGCAGTTGTCAGGAGACATCCCTGATTCAATGGGACAAAAGTAGGGGGGGAAAAGGCCTGGGTCGTTGTATAGCCACCGGTATAATTTTTAAAATAACGGTTAACTAAAAAAGACATCCTTTGGTTCACCTCATCTATGCTGCCAAGAAAAGGGTTCTTGCTGCCACCATTAAGTTATTTCCACCAGGGAGGTGGGGTGCAGAAATCTTCAAGGTGCAAGAGAGTATCTGTGTGTTTTTAGAAAAGCAGAAGCTCTATTCTTGTCACAAGTTTTTTTCCTCCCATGAACCATAAATAAACTGCCTGCGGAAGGCCAAGATTTGGGTCAGCAGAAACAGCAGGGTATGCCTGGTTTTTTGGGGTGTGTGTGTGTGTGTGTGGAGGTGGAGGCAGTGGTTCTCACTTGGCAATAAGCAAGGAGACCTTTCTAAGGTGTGTCTCTCACCTACCACCCAGTCCGGTCCTGGGCCAACAGATGCTTTGTCATCGGTGGTGGGATTCAAATTCTTTTACTACCAGTTCTATGGGTGTGGCATGGCTCAGTGGGCATGGCATGGTGGGTGTGGCAGGGGAAGGATACTGTAAAATCCCCCAAAATGAGGTGCCTCTGTGGCGCAGTGGTTAGAGTGCAGTATTGCAAGCAACTTCTGTTTGGCAGTTCAAATCCCACCAGGCTCAAGGTTGACTCAGCCTTCCATCTTTCTGAGGTGGGTAAAATGAGGACCCAGATTGTTGGGGGCAATAGACTCTCTCTGTAAACCGCTTAGAGAGGGCTGTAAAAGCAGTGTGAAGCAGTATATAAGTCTACGTTCTATTGCTATTCCCTCCCCACTCCTGGGGGAAGGTTATTGCAAAATCCCCATTCTCACCCCACTAACCTGCTTTCCAGCTCCATTCTCCTGCGCAGGGCAACCAAAGAAGACCCAGCTGATCAGCTGGGACTCAATGGGAGGCAGAGAACAGATAGGGGTGGGGTCAGTGAGAGGTGATATCTGCCAGTTCTCCAAACTACTCAAAATTTCCACTACCTGTTCTCCAGAACTGGTCAGAACTTGCTGAATACCACCTCTGTCATGCTTCTCACCATCTAAATGCACAAGTGTCTGGGCTGGCAACTTCTCCTTGGTGCCCTTGAGAATGACTCCTGCAGGCAGCCAAAGACAGTTGGATGAAAGCTGAAAAGGACGGAGGGTTGAAATTAAGGAAGAGGTTTGTGAAACGGAGCAGGCAGGATCCAGATTCTCAGAGGGGGAGATGGGAGAAAAGCAGATGCTCCGAAGACTTTGGATTCCAGTTGCCAAGTCTCTTGAACTTCTCATAAATTGAAGGCGTGGTTGCCCTGGCTTTCAAACCAACACCAGCTGCAATTTCTAATTCAGGTTTAAAGGTTGTTTCCCTCCCCCCCCCTTTCATCTTTTCTAGAAGGGGAGTAGAAGGGGAATCCAGAGTTTCCATCTTTGAAGTAGTTTCTCTTGAAAACTGACAGGAGTAGGTTGACGCATCATATTTGATCACCTACTTACTTGGCCCAGCCCACCATTCTTCCTGGTTTTCAGTTGTTTTGCACTGCTCCGTCTTGACACTAAGTCAATATAAGTGGCTTTGGATATTATAACACAAAAACAGGTCCTTGCATGATTAGCCTGACTGAAAAGTTACTCCATCTGTTTCCTTCCTTCCCTCCCCTTCCATTCTACTGCCCCTCCTCCTTTCCCTCCCTCCCTCCCTCCCTCCCACTGCCTCTAGCTTTCCTTCCTTTCCCTCCATTCTACTCCCCCTCCCTCCTATTCCCTTTCATTTCTTCCTTTTCCCCTCCCTCCTATTGCCTCTTTCATTCCTTCCTTCCTCCATTTTACTGCCTCTCCTTCCTTCCTTTTTCCATCCCTCTTACTGCCCATCTCCCCTCCCTCCCTTCCCTTCTACTGCCCCTCTCTCCTCACCCCTCCCTTCTACTGCCTCTCTCTCTCTCCTTTCTTCCTTCCCTTCTTCTTCCCCCGCTCCTTCCTTCTTCCCTCCCTCCCTCCTACTGTTCCTCTCCCCTTCTTTCCTTTTCTTCTTTCCTTCCTTGAGCTGTGAAGCCTGGCCTGAGGACAAAGGCCTAGTTCTCCCACCACCCATTCTCTGGCATACTGAGGCCTTGTGACAGAACATTCCTTATCCAAGGACAACAGCCTCAGGGATACAGCACCACTCTTAAGAGCACTAGCTCTTTGTAGCCTCTGAACCCCACCCCAAAAAGAGAGGCCAAACTTTTACACTTAAAATTGGAAATTAAATAATTGGCAGGGTTGTGGGTTTTTTTTTTTAAGCCATTGTGTTTCATGGCTATCCATGAAGCTGTTATGAAGTCATTTGTAACTCAATTTGTTAGGACAGAATGTCCACACAAAACGCTCAGTATAAACCTATTTCACTCTAACGCTATCCAAGAAGAGGCAATAAAAGCACATTTAACTTGGCAGGTTCAGCTTCCCCCTATATAGCTCAGTAGCATGTTATACAGCCGCTTGTTAAGATCAGTGGACTTCAACTCCCAGAATCCCTCGGGAGGCTGGCGGAGGGAATGTCGGGAGTTGAAGTCCAACAGACCTTAACAAAGCGGCTGAAGTTGCAAAACCACAACTGCAAAGAATTGGAAGAAGACTTCGTTCCAAGCGGCTGACAATACGAGAGAGGCAAAGGAGGTTTGCTGCCCCAACGGGGCTGGGAAGAGATGCATATTTGATTCCCCCACCCCAAAAAAGAAAAAAAGGCATTTTATCTTTAACCCAAAAGCTCCCTTTGCGTGCAGGTGTCTGGCGCGGAGAGCTAGCCCAAGGTGTGCAACGCCCTTGGCTCCCGACGGCTCTGCACGAGAGTCAGGTGTTTGGCCTCGGTTGCACCTCCGCCCAGCAAGGCGCAGCTCCCGAGAGTTGCACAACTGCCGTTTCCCAGGCAAACGCGCAAGCTGTGTGGGGCTGCCCAACAAGCCCGGGCATGTATCCTTCGCTCTTCTAGATGCAACCCCGGGCGAGTCTCGAGTTGCGTTCCAGCTCGGAGCAGCTGGCCCCGCGCCGGGGTGGGAGGGGGAGAGGAGTGGGGGAGGGCTGTCCAAGGCATTTTCAAAGCGTTGTCTTGCTCAAATCCTGGGATTCCCCAAACTTGACAAGTTTTAAGACTTGTGGACTTCAACTCCCAGAATTCCTGAGCTAGCATGACTTGGGAGGAGGAATTCTGGGAGTTGAAGTCCACAAGTCTTAAAAGTTGCCAAGTTTGGAGACCTCTCCCCTAATCGATATATTTCCATTTGTAATTAGTGGAGTCCCGAATTCTCAGGACATAAAAGTAGCAGGACATAAAAGCTTGCCTTCAGAAGTGTGGGAGCTTCATCACTGGAAGCTTCCCAGAAGAGTCTGGACTGCCATCTGTCAGAAATGGTGGATGGTCTCCAGCTTGGGCTGGGGGGGTTGGACTAGATGACCTACAAGATCCCTTCCAACTATAATTCTATTCTATTGTAGTATTATTTTGATTTGATATTATTATTCTATTCTACTCTATTCCTATTCTATTCTATTTTATTCTATTCCTATTCTATTATTATTCCTATTCCTATTCTTATTTTATTCTATTCTTATTTTATTCTATTATTCTATTCTATGATTATTCTATTCTATGATTATTCTATTCTATTCCTATGAGTAGGATCAATCGATCGATCCATATGGAACAGCTCTCCTTCAGAAATTGTGACACTGCCTCATCACTGGAAATTTTCAGAAAGAGAGTGGACTTCCAGGTGTCAGAAATGGTGGAAGGTCTCCTCCTTGGGCTGGAAGTTGGAGGGCAGGGGGGCAAGGGGTTGGACTAGATGACCTACAAGGTCCCTGCCAACTCCGTTATTCTAGTAGTTGCAGGATACTCGCACTCTGCATTTAACACTGAAAGAAGGAGAGGGGCTGGGTTCTCATGGGGGGGCCCAGAGATGGGGTCACCTCCAAAGCTTTTGCTGGGGGGAGGGCTCCTGCTCCAGCCCCCCCCATCTTGGCTGCCCTGCCTCCTTAGCCCATTGCGAGGGGGGGGTAGGGGGTGGCAAGTCGGACTCAGCTCTGTTCGCCCCCTTTTTCCCAGAACAAAGCTGGCAGACTTAAGAATAAGAAAGCACCTGAAGAGTTAACTAAAAACAAAATTGATTTTGTCCCGGAATTATTCCTTAATAAAAAAAACTATAACAGAAAGATTAAATATCTTATATTACATATATTAACAGCAGCAAGAATTTCATATGCTCAGTACTGGAAGGAACACTCTATACCACCTGAAGGTTTAATAATAATAATAATAAAAAAAATAAGTGTGTGGCAATGGATAAATTCAATTTCCTTGTGTGTCCAATCACACTTGGCCAATAAAGTATTCTATTCTATTCTATTCTATTCTATTCTATTCTATTCTATTCTATTCTATTCTATTCTATTCTATTCTATTCTAACTATGGAATTAAAAGGGAAAACAAACACAGAATACAACACAGTATGGGAAACATAGTTTATTTGGATAGATAATAGATATAAAAATAGAAAATGTAAATAATGTATATAATAAATAGGAAGGTATGAAAGTACTCTGCGTTGTAAGTTTTGATAGGACACATAAATGTATATATAATGTCACAGAGCTGTTTAATAACTATTGGTATTATGTATAAATGGAAAAAAAATTCAATAAAGCATTATTTTAAAAAAGTACAAGCAAGCACCCCCTGACTCCACCATCCCCCACCTCCCAAATCTCGGGGTTTCCTGGCGGATGAGCCCCCTGCAAGGACGAGCCTGCAGGGGCTGGGGAGCCTCCCCTCCCGCGCCCAGCAACGAGGTCTCTCCTCCTAATTGGCCCGCCAGCTTCACCCGGGGAGGGGAACCCGGGAAGCGCCGTCAGAAGTCGAACAGGAGCAGCCGCCGCGGCAGTAGCAGCGCAAAAGGGGGCAGGGACAGGGAGGCGCAGGCACCGCGGCCCCCTTGCCAAACAGCGCCAGCAGCAGCTCTTTTGGCTGCCTTCCCCGGCTGGGCAGGGCCAGGAAACCTGGCCACCCTCTGGAGGGCCGGGAGCAGCAGCCTCAGCCTCAGCCTTGCGGAGGGCGCTCGGACAACGCTGGCGGGTGGGGTTAGCCGAGCTCCGGAGCCCCTTGGAGCGGAGCCGCACCGCCCAAAGGAAGAAGGCGCAGCGGGGCGCGCGTCCGCGGACCTTGCCTGCCTCCCGGTCCGGGTTCGAGCGGCCGTGGTGGACGCGTGGCTGGGCGAAGCAAGGGGGGTGGCGGAGGCCGAACTCCGGCGAAGCGGCGCCCCGCGGGAGTCGGAGCCCCGATGGAGGCGGCGGCAGCGGCGTCATCTTTCCCGCATCCTCTGGCTCCCGAATCCGGTCCCGGTTTGGGTCCGGTCCGGCCGGGCGGCGAGAAACGTTTCCGACTCTGGTACGTGGGTTGCACCAGCCTGGACCGGCGAGCCACGCTGCCTATGTTGCCCTGGCTGATGGCCGAAGTCCGTCGGCGCAGCCAGAAGCCAGAACCGGGCGCGGCGGTGGCGGCGGCTCGGGAGGTGCTGCTGCTCCTGGGCGCGCCCACCCTCCGCTGCGTCCCCTCCTCGCCCGGCGGCGCCCCCGGCTCGGCCGTCTTCATCTTCGAGCACAAAGCGCAGCACATCTCGCGCTTCGTCCACAACAGCCAGGACCTCACCTACTTCGCCTATCTGATCAAGGCGCAGCCCGACGACCCCGACTCGCCCGTCGCCTGCCACGTCTTCCGAGCCACCGACCCCAACCAGGTGGGAGCGGGGGAGACGAAGGGGAGCGGGGCGCCTTGAGGTCCTCCAGCACCTCCTCCCCCCCCTCGCTTTCCAGATGGGGTTGTGGCCTTCTGAGCTTTTAGCTTCCCAATTAGTTTCTTTCTTTTTTATTCTTTCTTTCTTTTTCCTGGCCAGCATCCCAGGGGGGAAGGTTGGAGCTAGAGACATACCAGATGCCATGGCTGCTGTGGACCAGACCTCTCCCTACCACTCACAATTATAGGTTGGGGTGAGGAGACTTGAGGGCGTTGAGATGGGTGTGGGCCTAGATAGCAGGATGACCTGGCTATGGGAGTCTTGGCCAATGGTGGCAGATTGCCCCCAATGACAAGTGTGTGTGTGGGGGGGGGGGGGGAGAGAGGGAGGAGAGGAGAGAGAGAGGGAAGGGAGGGAGAGAGGGAAGGGAGGGAGGGAGAGAGTGGAGAGGAGAGGGGGAGGGAGAGAGTGTGAGTGTGTGAGGGAGAAGGGGAGGGAGGAAGGAAGATAGACCCAAATAGCCCTTGGATGGAGAGAGCAGGAGATCCAAGGCCTCTAAGGCTAGCTAGATGGGAACATGGCAAAACCTTGCTGGAAGAAGGCAGAGGAAACTTACCTTGAAGTGTTGCCCAGAAAGTTGGATGCATGCACATCTGTGTGATTCCTGGAATCAAGCACGCTTGAGGGAGATGGCTTGAGCAAGGCACGAACCTCCCTGCGGCCTCTTCACCTGCTGGATGAGCAGGAAGGCAGGTTCAGTTGAACCTGAATGGTGGCTTCACACTTGGGTATCATTTTTGCGCTTAGTCTCACTTGGACTGCAACTCCCCTCCCTCAAACCGAAGTAAGACTGGGTTATATCATTACTCTTGCTTGCCTGTAGCTCTGAGCTCAAGAATCACAGAGGCCTCTCCTGATAGGCCTCTCCTTTTTTGTTTTTTTTGTTTTTTTTTTGGCCGAGTATCCCAACTGGCTGGCAGGTGAGATGTTCCTTCCCTTGACAGCTTGAAGACTTGTGGACTTCAATTCCCAGAATTCCTCCTCCAGTTATGCCAGCTCAGGAATTCTGGGAGTTCAAGTCCACAAGTTTTAAACTTGTCATGTTTGAAGAGCCTTGCGTTAGAATATCCCCAAAACCAGAGAATCCTTGGAATGTGGTGCACAGGGTTCCTTAGACCAGAAAGGAGCTGCATCTTGCAACAGACTGAAAAAGGTGTCTCGATTGTGTTTTGCATATATTCGAGTAAAAGAAACACAGAATAACAGAGTTGGGAGGGACCTTGGAGGTCTTCTAGTCCAACCTATTGCTCAGGTAAGAAGCCCTCTACCATTCCAGACAAATACTTGTCCAATCTCTTCTTAAAAACTTCCAGGGTTGGAGCACTCACAAACTTCTGGAGACAACTCCGTTCTACTAGTTAATTGTTCTCACTGTCAGGAAGGTTGCTTCTTTCCTCTATTAGTTTTCATCTCCAACCTTGGCAACTTTAAGACATGTGGATTTCAACTCCCAGAGTTCTACTTTGCTGTCCGAGGAACTCTGGGAGTTGAAGTCCACAAGTCTTAAAGTTGCCAAGGTTGGAGTTCTACTTTGCTGTCCGAGGAACTCTGGGAGTTGAAGTCCACAAGTCTTAAAGTTGCCAAGGTTGGAATTCTACTTTGCTGTCCGAGGAACTCTGGGAGTTGAAGTCCACAAGTCTTAAAGTTGCCAAGGTTGGAGACCCCTGCTTTGCAGAATAGCTTCACCTTCTATTCTTTGTGGCAGCCCCTTAGATCAGAGGTCCCCAACGCCCCGATCCATGGACTGACACTGGGCAGTGGCATACCAACAACTGGGCTGCACAAGCCCCATCCAAATGCAAAATGCATTTGGTGCCCAAAAGGTTGGGGGCTGTTGCTTTAGATATTTAAACAGTGCTTTCATGTCACTCCTTCTTTTTTCTATTAGGCTAAAGCAGGGCTCTCCAACCATGGCAACTTTGAGACTTGTGGCCTTCAACTCCCAGAATTCCTCAGCCAATTGCTGGCTGAGGAATTCTGGGAGTTGAAGTCCACAAGTCTTAAAGTTGCCAAGGTTGGAGACCCCTGGGCTAAAGGTCTAAAGGTAAAGTTTCCCTCGCACATATGTATTAGTCATTTCCGGCTCTAGGGGGCAGTACCCATCTCCACTACAAAGCCGAAGAGCCAGTGCTGTCCAAAGACATCTCCATGGTCATGAGGCCGGCATGACTAAACGCCACAGGCACACAGAACACTGTTACCTTCCCACCAAAGGTGGTCCCTATTTTTCTACTTGCATTTTTACATGTATTCGAACTGCTAGGTTGGCAGAAGTTGGGACAAGTAACGGGAGCTCACTCTGTTACGCGGCACTAGAGATTTGAACCGCTGAACTGCTGACCTTTCTGATTGACAAGCTCAGCATCTTAGCCACTTCCTGCAACCATTCTTCATATCTTCCAGTCCCCTAATCGTCTTCATTGCTATTCTCTGCACTCTTTCTAGAGTCTCGGCAACTTTTTAATATCGCGGTGACCAAAGCCGGATGCAGTATTCCAACACAGGTTCCACAGGTCCATCCATTAATGTTCCTGTTCCATTGAGAGCAAAATGGTGGCCTTTCCCTCTCTGATATCTTTCAAGATCTGTTTGCTGGCCAGGATATGTGCAGAAAGGAAGGCAGATGGGTTTGGGGAGTGGCTTTTTTTTAAATGACTTGAGGAAAGCTGAGTTTCAGCCCTTTGACATGGAGGCATTGCAGGAGAAGCAAGCTGAGATTCTTATTCTCTTCCTGGAATAAAATCAGACATATGAACTGGGTGAATGTAGAAAGGAAGGAACTCTCTTGCCTGTCCTCTCTCATCATTTTACAGATTAACAGAGTTGGAAGAGACCTCATTGGCCATCTAGTCCAATTCCCCACCCAAGCAGGAGACCCTACATCATTTCTGATAAATGGCAGTCCAATCTCTTCTTGAAAGCCTCCAGGGATGAAGTTCCCACAACTTCCGAAAGCAACTTCGGTTCCATTAGTTGATTGCTCTCCCTGTCAGAAACTTTCTCCTTATTTCTAGGTTGATCAGTTTCCATCCATTATTCCTTGTCTGGCCTTCAGGTGCTTTAGAAAATAGCTTGACCCCCTCCTCTCTATGGCAGCCCCTCAAATATTGGAAGACTGCTATCATGTCTCCCCTGGTCCTTCTCTTCACTAGACTAGCCAGGCCCAGTTCCTGAAAACCATTCTTCATAGGTTTTAATCTCCAGTTCGCTAGTCATCCTGGTTTATTTGTCAATTGCTTACAAGATAATAGGTATAAGTAAAAACATAGTTATGAATACATGGATACATATAAGAAAAATTAAAAAATAAAAGAAACAATAGGACAGGGACGGTAGGTATGTTGGTGTGCTTATGCATGCCCCCTACAGACCTCTTAGGAAAGGGGTGACATCAATAGTAGACAGTCTAAGATTAAAGTTTTTGGGGTTTGGGGAAGAAATCACAGAGTCAAGTAGGGCGTTCCAGGCATTGACCACTCTGTTGCTGAAGTCATATTTCCTGCAATTAAGTTTGGTGCAATATACTATACTTAGATTGGACCGAAGATGGCGTAGTTCTAGGTTTTCTAGAATTTCGAGTCTGGTGGCATAAGGTATTCTGCAACGAGTAGAAGAGTGGGGAACTCTTCTTGTGTAATATTTCTGGACTTTCTCAACTGTGTTAATATCAGATACGTAATGTCAGTTCCAGACTGATAAGCTATATTCGAGTATGGTCTCGCAAATGTTTTGTATGTTCTAGTTATTAGTGTAATATTATTAGAGAAACAGCTACGTAAGATTAGGTTAACAACTCTTAATGCCTTTTTGGCTATGTAGTTACAGTGGACTCTAGCACTTCGGTGAGTACTCCAAGATCCTTGACAGAGTTTGGATCATCAACAAGGTCTTGATTATTCAGCCTGTATTTTATTTTCTGCTTTTTTTTTTGCCAATATCTAGGACAGAGCATTTATTTGTTGAGATTTAAAGTTGCCATTTGTTTGACCATTCTGATACATAGTCGAGGTCTTTTTGAAGGGTAGCAGTATTGTCTGTGGTGTTGAATAGCTTTACATCTTGATGTGATCACAGAGGTCATTTATGTAGAGTATGAAAGAGTTGGTCCTAGGACACTGCCTTGGGGGACACCACAGTTGACAGTACAGAATTTGATAGAACGGTCCCAATTTTGACCATTTGTTGTCTGTTTGACAGGAATGCTTCTATCCAGTTATGCAGGTGTCCAGATATACCGTAAGATTTTAGTTTTAGGAGTAGTTTGTCGTGTACCACTGAACCAAAGGCTTTACAGAAGTCTATGTAGATTGTGTCTATTGCTTTGCCCTGATCGAGTTATGTAGTCCATATGTTTTTGCAGTGTAAGAGTTGCAGTTTACATAATAGTTTTTTCCTGAAACCAAATTGTTTATTAGAGAGTAGCTTGTTTGTTTCTAAGTGGAAGATGATGGATTGGTTAATAATTGATTCCATGACTTTACAGGTGATGCAGCATAAGGAGATTGGTCTGTAATTTTCAATTAGACTGGGGTCTCCCTTTTTGAAGATGGGGATGACCGTGGCTTGTGACCATAGTTTTGGCAAGGAGCTGGTCCTGAAAGATTTTTCAAAGATTATGCTTAGAGGTTCGGCTATGACAATGGGTAGCTTTTAAAAAAAGTAGGCACATATTCCGTTGCTCTTCTCTGGCCTTTTTCTAGTGTCTCAACATCTTTTGTATAGTGTGGTGACCAAAACTGGATGCAGTACTCTTGGTGTGGTCTTACTAAGGCTTTACAGAGTGGTTGCAGGGACCCCACTGTTAAATGCTACAAGAGAGAGAGAGAGAGAGAGGTGGAGATGGAGATGGAAAAATATTCTGGGAAGAATTCAAATTGCCCTCAAATGCTTCTGTAACCCAAAATATAACTTCCTTTTTTAAAAAAAACTTCCCCCAATTAAGTCTTTTAATAGCACACCAGGCAAAAATGTCCTCCCCTGGCTCTGGAGGTTCTCTGGAAGCTGGAAAGAGGCCTTTTTCTGAAAGAGGCCTTTCTCCCTGAACCTCTGCACATGCCCTGCACCTACCTGCATCCAAAACAGGCCACATGAGGACTCCTAGGAGGGGAGGAGTGCGGTGGGTGGGGCCAGCCAGGAGTTGGATTTGGGGGTTCTGCACAGAAACTTAGCTAGAGGCTCTCCTGAACCCCTGCGAACCCCCAGCAGCCCAGCCCTGTGTCCATCCTGTCTCCTGTTCTGACCCAAACCTTGTTCCAAGGAAACAAACACCAAACAGAGATAAAAGCAAAACCTTTTAATGCTTCTCTGCGAATTCTGTTCATTCACGGTTAAAAGGCTATTAAAAGTAATTGTCCCTGATAAGAAGGAGCCTTGCCAAGGTTGTGCAAGGCTGCCAAGAACATAAGATAAAGTTGCCAAGAAATATTCCAAACAAAAAGTCTCCAAACACAAACCAGGACAGTCGGAACGTCCACAAGGTTTGAAGTGCAAGAACTTCTTTGCTTCCTGCAAAGAATACGGTCTCTCAGGCTGGCTTTTATCTCTTAAGGGAGGGGCCATTACCTTACAGCCTTACTCCCGAGTCGCCTGTGCTCCTGCAGCTGGTCTTTCCTTCAAGCAGCCCTGCATGCCTGCACCCTTGGCCCAGGCTCCTTGGCAATGGTGGCATTCAAAATTTTTTATTGCCAGTTCTGTAGACGTGGCTTGGTGGGCATGGCAGGGGAAGGATACTGTAAAATCCTTCCCCATCCCACTAACCTTCTTTCCAGCTCCGTTCTCCTGTGCAGGGCAACCAAAGAAGACCCAGCCAATCAGCTGGGACTTGGGAGGCAGAGAATAGATGGGGGCGGGGCCAGTCAGAGGTGGTATTTGCTGGTTCTCCGAACCACTCAAAATTTCCGCTACCGGTTCTCCAGAACTGGTCAGAACCTGCTGAATACCACTTCTGCCTACAACTCAAGGCAGCAAGCATATCCAATGCACCTTCCTCCACAACAACCCTGTGAAGTGAGAGAGTGACTGACCGCCAGCTGAGTTTCATGTCTAAAGCGGGACTAGAACTCACATCGCCTGGTTTCTAACTTAGTGCTTTCACCACTAGACCAATCTGGCTCTTGACTGGGTTTCCTTTCTGATATCCAGCTGTGGGCTGGAGTTTTCTTCCAGAGGCAAATCTGGAACGCAGCTTGTGTGGGTTACAGATGCGATGGTCCTGGCTCCATCCCTACATCACACGCAGGCCCCTCATCTGAGTCCTTGCTCTCCAAGACCTCAGCCATCCACACTTGCTGCCAGTGATCTACAACATCTCCCTCCTTCCCAGCTTGTCCGAGGAGGAGAACTACAATGATGATCCGGCCCTCAAAGAAATCCAGTTTGACACCCCTGGTATAGGATCTCCTGCTTGAGCATGGTTTTGGACTAGAACAGGGGTCCACACCTGCCGGCCTGTAGACTGGCACCAGTTCGCAGTATGTCAGAAACTGGTCTGCACAAACAAGCAAAGGATACGGGCAGCGCACAAAATCACGCCCCCTTCCAGTCCACGGAAAAACCCCTTTTCAAGGAACCGGTCCCTGGTGCTCAAAAGGTTGAAGGCCAGTGGACTCTTAGATTAGATAATCAGATTTGGAAGGGACCTTGTAGGTCATCTAGTCTAACACCCCCCCCCGCCAAGCAGGTGACCCTACACCATTTCTGACAAATGGCAATCCAATCTCTTCTTGAAAATCCCAAGTGATGGTGCTCCCACAACTTCCGAGGGCAACTTCTGTTCCATTGGTTGATTGCTCCTCCTTTTTTCCAGGTTAAATCTCTCCTTGTTCAGTTTCCATCCATTTTTTTTTTTTCCTTGTCTGGTCTTGGTGCTTTGGAAAATAGCTTGATCCTTTCCTCTCTGTGGGAGCCTCTCAAATATTGGAAGACTGCTATCATGTCTCCCCTGGTCCTTCTCTTCACTAGACTAGCCATACCCAGTTCCTGAAAAACATTCATCGTATGTTTTAATCTCCAGTCCTCTAATCATCCTGATTGCTCTTCTCTGCACTTTTTCTAAAGCCTCAACATCTTTTTTATAGTGTGGTGACCAAAACTGCATGCAGTACTCTAGGTGTGGTCTTAGTAAGACTTTGTAGAGTGGTGTTAATACCTTACTGGATCTTGACTGTATCCCTCTGTTAATGCAACTTAGAATTGCATTGACTGTCTTATTGTACAGAATAACACATACATGTGTGTTGTCTTATGGTGCCATTTCATGGAAGATCCCTCAAGACTTCCCTTGACGAATGTACACTGAGCTAAAAGAACAGGAAGAAATCAAAAACTCTCAGCTTCTTCAAAAATCGTATTGGTGATACTGGTTCAGCACGTTATTGCTTTTATTTTTAGCAGTGCAAGCACACCACCAAAGTCAATTTCCCTCACACACAAAAAATGGAAATAACAACAAAAGCAAACAAAGAGACGTGGAGAGGTGCACACAGGAACGACTCTCAGTATTCTGTTATTTCCAAGCAGAAATGTTTATAGATAAACAAAAACTTGGAATCCAGCCCCTACCTCATGCTCACTGGGGGAATCCAAGGAAAGCAACCAGGACTGATGGCTCTGTATCCTTTTGCTTTATGGCACCCAGGAAGGGGGTTCCCTGCCTCTCTTGGCTATATGCCACCTTCTCGCCCAGCATTTCCTGCAATTCTGATCCAGGTTTTCCATGTTCTCGAGATAGAAAAGATCACATCCTGTTTGAGGATAAACCTTCCCTTGCTTGCAAGTTTCATCCCAAGGTTTTGACATCCCATTATTTTGCAGCTGGAGTGACGTCCCACATTTTGAAATGTCTTTGTTCCAAAACAAAAGAAGGATTTTAGTTTTCCAGTGTTTTGCAATAACAGATTTGGCAGCTCTGGACCAGCGAACTCAAATCATTTATTTCTGCCGCTTAAGAACCATCTCAAAAGAAACCACCAAGCCCGCGTTCGCTTAGATGTCCTGCCTTTGGCATTCAAAACTGGAACTTCTTTGAAATTTCTCTGGTAGTTTGAACACACTGCCTTGGCCAAGGGGTCAAGGGGCAGCTTCTAGATATTCTCCCCCAGGTTGGCTAGTGATCTGGGCCCTCCATTCCTGCCCTGGGGGACTTTGGGCCTCTTGGCCAAGGAGTTCCTGTGGAAGCAGCACAGGGAAGGCCAGAAGCAAGCCTGGAGTTTGTCCTTTAGCCTTGGGTGATGGCATGGAATATGGGTGATGGCTTTCTCTGTCTCAAAAGGAGCGGGACGAAGGTCCGTTATAATCTTTGTTAGACAGGTGAGAGAAGTTTGTTTGTACACGGGGACTTCATAAAATTAATTAGAATGAGCTGTGGTGGTGCAGTGGTTAGAATACAGTACTTACAAGCTACTTCTGCTGCCTGCCAGTTGCCTGCAATTTGGCAGTTCGATTCTCACCAGGCTCAAGGTGGACTCAGCCACCCATCCTTCCGAGGTGGGTAAAGTGAGGACCCAGATTGTTGGGGGCAAGAGGCTGACTCTATAAACTGCTTAGAGAGGGCTGTAAAAGCACTGTAGAAGCGTTATCTAAGTCTAAGGGCGATTGCTATAATGTCCCAACAACAAGAGCTTGGTTTTGCGAATTGCAATGTTTGGGTCTCTTATGTTTCTGAGTTAAGCCCATCTATGGGAAGTGCTCTAAGAGATAGAGATCCTTGAGCTGCAAGACAATTTCAGGGGTTGTTGCTTTTGGGGAAACAGATAGGAATGAAGCTGGAACAGCATTTCTAAATGAAGTTCAAAGCATCAGGAAGCTGCGGCAGAAATAAACCACGGACCAATTCAAGGATGGAAATTGTGTTTAGGTACATTCTCCGATGTTTGGAGGGGGGGGACAGGGACCAGAGAACATCCCCCCCCCAAACTCTTAAAACAAAGTTTTGATCCTAGTTAAGCAAAATCAAACAATGCAGGAACCCTTAATAAAGAAGGTTCCCACTTCCTCCGCATTCACTTCCATTTTAAATTCTGTTTGGAAGAAAGCCTGCTCACTCACAGCATTGGGCCGAGGTAGGTTAAGCAAGAAACAAGTCATTTTTAGGCCAAAGGAGGGGAAAAAGAAAGAGGTCAAGTCTTTCAATTTCAAGTTTTAAAGCCTGGCTATGCTGCGCATTGAATAAGGCAATTTAAAGTGTTAAGCATTAAATCAAATTATGGGTTCCACCTGCCTTGTTAGATTATACTCCAGAGGTGAACCAGGTTGCGCCCAAAATGTTTGGGGACAAGTTCCTTCTGGATGAAATCTCAGAGGTCTTCAGAACTGAAGGAAATTTGGAGAGCACATAAAAGCAAATATGCAGCTGTGATTTTACTTTCTCTTCACAGCTGAGATTTCTTTTCGTACAGACTGATTATCTGCAGTAGATTCAGTTTACTAATTCATCCATTGCTATGATAACTCCCCCACATAGTTCATTCATTTGTCCTGTTTCTAATTGTGCGTGCCAGAAACCAGAAGAGAAGCTGGTGATGGCGTGCTTCCCACTGAGAGGGCTCTGCGTGCCACCTCTGGCATGCGTGCCATAGGTTCACCATCACCGCCCTAAACCATTCCAGACAAGCAGCTGTCCAGTTTCTTCTTAAAAGCCTCCAGTGATGGAGCCCCCACAACTTCTGAAGGCAAACCATTCCACTGGTTGCTAGTTCTCACTGTTTGGAAATTTCTCCTTAGTTCTAGATCACTTCTCTCCTTGATTAGTTTCCATCCATTGTTTCTTGTCTTGCTTTCTGGTGGTGCTTTGGGAAAATAAGTTTACCCCTTTTTCTTTATGGCAGCCCATCAAATACTGGAAGACTGCAATTGTGTCATCCCTAGTCCTTCTTTTCTCTAGACGAGGGAACTGCAACTTTAAAAACTCAAAAGAGCCATTTGGAGTTGTTTCCCACAGAAAAGAAAACACCTGGAGCCAATAATTTAACAACCGGTGTGACTGGGTGGGCGTGGCCAACTCGAGGTCACTCACTCCCACCTCCTGCTCTGGAATATGGAGCGAGTCTCCATCTCCCGCCATCACCCTTACCTTCTCAGGCCAGGCAAGGAGTGACGGGGAGGGGAGGGGCCAGCTAGGGTGGGATCAGCCGACCGGGAGACACAACAGAGGGCCGAAAGGGCCACATGTGGCTCCAGAGCTGCAGGTTGCGGTAGATTAACTTGGGATTTCTTGTCCTGCCTTCAGGAGAATAGATTGCTCCCCTTCTTCTTTGTGACTGCCCTTCAAATATTGGAAGATGCTATCATGTCACCCCTAGAATCCTTCTTGTCACTAGACTAGACATAACCAACTCCTGCACATCTAGCGAAATCCTATCTGAGATTCTACTGGCAATTCGAGATCCTCGGCTATGAAGCCTAATGGTACCTCCTTCCCCTCCCTATCAAATCAGATATACCGTATATACTCGAGTATAAGTCGACCCGAATATAAGCCGAGGCACCTAATTTAACCACAAAAAACTGGGAAAACTTATTGACTCGAGTATAAGTCAAGGGTGGGAAATGCAGCAGCTACTGGTAAATTTCAAAAATAAAAATAGATGCCAATAAAAACTTTCACTAGGACAGTTGAGAATAAGTTTGATGTTCACAATTTCCTCTTTGAAAGAGACCAGTAAATAGGGAACAAGAAGATGAAGAAAAAGAAGTGTGTTTTTTCACACTTTTCACACTGAAGTGAACAAAAATGGCATCATAGGAACAAGCTTATTCTCAGCCCAAAGGTTTGTTTCTGATTTCTTCCCTGATTTAAGGGAAATTTGGGGAACGATCTCACTATCATGAAAGGTTTGATTGATTCACTAACCCAAAAGATGATGATGATAACAGTGGGAGGCAGGAGTCACTCTCTCCCTTGCAAGAAAAAAACCAAGAGCCCTTCTTATGATATATCTCTCTCTCTCTCTCCCCCTCCTCCCGAGTGGACTGAAAGCAGCTGGAACTGAGGAAATGAAACTGAGTGGAGCCACCTCGGCTCGCGTTGCTTTTTCAGCCTAGAGCTCAGAAAAGCCTCCCCCTCCCATGCTTAAAAGTTGCAAAGGAAACACAGAAGCAGGGAAGCGGCTGCCCAGCTTCGGAGCTCCACACCATTTTTTTTTTCAGAGGGGAATCTGACTCGAGTATAAGCCGAGGGGGGTTTTTTCAGCACAAAAAATGTGCTGAAAAACTCGGCTTATACTCGAGTATATACGGGTAACTCCTGTTGAATCTCTTTTGCACCAACACCCAAATTGGGGGAAAGGTGCCCAACCCTTCCTTACCTGTTACCATAATATTGACTTAGGTTTTAAGTCGCAGGGCTGCTCCTGGACCTTGACTGTCTCATTAACTTCTCTCTTTGTTATGCTAAACACTTACAAGCGATCAGGACCAAATGATTATTAATTAACCAAACAAGGACTGGAGAAGGGCTGTTCAAGAGCTCTTAAAACAGGGTGATGGCCATTTGCCCACAGAGCTCCAAAGATGGTTGGGCAGGCCTGGAGGCTGAAACAAATGAAGAATGGTTGCAGGAATTGAGTATGTCCAGTGTAGGGGTGACATGGTAGCAGTGTCCCAAGATCTCAGGGGTTGCCACAAAGAAGAAGAGGGAGTCAAGCTATTTTCCAAAGCATCTGACAAGAAGCAATGGGTGGAAACTAACCAAGGAGAGAAGCAACCAAGAACTATGGAGAAATTTCCTGACTTTTAGAAAAAATAATCAGTGGACCAACTTGCCTCCAGAAGTTGTGAATGCTCCAACGTAAGTTTTTAAGAAGAGGTTGGACAAACTTTTGTCTGAAATGGTGTAGGGTTTCCTACATAAGTAGGGGGTTAGACTAGAAGACCTCCAAGTTCCCTTCCAACTCTGTTATTCTATTCTATCCTCAGTTGTTCCTTTGAAGGCTTGTGGGTCACCTGTTCTTCATCCCAATATCATTCTCTCTCTTGACTGGGGACTCCACCCTTGAAACTTTGCCCCATTGTGCCATTGGCACGTGTTGTGATATAAATATTTGCTAGCAGTGGGGGGAGGCTGGTTGCAGCCTCATAAATTGCATTATAACAGACATCAAAGGAGGGGAAGTCCCTTGTACTTCAGACAAAAAAGCAGGATATAGATATAGTCAATATATCTTGACACTAAAATAAATAAATACATCTTTAAGGCCGCTGTACTTGAGCACAGGGTTTTTTAAAAGTCTGGTTCCGTAGCATTGCAAACAAATCTTTAGATTAAATCAGTTTAAGAGCAAGCTAAACTCTTCAAACATATATCTGGTCCGATAAACTTGCTAACTTCTGTTTTTCTCAACATGTACACATATACCTCCAAACTAGACTATGTTTTTTCTGTGTGCATAATAACAGATGTGGGTATGTGCATATTTATTTAGTCAGTCAGCCAGTCAGTCATGTTTTTGTAGTGTGTATTGGCGGTAGTGACACTTTGAGATGCAATGAAATTTCATTTTAATGTACACCGATTAGTATACGTTCAAAGTGACAAAGTCATTCTAAGTTCTCTCAGTTCTAAGTTCCATCTCAGTTTTGGATTCTTTTTATTTATTTTGTTTATTTGTTTGTCAAGCATGTATGAGAAAACAAGTATAAGTATGAATATAGCATATAAGGAGATATATACATAATAAATGAGTACGAATAAATGGATGGTAGGCACGGTGGCATGCTTATGCACGCCCCTTTACAGACCTCTTAGGATTGGAGTGAGGTCCATGGTAGACAGTTTAAGGTTAAAGTTTTGGGGGTTTGAGGATGTAACAACAGACTTTTGGTAGTGAGTTCCAGGTGTTGACCACTCTGTTGCTGAAGTCGTATTTTCTGCAATCGAGTTTGGAGCAGTTTACTTCGACTTTATATCTATTGTTTGCCCGTGTTTCATTGTGGTTGAAGCTGAAGTAGTTGTTGACAGGTAGGATATTGTAGCAGTGGCCCTCTGGAGGCCAGAAAAGGGTCCATTTCCAGCCTTCTGGAGCCTCCAGGAGGTCCGTTTTTTGCACTCCCTGAGACTCTGTGCTAGCCCTGTACTTACCTGGCATCCAAAACAGCTGTGTGGGGACTCCTGGGATGGGTAGGACGGGGTGGGTGGTGCCAGTCAGGGGTGGGATTTATTCAGAGGTAGTATTCAGCAGGTTCTGACCAGTTCTGGAGAACCGGTAGCGGAAAGTTTGGGTAGTTCGGAGAATCGGCAAATGCCACCTCAGACTCTCCCCGCCCCCATCTATTCTCTGCCTCCCGAGTCCTAGCTGATTGGCTGGGTCATCTTTGGTTGCCCTACACAGGAGAACGGAGCTGGAAAGCAGGTTAGTGGAGTGGGGAGGGAATGGGGATTTTTCCTGCCACGCCTACCAAGCCACGGCCACAGAACCGGTAGTAAAAATTTTGAATCCCACCACTGGGTTTACCTCTTCATTGAACTGGCCATTAAAAATGATAAAATTAGCTACCGTTTCCCTCAAACGGGAGCGAACTGGTAGCAGCCCACCCCTGACCTTACAAGTCTTCTAGTCCAGGGGTCTCCAACCTTGGCAACTTTACGACTTGTGGACTTCAACTCCCAGAATTCCTCAGCCAGCAGTGATGGAGAACCCACAGTCAGGAGGCAAGCTGTTCCTAATTCATTGTTCTGTCAGGAAATTCATTGTTCTGTCAGGAAATTTCTTTTTTAGTTCTAGGTTGGATCTATCTTTGATTAGTTTCCATCTGGCTGGTTTATTTCCAAATGTTTTATTACGGATGCGTTTTGAATGATAATCTTTGCGAAGCCACACTTTGAAACTTTGCTCAGGGTGACTTGAATACAATAAGGCTGCTCTACTCATCGTTTTCCTTCCTTAAAAATACCACAGTCCAAAAAGCTTTTAACAGAATGACAGAGTTAGAAGGGATAATTCAGCCGCCTGCCAAAGCAGGAGAACCTAAACCATTCCAAAATGGCTGTCCAATCTCTTCTTAAAAACTTCTAGTGATGGAGCAACCACAAAATCTGAAGACAACTCATCCCACTGATTGATTATTTTCACTGTCTTGAAATTTCTCCTTAATTCTAGGTTGGAGAGCATTCCTTGATAAGGTTCCACCCATTACTTCTTGTCTCACCCTCCAGTGCAGGTGTCTTCAATCTTGACAGCTTTAAGACTTGTGGACTTCAACTCCCAGAATTCCTCCTCCAGTCATGTTAGCTTGGGAATTCTGGGAGTTGAAGTCCACGAGTCTTAAACTTGCCAAGTTTGAAGACCCCCTGCCCCAGTGCTTTGTAAAATAGATTTTCCCTCCCTTCAAACATTGGAAGACTACTATCATGTCACTCCTAGTACTTCTCTCCGTTAGACTAGACCAAGGGTGTCAAACTTGATTCCATTGAGGGCTGCATTAGGGTTTTGTTTGACCTTGGGCTAGGGTGGGCATGGCCAGTTCGGTGTTACTTGTGTCGGGGACACTTGTGGTGGCCTGAGCACTCTGCCAGCAAAATGGAGCTCGGGAGGGAGGAAAGTCTTCCCCAGCTCCATTTTTGCCGTCAAATGCACCATGGGCTGGTTCTTCACTATTTCCAGGCTGGCCCCATGGGCCATATTTAAGTACCCCGTTGCCAGATCTTGACCGCGGACCTTGAGTTTGACATCCCTGGACTAGACATATCCAGTTCCTACTACTGTTCGTCCTATATTTTTGCTTCCAGCCCAGTGGTGGGATTCAATTTCTTTTACTACCGGTTCTGTGGGCATGGCTTGGTGGGCATAGCAGGGGAAGGATACTGTAAAATCTCCATTCCTGCAAAATCCCCATTCCCTCCCCACCCCACTAACCTGCTTTCCAGCTCCATTCTCCTCTGAAGGGCAACAAAAGAAGACCCAGCCAATCAGCTGGGACTCGGGAGGCAGAGAATAGATGGGGGCAGGGCCAGTCAGAGGTGGGATTTGCTGGTTCTCCGAACGACTAAAAATTTCCGCTACTGGTTCTCCAGAACTGGTCAGAACCTGCTGAATGCCACCTTTGCTCCAACCTCCTAATTCCAGAATCTCAACATCTTTTTTCTATCATGATGACCAGAACTATGCAGTTTGCAGTGGGCCTCTCCAGATATTTAGTGAGAGCGAGCATCATTGGTTGAAATTGTCAGAATTCAGCAATCAGAGCTTTTCACCAAAGGGCCCTTTTTAAAATTTGGGACAAAGGTGGTGGAGCCAAAATCTTGACTAAAATAATTACATCAAAGAAATTCTCCATTGTGCTGGAGCATTGTGCTGCCCCAGCAAAATCTCTGCATTATTATGGAAAAATACTGTTTGGGTGAATTGAAGCAGGAGGAGTCTCAGCCTTGGAAAGAAGCTGTTTTCTGTTTGGGTTACAGGTCATGTGAGTTGTTCCAAGGTCGGCTAAGATCTCTTCCCCTTCAGACTAGAAGAAATTAATCATGTCCCTCATGTGGCGAAGTGCAGCCTTGCTGAATTTTAAGGCCTGGGAACCAGAAAAGGGGAGGGGGGGGTTCAACTTATTTGAACCCCTCCTTAAAGACTGGACAGCTACTTGTCTAAAATGGTATGGGGACTCCTGCATTAGCAGGGGCTTGGACTAGAAGACCTCCAAGGTCCCTTCCAACCAGTAATGGGATTCAGCTGGTTTGCACCAGTTCTCGCAAACTGGTTGTTAAATTACCTACCTCCGCTCTCAAGATGGATCCTGGGCACTACGCTGCAGTGAAGAAACAGGCAACAGAGCAATCGGTGCAAGGGAAGGAGAAGGCCACATTCCCTCTTTCTTCTCCCTGCTCCTCCTCCCCTCCTCATGCCAGCTTCTCCGTTTCTGTTTCTCCATTGCACCGCAGTATCTGGGATCTACTTTGATAGCGGGAGTGGGTGGGGTGCAATTTCACAACTGGTTCACAACCCAGGGTCAGGTTGGCCCCTGCGGGAGGCTTATCCCACATGTGTGGCGGAGCTGGAGGATGGGGATGGCCGAACTGGTTGTTAAATTATTTGAATCCCACCACTGCTTCCAACTCTATTGTGTAAGTTGTAAGTTGTGTGTTTAAATCAACTAAACCAGCCCTTTTTAGTACAAATATCTGTCACCCCTGACTCTTGATGGCCAGGCAGGGTTTGTAAATGTTTAAAGCTCTCTCTTCTCCCCAGGGATCTCTAGCCAAGGGTCGTCTCAATTTGCTTTCTTGCCTCCTTATCACCCCATTCTCATTCTGAACAATAATGCTGCTTCTGATGTCTCCACTGGCGTCTAGCTCACTTACTCGTTCTTATGAATCAGCTCAGGCGGTCCAAATCGTTTTGATGCATGGAAACCTGAGCCAAACGTTTCCATTGCTGAAATCTCAGACAGAATAAGACTGAAGAGGCTTTTTATGGTGTGTTCAAAATGAAGGCTTGATATGTAAACTTTCTTCCATGGAGTCTCCTTCATGTTGCTCAGAAACACCTCCATGGGAATTCAAGCAGTGGTAGAGCTGTCTTTTCAAACATGCAGGTCCAAACATCCTCTTAGCTCATCTGTTGCTGACCAGAGTCACAACCTCTACATTGTCACTGAGAACAGACAGCCACCATCACTATACGCTTTCTTAGTTTTAGACAGGCCAGTCTCCTCCTCCTTTACTACAGGTAGCTCTCAACTTACTGGCAACCCGCTTAATGACTGTTTGAAGTTACAATGGCTGAAAAAAGTGACTGTTTTTCACACTTCATTTTGGGTTTTTACGGATTAGATTGATTATGTTGTTATAAAAATAGCTAGTTTATAATATTACGGAAAAGTGAAAAGTTGAGGTTCGATGTTAATGCTTTATTCCATGGCAACAGAGGGAGTCAAAGTGTTTTCCTTTCTTTCTAAGTTCCTCATTTGTCTATTCCCTTCACCTCCCCACTGTGTCTTATAATTTGCTTTTGCATTTTGTTCTATAATCCAATAAATTCGGTAACTCAAGCGGCCCCCAATCCAGTAGAGTCATCTTAGGGAGGATTCTGGCTTCCTCCAGTCCCATAAACAGGTCAAAACCTTTGGACATAGAAAATTTCCACCCATTTTCTTCAGGAAGGGTTGAGAGTCCACTGGCTGTGGGAAGCACACCCCCACACCCCACAGAAGAATGAGAAATATTAAGAAGGGAGAATGTTATTTCTTCCTAAAGGAGAAATGGAGTAACATGCTTTTAGAGGCAGAAAGTACCCCCACTCTTTCTTAATAGCCCACAGCAAATGCCAGCACTTAAGGAGATAAAGAGCTTATTGAAAGAGGGAACCAACTGTCTAAATGGCCCCATTCATAAGCAAAGCAAATAAGCCTATCCAAGACAGGATATTTCAAAACTTCTTGCAGCAAAGTTTTGACAGCTAACAAAAGCTGAGCAATAGGATTATAACAAGCAGCCCCTCACCCCTCACTCTTTAGAAACACAAACCCCTCACTGAGTTGTTTAGCTGGCTTAGAACTGCATGCCATCTCTGTGAGTGTGGTTCTGTTCATCAGTAAACTTTCTTTCCAATCAGCCTGCATGTTGTTTCCAGTGTCTTTCTCCCAGCTTGAAACTAAACCAGATGGATTTTTCTTCCAACAGGCATTACCCTAGGGCAGTAGTGACTAACCTTTTTGGGCTCCTGTGCCAAAAATTTTGCACGCACTTGTGCTCACCTGTCAGCACCTAGAAGGCAATGTGTGCACTCCCTCCATGCCCTCTGTGCATGCATGTGCAATGCCCCCCATGCCACGACCTTTTCTGCACTGCGCCTCCCATCTGACTTTTGGCCTGTTTGAGGCCTTTTTCAGCCTTCCAGAGGCTTGAGGGAAACCTCTGCAGCCTTTGCAGGTTGAAAAATGGTCCCGTTTTGTCACTTCCGGTATTTCCTCAAACCGGCCAAAAATCAGCTGTGAGACACATGCATGCACAGTGAGGTAAGTTTGCCCAGGACTCGCGTGCCCGCACAAATGCTCTTCATGCCACCTGTGGCACGCGTGCCATAGGTTCACCATCACGGCCCTAGGAGCCTCCAGGCAGGAGAGCTTCTTGACATCACGAGCCCCTTCTGCATTTACCTTAAAAAGAGAGAGGGGAAGGGAGGGAGAGATCTGGAAACACGACCTGGTTCTGTTTTGGGTTAATTTTACCCCCCCCCCCCCGGAAGTTGGTCATTTAATCCCTTTCTAATATTCCCAGAACACCCCATCCCTCAGGGCTTGGCATGTGGCGGGCTGAGAGCCAGAGAGTGACTCATCCAACACCCAGCAGCCAAAGGGAGAAGAACTCCTAGAGAAGGAGCTGCAGCAAACACACCCATTTTGTAACCCTCTGTCAGAGGAATAAACATCTTGGCATAGGGCACATTCAGTTCTTCGTTTGGTGGGCAGGGATGGTGCCTTGAAATTTCAGATCTGAGCTACTCGAATGCTGTTGAGAACCGAATGCTGCTAACTTAAGTCATTTGCAGAGCGGTTCATGTAGTAAGAGGTTGTTGTGAGTAGGAAGTCTGTGTAGATAAAGAGGGCTGGGATTCTGTTGGCAGAGACTAATCAAATTGTTCTGCCCTTGCTTTGCCAATCTGCTTGTTTTGCTACTGATAGTGTATAAAATCTTCTTTGTCCCCTTTATTAGACTTGCCGGTCTCTACCTTATCGAGATTGGGGGAAGGATACCAGTATGGGCAACAATCAGGCAAGGAAAACATAGTTTCGGCCACTACAGTTTTGGGACACAGCAACCCAGTTGCACAATGCATTTATTTTTAATAGAGAGTAGCGTAGCATAGAATAGAATAGAATAGAATAGAATAGAATAGAATAGAATAGAATAGGAATTTAGAGTAGAGTGGAATGGAATAGGAATTTAGAGTAAAGTAGAGTAGAATAGGAATAGGCATTAGAATAGGATAGCATAGCATAGCATAGCATAACATAGCATAGGAATTTAGAGTAAAGTAGAGTAGAATAGAAATAGAATAGAATAGAGTAGAATAGGAATTTAGACTGGAATGGAATAGGAATTTAGAGTAAAGTAGAGTAGAGTAGAGTAGAATAGAATAGAATAGAATAGAATAGAATAGAATAGAATAGAATAGAATAGAATAGAATAGAATAGAATAGAACAGAATAGGAATTTAGAGTAAAGTAGAGTAGAATAGGAATAGGCATTAGAATAGGATAGCATAGCATAGCATAGCATAACATAGCATAGGAATTTAGAGTAAAGTAGAGGAGAATAGAAATAGAATAGAATAGAATAGAATAGGAATTTAGACTGGAATGGAATAGGAATTTAGAGTAAAGTAGAGTAGAGTAGAGTAGAATAGAATAGAATAGAATAGAATAGAACAGAATAGGAATTTAGAGTAGAGTGGAATGGAATAGGAATTTAGAGTAAAGTAGAGTAGAATAGGAATAGGCATTAGAATAGGATAGCATAGCATAGCATAGGAATTTAGAGTAAAGTAGAGTAGAGTAGAATAGAATAGAATAGAATAGAATAGAATAGAATAGAATAGAATAGAATAGAATAGAATAGAATAGAATAGGAATTTAGAGTAGAGTGGAATGGAATAGGAATTTAGAGTAAAGTAGAGTAGAATAGGAATAGGCATTAGAATAGGATAGCATAGCATAACATAGCATAGGAATTTAGAGTAAAGTAGAGTAGAATAGAAATAGAATAGAATAGAATAGAATAGAATAGAATAGAATAGAATAGAATAGAATAGAATAGGAATTTAGACTGGAATGGAATAGGAATTTAGAGTAAAGTAGAGTAGAGTAGAGTAGAATAGAATAGAATAGAATAGAACAGAATAGGAATTTAGAGTAGAGTGGAATGGAATAGGAATTTAGAGTAAAGTAGAGTAGAATAGGAATAGGCATTAGAATAGGATAGCATAGCATAGCATAGCATAGGAATTTAGAGTAAAGTAGAGTAGAATAGAATAGAATAGAATAGAATAGAATAGAATAGAATAGAATAGAATAGAATAGAATAGGAATTTAGAGTAGAGTGGAATGGAATAGGAATTTAGAGTAAAGTAGAGTAGAATAGGAATAGGCATTAGAATAGGATAGCATAGCATAATATAGCATAGGAATTTAGAGTAAAGTAGAGTAGAATAGAAATAGAATAGAATAGAATAGAATAGAATAGAATAGAATAGAATAGAATAGGAATTTAGAGTGGAATGGAATAGGAATTTAGAGTAAAGTAGAGTAGAGTAGAGTAGAATAGAATAGAATAGAATAGAATAGAATAGAATAGAATAGGATAGGATAGGATAGGATAGGATAGGATAGGATAGAATAGAATAGAATAGAATAGAATTCTTCATTGGCAAAGTATGATTGGACTAAGGAATCTGTCACTGGTGCACAAGCTCTCATAAATCATAAGATACAAACAACAATTGATCAATCATAATATACCAAGAGGAGAAGGTAGTAGGAAAGATGAGAAGTGACAATGACGAGAAGATAAGAAGTTAAGAAAGATGAAGAGATGACATGGATAATAGCAATTCAGCCTACTATATGGATAAATATCATAAGACAGTGCTATAGGTACTAGGTGTTTAGCAGAGTGATGGCCCGGGGAAAGGAACTATCTTTTGTCCAGTTATTTTGGCACACAATGCCCTAGAATGATGTTTTGAGAGGAGAAGTTGAAACAGTTTATGTCCAGGATGCAAGGGGTCTGTAGATATTTTCTCAGTCTTCTCTGTTTTGGACACTATGTATGGGTTCTCAATGGAAGGCAGGCTGGTTGCAACTCGTTTTTCTACAATCCTAACTATCCATTGAAGTCTGTGCGTGTCCTGTTGGTTGCTGTGCCAAACCAGACAGTTATAGAAGTACAAATGACAGATTCAGTAATTTCTCTGTGGAACTATATGAGCAGATCCTGGGGCAGTCTTAGCTTCCTGAGTGGATGCAGGAAGAAGACCATTGATATCTATTGTGATATTAATGATATCACTGATATCTATTCTGTCTTATTTGTTGTTCAGAATCAACCCTTTGGACTACCTGCAGTTTAAGCGAAAGACACACGATATTGATCAAAGCATAAAAATTATTTTTCCCCCTTTCAAATGGAGTTGTGATGGCTTTCGTTTTGATTATAAATAGTAGGTAGATCAAGTCTTCAGATGGGTCACCTAACAAATATGAAAAATAGCAATATGCATAAATAACCTGGAAGCAAACATTAAGTTGTGAGGAAGGAGAAAAGATATCAGATACAGAATTGAATTGAAAAGAATTATTTATTGGCCAAGTGTGATTTCATTTGTCTTGGTGCAAATGCTGTCAGTGTACATAAAAGAAAAGACACATACATCAAGAGTCAATAATCATAAGGTACTTTGTAAATAGTTGGACTGTTGAGGGAATTATTTGTTTAGCAGAGTGATGGTGTTCGAGGAAAAAACTATTCTTATGTCTAGTTGTTCTGGTGTGCAGTTCTCTATAGCATTGTTTTGAGGAAAGGAGTTGAAACAGTTTATGTCTGGGATGTGAGGGGTCTGTAAATATTTTCACAGCCCTCTTTTTGACTCGTGCAATATACAGGTCCTCTATGGAAGGCAGGTTGGTAGTAATTGTTTTTTCTGCAGTCGTAATTATCCTCTGAAGTCTGTGTCTGTCTTGTTGGGTTGGAGAACCAACTCAGTCAGTTTTAGAGGTGCAGATGACAGACTCAATAATTCCTCTGTAGAACTGGATCAGCAGGTCCTAGTGTAGTTTGTAGATGGAGAAGATGGAATCCGCATGAATATTTTGGCAGTGGTTTTCTGTCCAAGCTCATTTCAATTTAGTTTATGGACATTTCTTTACCAGGCTAGGTAACATCATCATCAGGATATAAATGCCTGGATATTCATTAGCTAAAGAGGAATAGGACAAGAAAATCCTGCTGATAATGTTACCTAGTCTGGTCATGAAATGTCCATAAACTAAATTGAAACAAGCTTGGAGAGCAAACCACTGCCAAAATCTAAAACCCGAGTTACAAGTCTTTTCTATTATTTCAACCTTATGAATATTTTCTAAAATCACTCTTAATTTTACTCTAGAGATCAGAAAAGGTACAGTGTTGGAGGAAATAAAGGATGCTTTTAAGCTAAGCAACTTTTCTATAACTTCAGAGGTGTTGGGCTATGCTTTTCCTCATGGTTATGGTGCTGTTGTGGTTGAACATGTGGCCAAGTTTCATGAAGGAATCATTTTGATGGTTGACATGTAATTGTTTCTCCTCTACTTACTTCACAGGACCTCTTGTTCCAATCCTTCTGGTTTTTTGCATCCTCCCTTCACTGAATAATTCATTCCTTTTTATTAGCAACACTTCCCCGGGCATTGTGGAGATTCAGAAGGAAGTTTTTTGTCTCGAATCCTGGATATTCTGCAGGTGTCTGTAGCATGCAGTCTGAACTCATTGTGGAAACATCTTCATAAAAGGCTTTCCTCCTATTTTTAGAGATGCTTAGTTCCTGCAAATTCAGATGCCTTGTTTTGAAGTCTTAAAATAACAAAAATACCCTGCCCCAAGCTCCCTTTGGCAGCTTCCCAGAGCAATAAACCAATATGAGCTGCAACGGATTAACACAAATATAGTTGATTATATCATGTGAATGTTAGTCAGTGTGGTGCTTTGAGTGGCCACACATACCCATCTGTATCAGACCATTAATTTTGCAAACAAAGAGGGTTTCAGATTGGTTTATGTTCTTCAGAAGTCCTTTTCTTTGGGAGAGAAAAAGGCCTTCGAGGAAAGAATTTTCCTTGTATAACTTATAAACGTCACTGCCACTTATTCCTGTAATTCTAACCTGTTTCCCTCAGCACTTTCACTAAGCCTGAGGGAGCCTTACAGACAGGGGAGGGCTTCAAAAAATTTAGCAACCAGTTCTCTGCCCAGTTACTGGGTGGGCGTGGCCATGGTGGGCGTGGCCTAGTCAGCCTTCTGCACTACAGCGGGGGGGAGGGCTGTTTTCACCCTCCCAGGGCTCCAGAGGCTTTCCTAGAGCCCCCAGGAGGGTGAAACAGTTTCCCCGGGCTCTGGAGGCCCTCTGGAGGTCGGACCCATTTCCAGTCTTCTGGAGCTTCTGGGAGGCCCATTTTTTGCCCTCTCCTCTCTGGCTCTGGAGGCTTTCCTCGAGCCTTTGTGAGGGTGAAAAATGGCCTCCCCAGACTCCAGAGGCCCTCTGGAGGCTGGAAATGGGCCCATTTCCAATCTTCTGGAGCTTCTGGGAGGCCCATTTTTTGCCCTCTCTTGCTCTGGAGGCTTTCCTCGAGCCTCTGTGAGGGTGAAAAATGGCCTCCCCAGGCTCCGGAGGCCCTCTGGAGGCCAGAAATAGGCCCATTTCCTGCCTTCTGGAACTTCCAGGAGACCCGTTTTTCGCCCTCCCCAGGCTACAGAGGCTTTCCTCGAACGTCCAGGAGGGCGAAAAACAGCCCCCCCAAGCTCCAGAGGCTCTTTGGAGACTGGAAACGGGCCCATTTCTGGCCTTCCGGAGCCTGCAGGAGGCTCATTTTTCACCCTTCCTTGAGCCTCTGTGCGGGCTCTGCACTTGCCAGGGAGGGGAGGGGAGTGGTGGGAGGGGCCAGCCAGTTCACTACCTGCAAAATTAACATCCGGTTCATTTGAACCGGTGCAAACCGGTAGCAGCGCACCTCCTGCTTACAGAGTGGCCATCAAATTGTGCAGGCCACTAACAGTTTTCAGAAGGATTGGCCCAACTTGACTCTGTAAAGTAATTCCCTTGAAGATATTGCGACTGTAGCTATCTTTAGTTCTATGCTGCAAGAGTGGTTCCTATTTAAGGCTGCAAGATGAGATGGTGTTTGGTCCCGTTTCTTCTTTTTAAAAAATGCCTTGCAGACATGAAAATCGGGTCCAATTTTGGGCCTTTGTTGGGTCCCTTGCTGAAAACTGCAATTTTTGTTCTGGAGTTGGGATTTTTTTTCTCTCCCTCTCTCAAATTTCTACATTGGCCTGTTGCAGCCAGAACAGACCAAAGCAGAGTTTTCAACCATGGTTTACTCTGTAAATCACAGTGTTCTGGGTTCACACGGCATTCTAGACAAAACCAGATAAATTCCATTGTCACTTAGTATCTTCCAATTCTGAAGTTTTCTTCCCTTAAAATTTTGCTGAACTAAGATTTGGACAGATATTTGACTAGAAGTGTGGTCCAGTATTTTGCACAGGGCTTTCCATAAAGAGTTTTCCTAGCATGTTCAATAGCAATAGCTATTTCATTTACACTTATATACCGCTTCATAGTGCTTTCTAGTTCTCTCTGAGTGGTTTTCAAAGTCAGAATATTACCCCCCCAACAATCTGGGTCCTGATTTTATCATCCTCGAAAGGACGGAGGGCTGTTTTTATTTACAAAATTTATTTTCAAATTCTTTGGCCTTGCTGAAGGGGGGGAAATCTCTTTTTTTGGGGGGAGTGACAGTTTACAAAGACTACTAGATGCAAATAGAAAGGCATACTATTTCCGTAGTAAGGAAGATAAAGCAGGAATGTTTAAATTCAATACTTGGTTTAAAGAGGAAAATATATTCTTATTTAGCTATCACTTCTGGAATTTGTGCTTGTGAAAAAAAATGAAGCTTTGATTTTGGTTTTGTTGAAAAGAACGATTTGGTGTTATAGAAATGGCTAGATATATATTAATGTGTAAAAACAAAAAGTTAAGGTTGGAGTGTATTTATCTTGTAGGAAGAGTTGGAAGTCAATGCCCCCTTGCTTTCCTTTTCTCTTCCTCCTTGTGTTTCACACTCCTTTTTCCCGTTCCCTTTCCTTTCCTTAATTTCCTTTTTTTTCTTTTCTTTTTGTACTTTATACACACAAAAAAATGGAAGGTTGAGTCAATCTGGAACTGATCTGGATCGATCTCCTGGCTAGGGGCAGAGTTAGCCTGCAACACTGTATTCTAACCACTGCACCATCGTGGCTCTCAGTAACCTTGTGTTTCTCTGCATGACACATTCTTTGAGGATCCATCTCAGAAAAGAGCTTGAAATGATAGGCCCAGAGGAGGACAATCCTAAAATAGCAAGAGGAAAAGGAAGGACGCGGATGAAGGATAAACTGCCTTTAGTTTTCAGTTAGATAATTGATGGTGTTTCTGAGATGAAACTGGAGGAATTTAACTTTACAGATTAACAGAGTTGGAAGGGATCTTGTAGGTCATCTAGTCCAACCCCCCCTCACCCCAGCAGGAGACCCTACACCATTTCTGGCAGATGGTAGTCCAATCTCTTCTTGAAAGTCTCCTGTTATGAAGCTCCCACAACTTCCGAAGGCTGATTGGTTGATTGTTCTCACTGTCGGAAGATTTCTCCTTATTTCTAGGTTGATCAGTTTTCATCCATTATTCTTTGTCTGGCCTTCACGTGCTTTGGAAAAGAGCTTGACCACCTTCTCTTTGTGGCAGCCTCTCAAATATTGGAACAGTGCTATCCTGTCTCCCCTGGTCCTTCACTAGACTAGCCATGCCCAGTTCCTGCAACCGTTCCTCGTATGGTTTAGTCTCCAGGCCCCTAAACTCTTCCTTGCAGTGGGAATTCAGTCTTGGAGGACAAGCTCGCTTTTTTTGTCAGCAAGTATTCTTGTTTGCAGGTTTATCTAACTTCCTCCAGGTCCAACACACTTACTTTTCACCTCTACAACCTCCGTTCACATTCTATTTGTCTCCTTCCCCCTGCCAACTTCCTTCAAAGGGTACAGATGTTTTATAAGATATGGCAAAAAGTGGGGAGAAATTGCAAACTATAGCTTACTTCCCCAAATTAATGTACCAGGGAGCTAGGGTTTTGTATCAGTGGCCTTCCTTTTTGGCAGATACAGGTACAGATTAACTACAGATTAGTCCAACTCTCCGCCCAAGCAGACCCTATACCATTTCTGCCAGATTGCAATCCAGTCTCTTCTTGAAAGCTTCCACTGATGAAGCTCCCACAACTTCTGAAGGCAAGCTGTTCCATTGGTTGATTGGCCTCACTGTCAGAAAATTTCTCCTTATTTCTAGGTTGAATCTCTCCTTATTCAGTTTTCATCCATTATTCCTTGCCCTGGCCTTCTGGTGCTTTGGAAAATAGCTTGACCCCTTCCTCCTCTCTGTGGCAACCCCTCAAATATTGGAAGACTGCTATCCTGTCTCCCCTGGTCCTTCTCTTCACTAGACTAGCCAGGCCCAGTTCCTGCAAACGTTTTTTATATGTTTTAGTCTCCAGTCCCCTAATCATCCTGGTTGCTCTTCTCTGCACTCTTTCTAGAATCTCAACATCTTTTTTATAGTATGGCGACCCAAACTGGATGCAGTATTCTAGGTGTGATCTTACTAAGGCTTGATAGATGGTATTAGTACCTCACTTAATCTTGATTGTATCCCTCTGTTAATGCAATTTAGGATTACATTGACTTTTTTGGCTGCCGCTGTACACTGTTGGCTCATATTTAATTGGTTGATTAACAAAGTGTATGCCTTACCATAAGTTGTCTTTTTTGTTTTAACGTGATTTGTTTTCCAATTTTTTTTTTCTTTTCCAGGATTTCTAGTGTTGATTTAATAGCTGTACCACTTTAGGGCACGATCAGAAAGAGGACATTATTCTGGGAGGTGCAAATAAACGGACACACTCACATGGTAGAACCACCTTTCCCTTCCACTTCTTCTGCATTTCCTGCCTGATATAAAATGTATATTTTCTGTTATTATGTAAGGATGAGGTCTTCTGGTTGTGGCCTTCATGAAGGAGGAGAGTAAACCACAACATTACAAAATGCTGTTGGTTTATTAAACTCAACTTCAGTTTAGAAGGAACTTTCTGGCCTTCAAGGAATCCGCCCTGAGTTTAACTCGCTGTTTGCCAACTTCCAAGAATAATTTAACTTTTTATGGCAGGGGTCTTCAAATTTGGCAACTTTAAGATTTGTGGACTTCAACTCCCAGAATTCCTCCTCCAGTCATGTTAGCTCAGGAATTCTAGGGGTTGGAGTCCATGAATCTTAAACTTGCCAAGTTTGAAGACTCTTGTTTTATGGTTTGCAAAAGGATGGGCTTTTAACATCACAGAGCATGTGGCGGGCAGCCATTTTGTACAGGCCTCAGAGTTGCGTAGCTGGTTAGGGCCTCACAGTGGGAAACCAGCTCACCTGGCCCTGGCATTAGGGTGACACGTTACATTTAAGAATGGCATGGAAGCAGCTGAAAAAGGCAATCAGGTAGACAAAAAATAGAATTATCTTAAAAAAATAAGAAAAATGTAAGTTTCATCAACATGCTTCTTTTAATGTGGCAGTTAATTAATGATCATGCTTGTCCTTCTTTTGACCATAACATGGAAGTGACTGGGCATTGCCTTCTCCCCTGGTGTGGCTTGTTGGTGACTTTCTTGTTTGCATCAGAGTCTAGACAAGCTTTGGAGTCCCTTGGTGATTCCACATCCAGCTAGGACTAGATTGAAGTCCCCTTAGCTTATCAACTTAATTGAACAACAACAAAAAAAACACAGTTGGAAGGGACCTTGGAGGTCTTCTAGTCCAGGAATCCCCAACTTCAGGTCCATGAACTGGCATTAAATACTGGAATCCTGCTATCATGTCCCTCCTAATTTTTTTCTCTAGACTAGCCAAACCCAAATCCTCCAACCGTTCTTATGTTTTATTATCCATTGCTCTTTTTTGCACTTTTTCCAAAGTCTCAAAGAAGAGGACGTAAGATGATTAAAGGCCTGGAGGCTAAAACATATGAAGAATGGTTGGAGGATTTTGTTGTGGTTAGCCTGCAGCAGGTGCGGACAGCTGAGGAGAGCAAGGACTCAGATGAAGGGCCAGGACCATTAGGGAATGGACTGCTGCCTTCAGAGATTGTGGGGGCTGGCAGCAGTGATGAGGAGGTCCCCGAGGAACCTGTGCCAAGTGCGCGTGCGTGCAGGATTGCTCGCAGGAAAGAGCTGCAACAGCACGGGCAACTCGGGAGTAAGGCTGCAAGGTAATGGCCCCTACTTCAAGAAGATAAAAGCCAGCTGTGAAGCGAACATTCTTTGCAGGAAGCAAAGACATTTTGAAACTCAGCCTCATGGACATTACAGTATCTTAAGTTGGTATTTGAAGACTCTTCTGTTGTGAAATATTTTTTTATCTGTGATTCTTGGTGGTCTCACACAGTTTTGGTGAGGTTTGTGCTTATCAAAGTTAATTAGTTTGCAGCAACCTTTTAATCAGGGGTTCGTAAGACTCATTAAAAGGTTTCTGTTCCCTTTGGTGATTGCTTGTTTTATTGGAAAAGGGTTTGGATCAGAACAGATTTGGGTTTGGCTAGTCTAGAGAAAAGAAGGGCTGGGGGGACAGGACAGCAGTATTCAAAAGGCAACTGGACTTTCTTTGATTTTTCCTGGAAGATGTTTCCCTTCTTGCCCAAGAAGCTTCTTCAATTCTTCAGTTCTTTTGCTGGGTCTCTTAGTTTCCTTTCCTCCAAAATCAAGCATCGCAAAGAACAAAAATCCAGGGGGAAAGAAATGGAAGATGAAAGGGAGTGTGCTAAATGTATTGCATCACATGTATCACAAGCCAAAAGTACAAGCTTTAGGCACTCCGTAGATATATGTTGTGCTGTTGTCTTTTTTTTTTTTGCAGTGCTTTGTGAAATAAACATGTGCATTACAAATAATTCTCATATATATTCTTGCTCCTGACTCACTTAGGAGTGATTCTTCTGACATATTTCCTTTCCATCCCAGATACACTCAGGGCATCTGATGAGTAGCTGCTTCCATGCACGCTCATGCAGAAATCCAAAAGCCAACTGTTTATCCAAAAGATATGACTATTCTGATGCTTAACCCATGGGAATCTCCAAAAGCCCTTTAACATCGTATCTTCTGTTTGGAAGAAATATCCATCTGGTTCAGTTCCAAGTGGGGAGAAAGACCCTGGAAATATGGAGGCTGATTGGAAAGATGGTTTAATGAAGCAGAACCACCAAGCACATGGTCCTGGTGCAGCTGACCACATGGAGAGGGAGGGTTATTTATACTCCTGTTCCTGTGGCAAGAGCATGTATTCTATTGGTTGCTGGGGGTATGTAGGGGGTCATAGCTGAGGTTGTCTGAGCTCCCAGGTTTGGTTGAAACTTGGAGGGTGATGATGTCATGAAGAGGCTTGTGTTCTGTGGGCAATTCCTATTGTGTCTTAATGGCTTTGTCCTGGTTTGGATCTTGAGTGAGGGCTAACTCCATCACCCTGAGGCTGAAGGCCTTTTGTCTTGTAGATAGGCTGGTCCAGTCCTTTTGGGGCTCTTAAGAAAAGTGGGGGCTCACAATGAAATTAAATGTTAAAGAAGACTCAGAATATTACTCAATTTGGAACATTTGGTATCAATGGGTAGATAGTAAAACATGAAAACTATAAATTAAAAGAGGAAATAAAATTGGCATACTGGTATATAGGTAGGACCAACAAGAAGCTGTTGAAATTGAGAAACTTCCAGAAAATGGAGATCTATGTAAATATTCATATTTAATTTATAATATTTATGTCATTATATTTATATTGAATACTGAAAAATATATAACACATCTACTCTTTTGGCTATGGAATAGAGAGCACAGTACATAGACTATAATTATATAGATTTATCTTGATTTTTCTCTTTTTAGATATATATCTGTACTTAGTGTTAATATTATATTTTTCCTTTTTTGAACCAATGACCTATATACATGAATCACTTTATATTAATATTAAGGCACTGTGAATTAATATTACCAACACTATGAATCCCCATTCCCTCCCCACTCCACTAACCTGCTTTCCAGCTCCGTTCTCCTGTGCAGGGCAACAAAAGAAGTCCTAGCCAATCAGCTGGGATTCAATGGGAGGCAGAGAATACGTGGGGGCAGGGCCAGTCAGAGGTGGCATTTGCCGGTTCTCCAAGCTACTCAAAATGTCCGCTACCGGTTCTCCAGAACTGGTCAGAACCTGCTGAACACCACCTCTGGTGTACATGCTCAGTTCCTGGGATCCACAGGGTTAATTGTAAGCTGCTTTATTTTTAGTCCAGTTAAGTATGGAAAGAAACTTCCCGCTGGAGTTTGTGAAGTGGGATTGAAGAGCATGGGGAGGAATGGGTGTGTTTGTGTTTGTGTGCGTCCATGCTATTCCTTCTCTTGTTTGTGATCTTTTTTTTTTTAAATACAACCAAACCATTTCTTGTTTAGGAAGAGCATTCCAGATTTATTTAGCTCCTAACCCCGATTTGATTTATATTTGCCTTTCAGAACTTGCTAATGAAGGTCTGTTAGCTTCTCTCTTGGGTTAAACCCCACCCTCTGAAATAATAATTTTAGCAAAAGGGCTCCTTTTGGCATTAGAAATAGCCCACATTCCTATATTAACCATTAACAGAAGATTTTACTACACATACCTCTTTGTGCCTCTTGGCAAGTTAGAAATCAGACCAGCTGGTCCTTCAAGGTCAGAGATAAAAATCACTTTTATTAGAACGTGCTCCAGACAAGTTCTTACAGTCCTTGAGTGGAACATGCCAAGCCCTCACTCCTAAAATGGGTACTGCTGGGGACTTAGGCAAACCACCTCTGGCAATGAAGGCTGTGAAATAAATAAACATATGTATAGATATTTACAGCCCTCTCTAAGCAGTTTACAGAGTCAACCTATTGTCCCCAACAATCTGACCCTTCATTTTACTGACCTCGGAAGGACAGAAGGCTGAGTCAACCTTGCGCCAATCAGAATCAAACTGCTGGCAGTGGCTGAATTAGAGCCATTGTGGCGCAGTGGTTAGAAAGCAGTACTGCAGGCTAAGTCACTGCTCACTCCAGGAGTTTGATTCTGACCGGTTCAAGGTTGACTCAGCCTTCTATCCTTCAGAGGTGGGTAAAATGAGGGCCCAGATTGTTGAGGGGCAATATGCTGACTCTGTAAACTGCTTAGAGAGGGCTTAAAGCACTGTGAAGCGGTATATAAGTAAGTGCAATATTGCTAACTCTGGGCTTAAAATAAACTGGAAACAGCCACGCATCAGAAACAGCCAACAATCTTCCTTCAAACCAACCTCTGTTGCTTAAGCATTTCAAATCTTTGGACCATTTCTGGATTGGAAACAGTGTTATGCAGTATACAGAACCTAAATGCACATTGTTGCTGAATGCCTCTATCATTGGGAAAAAAAAACAATTTGGATTCATCAGCCAACCATCCAACCAAGAGTCATGGTGATGCAGTGGATAGAATGCAGTCCTGCAGGCCACTTCTGCTGACTGCCTGCAATTTGGCAGTTCGAATCCCACCAGGCTCAAGGTTGATTCAGCCTTCTGTCCTTCCAAGGTGAGAATAAATGAGGACCTCCAGATTGTTGGGGGCAGATATTGGATTCAAATTTTTAACAACCGGTTCTGTGGGGGTGGCTTAGGTGGTGGACATGGCTTGGTAGTCATGTTATTGGCTGGGTGTGGCCAACTCAGTATCACTCACATCGAGGCACGCATCTCCTTGCCCGGCCTCTCATGACTGTGGGGATGCTGCAACAGTCGTAAGTGTGAAAAATGGTCATAAGTCACTTTTTTCAGTGCCATTGTAACTTTGAATGGTCACTCCACACAAGCAAAGTACCAGCAAAGGAGGGAAAAAAACTCCAGAGAAGTTCCTGAGACAAGAAGTCTAGTCCTGCCAAGAATGTAATAAGGGATAACGGAGAGGCAGTTTCTGTAAGCAACCCCAGAATGTTTCCTTCCTGTCTTCCTTATAGGATTAGGCCAGTATTTTGTTCTAACAACCGGTTCTCCGAACTGCTTAGAATGTTAACAACCAGTTCTAGTGAATAGGTGCGAACTGGTAGAATCCCACCCCTGGTTGGAGGCCATAATCTGTAAACCGCTTGGAGGGAGCTGTAAAGCACTGTAAGTGGTATATAAGTCTAAGTGTTGTTGTTATTGCTACCTATCCATGTACCACTGACCTATGGCTTGTTGAATAAGTAAAAATGGATGCTCTTGTTTGTTTTAACATGGTTTGCAATTTGGAGATCGTCCAAAACGAAGCCAAAGGCCACAAAGTACATACCAGAATGCCTGGGATCCAGCATTATGGGAAGTAAAACATAAAAAGCCATGGGAGGGGTGGATGGGCAGAATTGAACTTCCTCAAAGAGGGCTTGTTGGTGCTTTTGCATATTAAAGTAGGAGCTTCCATGGACAATTTATTGTATCAAGACTTAACATTTTAGTCTTGAAGGAGTCACGAAGTCCAAAACACCTTCACCGGAGCTAGAACTGTCTCCAGTTCGTTCAGGTTAAATTGTGGTGACTGCCGTGCAAAACCCAGCTGAGGTCTTCAGGCATTGCCAGTCATGTAGGAGAAAAGAGGAAAAAAGAAATACGACTAGATTTTCCTCGAACATGTTTGGAAATATTTTTTTAGCAGTTGATTTACACTTCAGCATTTTAACAAAGCACTCATCTTGAGGTGTTGATGGTAAACCCGTTTAATGGGTTGGTTAAAAGAAGAGCTGGTATTTTAATTAACGAAAGCCTTGAACATATGCAAAGTTAATCGGCATAGCTTGATTTTGTTCAGAGTATTACATTTCTGGTCTCTGAACTTGATGGACATCAGCAGATCTGGGCAGGCAGGAATTCCTTTTAGATTTCATAGATTAACAGAACAGAATAACAGAGTTGGGAGGGATCTTGGCGGTCTTCTAGCCCAACTGCCTGCTCCAGCAGGGAGACGCTATACCCATGATGGTGAACCTATGGCACGCATGCCACAGGTGGCATGCAGAGCCATTTGTGAGGGTACGCGAGCCCCAGCCAAACATACCTGCACTGTGCATGCGTGCACCTCCCAAATGATTTTCGGCCTGTTTAAGGCTGTTTTCGCCCTCCTGGAGGCTCGAGGGAAGCCTCTGCAGCCTCGGGAGGCCGAAAAATTGGTCTTCCAGAAAGACCAGAAGTGCCAAAACGGGCCTGTTTTCAGCCTCCTGAGGCTGCAGAGGCTTCCCTCGAGCCTCCAGGAGGGCGAAAACAGCCTCAAACGGGCTGAAAATTAACTGGGAGGCACCTTCATGCACAGGGCAGGTAAGGGGGCAGGGAGGGTGTTGCACACACAGGCGCAGAAGGACGGGGTGCTTTGCATTGTGGGTGCCGGCACATGCGCTCGCTTTTGGCACACCACATCAAAAAAGGTTTGCCGTCACTGCCTTATACCACTGCGGACAAACGGCTGTTCAACCTCTTCTTAAAAAGCTTCCAATGTTGGAGCATCCACAACTTCTCAAGGCAAGTCATCCCACTGATTCATTCTCACTGTTGGGAAATTTCTCCTTACTTCTAGGTTGCTTCTCTCCTTGATTAGTCCTCCTCCATGTTGCATCGAGAACCCAGGATGGGTTGACTCCTTCCTATGATGTCATAGTTGAATCTGTACTAAGATATAAAAGCCAGCCCCCAGGAGAGACCCCAGCTTTTGACTCCGCTCCTTTCAGTCAGTAGCTGTGTCTCTGAAAGTGTTTTGTTAGATAGCAATCACCAGGGATCTTCAGGACTTTTTTCCTCTCTTCAAGCAGCTCCCAGGGATCTGGGCAGCTGCTCTTCCAGGAGAGCAGGGCTCTCTCTCTCTCCCTCTCTCTCCTCTCTCCTGCAAATTGGGAGCAGCTTTACAGAGCTCTGTGCAGGCAAGCTGGGCAGCGTCTGCAGATCTCCCCCATGCCTGCAGTTTGGAGGGATCATAAACACAATCGGCAAACTGATAAGAGCTCAAGCCAGCTGATCGTGTAACTGGTTGCTGTCTTTTTCCCTTGCTGACTTCGCTCGGGGCTCTGTATAGCTTAAGGGGCGATTCTTCAATCTTGGAGCCTGTTTTCCTGTAGTCAGCGGGGTCATCCTCACTATTCTGGCTTCTCGCAAACCTTCTACAAGGCGCATCTGTGATGCCACCTGGAAGACTTTTTCCCAATGGTGCCTCAGGGAGGGTCTTTCTCCTGCTTCAGCCCAGTTGGCAGAAGTTCTTAGCTTCCTTCAGCATGGGCTGGAGAAAGGTTTGGCCCCCAACACCTTACGCAGGCAGGTTGCGGCCCTCTCCTCAGTCCTTTCATGGGGTTCGCTTCCTTCCTTATCCCATCACACTTCAGTCAGGAGGTTTTTGAAAGGGGCTTCCAACCTGCACCCTCCGGTGGTTCACAGGTATCCTTCCTGGGACCTTCATTTGGTCCTTAATGCCCTTACAAAGCCCCCCTTTGAACCCCTTAGAACAGCGTCTCTCCGTTTCCTGACTCTGAAGGTAGTGTTCCTTGTTGCCATCGCTTCTGCCAGGAGGGTTTCCGAGCTCGCTGTTCTTTCCATCAGACAGGACCTTTGTTCCTTTCACAATGATAGGGTTGTTCCTCATCTGGACCCCTCATTTATTCCAAAGGTTAACACCTGGTTTCACAGGTCCTAGGACATTGTTTTGCCTGACTTCTGTCCTTTCCCATGCTAGATGTAAGAAGGGCTCTTAGAATATACATTAAGCGGACTTCCTCCTTCAGGAAGTCGGAAGCCATGTTTGCTTCCTTTTTCCCTTCTCACTTGGGGCACAAGGCCTCTTCTCCTACTATTAGCAGGTAGGTCAGATCTTGCATTGAGCAGGCCTACAAAGCTGCGGCCCTTCCGGTTCCCCGAGGTCTGACGGCGCACTCTACCAGAAGCGCGGCCATTTCTGCTACCTGGATGACCCAAGCATCCTTGGAGGAGATTTGTCGTGCAGCTACGTGGACATCCCCATTTCTTTTCATCAGACAGTACCGTCTGGAGGCTTTTGCCTCGGCAACTGCAGCCTTCGGCAGATGGGTACTTCAACGAATGGTTTCTCAGTTGGTGTGATGAGCCAGACGGAAACCTGCCCGTGGACACGCAAGCTTTGGTATGTCCCATCCTGGGCTCTCGATGCAGCATGGAGGAGAATGGGCATTGGTAGAAGTTATCTTGAACGCCCTTTCTATCTATGCTGCGAGAAAGCCCAGCCCCTCCCTTGATTCGTCCGGAGAGGGTAAGACATATTTCTGTATTTATTTTGGGCTTTCAGAGACACCTTTCAGTCTGTCAAGTGTCTTCGCCAAAGCTGGGGTCTCTCCCGGGAGCTGGCTTTTATATCTTAGTACAGACTCAGCTATGACATCATAGGAAGGAGTCAACCCATCCTGGGCTTTCTCGCAGCATAGATAGAAAGGGCATTCACGGTAACTTCTACCAACGCCCATTTCCATTCATTGTTTCTTTTCTTGCTTTCTAGTGCTTTGGCAAAGTAAAAATGAAAGCCCTCACTTTTCTTCAGTGTACTTGAACCTCCAAGAACTCAAGGACTTTATTGGCCTTATGTTAACTCATTAGTGGGGTAAGATTATACAGTATTTTTTAAAATTTGGCATTTGAGTTCATAGAAGTTCTGTAGAGGCTGCAGTCTGCATTCCTTTCTAAGCCTGTGTCCAAATAGCAGTGCTTATCAGGAATAGCTTTAAAAAGCAAAGAGCTTTTGACAGCAGTCTGGACTTCATACACATCTGTAATTTTGTAAGCACAGCATCTGTCAGGGAACATTGCGTTTTTCAAAAAATGGAATCAAAAATAAAGCAAAAGTTGGTGCAGCTAATTATCTGATGTTTTATCTTAAGGCAGCAAAATATGGAAGGTACAGATCCTGCTTTGCCAAAAATTTTGCAGTGGAAAAACACCTGCCTAGCTTAGGTATTTGTGTTCTTGTTCAAACAATTCAAGGTTGTTTTGCAAAATCCTGAGATCTAGTTTCACAAATGGTTACTATCTCATACATATCACCTGGCATATTTGCTCAGCTCCCTGATCAACCACTTTTCAAACCAATCGGTAAGCCCCATCAAATTAATTGAGAGTTACACAAAAGCATAATGCTGCATATGGCAATTTAAACGCATAGGCAATCAAACTGGATCAACTCGTGATGATTGCGCATGCCCTTGTTTGCTATTCAAAGCTGACTTTAATAATGTAAGTTGTACTCTACCAGAACTGGCAGAAAGTCACTTGAAGAGACTAGAAGCATTTGAAATGTGGATTTACAGGCGGTTGTTACATATAAGTTGGGTTGACAAAACTAGAAATGAGGAGGTGATAAGCCTCCTGGGAAAGCCAAGGGAAATCATCCAAACCATAAAAAAGTGAAAGTTAGAATATTTTGGACATGTGATGTGACACTCAGGGAAAAATAAAGCATACTTCACTTAATCTTCCAGGGAAAGATTGAAGGCAAATGAGGTCCAGGCAGAAGATCATGGCTTCAAAATCTAAGGGACTGGCTGGGACAAAACTCAAAGCACTTTTTCCTGCGGCTGTTAATAAAAATAGCCAACATGATCGCCAATGTCCAATGATGGATATAGCAAAAGAAGAACTCTACCAATGAGATTTCTTTGACATCATTCATCTACCCGCTGTTTTTTTCCGCGCATCAACCATGCCAAGCATAAATTTTTCTGGTCCTTCATCCATGTTCATCAGTTCAAAGTACACTGTATGATGCTCTAGTTGGTGATGGTACCTCACTCAATCTTCTGGTCCAAGACTGGTTGATTAGTTGGAAGATATCTGTCATTTTCATCCCACTGCCAATGTCACAGGTCAGGGTGTGGTTGCCATCAGAAATACTTTAATTGGATGTCTTCAGGTCCTTGTTGTCATATCTTGATACATCTTGTCTAGGATTTTACTGCCTTCTTCCCAGAATGAACCTCTGCCTTATTTCTCCAGCACACCATTCCTCTTATCTAATCTAAATGTTAAGAAAATGTAACTCTTCGCCACCATCATTCTTCCCTGTCAACTGTACACTTCGAGAAGGAAATGCTTTCTTGAAGCTTCTCATTAAAATGCAGCGAGCATTAGCCATGAAGTGTTGGACTGGAATGCCTGTGGAGTGGAATTAAGTGTTGGATTGGAACTGCCACATTGCTTTCATCCAGTCCAGAAAAGAGCCATATCATGTTGGAAGACACTGTGGATGTAGGTTTATTTGGCCTAATGAAGGTGTTGGAATTCCTCAAAGCAAGTAACAAGCATTCGTGAGCAAAGGACTCTGCTAATGCAGAGGACAATCATCGGTGATCATCATAGCAATAGCTCTTAGACTTATATTAACAGCCCTCTCTAAGCAGTTTACAGAGTCAGTCTATTGCCCCCCAATAATCTGAGTCCTCATTTTATCCACCTCGGAAGGATGAAGGCTGAGTCAACCTTGAGCCTGGTGAGATTTGAACTGCCCAATTGCAGGCAGCCAGTAGGCAGCAGACAGGTACTGCACTCTAACCACTGCACCACTGTGGCTCATCATTACGGCCATAATTTAAATGGTTTGCTTAGAGATAAACCCAGGTTGCCTTGTAGTCGTCCAAGGCCATTCAGTTGTGTCTTACCTTCTGCCAGTCTATGGATCAACAGCCTCCATGCCTCACTATTTTGCACCATATCCTTCAGGTCGACCATGGTCATCCTGGTGTCATCCTTTATAGCAGGGGTGTCTATAATGGCGGCCCGCGGATCGGATGCGTCACGCATAGGCCCCATCCACCCTAGCTCCCCAAAGGGAAAAACATCGTGAATGTCATGTGATGGCACCCATGCTTTATAGCAGTGGTCGCCAACCAGTGAGCCAGGGACCACTGGTGGTCCGCAAGAAAATTTGGGTGGTCTGCAGAGAAATGGCACCCCCAAAGCAATTAATCCAGGCTGCACGGGAAAACAAAGCTGTGCTGCCCACATAGTCCGTGGGAACACACGGCTTGCTTCACTTGCATTGCGAACAACACGAGGTATTGAAGGAAGGGGGGAAAGGGCAGAGGGGGGTAATGCACCCCATGTGTCCCACATGCCTTTCCTGGCTACTGGGCTGCTTCTTTCCGCTTCTTTCTTCCACTGCTTTTGGCTGCACACAAGGAAAGCAGCAAAAGTCTTTCTTTCTCTCTCCCAAACTCCACCAGAAATGAGTCTTTGGGATCCTCCAAGAGGCTGCGCCAATGTGACAAGTTTCAGAAAGACTCATTTCTGGCAAAGTTTGGGAGAGAGAAAGAAAGACTTCTGCTGCTTTCCTTGCATGAAGCCAAAAGTCTTTCTCTCCCCCTGAGAACGGAGCTGGAGACGGTATCCTGCAATTCCAAATAAGGAACGATAGATCGGTAGGAAAACGGGGTGGGGAATTTTCCTGCAGACTTTTGGGGGGATTTTCCCAGGGTCTCTGGTCTGCGGGATTTAAAATTGTGAGCTTGGTGGTCCCTGAGGTCCAAAAGGTTGGCGACCCTTGCTTTATAGTATCCAGCCAGTGGATACCAGCCAACTTACTTAACAAATGTCTCTCTCACTTAAGAACCTAATGTTTGGACTCAATCGTGGTTATAAGTCAAGGACTGCCTGTAGTTAAAGTAACTTTTGAGCAGGCACAAGTTTGCTTCTGTCCAACAAATGCGGAGAGCATTATCTAGCAAGATATCACGTTCCCCAAGAGAGCATCCAAAGTGGAACGAGAGAGAACTTTCAGGCTGCGTGCTGGAAGGTAGAGAGGTCACAATAGACTTGAGATGATGTAGAACCTCTCCAACTGAAGTGATCATCTATCCAAAACGCCGTCATTGATTACTTTTTCATTGGACACAGGAGTGGCAGAAGTTTGCCAGAGCTCAGCTTTTCTCCCGGGACGCAGAAAGAAGCATCAACCTAATGCAGGCATTTGAGGGGCAGAGTAAATTGTCTCTCTATCCCATAATCCTGGATACCCAGGAGTCATGTTTAAGATTTTTCAAGTATCTTGGAATGAAGGTGAGTGAGACGATAGCGTACAGTAAGAGAGCCCAGAGTTTTCTAGACTTTTTAAGTTTGGGGAAGTAATTTTGAAGATTTCTTTGAATTCTCAAATGTTATACTGTACATTCCAAGCTTAACTTAAAGCTTGGGATGTACAGTATAACATTTGAGAGTTCCTTGTCCAGGTTTTTAGCCAGTCTGGTCAGAGATGGTTCCTGGGGGCCCAGGAAAATAATTTGATTCTCGGATTGCCTTCTTCTGTCCAAAGTTAACTTGCTATGAATGGAACAATCTCCAGTTTGAATTGAAGGCCCACCTGCCTCTCCCCTTCTGGTAGATTCCCAAATGGAGCAGACCCTTTCCCCATTGAATATCGCTGTATCTTGTGTCAGTTTGCAAAGGCACCTTCAGGACTCTGAAAAATTGCAAATCTGCCTTATGGGCCCACCTATTTGTAAAAGTAAAAATTATCAAAAGCTGAAACAGCCTTAACAGGTAATAGAATTTTTTTTCTCCAGAAAAATAATTTGACTCTTCTTTCTTTCTTTCTTTCTTTCTTTCTTTCTTTCTTTCTTTCTTTCTTTCTTTCTTTCTTTCTTTCTTTCTTTCTTTCTTTCTTTCTTCCTTCCTTCCTTCCTTCCTTCCTTCCTTCCTTCCTTCCTTCCTTTTTCCTCTCTCCCTCCCTCCCTCTCTCTCTCTGTATATCTGTGTGTGAATGTTTACAATTTAACAAATAACAGATAATCAGAGTTGGAAGGGGCCTTATAGGTCATCTAGTCCAACCCTCCACCCAAGCAGGAGAACCTACATACCATTTCTGACAAATAGCAGTCCAATCTCTTCTTGAAAGTCTCAAGTGATGAAGCTCCCACAACTTCTGAGGGAAAGGTGTTTCATTGGTTTATTGTTCTCACTTCATTTTTTAGTGCTGAAGAACCCGTTGTAGCAGACCCAGATTGCCTCTGGGGGTGTAATCTTCTATTGCTGGGTTTTTAAATATTTCACATAGCTTGTTTATGTTTTGGTCTCTATTGGTTTTACAAATTTTATTAGTTTATCAGAATATAAAATACAAAGGAAAATAAAAACAATGAGAAAAGAGGGAAAGGAAAAAGGGAAGGGAAGAGAAAATGTGAGATAGATTGAGGAAAAGGAGGGGAAAAAAAGGTGTTGATTCTCTTTAGCACAATAGAAACCAGCAACATTACAACATCAGTTTTTTACTTTTATATCCACATCATTTCTGCAGCAACCAATCTATCCAATTGGCAAAACCCAAATGAAAGTTTCACTTTTTTCCATCACAAGCCCGGAACCCAAAAGTGCTTCCCAAATGGAAGCATGATGAGATCTCTTAACCTTTTCGAATAAAGCCATTCTTTATTGGATTTTCAACCGTTCAAGAGAAATCCTATACACGTGCTTGCCCACAGACTGCCGTATATACATAACATCTTTATATCTGCTGTGCTTTCAGCAGCTGTTGCAAAGGAGCAAAATCTGCCCATTGAAATCCTCCTGCAATTGTGCGAATTGAGCAATTGTGCAAGGAGGAAGACAGATGCACAATCTGGAACTGATAAAGAGCGGCCATCTTCGGTGTCTGTCCATGTGCTTGCAGGGCAGGAAGTATATGTGGTGTTATTTTTTTTTTTTTTAATTGCACTTGCTCTTCCGTCACACTTGAGCCTCTGGCTGCTTTCTGAAAACTGATCCAGATGTTGTAATTCCGAAGCATGGCATGCATAGTCTGTAGGGCAGGGGTGTGATGCTGCCAGTACAACAACCGGTTTGTTGATCGCACCCACACGTGCTTTGCACACGCACCTGACGCGAGCTGCACGTGCGTGAATAGCAATGCAAAAAATCCTTACCTGCTATGTTACTTTGGGGGAGTAACACAGCTGAGGAGCGACAATCCGCTCTTCCACGGTGATCAGATGGGACAATAAAGGTCCGTACAAGTAAAGATCGAGAATTTGCCTGCAATACTGCATTCCACCATGACTCAGGATGGATGGTGAAGAGATAAAATCAGTGTAATTAGTTACATGGCCCTTTTGGGTTCTTATTTGAACAAATTACACACACACACACACGTACATACATATATACACACACACACACACATATACACACACATATATGTAAAAGAAGAAGCAGCCGCCCTGTGATCTCCAGAACTTAAAATTATATTTATTGTTATTTACTAAGTTTTCGTCAGCCTCTGCTGATATCATCAGAGTATTAAGCTACCATTACAGAAATCTCTGCCTTTATGTATCATTAATCAATGTAGTCCTTGCATGCATGATAGGCCCTTCCAAGGAGTATTCTAGCTTAATACTCTGACTATGTCAGCAGAGGCTGACGAAAGCTTAGTAACTACAATAAATATAATTTTAAGTTCCGGAGATCGCAGGATGTCTGTTTCTTCTTTTACAAGTACACCTGGAACTTGTATTTTTAGAATAGTTTGTAATACACACACACTTTAGAAGTAGAGTTGAGTTACAACAAAGCTGTCAACTTTGCATAGACTTTACATAATTACATTTTTGGTATCTTTTTGTTCCCAAGTGGGTACAACTTCAGATGAAATATTTACAAATATTTACGACGTTGGCTTTTAGATCTAACGTTATCTGGAAAGATTTTTCTGCTGGTTGCTGTTGTCGTGTTCAAAACAAATCAACTCCAAGACCAGAAAGTTTTCACTTATTTTTCCACTCCCTTGCGTTCTTGTTGAGACGGAAAGGGAGAGTTTTGCCTTGCACAATCTTGTCCCTTGAAGAGCCTCCAAGTTTTAAGCCCTCCCTCTCTCCTTTGTATCTTAAAAAGCCAGCGTCGCATGTTTGAAATGCTGATCTGGCATGACTGGAAGGATAGACCGCGGGACAGTTGCATTTTTCTCCTATCTGCTTTTTTCAGGGTTTGTTTTGGGTTCTTTTGGTAACAGGAAATGGCGTTTCAGTGGTATTCAAACATCTGCCTCTGGGTTTTGACATTCGACTGAAGCAGAAGCTTCACACATTCATTTGCCATACATATAATACGTACAATGTCTGGGATAACCTGACTCTGTGGTTTTTTTCCCCCAAATCCCAAAAACCTGAACGTTAGACTGTCTACTTTGACCTCACCCCTTTCCTAAGAGGTGTGTAGGGGGCGTGCATAAGCGCACCAACATGCTACCTTCCCTGTCCTATTGCTTCTTTTATTTTTCTTATATGTATCCATTTCACGTATTCATAACTATGTTTTTACTTATACCTATTATCTTGTAAGCAATTGACAAATAAAAATAAAATAAAATGAATAGAATATAGAAATGCAAAGTTTTCCTTACAGTGTTGTAGATCTTTGCTAATTGAATACATCACTTCATAGCTTGGGCTTTCCTGATAAATCTGTAATTAATACCAAGAGTTTGGAATCTTTAATCTTCATTATTAGGCTTGTTTTCCATTGTTCCTCTAGTGTCCTTAGAGCTTTCTACTCCTATAGAGAGGCAAGGAGGAAAGCCAAATGCAATGTTTTAAGGAGAAAGGAATCTTGGGAAAAGCCAAATATAATCTATTAAGGAGGAAAGAATCCAGTGTTGTGGTTCTGTCAGAGAAGATAGTACTGTTTAACAGTATCTGAAGCTGAGAAGTACCCTATTTTCTCCACACACTTTTGAATTCAGAAAAACAGAACAGAATAACAGAATTGGAAGGGACCTTGGAGATCTTCTAGTCCATCCCTGTGCTCAGGCAAGAAACCCTATAATAGCATTTCAGATAAAGGTTTATCCAATCTCTCCTTAAAGACTTCCAGTGTTAGAACATTCACAACTTCTGGAGGCAAGTTGTTCTACTGATTAATTGTCCTAACTGTCAGGAAATTTATCCTCATTTCAAGATTGGTTCTCTCTTTGATTAGTTTCCATCTACTGCAGGGTGGGATTCAATTTTTTTTACTACCGGTTCTGTGGGCATGACAGGGGAAGGATACTGTAAACTGCCCATTCCCTCCCCACTCCTGGGGGAAGGTTACTGCAAAATCCCATTTCCACCCCACCCCACTAACCTGCTTTCCAGCTCTGTTCTCCTGTGCAGGGCAATAAAAGAAGACCCAGACGATCAGCTGGGATTTGGGCGGCAGAGAATAGATGGGGGCGAGGCCAGTCAGAGGTGGGATTTGCCAGTTCTCCAAACTACTCAAAATTCCCGCTACCGATTCTCTAGTACTAGTCAAAACCTGCTGAACACCCCCTCTGATCCATTGCTACTTGACCTGACTTTTATTATTTCGGAGAATAACTTGACTCCCTCTTCTTTGTGGCAACTCCTGAGATATCAGAACACAACTATCATCTTATTCGCAGCCCTTCCTTTCATTAAACTTAGGCATAGAAACCACAAATTATTTCTGGGCATTGTTGTAGCACAGATATGGGAATTGTCTCTCTTCTTCTTTGGGTTTATCCCTTGCATTTTCAGCATCCTTCATTATGTCATTCTCTCTCTGTTCCTTTTGCTTTCTTTTTAAGGTTCCAGATGTCATCAGTAGTATAAGACAGGCTTCCAAAGCGGCCCTCAAAGAAGATGTCAAGCCCAATAAAGAAAATGAAGATGCCTTCTACAACTCCCAAAAATTTGAGGTTCTGTATTGTGGGAAGGTGACGGTGGCCCACAAAAAGGCCCCCTCCTCCCTCATCGACGACTGCATTGAGAAGTTCCACCTCCACGAACGTCAGCGCCTGAAACTGCTGAGCGAGCACTGCAGCACCGAGTCCAGTACAGACCTCATGACATGGGAAGATGGCCCCTCTTCCCCCTTGGACAGTCCATTTCAGGAGATGGAGGGCTCCAGCGGAGGCACCCCGGGGATGTTCATCGTGGGGAGCCAGACCAACCTGGCCAGTTTGGCCAGCTGCCGGACCTCTTTTCCTGAGCGGATCCTAGAGGACTCGGGAGTGGAGGAGCAGCTGGAATTTCGTTCTCGCTGCAGCAGCACTGCCAGCCTGCAAAGGAGAGCTCAGGAGAATAACTCCAAGCCTTTATCCCGAAGGCGCCATGCCAGCGCCCCGAGCCACGTCCAGCCCTCCGACTCTGAAAAAAACAGGACAATGTTGTTTCAGGTAGGGACATTTCTGGTGTGGGGATGGACAGTCCTGTTGGGCCTACTTTGGTCTTGACGATTGAGTGTTCTTGCACAACATAATGTTAGGTCCATTTGGTTGAAATTGGATATACAGCTATAAGTGCTTTGATGTTTCAGTAGTTGTGAGCTGGTGGGTGCTATTTGGGAGGACATAGTGGGCTTTTGTGGAAGACCTGGCGGCTGTGAGCACTTTTGACTAACCACAATTTTCATTTGGGTTCTTTTTAAAGAGTTTTAATTTTGCCCCTTCAAATTTCTTAATGACTGCAGCCAGGCCTGCCTATGGGATTGAGATATTTGAGAGTCAAAATAAGAGGTATTACTACATAAATGCCTGAGGCGTTTGTATCTCCCAGGGTGTTGAAGAGTAAAGATGGAAAGAGAAGAAAGGAAGAGAGTTGCTAGAAGCAAATTGTTCTGACTGTTCAGACCTCCAAGATGGGGTGAAATTGCATTGTTGTGAGGTAAACACAAGAATGCAAAGAGAGAAAGAGAAAGGGGGAGAGAACAAAAGAGGGGGAGTGATGCAGAGAGGGGGAGAGAGAGAAGGAGGGAAAGAGGGAGAGAGACAGGGAGAGAAAAGAGTTGGATATGTTTTTAATAGCCCAGGCTTGGCAGGTCTCCATCTCTGATCAGTGGTCAACAGAAGGTGTTACAGTTGCCCTGAACATGTAAGGAATTAAGTAAAAGGGCCCTTATGCTCTGGGGAGAGGCCCAAAGCAACAAGCATTTGGAAACCTAGTTGGTGGACTATTTTGCAATGGTGGGATTCAGCCGGTTCACACTGGTTCAGTCGAACAGGTTGCTATTTTTTTGTGGAGTTTGGCGAACCAGCTGAATTGCCTCCCTCTCCACCCAGCAAGAAGCCAGGCAAGGTCAGGAGGCAATGCACCCCTCGATGTGAGTGACGTCAAGTTGGCCACGCCCACCCAGTCACATGACCACCCAGCCACGCCTGCCCAGCCGGTCATTAGGGCAGACAACCGGTTGTTAAATTATTTGAATCCCACCACTGACATTTTGTATTTTGGTGGAAGGCAGAAGTTGGTACCAGTTACTTTTCCCAGCAATAAATACTAAGGTGGGAGTTAAGAGAAAAATGGACCACAGTGTGGAAGAATCTCGGTGCAGCTCCTGATCTGTGAAACCGAAGCCAAGGGCTGGAAAATGTCTCTGCAAGACTTTTTCATTTTTTTTTTTTAGAGGGTTAATTAAGCAGCTCCTTGGCAGCATCTCTGACTCGTTCTTGGAAGAACATCAGTTTGGGAATCTTCCCTTTTACGTGCCTTTGATAAACTATGTGAGGAAATATTTTGGTGCTGGGCCCACAGGTTTCAGAGCAGCTTTCCCCCCCCCCCCGAGATATTCTGCATCACCTCCAGCTTTGACATGTTTTTTTTTCTCTTCCAAGGTTGGTCGATTTGAAATTAACCTCATCAGTCCAGACTCCAAATCAGTTGTGTTGGAGAAGAACTTCAAAGACATCTCCTCGTGTTCTCAGGTAAGAAGGACAATTGGAATCCTAGCTTGGAGAAACAAGGATGGACAGGTTTTTGAATGGCCTACATTTTTAAGACCTAGTGATTGTGAAGGAAGCTAGATGACCTCAGATTCCCCCCCTCCCCCCCCCAGTTTTCTTCTTTTAGCTGTGGGATTTGGCTTATGCTGTCAAATGTAATTTTTTATGGAACCCAATTTTCGGGGGTGAGCAGGGACACATTTGGTATTTAGGAATGGTGCCTTCTAGATGACCACCAAGATGAAGGTTGTGTTCACAAATGGGGAAACAGTAGAGGACCAGGCTGAGCCTGAGGGAGGAATCAAGCACATCATCAGTCTCAAGTCCCTTCACAGAGATCTAAGGCCAGCCCACCTTGAATTCCATTGGTTCTTATCTACCGCCAATTTGCTTTGGCTGTTAGTAGTTCAGATTCTTATAGAAGCACAGCATAGCATACCCCGACAATGACCAACAACTAAACCCAACATTTCTGTTGCTAAGCAAAATGTGTTAAAGTGAATGTTGGTCTATTTCACAACCATTCTGGCCACAGTTGTTATGTGAATCATTGCAGTTCTTAGGTTAGTAACCCGGTCGCTAAGTGAATTTGGTTTCCCCTCCCCGGACTTTGCTTGTCAGAAGGTTGCAAAAGAGGATCACATAACTCCGGGACACTACAACAAGGGGTGGGCTGCTACCGATTTGCCTCAATTCAGGCGATCTAATACTGAACCATTAGCTAAATTTATGGCCAGTTCGGCGAACCAAATCCTGATTTCCTAAGCATGACAGAGGCCAAACACCAAAGGCTTCTTCCTAAGCCAGCACACAGGTTAACAGAGTTGGAAGGGACCTTGTAGGTCATCTAGTCCAACCCCCCACCCAAGCAGGAGACCCTAGACCAGGGGTCTCCAACCTTGGCTCCTGGAAGCCTGGCGGACTTCAACTCCCAGAGTTCCACAGCTGGCTGTGGAATTCTGGAAGTTGAAGTCCACCAGGCTTCCAGGGGCCAAGGTTGGAGACCCCTGCCCTAGACCATTTCTGACAAATGGCACTCCAATCTCTTCTTGAAAGTCTCCAGTCATGAAGCTCCTCCTCCTTCATAAGGAAATCCGTCTTCTTCAGGGTTGGGATTCTACCTGGTCAGACCAGTTCTATAGAACCGGTTGTTCCGATTCTGCACAGTTCGGAGAACTAGCCAATCGCACCACTGGCTGGCCCCTCCCTACCCCTTCATTCCATACCTGGCATGGACGCCATCAAACTTGCCTGCATTTGGTAAGTTGCTATTTTTCCTTCCTCTCCCCCACCATCAGCTGTTCTGCTGTGCTGGGAGATTTAGATTAACTAGAAAGCAGGAAATCATTGGGTTTCTTGCTTTCTAGTTAATCTGAAAGCAGAGCTGAACCTTCCTTAGGACTGAAGCTTCTATTTTTCAGTGCAGACTCAGATAGCAGATTGCAGAATGGTAGATCTCTGAGTGAATCTGTGATTCTGCTAGCAACTTAATCTGCCTGCCTGCTTTGCCTGATTTTGGGTAAAAGTTGCTCTGTTTTTATAAAAAAAATTCAATATTTATATAAATATTGATAATATTTACGTAGAAGCCATGCCCAGCCAGTCACATGACCACCAAGCTGCACCCACAAATTAGGCCACACCCACAGAACTGATTGCTAAGAAATTTGAATCCCACCCCTGGTCTTCTCCAGTCTGGTTTTCTTTAGATCTGCTTAGTTACGGCTCTCAGAGCTTCCAGCTCAACCCCACAATTCATTCTAGGCAAAAGAATGGGATTTGTAATGAACCAATTCTGGAAGGTGGTAACACAGAAGAAGGTTGAGTTTCCACAGCATGAGTCTCCTTAGCTCGTCCGGGCCAACTGTTAAATAAGTTGGCCAGTGGTTAAATAAGTCAGCACCCTCCTTCATGTGCCTTCTATTTTCATTATATACTGAGGGAGAAATCGCAAGAAAGATGCTTTAAAACATTGGATGATTCTGCTCACCTCTATAGAAGAGGAAACTTAAAATTATTCTTCAATTCTGTTTTCTGCTAGAGTTCTTTGTGGCCAGAGTTCGGGTTCCTGAAATACGTGTGCATCCTACTACTTACTCTCTTCTGTTTTTTTGGACTGAAATAGGAGCACAACTTGAAACGGGTTTCGGATGGGGGAAGTGCACTGCACCGGTTTGATTTTTAAACAGGAAGGTTCATTTGTAAAGTCTGTGCAAGTTGACAGGCAATGTAAACATGAAAAGCAGCACATGGCCCATGAAAGGGCCCCTCTATGCTTCCTTGTTCCCTGGAGAACAATAAACAAAGGGATATGTGTTATTCTGGCATCTCACAGCTCCTTCTGAGCAAAGGACCGACTGAGCAGCTAACGCTGAGCCCCAGAGCCTTTAGACCAGGTCAGGGAAGAAAACACTGGGCAGATCTCCTTAGAAGTAATTGACTACCAGGCACAATTTTCCCAAGCTACATCCTTTCTGTGGTGAGGACCACTCCCAAAATATGTCTGGAGTTAAGGCAAGAGGTAGCCTTCCTTTTAAGAATGGAATTAATTTCTTAAATTGGATTACTCTCCAGTGGCAATGGGGCAAATTATCACAGCCAACTTGGTGTGGCCAACTCACCATAGCCAACTCTCCATGGTCAACTCTCCATAGCCAACTCTCCATGGTCAACTCACCATGGCCAACTCGCTGCAACCAACTCACCATAGCCAATGCGCCATGGCCAAGTCACCATGGTCAACTCACCATGACCAATTCACCATGGCCAACTCACCATAGCCAACTCGCTGCAGCCAATTCAGCATGGCCAACTGGCTGCAAGACAACTTGCCATGGCCAACTCTCTATGTTGGCCATGGCAAGTTGGCTGTGGCAAATTGTCATAGACTCCTCTCCAGTCATGTATTTAATAATATCCCCCACCAGGTGGATGACTCTTGTGGGGAGGAAACAAAGAACTTTCTGGCTTTCAAAGACTCCTGGCAAAGTAACCCGGTTGTTAAGTGAATCTGGCTTCCCCACTGACTTTGCTTGTCAGAAGGTGATCACATGACCCTAAGACCTTGCCCAGTGTCATAAATATGAGCCAGTTCCCAAGCATCCGGATTTTTATCACCCGATCATGGGATGCTGCCATGGTCAAAAGTGTGAAACAACAGTCATAAGTCCCTTCTTTCAGTCCTGTGATAACTTCAGTCACTAAATGAACTGTTGTAAGTCGAGGACCACCTGTGTTCTGGTGAATGGCTTTAATGGGGGCATGGGGACCTAGCAACTAAGACGCTGTGATTGTCAAAGGAAAGATTAGCAATTTGAGACCCAAAAGTACCTCAAGATGGAGTGAGCTCCCATTCCTGCCTCAGCTCCTGCCAGCCTAACAGTTCGAATGCATGCAAATGCAAGTAGATAAATAGGAACCATTTTGGTGAGAAGGTAACAGCTTTCCGTGCACCTCGGGGTATGGTCATGCCGACAGAAGAGATTTGGGATAATGCTGACTCCTTCAGCTAGGAAACAGAGATGAACACCACAGCCCCCACTAGAGCCAGACATAAGAGGACAGAGAAAAACCTTAACCTTTGATGGCTTTAATCACTGCTTCTTTAATTTGCTCGAACTAAATGTTGATGGCGTGTTCCATTTCTCCCTTTCCTTCCCTCTAGGGCATAAAATACATCGATCATTTTGGCTTTATATGTCGGGAATCCACCGAACCCGGAATAAGCCAGTATGCGTGCTATGTCTTCCAGTGTGCAAGCGAGTCTCTGGTAAGCCCCTTTAAAATACCATTTTCATCATCTATTTGACGCAGGACTGACAAAAATAAGGAGATAAGGCTGTTTGCTGTTTCTGCAGCCATATGACCAGGCGTGGGATTCTACTGGTTCACACCGGTTCTATAGAACTGATTGTTATGATTCTGTGCAGTTCAGGGAACTGGCCAATCGTGCCCCTGGCTGACTCCCCCTGCACCCATACATGACATCGCTGACTACATTCTCCCCCGCCCAGTCATCCAGGAGGCAAAAAGGGGTGTGGCAAGTAGGGGGGGGTCACGGGGTGTGTACGTGTGTGCTGGCAACCCCCCAAGCTCCGTTTTTTGCCTTCTTGGGCCCCAGGGAAGCCTTCTGGGAGGCCTCCTGAGGCCAGGAGGCAAAAAACTAAAGGGGGAGGGGGCAGGTTGCTGCAAAAAAAGAAAAGAAAAATCCATGCCCACCCAGTCACATGGCCACACTCACCTAGCCACGTCCACAGAACCGGTTGTTAAAAAATTTGAATCCCGCTGCTGCGTATGACCCTTGGGGTAGCCTTGATTTGCTTCTTCAGTTGGAACTGTTTTTATAATCAGAGAAAGAAAGAAATAGAACCAATTCTCTCTAAAGATTTGTACATACCACACTGGAAGCACAATGGTTGCCCAGTTTCTACCTTCCAGAGTTTTAATGAGATCCACATGATAGTTGATTAGACCCACTAAAATGTTTCTCCTAATTCAACTGTACCCTCCAGTTTGATCCAGTCTCTTTCTAGGCTATCTGGGTGTCTTCCTTCCATCAAAAGCCCCAGGACTTCCCAACCTTTTCTCAATGAATTTATTTTTGGCTATCTTTGTGCCATCTGCTGAACCCATGCCACTGGTATTTCCTTTAAAATACTCCACTTCAAATTTCAGTGCAGAATGGAGCAGCAGAATTATTTCTGAGCTGCGGTGGTGCAGTGGTCAAGTACAGTATTACAGGCTACTTCAGCTGACTGCTGGCTGCCTGCAATTTGGCAGATCGAATCCCAACAGGTTCAAGATTGACTCAGCCTTCCATCCTGTTGAGGGCCCAGACTCTGTAACCCGCTTAGAGACGCCTGTAAAGCACTGTAAAGCAAAGCAACATAGAAGTCTTAAGTGCTCTTGCTATTTCTGGGACTTGAAGCTACACTTCTCGTAAAGGTAATAGTTCCCCTCGCACATACGTGCTACTCATTTCCAGCCTCTAAGGGGCTGTGCTCATCTGTTGCAAAACCGAAGAGCCAGCACTGTCCGAAGATGTTTCCGAGGTCATGTGGATGGCATGACTAAACGCCAAAGATGCCGGAACGCTGTTACCTTCCCACCAAAGTGGTCCCTATTTTTCTACTTGCGTTTTTTGCATGCTAGGTTGGCAGAAGCTGGAACGAGTAACGGGAGCTAGGGATTCGAACCGCCAAACTACTGACTTTTCTGATTGACAAGCTACTGCCACCCAAAATCCTACCAGTCTTGGATTTGACCGGTGATCAGCCTTTACGTTGAGATCCTTCTCATCTCTAGACTCTTTCCAAGTCCCGTGGCAGTGATTTCCAAACAAGAGCTAGTAGATGTGAAGATGTCTCTGTTGAGGCATTTTGTAACCTCTCTAGCTGTGCTGTCACCACCACAGGAAGTACGGATGTCTCAACTGAAAGAAGAAGCCGTTGCTAGAAAGAGGTCCCTGGACCTCCCAGGAAAACTGAAGGATCAGAATGAGACATTGAACACACTTCTTCATATTTGCAATCAGGACACCAGCTGGGGATGGCTTCCCATTTCAATTGGATTGTATTTTATGCTCTTCTTCTTCTTTGTCTTCTTCGTCTTCTTTGTCTTTTTTTTTTTATTGGCCAAGTGTGATTGGACACACAAGGAATTTGTCTTGGTGCAAATGTTCTCTGTTTACATAAAAGAAAAGATATATTTGTCAAGAGTCAACAATCATAAAGTACAACACTTAATAATAGTCAGAGGGCACAAAAAGCAATCAAATCATACTAGGAAACAGTCAATATAAATCATAAGGATACAAGCAACAAAGTTACAGTCATACAGTCGCAAGTGGGAGGGGATGGGTGATAAAGAGTGGTGAGAAAATAGTAGTGCAGGCTTTGTAAATAGTTGAACAGTGTTGAGGGAATTATTTGTTTAGCAGAGTGATGGCATTTGGGGAAAAACGGTTCTTGTATCTAGTTGTTCTGGTCTGCAGTGCTCTATAGCATCGTTTTGAGGGTAGGAGTTGAAACAGTTTATTTCCAGGATGTGAGGGGTCCGTAAATATTTTCACAGCCCTCTTTTTGACTCATGCAGTATACAGGTCCTCTATGGAAGGCAGGTTGGTAGTAATTGTTTTTTCTGCAGTCCCAATTATCCTCTGAAGTCTGTGTCTGTCCTGTTGGGTTGCAGAGCGAAACCAGACAGTTATAGAGGTGCAGATGACAGACTCAATAATTCCTGTGTAGAACTGTGTATCAGCAGCTCCTTGGGCAGTTTGAGCTTGGGGTTGATGACTTCGCTTCCTATGAGAACTCTGGAGTTATCTCTGGGTTTATGGATCCAGGAGAGCCTTCAGCACTGAGACACTCCCCATGGGAAGTTTTAATACGCAGTCCTTGACTTACAACGCTTCATTTAGCAACCCAAGTTGACAACGCCCACTGAAAAAAGTGACTTATGACCGTCTTTCACAGTTGCAACCTTTGCAGTATCCCCACAATCATGTGATCAAAATTCAGATGCTCGGCAATCGGTTCATACTTCCGACCATTGCAGCCAGGGGCGGGCTTCAAAAATGTTAGCAACAGGTTCTCTGCCCAGTTGCGGATAGGCGGGCCTTGGTGGGTGTGGCCTAGTTGGCCTCCTGCACAAATATGTGTGTGGGAGTCACGTTTCTGGCCTCCAGGAACGTCTGCAAGGCCTGTTTTTCACTCTCTCCGGGCTCTGGAGGCTTTTGTGGAACCTCTGGGAGGGCAAAAACTGCCTCCCTGGGCTCCGGAGGACCTCTGGAGGACAGAAACAGGCCCGTTGAAGGCCTTCCCAAACTTCCGGGAGGCCTGTTTTTCGCCAAGCCTCCATGTGGACCCTGTACTTACCTGGGATCCAACATGGGCCATGTGGGGGCTCTTAGGAGGGCCAAGGGACAGCAGGCGGGGCCAACCAGTTGTTGTAACTCCTGGTTTGCCGAACTGGCCATAAAATTAGCTACCTGTTCAATGATACTGGTTCACCTGAATTGAGGCAAACCAGTAGCAGCCCACCGCTTGTTGCAGCATCCCGGGGTCATGGGATCAACTTTTGCGACCTTCCTGATGAGCCAAATCAATTGATAAGCCAGATTCATTTAACCACCAGATTAGTAACTGATGAACTGCAGTGAGTCACTTAACATCTGCAGCAAGAAATGTCGTAAAATGGGGGCAAAACTCATGAATGTTAATCTGTTAATACCACTTTATAATGCCTTGGTAAGGCCACACTTGGAATACCGCGTCCAGTTTTGGTCACCACGATGTAAAAAAAGATGTTGAGACTCTAGAACAGGGGTCTCCAACCTTGGCTCCTGGAAGCCTGGCGGACTTCAACTCCCAGAATTCCACAGCCAGCTGGCTGTGGAACTCTGGGAGTTGAAGTCCACCAGGCTTCCAGGAGCCAAGGTTGGAGACCCCTGCTCTAGAAAGAGTGAAGAGAAGAGCAACCAAGAGGATTAGGGGACTGGAGGCTAAAACATATGAAGAACAGTTGCAGAAACTGGGTGTTATGCCCCTGGTGGAGACTGACTCTGAGGGAGAGGAGGAACAGCCGACAGGGAGTGGAAGTGTGGCTCCGGAGGTTGTGAAGGAGGCTGGGGAAAGGCAGAGTCCAGCTGAGCAGTCAGAGGAGGACCCAGGCGCATCCCCTATCCATCCTAGGACATGCAGGGAGGAGAGGATCAGGGAGAAATGTGGTCTCCTTGGGAGGAGAGGGCTGTGATCCTCTTCATGGACTGCAGCTGTGACAACTGAATTAGAGTTTGGACCTGCGTACTGGCAAAGGCTGGAAATAAATCGTGTAAATATCTCTAGTTTATAGTTCCTCTCTGAGTCTGGAGTCCTTCCCAGCGTGTATTATCCTTGGACATTCTCCAGCCCTTACCTTGCCTGGTTTGTGTTGCTTTTTTCCTTCTTCGTGTAACTGTGTGGGAGTTTTTGTTTTGTCTTCCTTCAAAGATATTCAGAGCAAACTGAAGGAATAAAAAGGGCTTCACCTGTTTTCTGTGACTGTGTTTGTTTGTATCCCACCCTGGGCCATCACACTGGGTATGTCTAGTTTGATGTAAAGAAAGACCAGGGGTGACATGATAGCAGTGTTCCAATATCTCAGAGGCTGCCACAAAGAAGAGAGGGAGACAAGCTATTCTCCAAAGCATCTAAGGGCAGGACAAGAAGCAATGGGTGGAAACTAACCAAGGAGAGAAGCAACTTAGAATTAAAGAGAAATTTCCTGACAGTTAGAACAATTAATCAGTGGAACCACGTGACTCCAGAAGTTGTAAATGCTCCAACGCTGGAAGTTTTTAAGAAAAGATTGGACAACCTTTTGTCTGAAGAGCTATAGGGTTTCCTGCCTAAGCAGGGGGTTGGACTAGAAGACCTCCAAGGTCCCTTCCAACTCTGTTATTCTGTTAAATGTTTCACTTAAGAAGAGAAATTGTGAGCTCAATTGTAGACCTAAGTCTGGGGTTACTTGTATTTCAGTTACAGCTAGCCAGAAGTCATCTTTGGACAATTATTCAGAATTGCTATTGTATCTTACAATTAATGATTGAAACTATGATCTATGATATACTGTATGGTCTATCACTTTGTTGTTTGTATATACACTGAGAGACAAATTCCTTATGTGTCCAACCACACTTGGCCAATAAAGAATTCTATCCTATTACATCTTGGGCTCAAGAGCTCATAGTATCTATGAAGTTTCTCGATCATTCAGGTCAAGGGTCTCCAACCTTAGCAACTTTAAGCCTGCCAGGTCTTCAACTCCCAGAATTCCCAAGCTAGCTTAGTTGGCTGGAGAATTCTGGGAGTTGAAGTCCTCCAGGCTTAAAGTTGCCAAGGTTGGAGACCTTGGGTCATGATTCAGGTCATGATTGTCCCAAAGTTGCTTTTCCAAAAGTCAATGGGACTTTTTTTTTTTTTTTTTTGGTTTTTTCCTTGAAAACGTTTCACTCCTCACCCAAGAAGTTTCAGTTCTAAAGTGAAGAAGCTTCTTGGATGAGAAGTGAAAAGTTTTCGGGAAGGGGGGACTTAAGAAAGTCCAATTGCCTTTTGGAAAAGCTGTAGGGACCAAAATCTCACAGTGTTTTGACAGAGCTCTGACTGCAATAATTCTCTGTCTGTTGGGTCTGAGCAGATACTAGATAACAACCCTTTGCAGTGAGTGGTTTTAGAAAAAGCAGATATTCTGCAGCTTCTGAATGTTGTTGCAAGCTACTATCAGCCACAGATAAAGAAGAGGCGCTCTCTCTTTTCTTTGAAAACCTTTGCCATGAGAAACCGAAGGAGGAATGCCAAATCTTTTCAGAGAAGTCAAAAGGATTCAGAGCCAAGTTGCTTTTTTCTTGGAGCTTCCTGTCTTGTTGACATGCCTTCCAGACTCTCAGCAGGTTTCCTTCAATAGTTCCATCTGTTCATCTACTGTTCAGGCCTGAAATGGATTTGAATCTGTAGGCCAGTGACTTTGAACCTCTGACCCTTGTTTCCACCGAGTATGTGAAGCTTTAGTCCGTGGAGCGGGAGGTGGTGGGAATATTGTATGCCTGGGGCTGGGAGTTTGCCTCCAATCTGCAGGACACCAGCAGAACTTCCAAAAGTTTGACTGATCAAAAACAACAACTAAGAAATGGACCTTCTGACACGCAAGGAGCTCCATGCTTTAGCTTCAAACTGTTTATTTGGAGCTCCTCAGAGGGTCCTCTTTGCAGGCTAGATAATGCATGGAAGGCTGGATGTGATCTGGTTTCCAATGGGAAGCGTCATTTAAATTCACAGGAACTCGGCCCACTTCATGGCCCCAGCAGCAGAAAAAGCCGCCCAGTCTATTGTGCCCTTTTCTATGGGCTGGATTGAGAGCCTGGCTCGACTTGGGGGGGAGGGGGGGGAACCACTCTTCTAGGTCTTAAGAAACACCCAGGGTTTAAATTTAAGCTTTAAATTTCTCTTTCTAGGTGGATGAGATCATGCTGACTCTGAAGCAAGCTTTTAGCACGGCAGCTGCCTTGCAGAATGCCAAAACCCAGGTCAAACTCTGCGAGGCCTGCCCGATGCACTCCCTTCACAAGCTATGCGAGAGGATTGAAGGTTAGCCAGGTTTGAAATCTTGCGTATTGTAACTTTATTGTCCCTTTGAATGCACACTAATTGGCATATATTAAAGTGAAATTTTGTGGCATACAGCTCTCAAAGTCACCACCTCCAATATATGCTACATAAACATGACTGACTGACTGACTATCTATGCATATTCCCACATATATTACATGACATAGAGAAACAACATCATCTTCTTCGGATGTATATACATAGCAAGAAAAAAGAATCTTGCTAGTTAACTAGACAGATGGCCAAGGGAACAAAGCTGTTATAGAATCTGGTAGTCCTACTAGAAATACTTAGAAAAATCCTCCTCTCCCAGAAGGGAGCAACAGAAACAGAACTTAAAGTGAGTCTGTGGGGTCTGTAACAATGTTTTGAGCTCCAAGAACATATTACTTATAAGCAGTATCCTGAATAACGGGAAGTGAGCTTCCTATAGACTTCTCCATTGTCCTCACCACTCTCTGTATGGACTTTCTATCTGAAGCGCTGCTGCCACCAAACAGTGATGCAGTTTGTTAAAACGCTATCAAATGTGCCTCTATAAAAAGTGGCCAGGAGAGAAGGAGAAAGATGCTCTCCTCATCCGATGCAGGAAATGCAGATGCTGGTTTGGATAAATGTAAGAATAGAGGTGCTTCTGCTCTCTTAGCAAAAGAAAGTGATGTCTTTCATTCCCATTGTGCTTGGGTCCAGACGGTGTGATAATCTCTCCCTAGAAGCTCTTCTTGCGAGATCAGACCAGGTCTTCCTAGCTCAGTTCATGCTTTAGTCTGGGCTTCACTAACTAGCTGTGTTAATTAAATAACAGCATGACACGCATAGTGTACATTTTTGTGTACTGCTTTTACAGCTTTCATTCAAAATTGTAACAGAATAAATCGGAGAATCAGGGCCTAACTTTCTTTGAAGGACCTCTCTCCTCTTTTGACTTGTTGGTGAAGGACTGGGCCATTGTTTATTTTTATTTTTTTACTAAGAGGTCCCCAAAGATTTGCTCTCCTTTCCCAATTCTGACATGCTTGCTTTGTGGACTAGAAACATGAATGTTTTCCAAATACGGCCACATCATCCATTTAATACAAGGGCTTTAATGTTCATTATCATGTTTGATTATCCTAAACATCCTTTTGAGCCTTGAGTTTGTGTGAAGTGTTCAGAGAAAGGTTATCTCTTACAGTCCACAGAAATTTCCTTGTGTGTTGATTGGTTTGTCTCGGAGAGTGTGTCATGCCCCATGTCAGAGTCTGAGTCTGAGGAGGAAGATGAACAGCTGACAGGGAGCGGGAGTTTGGCTCCATTGTCTGTGGAGGAGGCTGGAGAAGGGAAAAGTCCAGCTGGGCAGAACAGGGGAGAAATAGAACAAGGGAGAGGGAGTTCAGAGGAAGACCCAGGCCCACCCCCTCTTCATCCTAGGTCACACAGGGAGGAATGGTAAAGAGAACAACATGGGTTGCATGGCTTATGGGGGAGGAAAGGGCCCTGATTCCCTTCATTAGCCACAACTGGGAAGACAGTTGATAAGAAAGACAGACTACGTGCAGCAGGCTGCTGGGAGCAAATGTAACTTTATCCTGTGTTGTCGTGGCTTATCTGTGTTCCTGGTGTCTTCCCAACCATGTGAGTTTTGCCGTGCCTTCAAGTCTGAAATTCTTGCTCCTACCCTGCCAAACTAATTACTTCACTTTGGCTTGTTTGGACTTTAAGGTACAGTTTGTGTAGCTCATGTTTTGGACTTCATTTTCTGCAGTCAAAGGAGATTTTTTCTCCAGCCATAAGGTAACCTGGATTTTGGGGGCAAAGTTGTAGATAATAAAGGGACTCTTATTGCTTATCTGACTATGTTGCCTTTGTGCCACAGCCTGGGTCATCACAGAGCGAGTAAAAACATTCCTTATTGGTTAGCTGATGGGTGATGGGATCAATAGATTTTTTTTCATCTGTGATAACCCAGAGTGTGCACAAACATAACAAAATCCAGAACATAAATAATTGTCTTTTAATGCCTCCAACTTGGCCCCACTGTTCAATAATTCTCGATTGGAGATAAAACTTATTCAAAAATAGTCTTCAAAAGAAAGTAATACAGTCTGAACTTAATGAGCAAATAGAGGTGAAATAAAAACCCCAAACAAACTACAATGAAGGAAATTCCACAACACACCAAGATAAATAATTACCAACTGCAAGGAGATAACAAGGCACAGTCTGTTGGAAGGACACCACCAAGATAACTTCAGCCCAAAAACGCTTTGCTTCTAGCAACACTGTGTTTTAACTGTCCCTCTTATATACTATTCTCCCCAGCTGCAACCAATGAAGGGGATCATGGCCGCTTCCTCTCTCATAAGCCAAGTTGTTTCCTTCTCCATTCCTCCCTGCATATTCTAGGATGCATAGGGGATGGGCCTGGTTCTTCCTCTGACTGCCCAGCCAACCTCTGCCCTTCCCCAGCCTCCTCCACAACCTCTGAAGCCACACCTCCACTCCACTGTCGGCTGTTCCTCCTCTCCCTCAGAGTCTGACTCTAACAAGGGCATGACATCATCATTCTTTGGTAAAAGTGTGAGAATAACACTTAATTCAACTTGAGAGATGCCTTTTAGTCATACGGGTCATCCTCGGCTTACAGCAGTTTAATTTAGTGTCTGTTTGAAGTTACGACAACACTGAAAAAAAGCAACTTATTTTCACACTTATAACCATTGCAGACTCCCCATGGTTACGTGACTTACATTTGGATGCTTGACAACTGAGTCATATTTATGACGGTTGCCTTTTGTGACAAGCAAAGTCAATGGGGAACCCAGATTCACTTAACAACCGTGTTGCTAATTCAAGAACTGCAGGGATTCACTTAACCAAGTGGCTATACATGTCGTAAAATAGGGCAAAACTCACTTAAAACAGGGCTCAATTGTGGTTGTAAGTTGAGAACAACCTGTATTTCCACTGTATGGGTAGCAGGTCTCAGTGATAAAACTACATCTAAGGTATTTTGCCAATGAAGCAGGAATGTTTACCTATTTCTGTTTACTTCCTTTATTTCCTATAATTATCAATGTTTATTTCGGAAAGCACATATTTGGTGATCAGCCCCCTCTGGTGGGCAAAGCCATAAAGCCACCCAGGTTGTGTAAAAATCCAGCATTGAGTGGGAAAAAATGTTCCCCACCGAAGCTTCCAGTTTATTTTTATTTGTCAATTGCTTACAAGATAATAGGTATAAGTAAAAACATAGTTATGAATACATGGATATATATAAGAAAAAAATATATATAAAAGAAACAATAGTTGTTGCTCTAGTGCAGAGGTCTCCAAACTTGGCCACTTTAAGACTTGTGGACTTCAACTCATAGCCAAGCATGGCTGTAGAATCTGGGAGTTGAAGTCCACAAGTCTTAAAGTGGCCAAGTTTGGAGACCTCTGCACTAGTGAGGCAGAGTTCAAAACGGATTATGTTTTGTTCTTCAATAAAATGTGTTTGCAGAAGGGACAGGCTAGTGACAAGCTCTCTTTGATTTCCAACAAAAAAGAGAATAGCCAGGTTTTCTCAGATTTGAAAAGATGCAAAGCTAGGGTTTCATTCTTTTTCTTAAAAAAAAAAAAGTTAAAATAGATTGCAGCCTCCGAGGAAGAGAATGGCAAAATATCTAAGAAAGTTTTCACGTGCTTCTGAAAACTTGTTTCGGTTGCTGGCACTAAATGATATTTTAAAGTACTGTGTCATTTCACATAAGATCTACTTGGACAAAGGCTCCTCTGTCAAAGAGCGGTAGTGATGACAGGTGTGTTCACCTGTATGAAAACGTGGTAAAGAATATCTGCTTCTGGGCGGGGCTCTGAGCATAGAAACATGAGGTCTTCTCTCCCAGATTTTTGAAGTATGCCCCAAATAATTAAGATACTTCATATAAGCCAAACTCAGAGTTCACCTTGGCCAAGGTGAGGTCTGTAAAACAAGCAACTTTAGCTTGTAGCTTCGGGCTATTTGGGAGTCTAGTTATATCCTTAGATGGAAATAGCTTGATTAAAAAAAAACCATATTCTTTCCTCCTCTCTTGTCTGATTGGATTTATAAAAACGATGATTTTAAAGATAAACAAGGAATGTATGTGGGGTGGGAGATCTTCTTAAAACCTGTTCAGCAGAGGCTCTTCCATTCCAGAGCTGATGGTCAATACTGCGGAGATATCTCTGCATGTTGTTCCCAATCACCATCTCCTCAATTCCTTCTTTGGGAGTGAAGGTGCCATGCTATTCAGGGCAATGCCCACCACCTCTGGGGACCTTTTGTTGGTAGCCAAATCAACCTAGCGAGGAAGGGGAGAGGGTTGGGTTGAGCTTCCATCAAGCCATTGAGGAAGAGGGACGTAGAGCTCTGTTCAGAGGCCTTGAATGGCGGGGTGGCCTGTCAGCCTCCGGCCCTTCCAGCAGTTGAATCAGAGGAGGAGGAGGGATGGAGCCAGAGCCAGCCCCAAGGCAACCTGAGAGCTCCAGTGGTGAAGAGGGAGTGGAGCTGTCCAAGATAGAGACAGAGGCAAGCCTTGGCCATCCGTCAGCCTACAGATGGAGAGTCAACAGCCTTCAGGTCTGGAGGTGGCTGATGAGGAAGAGGAGGAACACCTGGGTCCAGTGCCTGACACGCAGATGCATAGGAGGCAGAGGAAAGGAGAGCAGTGAAAATCTATGGGCCGATCCTTGGGATTGAAGAGCCACCGCTGCTAGTGAAGCTCCAACTTAGCTCTGGGGATAAAAGTCAAGAGACAGAGATGAATAGGTGTGGCAGACAACTATTTATCTCCCCGCTGAACCGACTTGTTAGCCTGCTGTGTGAGAGAAAGAGACTTTTTTTTGCCAGGGCTGCTGGCACTCCTAATAAAAGGAACATTTGTTTAACTACAGAGGGTTTGTCATTGTTATGGCCCTCCAGCGGCTAGCAGAGCTGGCAGCAGAGTTGGACCATGAGGAGGTTGGGGAGGAGCATGGGCCAGTCCTGGAGGCTGAGGAAAGCTCGGACGAGGGCTCTGCGTCAGAGGCAGAGATGGGCCCAGGGCAGGCTGGCAGTCATCAGTTGCCTTTGGAGTCAGATAGCAGTAAGGCTGGGGAGCAGCTGGAGCCGGTTCCAAGCTTACACATGCGCATACGCAGAGCTGCCAAAAGAAAATAACAATTACGAACTAAGGGTCGACGTGGGAGTAAAGCCAAAGGTGGACGGTGAATGGCCCCTCCCACAGGGATTAAAAGAGGAGCAAGGGGGCTTTTGCAGGAAACAATTAATTTGTTAGCTCATTGCAGCAGTATGAAGATCTGTCTCAGAGATTCTGTGCTGAGTCCTTCCTTGTCAGCATTGTGTTTGAAAATATTTACTTGGTAGCTCTCCAAGCTAGATAAGGTCTGTGCTCCTAATTACACCTTTGAAAGACTGGTTTGCTAGGCCTTTGGCTGAATGTGAATGCAATAAGTATACCTTCATTTAATAAAAGGGGATTTGCCAGGACAAAAAGTCTGCTTAGTGCTTTTGGGGGAAGCCTAGGTCAGAACAGTCGTGTTTGGGACCTGGGTCAGAACAAATGGCTAAGTGGGGAGACAAAGGTCTCCTGGCTCAAAGGGCTGGTAGGCATCTGGGAGGCAAGGGCATTGACGGGCAAGGCAAGGCATTGAAGGTTTGGTAGAGGTTGTGTGGATTTCAGTGGTCACACTTTAGCTGAATCTTGTCTTTCTGACTGCAGAGAAGAGCCCGTGAGGGCTTCACAGTGAGTAAAACCTATCTTGAAGCCCAACGACCTCTCTTCTTTCCCTCTGAAGGACTTTATCCACCAAGAGCCAAGCTTGTCATTCAGAGGCACCTGTCCTCTCTCAGCGACAACGAGCAGGCGGACATCTTCGAGCGTGTTCAGGTAATAAGGGATCCCTCTCCCCACTCAGATTCGGTACCAGGGATGATCTCTGCGTCAGCGTTCCACCAAACCTCCATTCCTACCCAATAAGTCTGAGACAGACGTCTCTCAAAAGTTCCTTTCTATTTGGATAGCAATTGACACAACTGTGGAATCCCGAATCTGAAAGTCCCGGGTTTCCTTACGATAAGTAAAAACAACAAATCCATCCCCTGTACCCATCACCACATCACATGGCCCAATCACCATCCATCCCAAGCTAAGACTTCCTCTCACTTATGCACAACACTACCTGACCTTGAATTAGAAAAAGAATGTTGAATTAGAATTAGAAAAAGAAATTCACTTCAGGAGTTCTTTCCCTTAGCACAGGGGTCTCCAACCTTGGCTCCTGGAAGCCTGGCGGACTTCAACTCCCAGAGTTCCACAGCCAGCAAAGCTGGCTGTGGAATTCTGGGAGTTGAAGTCCACCAGGCTTCCAGGGGCCAAGGTTGGAGACCCCTGCCTTAGCATATTAACCTTTCTGAAACCCTGAGATAATCTGGTAGGCAGTCAGAACAGGGCGTCTAATCAAAAATATTTGCTTCTTTCCTTCCGTGATAGAAAATGAAACCGGTTAGTGACCAGGAAGAAAATGAGCTGCTGATTTTCCACTTGCGCCAGTTGTGTGAGGCGAAGCAAAAGACCCACATCCACATTGACGAGGCCCCGGTGGTGAGCGTCCCATCTTCTCTGGCTTCTTGGGAGCTTCCAAAGAGGCCCAGGAGGTCCTTCAGGAATTCCATTCTCCTAACGGTTCCCAATTCTTATCTGGAAACAGATGATGCAGGAATAGCAATAGCCCTTAGACTTATATACCGCTTCATAGTGCTTTTACAGTCCTCTGTAAGCAGTTTACAGAGTCAGCCTCTTGTCCCCAACAATCTGGGTCCTCATTTTACCCACCTCGGAAGGATGGAAGGCTGAGTCAACCTTGAGCCTGGTGAGATTCGATCTGCCAAATTGCAGGCAGCCGGCAGGCAGCAGAAGGAGCCTGCAGTACTGCGCTCTAATCACTGTGCCACCATGGCTCATTCCAATGGGGAAAGACTAGCAGTGTCTGTCTGGGTTAATTTTTGCTGCTGGGATCCATAAGGGTGGAAGGAGGACTAGATTTCCTTGAGTGTAGGAGCCTCTGTGGTGCAGTGGTTAGAGTGAAGTACTGCAAGCTACTTCTGCTGCCTGCCAGCCTACAATTTGGCAGTTCAAATCCCACCAGGCTCAAGGTTGACTCAGCTTCCATCCTTCCAAGGTCAGTAAAATGAGGATCCACATTGTTGGGGTCAATAGGCTGACTCTATAAACTTAGAGAGGGCTGTAAAGCACTGTAAAGTGGTGTATAAGTCTAAGTGCTATTGCTATTGCTGTAGTTGATTGGATGTTGAATTAGGAGCCCTGGTGATGCAGTGGTTAGAATGAGGTATTGCAGGTTGACTCTGCCTGCAGTCTGGAGTTTGATCCTGATCGGCTCAAGGTTGACTCAACCTTCCATCCTTCCGAGGTGGGTAAAATGAGAGCCCAAATTATTGGGGGCAATAGGCTGACTCTGCAAACTGCTTCGAGAGGGCTGTAAAAGCACTATAAAGCAGTATATAAGTGCGATTGCTGTCTCTCTGTCCCAGCCGGATTTGATTTAAATCAAGTACAGGGAGTTCTCAACTTATGAACATTTTGCTTAGCAACCCAGAGTAACACTGGTGTGGAACACAGATAGTCCTTGACTTACAACAGTTTTGCATAGCGACCGTCCAAAGTTACAACCAGACTGGAAAAAGTGACATATGACCATTATTTGTGACATATGACCATTATTTCACACTTACATTGCAGCATTCCTGAGGTAACGTGCTCAAAATTTAGACACTTGGCAACTGATTCATATTTGTGACGGTTGCAATTTTCCGGGGTCACATGATTCCCCTTTCGCAGCCTCCTGTCAGGTCATTTCAATGGGCAAGCCAGATTCCTTTGTCAATCATGTTAGTCATTTAATAAGCACCATGGTTCAATGACTGCGGCAAAAAAAGTCATAAAATGGACCCAAACTCACTTTACAACTGTCTCACTCAGTAACAGAAATTTTGGGCTGAATTATGGCCGTAAGCTGACGATTTACCTGTAAGGCCAGGTCCTTGCACTTATATTACTACCCCATAGCGGCCACAATTTACTATCAGGTGACCACAATTCAGGCACTTGGCAACCAACTCGCAATTATGACCAATTGTATGGTCCCGTGATTGCCATTTGTGGTATATTTTGCTAGTTTCTGACAAAAAAAAAAACCCACTCAATTTTGCAGAAACGGTTCACATTTAGTGACTATTGTAAAAAAAATGGCCATGAACGAGGGACTGATTTGATGGCAAGGACTTAATGATGAAAATTCCAGTCCAAATGTTGGTCTTAAAGTTGATGACTAAATGAATTTGTATTTGTGTCATCCTGATGTTGCATTTAAGCGGGTGACTCAGCCAAAAAAACCAAAGCAAAACCCTTTCATTTGAAATGGACGGAGAAAACGGCTGGACAAAACAGCCTTTTATCTCTTTTTGAAACCCAACCCTGACCACTTCCTGTGTTTATTATTTTTTTCTCCTTGGAATCAGTTTGGCAGTTGCATATTTTGGATCTCCGGCAGTTGCCAGTATTGATAACGATGGTTTATCTTCATCGTACAGAACACATCTAATAGTACAATCCCAGAAAACACCACGAGCAGTGGAAGATTCACCCTGGATATCCTGAAGAACAAGGCCAAGAAATCCTTAACCAGCTCTCTAGAAAACATCTTTTCCAGGGTGAGATCAATTGCTCAGAGGGAGTAAAACAGCGGATAAAGTCATTTTTAAACTGTTTTCACTTGTCAGATTAGTTCCTCTGTGGGTGGTGAGGAAGCAAATGGCATATCAAATGTTTCACAGCACCTTTCCCCCCCCCCCCCCAAATCAAAGTTCTCATATCCTAGAAATTGTGAATTGCTCCGTTCCCTTTGAAACTGCTATTTTCAAACTGCTCAGTGTTCTGAAATCACAACTTCGGAATTTGCCTCTACTTCTGTAAATTCGGAATTTAGCTTTAAAGAACGGTTGTGGGAATTGGGCATCTCTAATCTGGTGAAAAGAAGGACCAGGGTGACACGATAGCAGTCTCCCAATATCTCGGGGGCTGCCACAAGGAAGAGGCTATTCTCCAAAGCAACAGAAGGCAAGCCAAGAAACAATGGGTGGAAACTAAACAAGGAGAGAAGCAACTTAGAACTAAGGAGAAACTTCTTGACAATTAGAAAAATCGATCAGTAGAACGCCAGAAGTGGTGAATGCACCAAACACTGGAAGTTTTTAAGAAGAGATTGGACAATTATTTGTCTGAAATGGTTATAGATTGCCTGCCTGACTAGGGGGTTGGACTAGATGACCTCCAAGCTCCCTCCCAACTCCGTTGTTATGTTCTGTTTTTCTGAATTCAAAAGAGTGTGGAAAAAAACGGGGCACTTCTCAACTCAGGATATTGTTGAACGACGCTATCTGCTCTGACAAATCACAACATTGGCTTCCTTTCTCCTTAATGGATTATATTTGGCTTTCCCCAAGATTCCTTTCTCCTTAAAATATTATACTCGGTTTTTCTCCTTGCCTCTCTATAGGAGTAGAAAGCTCTAAGGTCACCCACTTAGCTTTCATGGCTAAGGTACCAGTGGTGGGATTCAACTGGTGTAACAACCGGTTTGGTGAGCGGTGCATTTGAAAACGGCTCTAAAACTTACCTTCCACTGCAGCTCCAGTGAGTAAAACAGCTGAAGCGCAGCGATCCGGTCTCCCATGCCTATCAGCTGGGCTTCCAACAAAGGAAATACAGGACAGACTAGCGCAGGGGCAGGGGGACAGGACCAACTCATCGCCGGAACTACCGGTTCGCCCAAACCAGTCTGTACCAGCTGAATCCCACCCCTGGCTAAGGTGGGACTATAGCTACTGCTTTCAAGCCTGGTGTTTTAACCACTGGACCAAACTGGTTCCTGGGGGCCTTTTTGCCAGGACAGGAATCGCAGAGGCAGGAAATGGGTGCCACCCAGTGGGTATCTTGTGTGTTGCAGGGAGCCAGCCGCATGCGTGGTCGCCTGGGGAGCACGGAGAGCTTTGAAAGGTACAACCATCTCACTTCTGACAAAGTAAGTACCAAATGGATGGAAGCACCTACGGTAGAACCTGTTGCAGAAGAACCAAAGGCATTGTTTACCTTGTTTTTAATCACAGGTAGTCCTCAACTTGCAATTGCTCCCTTAGTGACCTTTTGAAGTTGCAACAGCAGTAAAATAAAAAAAAAAAAGTGGCTCATGGCCATTTTTCACAGTGATGACTGTCGTAGCCCTCCCCATGGTCATGTGATCAGAATCTGGACACTTACAATGGTAGCAGTGTCCTGGGGGGCACGGGGTCCCTTTTTAGGACCTTCTGACCAGCAAAATCAATAGGGCAGTCAGGTTCACTTAGCGATGACATTGCTGACATAACAACAGCAGCAATTCACTTAACAACTGTAGCAAGAAAGATCATACAATTGGGTAAAACTCACTTAATGACCATCTTGTGTACAGACAGAAATTTTGAGTTCACTTGTGGTTGAAAATTGAGGACTGGAAGCAAATATGTTTATGGAGGATTCACTAACTTGACCAAATCTATATTTGGTATTATATGAGCAATACTGGAATGGACTTCTTCTTGTTTCTGTTCTGACCAAGTCTTTCTGAGACTGGAATTAAGCACACGCTTAGTTAAAACAACTCTTGTTTTATTTCAACGCTGGGAATTATGTTCATTTCCAGCCTGTAATGAGTCCCAAACAATCCCCTCGAGATAAGCACCCACCTTTCTCTCCTTTGAATTGTTGCCAACAACTAAAGTGCCAAATGAACTATAAAAAACCAACTGAGTTACAAAGTCCACACAGAGCTTCAAGGTTTAATCTGAACAGAGTGAATGACTTTGCTTCCTGCAAAGGTTTCTCTACCTTTGCACTTTCTTTATACCTTATGGGAGGGGCAATCACCTCCCAGCCTTACTCCCGAGTTGCCTCTTTTGTCTCAGCTGCTCTTGCCTTCTAGCAGCTCTGCACACATGCGCACTGGAAACAGGCTCCCCTTCTTCCTCTGCCTTGCTGTTCCCAGACTCCGGAGGCTCTGGAGTCAGCACCCCACTCCCAGATGGTCCTGGCCCCATCTCTGCATGGGATGCAGGACCCTCATCTGAGTCCTCTCCAGACTCCTGGACTGGACCCCATTCTTCCCCACTGTCCAATTCTGCTGCCGTCTACACAGGCTGCCAGCGAACCACAACACTGTCATTGGACGTTGGCGATCGTGTTGCCAATCCTATTTTCATCAACAGCCCCATGAAAAAATGCTTCTGAGTTTTGTCCAAACCAATCCCATAGAAGCCATGATGCTCTTCTTCTTCTACCTGGACCTCACTTGCCTTCAATCTTCCCATGGAGGATTAAGTGAAGGATGCCTTATTTTTCCAGGTGTCACATCACAGGTCTGAAATATTCTAACTTTTGCTTTTTTTTATGGTTTTGATGATTTCCTTTGGCTTTCCCACGCGGCTGATCATTTCCTCATTTCTAATTTTATCGACCCAACTTATACGTAACAGGCCGCCAGTAAATCCACATTTCATAGGCTTCTATTGGAATGGTCGAACGCTATTTAAAGCTCTGAGGGAAACTGGAAAAAGTCTGACCCCCCTTCAGCTTCTTTGCAACTTAACCAGTAAAATGCTCAGTTAATGAGTTACTTAGCAAGATGGCAGTTTCAGGCTCCTTTGTGGTTGTAAAGTGAGGACTCCCTGTGTTTATTATTTTTAAAACATTAAAGAGAATAACTAGGAGGAAAGTAAATCATAAAAACTCCAGGCTTTCTCCTGTCGGCATAAGCATGGAGAGTGTCTGAGGGGGGATGATCTTGTGCTAAGCAGGGTGTGAATGGTACCCTTTCCGCTTATTTCCTGTGGAAACGCTTTCTCCTCTGTTACTCCTACAATAGGGATTTCCCATTCTCCTCCCCTTCCCCAGGATATAAATCCAGGGCTGTTTGTGTGTGGTTTTCAATGATCCTGCCAGGTTATCCGAAGGGGAGCTCTTATCAGAGTGCAGTTTGGACAAGACAGGGAAATCCTCTCGGGCCCCAGGTCCAGGAACCAGGCCGAGGGGCCAGCTTTGGTGAGGAGGTGGGCTTCTGGCTCGCTTCCTCTTCTTCTTCCTCTCCCCACCCCAGATGGTCCTCTAGTAAATGTTTGGACACCCTGGGCTATGTTGAATGTGGGCAGAGTTCTCCCTCCCGCGAGCAAAGTGGTTGATGTGTTTTTTTCTTAAGCTTCAAGAAACGCCTGTGTGAGGAGAGCCGCCTCTCGTGTTTTGTGGGGGAGGTGCGTAGACGGTGTGGGTGGCAAGGGAAGCACTTCATTCTTGTCTGTGGGCTTCTAGGACTGCTCCTCTGGGGACTCCCCACCTTCCACACCTCCGGCGTCTCCTGTCGCCTTGGCCAGACACCCGTTTCCCGAAGAGGACTCCGACTCTCCCCAGTTCAGAAGACGCGCCCATACTTTCAGCCACCCGCCCTCCGCCTCCAAGAAGAGGATCACTTTCCAGAATGGACGATCTCAAAGCGTCTGGTCGCCCCTCCTGAGGCAAAACTCGGCCGAACAGAGCAGGTAAGTTAGGCTGGGGGAGCCAAGGGACTTTCTTTAGAGCAGGGGTCTTCACACTTGACAGCTTTAAGACTTGCGGACTTCAACTCCCAGAATTCCTCCTCCAGTCCTGTTAGCTCAGGGATTCTGGGAGTTGAAGTCTGCAAGTCTTAAACTTGCCAAGTTTGAAGACCCCTTGGTTTAGAAGATAGGCTGGCTAGATGCCCACCTGGGAAGCCTCCTGAAGTCCTTGGCTCAGGAAGGCCAGGGTTGCCTTCAGAATGCAGATGGCCTGAAGTTGGGATGGGATGGTTGCAATATATTTTAAGTAGCCAGGTGCCCAGCTCCCAGCAGCTCTCTTGGGAGGGATATATGTTAATCTCCTTATAAAAATGATACTTGAAAATATCAAATAACAGTCTAACAGAGTCGTGGAGGTCTTCTAGTACAAAATTGGTCAAAATTAGTCATTCATATATATGTGTATGTGTGTGTGTGTATGTATATATATAATTTTTAATGTAGTCATTTCATCTTCAGTTTTGAACAGTGTGTTGTCTCGGTACAAATATCTTTGTTAAACAATAATCAAAATTAAACATCCTTCATTACATGAATATTAATTCTGCAATATTTAACATAGTAATGGGTCCAGCATTAATTAGTCTTCGAGGTACAAAATCAGTCATTGATCCTGTGCACCGAGACAGTTGTGACTGGTTTAAAATGAAGGGAAAATAAGTCATTTCCAAAATCCTATGTATTTAAATCTCAGGGACCCTGGAGGTCTTCTAGTTCAAAATTAGTCTAGGTTCAACATTGATCATTGACTCTATGCAGTGAACCAGGTGTGACTAGTTCAAAATGAAACAGTCATTTCCAAGATTCTATATATTTAAATCTCAGCCATGAAAAATGTTAGAGAAGCAACTTAGAACTAAGGAGAAATTTCCAGAAGTTGTGAATGCTCCAACACTGGAAATTTTTAAAAAGATGTTGGATATCCATTTGTCTGAAGTGGTGTAGGGTTTCCTGCCAGGCAGGGGGTTGGGCTAGAAGACCTCCAAGGTCCCTTCCAACTCTGTGATTCTGTTAAATGTTTCACTTAAGAACAGAAATTTTGGGGGTTAGTTATGGCCACCTGTTATGGTAGGGTTACCTAAATGTCAGTTTCAGCTGGCCAGAAGTCAGCTTTCTATTATTCTATTCTATTATTTTGTCAGGCTGCAGAGGCAACTTTTGAACACCTTCAAACGCTGCTCCGTGTGAGGAAATATGGCGGGAGTTTTAATCCCTGCCTTGTTGACACACCGTCTGGCTTTCACAAGACCCAGAGGGGTTGACTCTTGTATGCAAAGATTCTCATGACATTGTGGTCTCCTCTGGGAATCTCCATTTCAGTGGGAGTCACTTCAATGGGACCTTTTCAAGGCTTTGTCAGCTGAAAACCTGAGACGTTGTGGATATTTAATTCTTACACCTCAGGACGGCACAAACCCTTAGTACCAAAAAAAGTAGGTTTGTCTCTAAAATGGCAAATTTTTCTCCCTTGTCAGGCTGAAATATCTCTCCAGGTTTGGGCAGGGATGGGTGAGAGTGCACAGGGAGTTTGGCAGTTCAGGTGCTACACGGCTTTTGGGAGACAGAAGTATCTTGGAAGGTTCTGAACCAAACAGAATAGCTCTGGAAGGGACCTTAACCATCTTCGATGCTCTTCTTTGCATTTTTCCACCCCCCAAAGTCTCAACATCTTTTTTTGTGATGTGGTGACCAAAACTGGGTGCAGTCTTCCAGGTGTGGCCTTACTAAGGCTTTATAAAGTGGTACTAGTATGTCATGTGATTTTGATTCTGTGCCTCTGTTTATACAACCAAGGATTGTATTAGCTTTTTTGACAGCTCCTGCACATTGCTGGCTCATGTTTAAATGACCATCCACTAGGATCCAAGGTGCCTCTCACCATTCAGATAACAGATAATCAGAGTTGGAAGGGACCTTATAGGTCATCTAGTTCAACCCCCTGCCCAATCAGGAGATCCTACATCATTTCTGACAGATGGTAGTCCAATCTCTTCTTGAAAGTCTCAAGTGATGGCACTCCCACAGCTTCCGAAGGCAACTTCTGTTCCATCGGTTGATTGTTCTCACTGTCAGAAAGTTCCTCCTTATTTCTAGGTTAAACCTCTCCTTATTCAGTTTCCATCCATTATTCCTTGTCTGGCTTTCTGGTGCTTTGGAAAATAGCTTGACCCCTTTCTCTCTGTAGCAGCCCCTCAAATATTGGAATTCAGGGAGTGTTTATCCCAAATTCTGTAAAAATCTGTATAGATTCTCAGCCAGGTCATGGTTATACCCAAGAGTGCTTTTTCACAAGGCAACTGGACTTTTTCTTTTGAAGGTTTTTTTCTTTCTTTCGAAGTTGTTTCACTTCTCATCCAAGAAGCTTCTTTAGCTCTGACAGGAGTGGGGAATGTCAGGATCCTGGAAAAACAACAACAACACTATACTGTCAAAGCTGAAGAAGCTTCTTGGATGAGAAGCAAAACATCTTCAAAAGAAAAACAAACGAACAAGGAAGTCCAGTCCAGATCCAAAAAACATTGCATCTATTTCTGAGGGAATAGGAACTTTCAGCAAGCTGCAGATTTCACTTCTCCAGAACGCTGCTTCCAGAACAGTTGAGAAATCAGTTTATTTGAAATGTGATCGCTTGGCCAGTGTCCTGCCTCTCTGCTTTGTTTATATTTTCTCAAGCTCAGGCTGCAGTCTTGCAGCGCCACAGGAAACCTGAGCCAGAATAGGGGTTAGATAGCCCAACAGCCCAGCATTTCTTCCTTTTGTCTTTGTCGCAACAAAGCTGGGCGCTCGCTGGCTCAACCAGCCCCTAATTAGAGCCGCAATTCTTGTGTCAGATGTTGCTTTTCCACGGGTTGTTTTTCTGGCATGGAAACCGTTCCTTCCAAGAATTGCTTAGCAGCGGGGGAGGCGGGGGGAGCTAAGAAAATGCTCTCCTCCCAAAAGTTATTCCTCATTTTAAAAGTGGAAATAAATCTTATTGCCCCATCCCCAGAAAAAGCCCAACAAATGCATTTTGCAGCAAAATAATAATAATAATAATAATAATAATAATAATAATAATAATAATAATAATAATAAAACCTGTGGTGAAATATTTATTCTTTGGAATTGTGTAAATATGCCTAGAATTACATGACCTCATCGTCCTGCCGAAAGTGACTGAATATTGTGTGCGTTCTCTCTCAACAAGCCTTAGCTCCCTGCACGCTGCAAACACACCACACCACAAAACCCCCAACCAAACATTATTGGTTCGGTACAAAGCAAACTGCACAATATCTGGAAACCCGTGTTCGGGTGTATGTATAAACATAAATCTCTGAGAAATATGCCATCTGCCAGGTAGCGACTCTGCCAAGTAATTTACACGCAATCCTTGGCCCACAACCACAACGGAGCACCAAATTTCCATTGCTAAATGAAACAGTGGTTAAATGAATTTTCCTCGATTTTACGGTCTTTCCTGCCACCGTTATTAAGTGAATCACTTAATCATTTGTTAAGTTAGTAACATGTTTTTTTTTTATTAAAGAGAATCTGGCTTTTCTAGATTCTGGCTTCCTTGTCAGAAGATTGCAAACGGTGATCCCATGATCCCAAGGACACATAAATACACGCCAGTTGCCAAGCATCTGAATTTTGATCAGGTGACCCTGGGGTGAAAAGCAGCCTTCAGTCACTTTTTCAGTGCTGTTGTAACTTTGGCCGTTATTTGAATGGTTGTAAGTGGAAGATTAGCTGTAATGACCAAGGGACTGCAGATCAGATGGATCTGAGAGCTAGGAAGTCATTTACGGGTCCTCCATTCAGTGCAAGACAACCCCCCCGTAAAGAGGGTTCAAGAGTTCAACCAACGTTTTTGACAATGACTGCACCTTCCTGGCGGCATTTATTCAATCACCCACTCTGCTACTGAGGAGAAGTTGAAGATCTGCGAAAGAAGCCACCCACCAACTCTTAATTCTACTTCAGGAACGCACAGCTAAACGTGGGATCAATCCTCTGGCTGCATTCTGGTGGGTGCCCACCCTCTTCGGTTTAGCAAACGCTCATATCCCCAGTTCAGTTCATTTGCAAATGTCCAACTTGCCATGGTGAACTTGCCATGGCCAATTTGCCATAGGACAATTCAACAAATACAAGTATGCATTGATGATGTTAACCTAGTTTGGGTATTGAAATGTCTGCAAGAAAACAGATAAGCTCAGAGGGCACCAAAGATCCCACAATCCCCCCTTTCCTCCTCCTCCTCCTCCTCCTCCTCCTCCTCCTCCTCCTCCTCCTCCTCCTCCTCCTCCTCCTCCTCCTCCTCCTCCTCCTCCTCCTCTCTGCCAGCCCCATTCCTTCTGGCACTGAATATATTGCCTCGTTTGGGTAATCTGCAAGAAAACAGGCAAGCCAAGGACTCTACAATTCCCCCTTACCTCCTCTTCCTCCTCCCTGCAAATCCCACTCCTTCAAGAACTGAAGATATTACCTAGTTAGGGCAATGAAACGTCTGCAAGAAAACGAGCAAGCTCAGAGAGTGCCAAGGACCCCTCATTTCAATCCTGAGCTACAAAGATTCATCTTTGTAAACAGAAGAATTAAATTAATTTCAATGGAACCACAGCTAATTATAATAATAAAATAAAGTCCACCCAGAAATTCAAGCGTTCACAATAATTTCGACGAAAATGTGGTCACCAATAATAAAAGGAACTGAAAGAAACAGTACGGCATTGAATTGTCCTGCAGTGAGTTGGCCCATGGCAAGTGGGCCGCGGTGTGTTGAACGCAGTGAGTTGGCTGTGGAGAGTTTTCCTAAACCTCATAGGTGTGCTCTTTCGGTGATAACGCCCCGTTGCAACTCAGGTTAACTCTGGCCTTTTTTGCAGTGGATGTAGATGAGAGATTGGGCCCAGTGGTGGGATTCAATTTTTTTTTTACTACTGGTTCTTTGGGTGTGGCTTGGTGGGCATGGCGTGGCTTGGTGGGCGTGGCAGGGGAAGGTTACTGCAAAATCCCATTCCTGCCCCACCCCACTAACCTGCTTTCCAGCTCCATTCTTCTGTGCAAGGCAACAAAAGAAGACCCAGCCAATCAGCTGGGATTCGGGAGGCGGAGAATAGATGAGGCGGGGCCAGTCAGAGGTGGCATTTCCCGGTTTTCCAAACTACTCAAAATTTCTGCTATTGGTTCTCCAGAACTGTTCAGAACCTGCTGAATGCCACCTCTGACTGGGCCTCTCTTAAAGACTGGACTAGAACTTACTGCTCTCCTTTTTTCTTATTGCCCACTGCCAGGCCGGCAGTTGCCCGACGTACGCGCAGTGAGAGTGAGTCTTCAGTGCTGCCCAGTCTCCCTTCTTCTTTCTCTGCCCCTTCTTTCCTGAAAAGCTTGTACCAGAGCTCTGGGAAGATGGCTGCTCTCCCTGAAGGTGATCCCCCCAGGAGGTGAGAGCATTGTGCCTGCCTGCCTGCCTGGCTCACCGCATTTCCACCTGTCTGGCTTGTCAGAGCCTCACTGGCTGCTTAGGATGCATCACATGACCCTCCCACTCATCAACGCTGATGCCACTTTGGTGCACATCAACATTGCCGTACCCACCGGAGGGTGAGACATAGGAGGTCCTTCCTAGTATTCATGGTTACCCAGATTTTAAAGCTACCCTGTAAGGCTTTGTTTTGTAACGGGACGTGGTGGCTCAGTGGCTAAGACGCTGAGCTTGTCGATCAGAAAGGTCGGCAGTTCAGCGGTTCAAATCCTTAGCACCGCGTAATGGAATGAGCTCCCGTTCCTTGTCCCAGCTTCTGCCAACCGAGCAGTTCGAAAGCATGCAAGTAGAAAAATAGGCACCACTTTGGTGGGAAGGTAACAGCATTCTGTGCACCTTCGGTGTTTAGCCATGCCGGCCACATGACCACGGAGACATCTTCAGACAGCGCTGGCTCTTCAGTTTTGCAGACAGAGATGAGCACCACCCCCTAGAGCTGGAAATGACTACCACGTATGTGCGAGGGGAACCTTTACCTTCACCTTAAAAGCTTTGTGGCTTTTTCATAAGTCTCTCTTTGTTTACTCACTTGTCCTGGACAAGTGTGAGAGAATTTTTCAATCCTTTTGGGGTTTGGAGTCAGGACAGACAATTTGGCAAGGTTCCTAATAGCCCTCCCACGACTAATTTAAGCACGTGTTGCTTAATAGCAATAGAACTTAGACTTATGTACTGCTTCACAGTGCTTTTATTGCTGTCTCTAAGTGGTTTACAGTGTCAGCATATTGCCCTCCAACAATCTGGGTCCTCATTTTACTGACCTGGGAAGGACGGAAGGCTGAGACAACCTTATAATAGTGAAGGTAAACTTGCCAGAGTTTGTAAAAATGCTTGACCTTGAAAAAAGCTATTTGATTTAACAAACAAACAAACAAATAATTTCAATTTACATTATTGCTGGTTAACGTAAAAAGTTTTTTTAAAAAATGTGCAGGGTTTTCTTGGGGTACGGAAAGCACTGGCAATGTTGATCATTTTAACGGTCTACTAATGAGCATTTTGGTATTTTTGCTGTGTGACAAAGTGTGATGAATCTTGGCATGGGTTTTTTGTGTGTGTTTTTGTTTTTTAACACTGCAAATAGCACAATTTCAGCCACCTGCAGCCACCTAGTAGGGATGCACTCTGGGCCGAGGGTCTCATTTTCACAGTGCACTTTTGAATCAGCCAGCTTAGCTTCATACAGGACACAATGGGACATTTCAGGCATGTTTTGATTGGGGTGTGATGGTGGTAGTGGAAGGTGATGTCTTCATCTTTTTTAAAAAGTGTGTCTTGGCTGTCTTGCTTATGAACCCAGCTATTAAATTAAGTTGATTCGAATTAAATTTATTTACTGCCCATCTCATGGTTCAGAGGAACTCTGAGCTCTTGGCAGACTCCAGTTCTTTGGTTTTTATGCCTCTGGGTCATTCCCGGAGTGTGGAATGACCTTTGTGGTGTCAACGTTAACATTCAAGGAACAAGAATTGAAGATAGACATTCAGTCTGCCCTATTAGTTTATGAGTTTGGGTATAAGCTTCTCTCTGATCTTACTTGATGAGTTCAGATATAAGCCAATCTCTTCACCGTTGCACTAAGCCTTTTTACTCCATAAAAATTCCATACAATTGAAGTTTTAAGTCCAATGGTGGGATTCAAAATTTTTTACTGCCAGTTCTGTGGGCAGGGCTTGGTGGGCATGGCAAGGGAAGGCTACTGTAAAATCCCCATTCCCTCCCCACTCCTGGGGGAAGGTTACTGCAAAATCGCCATTCTCACCCCACTAACCTGCTTTCCAGTTCCGTTCTCCTGTGCAGGGCAATCAAAGAAGACCCAGCTGATCAGCTGGGACTCGGGAGGCAGAGAATAGATGGGGGCAGGTCCAGTCAGAGGTGGTATTTGCCAGTTCTCCGAACTACCCAAAATTTCTGCTACCGGTTCTCCAGAACTGATCAGATCCTGCTGAATAACACCTCTGTTTTTAACGTATCGGGATCTATGGTACCTTCTCTTGAACTGGGCCTTACCTCTTTAGTCTAAGGGAAGATTGAAGAACTTTATTCATTTAATCAAGCCACAAGCAGTCATTCCAACCTACGTTTTTCTTCCGGGTGATGGTCTAGAACATTAAAAAGGCTTCTCCAGTTTTCAGGGAGAAGCAGTTCAGAACATATTGTGGATTGGCTGCCTGTTGTAAAGTTTCCAACTGCCTGTTCATCTGTCCCAAAGTTGCTGGGGTGATCATTGAATCAAAGCCAGTAGAATATTATTCTTTCTCTTCCAGGTCATTTGAAACACAGGTAGTGCAACCACAAATTGAGCCAAAATGTCCGTTGCTAAATAAGACAGTTGTTAAGTGAGTTTTGCCCCATTTTGTTGTTAAGTGAAGCACTGTGGTTGCTAAGTTAGTAACACAGTTAAGGAGGTTGTGATTTCTGAAGCAGCTCTTCCAAATCCAAGGCAAAACCTTGCACCCAACCTTCTGATCCATCCTGCCTTGGAAAACAAATACAACAAATACAAATAAGTTGATGGACTCGCTAACGATTGAGACGTGCCTAGGTCTTGAACCGAAGGTTCGTGCATTCCGCTTAATTTTAGGGCAATCCCAGAATGTACCTGTGGGATTATACCACATCTTAAAACAAGCTAAGGCAAGGGATTTCAAACTTAGCAAACTTTGACTTGTGGACATCAACTCCCAAAATTACCTCAGCTAGCCAGGCTGGCTGGGGAATTCTGGGAATTGAAGTCCACCAGTTGCCACCAGTCCTCACAACATAAGGGGATGAAAGAGATCTCCCAAGCTAGCCGGGTGAATGAATTGAAGCTGCTTCTAACCAGGCAGCCTTGGGAGAAATGTTTTCATGGCTTTTCTCAACTTCACTAAACATTTGCCTGCTGTTTTTTTTTCCTTCCAGCGCATGTGTGTGCTTTGACTCTTTTCAAAGAGTGCAGACAAAAGCATTGGTTTGGATGCTTTAAGTTAATGCCTTTCCTCCAAGGAATAGAGAAGTTGAACTGAAAGCAAAGGCAAAATAGAAAATGCAAATATTAGCATCGGCATAAAAATTTCTCTTGGGTCAGCTGGATCAAAGCAGAAGTATTGCTGTTGAACACAGAAAAATAATGACAACGTAATTTTGGGTAACAGGCATGGAGTATTGTTGCAAAGGTCTATGGAGGGTGGTAGAAATGCCCACTTTGTTTTTGGAGAAGCTCGGAGTAGCTCATGAAACAGGAAGAAGAAAGTAGCTTTGTAAGTATGATATATTTTGGATAGCAAAGTTCTGCAAAAATTTCTCCCTTGAGTGTAGACAAGTCTGAAGACATACTCCTAACAGGGTCTTGCAGCTGTTTGAAATAAAAACAGGGTTTTATTGTGGGCTAATTGTTTGGAAATTCCTTGTGCCTCTTACACACTTGCTTAAGAATAATGTTGATGACTATGAAATGGATGCACAAAAGGGAGTGGTAAACCAACCGATACACTGTAAATTTATGAAGAATGTTATAATTTTTTTTTTTTTATGTCATATTTTATGTCTTATATGTTTTTTGTCTGTTGTTAAAATCAATAAAACTTTTACCAAAAAAAAAAAAAAAGAATAATGTTGAGCCGTCTGGTATTCAACGAAAGTTGTGTTTGGAAGTAATTACTATTATAATGCATTAATGGTTTTGCTGTTTGACTTAATACCATTTTTTTTAAAAAAAACACAACAACCATGATCCAGGCTCCCAAGGGAAGGAATGTTTTGCATTATGTTAACAACTATTAAGAGTTTTTTTGTACTGCCAGAGGAAAAATGAGAATGATTAAACTGTAAACATATTTAACTTCCAAAAGAGTTTATCTGAATGCTTGTTTGAATTATAGCTTCAGGGGCAATTTAAAGCCAAATTGTTGATACTGCTAATTCCCTTTTTGGAAATTTGCTGTTCCTAACCATTTTAGGACTGGTGAGCTATGCCTGTAGGTTTTTTTCTCCCCTATTGTTCTTGTTCAACCATTCCTATGGCTGTTGAAGATTTAAACTTTTATTAGAAAGCTGGTGGGGGCTTGATGGCTCAGTGGGTAAAGACACTGAGCTTGTCAGCTGACATCCAGGGTTCAAGATCCTGAGTGTCACATGACAGGGTGACCTCCCCTTCCATTTCTCAGCTCCTGCCCTCCTAGCAGTTCAAAAGCATGCAAATGCGAATAGATAAATAGGTACCATTTCAGTGGGAAGGTAACAGCATTCTGTGCAGTGGTGAAATGCTACTGGTTTAGCCCAGTTCGGCCAAATCAATAGCTACCGGCCAGTGGTGGGATTCAATTTTTTTTACTACCAGTTCTGTGGGTGTGGCTTAATAGGTGTGGCAGGGGAAGGATACTCCCCCATCAGAAGTGGTATTTGTCGGTTCTACGAACTACTCATAGTTTCCGTTACTGCTTCTCCAGAACTGGTCAGAACCTGCTGAATATCACCTCTTCTACGGGTTTGGCTGAACCAGTAGTAAAAAAAAGCTCTGATGATCAGCTGAAAGGAGAAAGAAGAGAAAAGCGCAAGATCTCCAACGCGCTTTTTCTGTTCTTTATCCTCTCAGCTAATTGGTGCGGAAGAGCTTTAACTGGTGTTTGGAAAGCTACCTGTGTGTTTGTATGCATTAGGTTCCCTACCAAACTGGTAGAATCCCATCACTGATTCTGGTGCACCTTGGCCTGTAGTCATGCCAGCTGCACGACCATGGAAATTGTCTTCAGGCAACACTGGCTCCCTCGGCTAAGAAACGGAGTTGAGCACTTCTACCTAGACACACCTGGGCACCTTTATCCCTAAAGAGGTGGACTTCAACTTGTTGTAATTGCAGGAGAGACAGATTTTTAGAGATGGCGGTTCAGCCCTAGTTACTCGCTTTATTTTTTTTGTAACCATCTATTTATTCATGTCCAGCCTTTCTCTTGAGGGAGGAGAAGAAAGAAAAAGGCCTCCAGAAAAGTTCTCCGTGGAGGAAGGTCCTTGAATCTCTTCCATCTCTTCCAGCCCTGATGCTTCTCTGGAGTTTTTGAAATGTTTATGTTTCCCCGCTCAGCTTTCGTAACCTTTGCGAGGGAGCCCGGCCTCTCTCGCTTTTTGCAAATAAACACAAGTGTGTTTTGCTTTATGGAAAGAGCCACCAAAGTGTTAAAGCCTGGTCTATTCGGCCACTTCCCACAATTGTGTAGAAGGAAACCAATTCACTCTTCCAATTACCAAAAAAGGTGATTCTTTTTGATGCTTCAGTGCAGCTTCCTTTAAAAACAAAAAAAAATACCCAAAATGTTGCGTCTCTCAAACTCATGTATTCCTCCTCCTTTTTAACTCAATTATCTTTTTTTTTTTTTTTTTAAGATCGCTTCCTTTTTTGTAGTTTTGGTTTGAGGCCCTTTTATAGACTGGACTGAAAAATCAAATCCTGGACTGAGACGTAGGCTAACTTCAAGTACATGAAATTGTAGTAAAGAATCAAAGGTGGACTGCTGGGGGTTTGCAGGGGTTCAGGTGAGACCGTAGCTAAGATTCTGTGCAGTTTAGAGAACCCCACTCCTGGTTGGTCCCACCCACCCTGTCCCTCCCGTCTCCAGATTCCCCATGCAGTCCATTTTGGATGCAGGTAAGTGCCAGGGTGTGTGCAGAGGCTGGGAGAGGGTGAAAAACGGGCCTCCTGGAAGTTCAAAAAGGCCGGAAATGGGCTCGTTTCCAGAAAGCCTCCAGAATCCGGGGAGGGTAAAAATGCTCTCCCCTCCGCCATGGTGTAGGAGGCCGACTAGGCCACAACCACCCAGCAACTGGGCAGAGAACCCTTTGCTAACATTTTTGAAGCCCACCCCTTTAAAGAACTGAATAAAAAGGAAAGGCAGTGAAGAAGGCAAGCAAGCAGGTTTTCTTGTGGTTGTCATGTGCCATTGGAGGTTCTCTTGGGTTGAAATGATGGCAGGTCCGCCCATGAAATCTCTGGGCCACCCCTGGTCCTGGTGACTGAATGCAATCTTGGGTGCATGAATGCTTTTGCTGGCTTTGGATGGGCCACAGCTCAGTGTTCCCAAGATGGGCTGTTTTTTTAGTGACCTGCATTGTGTTTTCTTCCTCCTGGTCCTTCCTGCAGCGATGTGGAGAAGAGGAAGAGGACTTCCTCGGTGTGTAGCAGCGACTCTCTAAATGCTGGTGGTCTCACCCTGGCCCCCCGTCGGATCTCCTGGCGGCAGAGGATCTTCCTAAGGGTGGCATCACCCATGAAGAAGTCTCCTTCGGCCATGCAGATGCAAGGTCGGTGTCTACCTCGGAGAAAATGGTTCAGGCAGTACAGTTGGGCTGCCTTTTCTCTTTTAAGGGATGGGTATCTCTTGAAGATTCACATCTAGCTTCTAAAGTGCCTGTGATGACCCGTGGTGTGGCACAAAGGCAACACAATCAAATAAGCAAGAAGAGTCCCTTTATTATCTCCAACTTTGCCTCCAACGGCCAGGTTAGCTTCAACCGGAGAAAAACTCTCCCAGGAACAGCCTTTGGCTGTAGAAAATTCAGTCCAAAACAAGGTACATACAGACTGTAACTAAAAATCCAAACTAACAAAGCTGCAGTAATTAATTTGACAGGGCAGGAGAAAGACTTTCAGACTTGAAAGCACGGCAACACTCACACAGTTGGGAATACAGATAAGCCACGGTGATACCAGATAAATTCACGATTTGCTCCCAACAACTTACTGCGAGCAGCTTCCCTTTTTAAACACTGTGTTCCCAGGTGCAGCAAATGAAGGGAGTCAGGGCCCTTTCCTCCCCCATAAGCCATGCAACTCACGTTGCTCCCTTCCCCGTTCCTCCCTGCGTGTCCTAGGATGAAGAGAGGGTGGGCCTGGGTCTTCCTCTGAATTCCTTTTCTCTTGCTCTACCTCTCCCCTGTTCTCCCCTGCCCTTCCCCTGTTTCCTCCACAGCCAATGGAGCCACATTCCCACTCCCTGTCGGTTGTTCGGCCTCCCCCTCTGAATCAGATTCCGACAGGGGCATGACAGTGTCTATGGAGATTCTCGGTCATCTGGATTCATGGTTGTCCCAAAAGTGCTTTTTCAAGAGGCAACTGGACTTTTTGTTTTTTCTTGGAAGACTTTTCGCTTCTTATACAAGAAGCTTCTTGGATGAGAAGCAAAACATCTTTAGAGAAAAACCAGAAAGTCCAGTTTACCTCTTGAAAAAGCACCTTTGGGATAGGTTCCAAAGTGTTCTTTCATTAGATGACCCCCAAGATGTGGAATACCTGGTTGCCTTCACATAAACCATCAACCTGAGTATATGATTGACCGGGGTGACCATTTGGTCAATACCAAAGTGAAGTAATGAGGGATGGATTCTTTCTCCCGTGATACCAGGAAAGTGGTCCTGCCACTTTGTTTGCAGGTGATGGAGTCTTTCAACTTTTCAGAAGCTTTGTAGGCAATGGCCAGGATTCAAGAACAGATAGACGTAGGTCTGTTGATCAGCAACGCACCATTTCCCTTCATCCGTTTTCACGTTTATTTGAAAGTGAAAAAGACGATGATCTTTAGGATTGGTTGAATTTAACATTCCCAAAGTGAAAATGTCAAAGCCCATTTGGGAGTTATAATACCTAACAATAATCTCCATCTTTGGACACTTTAAACACTGTGGACTTCATGCTGGCTGGGGAATTCTGGGAGCTGAAGTCCACACCACTTCAAGTTGCCAAAGTGGAGAAACATCATAATCATTTAACAATCCCCATTATCCCTTGCGCGGTGGAGTCTGAGCAACTGAATGGATCGAGCAGAGCATTTTAATGGCCGGGTGCCCTTCCTGTTGCCAATGTGGAGTTTTGTTCAGCAAATATATTCTCATTGTGCCCAGAGAGAGAAATATCTGCCTCTTACCTAGGATTGAACTCACAGCCTCCTGATTGTGAGGCGAGAGCTCCAAGGCGGAGAAACATTGATCTTGGTTAAATAAATTGAATGATGTCATCAAGTAATCTCAAAGGAGGGATAAGAAGTTGAAATGTAAATTCAGCTTTCATGATTACAATGATTTCTTCTTCTCAAGATGCTTTTTTTGCCAAAGCTGCCAATCATTAAAGTTTAGAGTAGTTTCTAAATTAAGGACTGGACAGAAAGTAGCATCTCTGGTATTTCCCTAATAAAGTCCAGCATACGCTAACATTCTTCCAGGTGCGATATCAGTATTCTTATTTCTGCTTACAATACCTGCTTGAGTGCACCTGGCGTTGGTTTGGCTTTAGTTTTAGCAGGGAGCTTATGAATACCATCTAAACTTAGGTTTACCTCTGGATTGATCCTCAGAAAAAAAAAAGGAATAATGCTGCTTCTATATTTCTTGCTAAAATGTAAAGCGTGAGAGATTTTACATCTGTCCCTTTTCTGGGATAATAAAGAAAAACATGGGTACTGTCAGTGTTTTTGCTGCGGGTGCTCATAAAGACAATGACGCCACAGCTTCTGCCAACAGCTGCTTTGAAGGCTCTACTGAAAGGGATTCATAATGTAAGGCTTTTTTCACCCATGAGCTCATACCTCTGAAGGGCCCTTGGCCAGGAGAGAGAGGCCTGTGCTTGGTTTCCTTTTATTTCCAACTCCTTCAAAGCCTGATTGATGATAAACAAAAGATCCTGCAAGGGAGCGCTTTAGGCAGAGCGTTATAAAAGCCCCTTTGTGTTATTATTTGGTGTTAAAAGGTGTCGCCTACATCTGTACTTGTGAGGGATACTGAGTGTGAGAAAGTGACCCATTCTTGCTGACCCAGCACTGCATGGCAAGGAAAAGGGGTCAAAACAGCAGAATAAGTCTAAAATAATAGAATCTGAAATCCAAAAATAGTAAGTGTTCTTTCTTGTTTTTAATTTCTGAACAGGATACAGTTCTCTCTCTCTCCATCTATCCTATATCACCTATGCATCATCTATCGTCTGTCTGTTTGTTTATCTATCCATCTATTGCCTATGTATCATCTGTCTATGTCTCTATGTATCTATTTATGCATCTATCCATCCATCATCTATGTATCATCATCTATCATCTGTCTCTCTGTCTGTCTATCATCTATGCATCATCTATTTTCTGTCTGTCTGTCTGTCTTGCCTGTCTGTCTCTATCTTACCGTCTGCCTGTCTCTGTCTCTGTCTCTGTCTCTGTCTCTATCTCTATCTCTATCTCTATCTCTATCTCTATCTCTATCTCTATCTCTATCTCTATCTCTATCTCTATCTCTATCTCTATCTCTATCTCTATCTCTATCTCTATCTCTATCTCTCTATCTATCTCTCTATCTATCTATCTATCTATCTATCTATCTATCTATCTAGGATGGGAGAAGTGTAACACAGAGATAACGGGATGGATAGGGCAACATCCAAAATACACAATTAGGGTTGGGCTGTGTTTCTTTAAAGCCGACCCCAAGTACAGATACTGGATACCATTGACTGAATTCATGGTTAACCAAATGGTTCTTCCCAGATGGCTGTGATGAAAAAGAACTACTGCCGTTATCCCCGCTTCCACCGTCTTTTGACGAAGTGCCCCTGGTTTCCCTCTTGCAAAATGAGGATGTTCAAGATCGGAGTGGAGAGAAGAAAAACTCGGAGGAGCTGCAGAGCCTGTGGAGAAAAGCGATCCACCAGCAGATCCTTCTCCTCCGGATGGAGAAGGAAAACCAGAAACTGGAAGGTTGGTGCAGGATGTCGGCTAGCCAGGGGGTCCCAAGGGGGATGGAAGACTTCCTGGGGGCATTTGTGGACATACTCTGCCTTTCCAGGATCTTTTTTTTTTAATGACTCATTAAATAGTAGTTACAAGAACCACAAGCCCATCTTTCCATTTTAGTATGGAAAGCAGTTGGATATGCCTGGGTATGATCTCTCTGTAGGAGGTCAGCTCCTCAAAATTATCTTTTGTTTTCCTATTGCCTCTTAATTATGTTTCTGTTCAAGAAAACAGTCTTCCCTGTTATTTATTCTCTCTATCTTGATGGTTGTTCCTTCCTTCCTTCCTTCCTTCCTTCCTTCCTTCCTTCCTTCCTTCCTTCCTTCCTTCCTTCCTTCCTTCCTTCCTTCCTTCCTTCCTTCCTTCCTTCCTTCCTTCCTTCCTTCCTTCCTTCCTTCCTTCCTTCCTGTAAAACCTGCCTATCTGCTTGCTTCTTCTTCCCATACCAATTTCTAAACATGGTTCAGTGGATCAGATGTTTAGTTTAGTGGTGGGCACATCAGCTTGGGCAGAAGAGGTCCTTGTGGCTGCTTTGTTGGTCTTTGCCATCAGTGCCAAGCAGGAGAAGACATCAGAGGCTCTTTTAGATGTTTTTCATTCCTTCAGGAACGCAGTACCAACAGCCATGGGATTTGAGGACAACCCTTAATATTCTCGGTCTGAAGATGTTGAGTGATGAGGGACCTGCTTAGGTTTCTCAACCTCCTTTGCTTAGAATGAAGTGAGGAAATATCAAGAACATGTTGTTGGCACAGGTTGACTTTCCTTAGGACATGTTCTCCAGAAACTCCCCATCTGCAGCTGGGAAATTCAAATTTAGAGCTGCTTCACCTGTTTATTATAATTTAGACTTGGTCATCAAGAGGAAGGGAAAACTGATGGTCGCGATTGCTGATAGTTTCATACCTGAAGATGGGAGAAGAAGAGATGGAAACAGAATGATCGCAGGGTTCTGAACACTCTCCAGCCCTTCCAGCATCTTTCCCCAGACTCGGATGTTCCCAGAAGGCAGGGTCCAAATTGGTTACTCTGGAGAAGGTGTGCTTCAGCAAATGCCCAGCACATGCCCAGTTTGACCATGGGATAATGTCAAAGTCCCACTATGGACCTTGCAATAGCCTAAGTGTAGTTTCTGCCTCCCCTGCCTTCCCAGCCAAGTTGATCGTAGCATCCGTGGCTCCAGTGGTGGGATTCAATTTTTTTTACTGTTGGTTCTGTGGGCATGGCTTGATGGGCATGACGGGAAGATTACTGCAAAATCCCCATTCCCTTCTCACTAACCTGCTTTCCAGCTCCGTTCTCCTGTGCAGGGCAATCAAAGAAGACCCAGCCAATCAGCTGGGACTCGGGAAGCAGAGAATAGATGGGGGCAGGGCCGGTCAGAGGCGGGATTTGCCAGTTCTCCGAACTACTCCAAATTTCCACAACCGGTTCTCCAGATCTGGTCAGGACCTGCTGAATACCCCCTCTGCCTGGTTCCCCTCTGTTGCAGAGTTCGTTGCTTCCTTTTATATCTCCTTTAATATCTCGCTTGAATGCCTGGGTGATGCATAAGACCATTTGGGTGATATACCATTTAACTGATGTCGAGGGAGATCCAGGGGAAATAAAGCAGAGAACATATTCGGAGAATGAAGAGTGTTCTAATCGACGGGCATTATGAACTAAAAAGCATGAAGCCATTTATTTTCTTCCCCCTCCCCCCACCGTGATGAATGTGAAAGGGGGAAAATGAGAAAATAACCTAGAGGGGTGCTGGGAATTGTGGCTGAGTTGAAATTTTGACTCCTGGGTATTTCGGCTTCTTGTTGATGGCCAGCGGGGCTGTTTCCTTGGCAACCACCATGCAGGACAAACCCAAGGGCTGCAGTGGGAAAATGACAAAAGTTTCTGTAGCTGGAAGTTGCTTTTCTTCTAATTTCCCCCATCTCTGCTTTTTTTCTGTAACCTTATCCACCTTCATGACATCGATTAACCAACTTTTTAACGCTTCCTGTTCTTCCTAATGCTATCGAGGAGTTTGAAGGAAGCTTTGTTTTACAGAAGGTAAGTGTGCTGCCCCCGCCCCTCACTCACACTCACACATCAGTGTGGTTTATGGAGGGTTTAATTAGTCTTTCCCCTCTTTACCTGGCTTTAATACTGTCCCAACTGAGGCCAGCCATGAGCAAGCCCAGATTAATTCCCCAGGCAAATGCCAATTAATCCATAACATAGATAGCAAGCTGCTCAAACAGTCTAATAAATGAACATAGCCCCCCCCCCAGGCAAAATTTAAAAGTACACCCATGTTAGCTCACAGGTTATAGAAATTCAGAGTCTCAGGAAACACGAATGAACAGGCAACCATGACGCAACGCCTCCCTCTGCCTGCCATGCTAAATAGCTCCCGCTGCAGCCCATCAAAAGGAGCAGGGCCTTTTCCCGAGCAATCTGGCAGGCCTCCATTTCTCTGCATGCTCTCAGATCCATCACAGCAGGCAGCTCCTCCCCCTCTTCTTCACTGGTCTACAAGCTGTCCCCAGTTGAAGCCTGTTCTGTTGGCAGTTCGGGGTTAATAATTCCCGACGTGCCAGGAATGGTCTCATTCTCCTTCGAGCCGGCCTCTGAAGAAGAGTCAGAGGAGTCTTCCAAAGGAGACACCACAGTAAGATGCGCAGCTTAACTGCTTCCTCACCTCTGCCTGTACAGGGTCCATAACAATTTGCCATGGCCATCTTGCCATAGCCAACTCGCCACAAGACAATGCACTGCGAGACGAGAGTTAAAGGAAGAGTGGCGTAGAATCGTTAGAGAAAGGATGCAAAAGAAGGAACAAAGGAGATGTCAATGACAAAAGTGAAAATCATTTTTTACATTATTTGGAATCATTAAATTGAATTGTTGAATGGTCTCATGCAGTGGTGGGACTCAACTTTTTTTTTACCACCGTTTCTGTGGGCATAGCTTGGTGGGCGCATTTTGTGTGTGCATCCGTGCTTTGCACGCGCACAGAGGGTTTGATACTGACCTCCTGAAATCCTGCACTCTCCCTGTGTGTTCAACAGCTGATCTGCGGCAATCTGTTGAGCCACGCAAAGCAGCTAAGCTTCAAAACCAGGAAATAATGGTCAGTATAGAGCCAGGCCGGGGAGGCCCAGCAGCCGATCGTCGGAGCAAACTGGTTCGCTCACAGATGATCCTCGGAGCTACCAGTTCGGTCAAACCGGGCCAAACTGGTAGAATACCACCCACCTGATCCCATGGCATGTTGTCCCAGGGCGAGTTGCTCATGGCGAATGGTCCAGCAACGAGTTGGCCATGGTGAATTGGTGGCAGCGAGATGGCATTGGTGAGTTGTCCCATTCCAGCCTGTGCCTGGGTTTGTATAGAGACACATTCTATACCTGCACATCCAGGCGTTTGGGAGGTTGACTGCTTAAAGATCTCTGTTGAGTTGTGTCAACACCTGAAGCATCGGTGGAGAAAACCAGGCAAGATCTCTATCGGTCTCCTCAAAAGCCTACTGATTTGTGCTCCAAAGCTACCTGATCTATCTGACCATGATTAGGAACAAGCTCCATCTGAGATGCTTTCCTGAAGGACTTGCCATGCTTCTCAGTTGCTTCTTGTGCACCAAGTAATGAATTGTGTTAACCCTGGTTTAGATCCCGAGAGTGCTTTAGGAAGTCCCTCTCCCATTCTGGATTTGCCATCTGTGATCAATTAATTATAAGCACCACTGCAATCGGACCAGCCACTACTAACTGTCCCAGGTAATGGGAGAGAACTTGAAGATCCATCCTTCTGCGATAGAAAAGAGGGCCTTCTCCCATCTTCTGACTATAGACAAAGGAACCACTGTCCTTCAGGTGTTGCATTTAACACGAGAAGCATGCCATATTTAGCAAATCCAACAAGGAAAAACATTAGTCCAGAAGATGACTTTGAAAAGAAAAGAAAAAATAGGTTGTAGTCTTTTGTTGATAAAAGCTTAAAACATTTCCTGACATTGTAATTGACCCGGGCTTTAGAATTCCTTTGGTTGGGCAGGATATCCACCTTTTCCTGCTTATTAGCATTCTTAGAGGCATGTTAAATTGAGGATAAAACACACTCCATTTCCCCACACTCCATCCCTAAAAGGCCCACTCTGCCATTTTAGATTGTGTAATAATTCCGCTCAAGTTCAACTTGCTGGTTGCACCTCAGTTAAATTTGGGTCATGCATATATGAAACACATGGCCATTGTCCTGAAGGTCCATTGAGGGATTAAACCTGAGAGAAAGGGGAGTGCAAAAGTGCTGGGTGGAAATGCAAAAGAACACAATAACGACACGCCCTTCCCCTGAATGAAGATTCGATTCTGGATAAACTAATCTGATTTGCCTGCTTCAGAAAGAGTTGTCGCAATGTTGTTAAATATGGGCATAACCCTGGTTAATAGAAGATCAAAAATCACTCTCTGTTGCGCAATTGCTAAATGGCTGCTGATATATCTTGGACTTTATGGATTTAGTTCCCTTATTAACTATCAGTGTAAAGCCTGAAATAAATACAGTGTAGTGAAATCAGGCGTGCAAGAAGCTGCATGCTTCCTTTCTCAATTGCTGTCGACAATATTATACCCAGTTCACACTGACTCTGTCAATTGCAAGTGACAGTTTGTGATTGATGTTCTGAATTGTGGAGGAAACAGCCTTTTTGTCCTGAAAATATTGTGTGTGTGTGTGTGTCTATCCCCTTCTTCTTTGTTATTCACTGGGACCCGAATGATCAACACTGAAATAGGAACATCTCTCACAGGAGTAGCACAATCTGTATATACCTGTGGACAGGAATTAAACCAAAGCTCCCATTGGGTGGAAAACCTACTAAGCTCTGAATGTTAGACTGATTTTTGACTAGAAGAAATATCTGATCCAGCCCAGGGAAGACCATCTTCTGCTATTTAATATCTTGGGAAATGTTAGTTGAAGAACTGAATTGTGGGAAGGCTTCGGTGTGTCCTGCCTAGAGCAAAAAGCAGAATCCTGTGCTTAACCTATTAGACTGAATCATTGAATGGGATCTTTGTTGTGCTTGGGATCTCTGGGATCCAGGATACGCACATCTAAATGTGGTGATTCTTCTGATCTGAAGATGTGTCATGGATCTTCTCTCTTGCAGCGAGCAGAGATGAGCTCCAATCCAGGAAAATAAAGCTGGACTATGAGGAAGTTGGAACCTGTCAGAAGGATGTCATTAACATCTGGGACAAGAAACTGTTGAATTGCAGAGCCAAGATCAGATGTGATGTGGAAGACATTCATACCACCCTGAAAGATGGTAAGTTCTGAATCGAGAGGACTTAGTGCCTGGAAAAAAGGCATTGTCACAACCAAGGTTTGGCATCTTCAAGGGCAAGGGTCTTCAAACTTGGCAAACTTGGATTTCAACTCCCAGAATTCCTGAGCTAACATGAATGGAGGAGGAATTCTGGGGATTGAAGTTCACAAGTCTTAAAGCTGTCAAGTTTAAAGATCCCTGTTCAAGGGAAATGGCACCCATGCAGGAGAGGAACATTACACAAAAATTTTGCTGTGTCTCAACATCTCAATGGGGTTCCTTTGCATCTATTGGCTAGTGTTTTTAGTTGATTAATGAATTGATTATGGCATTGAGTTTTGATTTAGCCCAAGGGTCTTCAGACTTGGCAACTCCCAGAATTCCTGAGCTAACATGACTGGAGGAGGAATTCTGGGAGTTGTAGTCCACAAGTTTTAAAGCTGTCAAGTTTGAAGACCCCTGATTTAGCCATTGAGGGAAGGAAAAGGGAAAGATGTCCTTGAATTCAATTCTTGATGCTTCAGGAACACATCCAGGTTGGGTTTGTGTGTTTGTGGGTGGGTGGGTATTTGCCAACAGGGTGTATTTGTTCCTTCTCCTGAGATACTTTTCTTGCATTTCTCCAAGAGTGGAACTATATATAACCTGGCTATCCCCTCTGGCTTCTACCCATCATCCTAATAAAATTCAGCCCTGCTCAGCTTTCAAGGCCAATCAAAGGCAAAGCTTATTTTCTTAAGTTCAGAAATAGCCTCACCCCGTCAGCTATTGCACACACTCAAGGTTGTCCCTGTATTTATATGTGTGATTGCAAGGGAAAAAAGAAATAATGCATCTCTCTCTCTACCTTTCCACTCTTCACTGTATTGTAAGAAATGTCCATCACACACACACACACACACACATCCTCTCTTGGGCTTTGAACCGGAACTTCCTGTTCCTATTTTATCCTATTGGCTGTCAAATTCCCAGGGGGTGGCAGTCTTAGCTAACTATAGGATGTCTGTGTCCCAGGCTTGGTTGAATCTTACTGGGTGATGTAATGAAGGGGCTTTGGGCAATTCCTATTATGGCTTAATAGCTTTGTCTTGGTTTGGATCTTGAGTGAGGGCTAATCCTATCATCTTGGAGCTGAAGGTCTTTTGTCTTATAGATAAGATGGCACCAAAATATTTGCTGAGGCTGAGTTTCTGTGTCCCTTAAGATTTCTATTTTTCTTTTAGGGGAAATATTCTTCCTTTTTCATATTTCCTAGAATATTTCATTCTTCTAGGAGAGGGGTGGGTGTTAACTTTCTACAATTGTTTTGTTCAGGTGTCCCCAAAATCCGCCGGGGAGAAATTTGGCAGTTTCTGGCCGTGCAGCACCGCGTCAGACACCGGCTCCCAAATAAGCAACAGCCTCCCGACATCTCTTACAAAGACCTCCTGAAGCAACTGACGGCACAGCAACATGCCATCCTGGTGGACCTGGGTGAGGGCATGACTCAGCTGGCAGATGCTCTGGGATGGCTGGGGGTGTACCAGGGCACCCCTGTAATAATGAGGTTGCAGCATTGATTGGTGGTGCTGGTCATTGTGCCAAGAGATCTCAGGCGAATGTTTGTTTTTGGAAAACCAGTTGGAATTCCATGGTGGTCTTTCCCTGGAGCTCTTCTTCTAGGAAGCAGCCTGAGCTTTCCCCAAGCCCTGATTTTCTGACCCAGCACCCCAAACATGACAAACCCTCTGACGTGAACTCAAAAGATTCCTTTATTAGGATTGCTGGCAGTTCCCACAAAAAAAATTCTCTTGCAGGTAAACAAGTCTGGCCAGCCAGCAGATGAATAGTTGTCTGCCACATTTATTCATCTCTGCCACCTGCCTTTTATTCCCCAGAGATAGGGTGTAGCATTGCTAGCAGCGGTGGCTCTTCCATCCCAAGGATCAGCCCATAGATTTCCACTCCTCTCCTCTCCTCTGCCTTCTGCGCATCCGTGCATCAGACACTAGACCCAGCTGTTCCTCCTCTTCCTCATCAGCCACCTCCAGACCTGGAGGCTGTTGACTCACCATCTGAGGGCTGACGGATGGCCCAGGTTCCACCTCTGTCTCACTCTATGCCAGCCCCATTCCCTCTCCTCCCCTCAGAGGTCTCAAGTTGCCTTGATTCTGGCCCTGACTCTCACTCATCTTCCTCTGATTCAGCTACTGGAGGGGCCAGCAGCCGACAGGCCACAACACTCCATTTCACTTCTGACCTCGCCCTTTCTTATTTTCTCCCAGGAAGGACCTTCCCCACTCATCCCTACTTTTCGGCTCAACTGGGCGCAGGACAGCTCTCGCTCTTCAACCTGCTGAAGGCCTACTCCTTGCTGGACAAGGAAGTGGGCTATTGTCAAGGCATCAGTTTCGTGGCCGGTGTGCTGCTCCTCCACATGAGTGAAGAACAAGCCTTCGAAATGCTGAAATTCCTCATGTATGATCTCGGATTCCGGAAACAGTACAGGCCCGACATGATGTCACTGCAGGTAAGGCCAAAAAAAGGAAGGAGGCTGTGTGGGAAAGAGTGAAAACTGGAGGTCCTCCTTCAACCAGTTCCCTGCAGAACCTCTGTAATTCCCGCTGCAGAAGGAGGACTGTACCGCTAGCTGGATGATTGGGAGTTGAATACTTAATTAGTTGGGGAAGACTAGGCAGGAGCTCAAGAAACATGGAATGCCAGTTGGCTCTCTGTTGTTAATAGCAGTAACTGTGAGAGGGATCTTGGCGTCTTCGTGGACAGCAAGCTAAACATGAGCCAGCAGTGTGCAGCAGCAGCCAAAAAAGCTAATGCAATCCTAAATTGTATTAACAGAGGGATACAATCAAGATCAAGGGAAGTACTAATACCACTCTATAAAGCCTTAGTAAGTCCACACCTAGAGTACTGCATCCAATTTTGGTCACCATACTATAAAAAAGATGTTGAGACTCTAGAAAAAGTACAGAGAAGAGCAACCAGGATTCTGATCAGGGGACTGGGCAAGGCTAGTCTAGTAAAGAGAAGGACCAAATATTGGAAGACCATGATAACAGTCTTCCAATATTTGAGGGGCTGCCACAGGGAGGAGGGGGTCAAGCTATTTTCTAAAGCGCCTATAAGGCAGACAAGGAATAATGGATGGAAACTGAACAAGGAGAGATTTAACCTAGAAATAAGGAGAAACTTTCTGACAGTGAGAACAATCAACCAATGGAACAGAAGTTGCCTTCGGGAGTTGTGGGAGCTTCATCACTTGAGACTTTCCAGAAGAGATTGGACTGCCATTTGTCAGAAATGGTGTAGGGTCTCCGGCTTGGGCAGGGGGTTGGACTAGATGACCTACAAGATCCCTTCCAATGCTGATTATCTGTTTACCTGTTGTTCTTGTGTGGCACCTACAATGTTCAGGATGAACCACACTTTTTATGATACAACCTAGCTGCTTTGTCATTATAGGTGATGGCTATTGTCATCTATCCCACTGCTGGCTTTCTCTTAAAACACACCCATCACTTTGGAAGCACTGCAGTAGTTGTGTTCACTTTCATTTCCCCAAACTTTTCCTTGCCCTTGCTACTCTGTCTTCCCCAAAAGGAAGTGCGACCACTTTTTGAGGATCAACTAGGCTTTACGGCTGTACACAGATAAGTCCTACATTTTGAGTGGCTCACACTGGCCATGAATGAGGGCCAGAGATATATTTAAATATAGTGGAATTGGGAATGGGAATGGGAATAGGAATAGGAAAGGAACAGAACAGAACAGTAGAGTGGAAAGGGATCTTGGAGGCCTTCTAGTCCAACCCCCTGCTTAGATAGAAAATCCTATAATCAAGATGGCGAACCTATGGCACTCACGCCACAGGTGGCATGCAGAGCCATTTGTGCCGGCATGCAAATTGCAAGCAAAGTTACCTCACTGTGCATGCGCGCGCCTCATAGCTGATTTTAGGCAGGTTTGAAGCCTTTTTCGGTCTCCCAGAGGCTTGAGGAAGGCTTCTGCGGCCTTTACGGGCCAAAAACTACCCCCGTTTCATCACTTCCTGTTTTTCCAACAATACCAGAAATGATGAAACGGAGCTAGTTTTCTGCCTGCAAAGCCCACAGAAGCCTTCCTCAAGCCGTTGGGAGGCCAAAGAAGGCCTCAAACCTGCCAAAATCAGCTGTGTGGCACAGTGCAGGTAAGGGGGTGGCAGGGCTGGGTGGGGATTGAGTGTGCATGCGTACGGGGCATGGGGAGGAGGGCGTGCATTGCCTTCTGGGTGCTGGCAAGCGAGCGTGAGCATGCAAGCTCACTGACAATTTTTGGCACAGGAGCCCAAAAAGGTTAGCCACCACTGCCCTATAACATTTCGGACAAATGATTATCCAGTCTCTTAAAAATCTCCAGTGATAGAGCATACACAAAAGTGTAGAGGGAAGCCATTCCACTGTTGAATTGTTCTGTCAGGAAATTTCTCCTTAGTTCTAGGTTGCTTCTCTCCTTGGTTAGTTTCCACCCATTGCTTCTTGTCCTGCCCTCAGGTGCTTTAGAGAATAGCTTGACTCCCTCTTCTTTGGGGCAGGCCCTGAGATATCGGAACACTTACTGAAGGAACATGGTTTGCCAGGCATGGCCATGCATGGAGCTCTTAGGCAGGTACGGACTTCCTAACCTCCTCTTTGTCCATATGTTCATGTAGATCCAGATGTACCAGCTGTCAAGGCTGCTTCATGATTATCACCGGGATCTTTACCACCACCTCGAAGAATATGAAATCAGCCCGAGTCTGTATGCTGCACCCTGGTTTCTCACTTTATTTGCCTCGCAATTTCCCCTGGGATTCGTAGCCAGAATCTTTGGTAAGGATCCATTTTGCCTTTCGGTCCTAAGAAACACATTCATTGAAAATGTCAACAGAACCAAGGCACCTTCTATCATATGTGGTGGTCATGCCCGGAAGCCCAAAAATACTGGACCAAAATATGGAATTGGATACAAGAAATAGTGGAAGATCGAAGAGAATTGAAACCAGAGTTGTTTCTGTTGGGAATAATTAAAGGGAAATATAGGAAAAAGATTAAATATATTTTACTACATATTTTAACAGCAACAAGGATAGTATATGCACAGTGTTGGAAACAAAGTAACATGCCCTCAGAGGAATTAGTAATTCAAAAAATTCTAGATTGTGCTGAAATGGATAAATTGACGTGAAAACTAAAAGAAAAAGAAGAGTCGGAGTATTATGAAATTTGGGATAAATGGTATAAATGGTTGACCAATAGAAAGGAGATTAAAGGAGATAAGAAAATTAAAGATAAATGTATATGAATGTATATAAAGGTATATAAATGTAGATATTTACATGAGATTGGTTTATATAATAATGATGACACAGAAATGTTAAAATTAAAATGAATATGTGTAAAAGGTGAAAAAGAACAATAAAAATGGTTGCAAAAAAAGAGAGAATGTCAACAGGAACAGCTAGCACAGAACAGGATTTGTGCCTTTTTTTAGCATCGTAAATTTTGGGCTCAGTTGTAAGTTGAGGCCTGCCTGTAATGTATCGTTTTGCTCTTTCTCTCCACAGATATTATTTTTCTTCAAGGTACAGAAGTCATATTTAAGGTAGCGCTATGCCTGCTTAGCACCCAGGAGGAGAGCATCATGTCGTGTGAGACATTTGAAGGCATTGTGGAGTTTCTTAAGAACACTCTCCCAGACATGACACAGCCCCAGATGGAGAAGATAATGGCCCAGGTAACACAGGTTTTATTCCTGCCCACCTTTCCTTTCTCCTTTCTGAGGAGCAGAAATCCTGTGAAATCATCATCACTTGATTGACAGCGCCGAGTCTTGACATATGACAATATGTTAACTCATAAAATATTTTTCTGGTCTTTTTAAAGTTGCCAACAGAAAGGGAGGGGGGAACAGTGCAGCAGCTTGCAAAACCGAAACTGCATTTTCATAAATGTTTTCAAAGATAGTAACTTGGTGACTGAAGTTTCTGCCATGCAAAATTCTAACTGGAGAACATGATGGATGACTCTTAGCTATGGAAGTGTCCCATTGGAGAATATGAATTACGATACATTCAATGGATGAGGGGAAGCCAGGGTCAAGGGTGACAATGTGAATGATGTGTCTCAGAGTCAGCTACACCCAGGCAGTGCTGGCATGTTAACTCCCAATAAATCCTTTTGAAGTTTTGGAAGTTTGGTTCGAGACTCATGATTTAAATGGGGGTAACTGCCGGAATCCTGACACAATGTTCCTTTCTTTCTTTTTTTTAAAAAATAACTTTTTAATGAAGGTTTTAACAGATGCAAACTATTCCTTACTTTTATTTTCTCTTTTAGTTTATTGTTTTTACTCTGTCTGTTAAAGCTGTCCCTGATTAATGGTGATACGAGCTTGGTTTGGAAAAGCGCCCTGTGTTTATAAGTTGCTGCGATAACTTCATCCACCAGTTTTGGAATTTAAATGTCCCTTTGAGGTGTTTTAGGAATTAAGTAGTTTCTCTTTGAAACATGGAGCTTAAAAAAAACAACAATTGCTAAGCAGAACTTGGCAGAGAGCAAGCAGGCTCCCCATTTGTCATTTGTCCAGTGAAATCCTTTAGGTGGCATGGCCATCAAAGCAAATAATGTCCAAGATTCAATGGTTGCACTTTAAGTTATTCTTTCCATCTTGAATGAATCTGTGGCTGGTCCATACCGATTGAAAGCTTTGATTTAGTCCTTCCAGAAATGATGGTGAGAGAAGCTTCCACTCTCCCTCTTTGCTTTGGCATGTTGGTAGTCCTCTTTCTCGCTCTGAGGTCCAAATATTTCAGTTATTTGTCTTCTCCTCAAGTCGCAGGTGGATTGTAAGCAGGGGTGGGATTCTTTCAGGGAATGTTCCGACGATCAGCCAGCTCCAAACTGCCCGCCCACCCATCCCTGCTCTTTCCTGTCCTCTATTTCCTGTTTTCACAAGACAGCTGATTGGCGCGGTAGAGCAGTTTGACATGCCTCAGCTGTTTGATTCACACGAACTGTTCAGAGTTTTGCAGTGTTAATTCAAGCACTAGAAAAATAAACAAAGATGGCTGATGCTTCATTTAACATCTTTATAAACATAATAAGTCAATTTTACAAACCATTTGTAGATTTCTCCATAATGGAGCAAACTCATACAGAAACAGGTTCCAAGCAACTTACAGCAGCACAGAAACAGACGTAAGTTTCACTTTAGTTCAGCAAGCAAGCAGAGGAGAGAAGCAGTTTCATTTTCAAGAGACAGACTCAGAGCTCAACATAGCTGCAGAGTTGCAGATCTTGATATAGAGCTACGCCTAGACTACTTCTAGTTTCAGTTTCCAGCCTAGGCTACTTCTAGTTTCAGTTTCCAAAACAGTTCCTCATTGGCTGACTTAGTTGCTCGGCCTATTCATTGGCTGACCTTGTTACCAAGCTCTATTCCAGTTCATGAAGATACTCTGACAAACTGCATTACAAGGTAGGAATTTGAGCTTTTCTAAATGCACAGCGCATGTGTGCAGTGGATGTTTGGCGCAAACATGCGCATAGCAAATGTTCACGCGCAAAAACAAGCAATCACAGAACCGGTGGAATCCCACCTCTGATTCTAAGGCAACTTCCCCCTCCCTCTTCTTTTTTGCTACCCATGGTAGGTATTTGAGATGGACATTTCCAAGCAGCTTCATGCCTATGAGGTGGAGTACCATGTTCTGCAGGACGAATTGCAAGAGAGCCTGAGTCCTTGTGAGGAGATTGAAGCTTCGGAGAAACTTGAAAGGGCCAACAGTCAGCTGAAGAGGCAGAATATGGATCTCTTGGAGAAACTTCAGGTAAAACCCAACAAAGAGCCCGGCTCAATCTGAATTTGGGAGCAGATGACTATTATCAAATTAGGGAAAGGAAATACCCAGTGGCACCTTTCTTCCCCGGAGACACACACTTTTGTCTGTCCTTGACTTACAGCCATTTGTTTCCAACTTCTCTTCTCTTCTATGCTATGCCATTTCATTCCACTCCACTCCATTCCACTACACAATACTACACTACATACATTCCATTCCATTTCATTCTTTAGATGGATTTTTTTTTAAAAAAATGATGGAGATAGGGAATCACTGATGAACAAACGTGATCTGGGGCTAGATTGCTGACTTTCTGGGAGTAAGAAAGGGGATAAATAAAATACGATGTATTTCTTTAAAATAAATAAATCCAAAGGACCCTTTTCTGAAATGAAGGGCTGTCCTTTATAACAAAGGATGCCTGGTCCCTCTAGGGGTCGCGAGATTTGGCAGAACTAGAGGACCTCCTCTGACCATCTCTTATTTCCTCTTTCTGCTCCATGTTAGGTGGCCCATGCTAAGATCCAAGGCGTGGAGTCCAACTTGGAAGAGGCCTTGAAAAGGGAGAACCAGATGATGACTTTAATCCGGTCCCTGGAAGAGGAAAAGGCTCTGTATCAGAAGGCCCTGGAGAAGATCTGCAGCTACTTGCCCCAGGAAGCCCTGTCTGACTGTGAAGAGCTGCTGAAAGAAGTCAACTGTCCTCCAAACAAATTCTAGAAGAAAGCCACCAACGAGAGAGAGAGAGAGAGAGAGAGAGAGGAAGTGGGGGGGGGGGGGAGAAGAGAGAGAGAGAGAGAACATGGTTTCTTCTCACCGATGGAACGAAGGAAACAAGCCAGGCCGCTGCTTGGAAAGGAGAGTCACCTCATTTCACAGGATTCTGCAAGCAGCCGCCGCAATAGCGAAGGGGCCTTTTTTTTCAACCTCAATATGCAAATCCCAGGTTCATATCTGTCTGTCTGTCTTTCTTTCTTTCTTTCTTTTTGTTTAAATGACGCGTGTACATAATTTGCAGTGCCCAGGACAAAAGATGGGGCCCAATGAAGAAGAAGAAGAAGAAGAAGATCAGGTGTATATTTAGGACTGATCTAAACGGGGAAACTAGTGGAATGGGAGACTGTTTGTAACTTAGACGTTGAAGACTCTTCCCTTCCCTCGGTAAAGGAAGGCGATGGGGTCTTTTCTATACGCTGATCAACACTTGAAAAAAAAAATAAAAAAATCAAGAATGTATTTCCACCTCCAAAAAGCAGCCCAGGTCCCAGCTGAGGGGAGTAGCTGGAGTTGGAGGGGGGCCGTGTGCTGCTGTGCAGGTCTGCTGCATGTTGGGGGCCCGTTTCTAAAGTTCCTCAGGGAAGATCGCTGGTCCTTCCTTTGTGCACGAAGAGTTGTGTTCCTGTCGACACACAACTGACCTTTCCTCCTGTCTCCTCCAGGGAGAGCTCAGGATGGTTGATGCTGCCGTGCCTGACTGAAAAGTCACCCATTCCCTATCCAGAAAAGCAAGGAAGGCGTATCAGGGACCTCTTCACTCCCTCTTCCTTGTGAGACAGAGAATGAAAACAAAGGGTGGTTGAGGTCAGGGGTAGGATTCTATTGGTTCAGACCAGTAGATCAGCTGTGAGCAAACTGGTTCGTTCTGTTGGGCCTACCTGCTCCAGTTTTAGTCTGTGCTTTATTTCTGGGTTTTCCAGCTCAGCTGTTTTACACACAGGGCTTGCAGCAGAAGGTGAGTTGCAAACGCTGCACACGCTCACCAAACCAGTTGTTACACCGGTTGAATCCCACCCCTGATTGAGGTGTGGCTGGGACTGGGAATATGCCAGAATGCAGGTAGGACTTTCCAAGAAAATTCTTCTCTTGGGGAAAGTCATCTGAAACTCTTGGGATCGAATCCTTTCCTCTGACCTACAGGAATCCATTTCGGTTGAAGGGACCCTCACTGTTGAGCGCTGCCCTTAGCTCAGCACCTTGTAGCTTCTCCGTGGCTCTTGAGATTTAGTTGTGCCAAGATCACCGTTAGGAAGACAGCCCATATGTCACTTCAGCAATGGCTCAGAGACGCCGTGAAGCACTACAAGGCCTGAGAGGGAGAATGGCCATCATTTAAGCAGGACAGATGGAATGGCCTTCAGCCAGAGGTTGAATCCTGACACCTGTTTCCACCTGGCCAAGGAAACCCTGTAAGATCTTCCTGCTTCCAGAGTTGTCCAGCATTTTTTTTTCCCCAAATGTGAGCATTTCTTCCACAGGGAAGATCCCATAAACTGTCAATGTTGCATCTGCAATGGGAAAACAAATAGTTGGCCACAGAATTAACGCTAAGGGGAGTGGTTATCCAGGGTGGGCTTCAAAAATTTTACCAAAGGATTCTCTGCCCAGTTGCTGCGTGGGTGTGGCCCAGTCTTCCTGCACCATGGAGGGGGGGGGGCATTTTTGGCCCCTCTGGGCTCTGGAGGCTTTCTTCGAGCCTCCGGGATATCGAAAACTGCCTGCCCAGGCTCTGGAGGCTGGATGATGTTGACTGGTTTTATTATTATTATCATAATCACCACCACCATCATCATCATTTGCTGCTCTGCCTATTTCTTAAGTACGTTCTCTGTTTTTAGAAGCTATTTCTGCCATGCAGACCAGACACTGAAGTCAACACTTAATCTATCAAAATGATGAAAATAGCAATCAGCCAACACAAGAAATATGTTTTGGAACATGTTGTTCTCCCCCCCTGCATTGGGAACAACTTGCATTTCTCCAGCTGCTTTCTTTGAAATTGTGCCAAATTCAGCCAAGTGTCTTCCTTGTCGAAGACACAGGTATGCGTGAAAGTGCTTCCACTGCAACATGAATTGTGTTACGCAAACAACAAGCAAAACCAAGAAGGACACAGTTGCCATTCTCCTCCCCCCGTTGCTGCATCCGTCCAACCCGCCTCCCCCTTTTTTTGATTTCTTGATCATGTAATTTCTCAGTTTTCCTGGGCACTGTCCCAAAGGAAAAGCCAAATGCATGACGAAACACTGCCCTAATTTCAGCTTTTTGCATGGGAGATTTCCCAAAGATTGCGTGCCTGGTGTTATTTTCTTGCCGCTTCTTATCAAATCAACAGAATCATACCAAACCTGGCGGAGTTGCAGAAACATCACATTTTCAGAAGGAAGGAAAATGTGCTCTGTTTCTTTGCAGTTTCATTTGAGGCCACCTTGTACACGGAGAAGCAGCCCCAGAGAACTGGGCGCTGGTGGTCTTGAGTTATTAAGGCACGCGAGAGTTTTATTTTTATTTTTTTAAGAAAATCACAATGTTTCATGCCATGTTGGTTTCACTGATTTGTTCATGTTGTCACATGGAAAATTTCCAATAAATGCCATTGCTGCATTTCCTCGTATTGTTTTCATTTGCAGCCGGAGTATTTCTATGGGTGGTTGCCCAGCAAGTTCTTTTGGAGTTACTCTCTTGTAACGTGAGAGCTCAGGGTTACCCAGTTGAACAGACGAGCCACCAGGCCTTTTTGAGTGGCTGATTGATGGGTGTTGGGGTTTGAAATTAGTGCTTGACACACAGATAACAACCCTTGACTGGCTGTGTGGAAGAGAAGGAGTGGGAGGGATGTTCTAACCCAGGGGTGTCAAACTGGCGGCCTACAAGCCAGATGCATCACACTCTGCAAATTGGAAAAATGTCACGTGACCGCAATGGTGACATGGTGAGTTGACACTCGTGTTCTGAGAGATGTACCTGGGTGCCAGTGCAGGTAATCCTGAACTTACAACCATTCATGTCATGACTTCAAAGTTACAACAGACTGAAAAAAAAAAAAAGGGTTACTGCAGGGGTCAGCAACCTTAAATACTCAAAGAACTACAAGGGTCCTAACTGGAAGCCCCCCCCCCTCCATTCAATTCTGGAGCCCACTGGAAGTCTGGTTTCCCCACCATAGAGTCTCCTAGCACAGCATCCTTTTTCCTCTACTGACCAGAAGTTCGGTTCCCCCACCATAGTCTTTCCTCCTAGCACAGCATCCTTTTTCCTCTCCGGCCAGAAATATGGCTCCCCCCACCATAGAGTCTCATACTAGCCTTTTTCCTCTACCTGTCCTAATTGAAAGCCTTATCAATTGTGGAGCCAACTGACGATGGAGAGCTGCAGCAGAGGGATGAAAGAGTCACATGCGGCTCCAGAGCCGCAGATTGCCAACCCCTGGCCTACTATATGGCCGTTTTTTGCACTTACAATCACTTCCAGGGTCACATGATCAAAATTCGGATGTTTGGCAACTGGCATGCATTTATGATCCTTGCCGTGTTCCAAGGTCACGTGGTCACCTTTTGCGATCTTCTGACAAAAAAAAAAAGTCAATGTGGGGGAAGCCAGATTCACTTGACAACCAGGTTACTATCTTAACAAGGGATTCACTTCTTAACAACTGTGGTAAGCAAGATTGGAAAATGAAGCAAAACTCTTGCCTAGCAACAGGAATTTGAGGCTCAATTGTCATTAGACAAGGGCTGTCACTTTTCCTGCCTGCCCTGCTAAAAATTACAGTACAAAATAAAACAAATTCTTGTGTCTGAACAGAAACCAAAACAGACTGTGAGTTGCACAATCTCTCAAACAGTAAGCTCTCTGTGGAAAGATTGCAGAAGCTCCAAAAGCAGGTGTCAGCATTGTAACTAACCAACTCCAAACCGATAAATTGAGACAAACAATTCCTCAAAGTTCCATTTCATTAAAGTTGTCATATTGGTACATCTGGGAAAACCCGAATCAGATAGTTCTGGGTTTTCCCTTCCCAAAACAAAATCAAAGACCCATCCCCTGCCTTCATCAGTCCATCACACGGCCCAATCAAATCTCTGTCCCAACTAGAGATATCCCCCCCCAGTCACTCCCCTTCAGGTGCAGGCTAACATGTCCTTGACTCTCTGAGAAAGAATGTTGTTGAGTGTAATCTTCTACCCCACTATGAAATCCCCCCCTCCCAATTTCCCAGGCACTGCATGTGGCAGCCTCTAAGCTTCCAAGTAAAAATGGCTTCCAAGGCTGACAGCAGGGGTGTCAAACTTGTGGCATCACAGTAGTGTCACATGACATATCAGGACTTTTTTCACCTTTGCTAAAGCAGGCGTGGGTGTGGTCAATGTGTGATGCATCTGGCTCATGGGCCACGATGACAGCCCTGTTCCAAAGCATCCAGAAGTGACTTTCTCTGACAGAGCTGATGTCAAGATGCATTGACGGTGACATAATCTTTAGGAACATCACGAGTGATTTCCTGAACAAATGTTGAAGCAATAAACAGAAAAGACACCAATCCCTTCAGTTTTTGTAAATGAAGACGGGTCTAAGGCAGTGTCATGCCCTTGTTGGAGTCTGATTCTGAGGGGGAGATTGAGCAGCTCACAGGGAGAGTGGCTCCAGTGGCTGTGGAAGAAATAGGGGAAGGGCACAGTCCAACAGGGCATTCAGAGGAAGACCCAGGGCCATCCCCTCTTCATCCTAGGGCACACAGGGAGGAACGGAGAAGGGAGCAACATGGTTTATGGGATAGGAAAGGGCCCTGATCTCTTTCATTAATTGCAGCTGGAAGAACAGGATATAAGAAGGGTGTTTGCACACAACACCTTGCTGGAAGCAAAGCGCGCATTATCTTTGTCGAGGCTTATCTCAATTTTGGTGTCCTCCCAACTGTGTGCCTCATTATTTTTTGGAAGTCTGCAATTTATTATCCTGGTCTGTCGTGGTAATTACTTCAGCGTGGTTTGTGTTGGTTTTGTTATTTCTAATTTATCTTTACTTTGGGTTTGGACTGCATTTCTTCCCTTTGTAGACTGTTTTTGGAAGAGTTTGATCTCCCACCAAGGATAACTGGATATTGGGGGCCAAGTTGGAGGCATTAAAAGGAATTTATCTACTTTTGTGACTTTGTTATTTTTGTGCCACACCCCGGGTCATCGCAGGCAGCTTCATTCCCAGAACGTTACACCGTGAATGTTACACCACGAACTCATTCCCAGAACGTTACACCATGAAGTCAGTGGTGGTATGCTGCAGGTTCGCAACGATTCTAGCGATCCAGTAGTGCCAGTCAGCAGTTGGCCCCACCTACCACCCCCACCCTTTTCCTGTGCTATATTTCCTTGTTTGTAGCTCAGCTGATAAGGCATGGCAGGGCAGATTGCCATGCCTCAGCTGTTACTCACCAGCGCTGACAATAAGGTAAATTTTCATGCTTAAAATTGCCTGTTTTAGAATGCTCCATGCACGCGCAAAGCATGAGCCTACAGAATGAGGAGTAAAATATTTTGAATTTCACTACTGTTTGAAGTCATTACAATTGGGCTCTGCGGGACATGCTATTTTTTTATTATTATTTTTATTATGGGAAGAAATCCTGATCAAGCAGAACTCTGTTACTTTTATAGACAGTTCTGATTCAGCAAATTTGTAGGATTGTTTGATCCCATGTTTTATGAGGAAAGGAAAGTTCATTCCCAGATCCTGAAAAACCTTACTTAGCTGTTTTCTGCTAGGGGAAAAAAAAATCAGGCAGATCTAGGCTAGGTTTTGGGTGCTCTATTTGGGTTTAATGGCACAGAACTTGAACAGATTGCAGTAACTACCAATCCAGGTTTCTGAAACTACATAATGGATGCAAAAAAAGTGTTGACCTAATAATAAGTTTGTCTGTTTAGGCCAGGGGTGTCCAACCTTGGCAACTTTAAGACTTGTGGACTTTGCAAAGCTGGCTGAGGAATTCTGGGAGTTGAAGTTCACAAGTCTTAAAGTTGCCAAGGTTGGACACCCCTGGTTTAGGCAAAGCTTGAGAGCAACATCCTGTGTGAGCTCTGCTTCTCTCTGGCCACAATTTGACCACCAAATTCTACTGTCCTACCATGGGCCATTGAGGTCACCTGGAGATAAGCATAGCACCATTTTGCTTTTTGGAGGAAATTCATCTGGAATATCTCAGGGTTGAACAACATTGGAGCAAAGGAAGTAGATGTACACATTTTTTTTTTTTTTTTGTAAACATGTTGTGCATTGACAATAAACATTTGATTTGACTTGATATTGGTTAGTTGATTGGTTGGTCCTTTCCTTGAGGTGGTTCCATGCCATTGAACATCCACTGGCATCTTTGTCCCCCATTTGTAGGGCTGATCTGCCTGGATGCTCTTAGAGACCAGAACTTCTCTGGAGTAATTTTTTTTAATTTGCTGAAGGCAACAACTTCGTCAGGAAGAAAAACTCTTTGGCAGAACCTCCTCTTTTTGTAACAAGAATGGCCATTAAGACTTCACTTACATTTCTTGTCTCAGACCTGGCTGGACTAGGTGGGTGATGGATGCAAAATCCCATCCATATAGGACAGTGAGTGGATGGCCTCTGTCTCGCTTCATCATTGTAGGTTGGCCACTAGAGGGCCCTGCTTCTTGGGCAAGTCCCAGAGAAAGCGCTTCAGTCCATTAGTTGGACTTCCTGAGCGGACAGTTCTGGTCTCTAGATTCACAGCTCTCACTCCCTGTCTTTCTTTCTCTTTCTCTTTCTCTCCCTCTCCCTCCCTCTTCCCTCCCCCTACTTTCTCTCTTCCTCTCCTTCCATGTCCCTGGAATCTTATAAAATATGGGGTGGGCTTGGGATGGGAAGAGAGAAGGGGAGGGGAGGAGAGAGGAGAGGAGAGGAGAAGGGAGAAGAAGAGGAGAGGAGAGGAGAAGAGAGAAGAGAAGAGAAGAGAAGTTTATTGTTATTTTTAACTATGAGCACACCAGCTCACATTAAAAATATAACTATATACCTATATATCTCTACCTCTTCTCTCTCTCTCTTTCTCTCTCTCTCTCCCTCCCTCCCTCCCTGTTCTTGCTTGTCCAGTATCAATTATCCTCAACATTATTTCAATTTCATGCTCAGAATGTCTCAGCATCACAGTGTTGGCAGGAGCCTCATAATATCTGTCAGGCAACTGAGAAACAAGAAATGCCATTTCTGAACCCAATTTTCAGTCATTTGCAGATGTGACCCAATCAGTCCTCCAGTTGCTGTGATTTATTTCAGCTCCCATCGTTTCTCCTGGGATAACTTTGTGTTTCTTCTCTTCTATGTTTGCTTTGGTCATGTTGCTTGGACTGGGGAGGGTGTATTGTCCACCTGATGTATCTACGCAGAGAACCAATGCAGCACAGAGGTTGCTTCTAAACTTTGATGGAGAAAACCCAGGGCTACATTCCAGAGGTGTTATTCAGCAGGTTCTGACCAGTTCTGGAGAACCGGTAGCGGATATTTTCAGTAGTTTGGAGAACCAGCAAATACCACCTCTGCTGTGAGATTTTACACTATCCTTCCTCTGCCAACACCCACCAAGCCACACCCACAGAACCGGTAGTAAAACAAAAGGAATCCCACCACTGGTACATTCCCAGGCAACCAAAACAGCCCAGACCACCTTCAGCTCAACTGCCTCAGAGTGAGGGTTGGTGAGATGATATGAGGCAGTGGTGGGATTCAAAAAAATGTGGCTTGGTGGGTGTGGCAGGGGAAGGATACTGTAAACTCTCAATTCCCATCCCACTCCAGGGGAAGGATACTGTAAAATTTTCACCCTATTCCAGGAGAAGGTTACTGTAAAATCCCCATTCCCTCCCAACTCCTGGGGGAAAGTTTCTGCAAAATCTCCATTCCCTCCCCACCCCGCTAACCTGCTTTCCCGCTCCATTCTCCTGTGCAGGGCAACAAAAGAAGACCCAGCCGATCAGCTGGGACTCGGGAGGCAGAGAATAGATGGGGGCAGGGCCAGTCAGAGGTGGTATTGGCTGGTTCTCTGAACTACTCAGTTCTGCTTCTCCAGAACGGGTCAGAACCTGCCGAATACCACCTCTGATATGAGGGACGATGGCCCTGCATGTTGACTTAGAAGTAAAACAACAAGAGCATGAATGCAATTATTGTCAAGTGTGGGGACATCAACAGGGCTCGGAGGGCCTGGTGGAAACTCCTTCTGTCATGGATTCAGGCATGGGTAGAATGAATGGAGACAGTCTCAGTTGGTGAACTTTCAACTCTTTATTGCATAGTGACTTCTAACTTGTATAACAACAACTCTGCTTATATAGGTAATGCTAATGTTAAATAACCAATAGGAGCTTGTGAACTGCTAGCTCCAGTACCAATAAGAGTCCTTCATTAAGGGCCAATCAGATTCTCAGAACCCGACCAATCCGATCTAGCCGCTTAACACCCAATCAGAAGTGCAGGGCCAGAACCCTGCACTTTACCCCAAGCTTGCCTTTATTCAACTATTTACATACATAACACCCCTTCCCCCGGCTTCACAATTAGTTTGTGACTATGTAGTCCTTTAAATAGGACGGTTGTCTCTTGGGTCTGTCAGATTTTCTTTGGACTGGCTGCGTGCAGTCCCGTTGAAGTAGGGTGTTGTCTTGTAGTGGCTCAGCTTCTTGTTCTGGTGTGATTTCCCTAGGAGCGTACGATTCTTCTTCCTGCTCCATTTCCTGGGTTTCACTTGATTCATCGCTTTCCTGGAACAGGTTTTCTGGCATATCGTCATCTTCTCTTCCTCCCCCCCCCTCAGTTTGGTCGTGGGGAAGTTGTTGGCTAGCAGTTATAAGTCGTGACCATAATTGGTCAATATGTCTTTTCCATAGTCTCTCATCAATACATTTTACAATATAGGATCTGGGCCCAGTCTCGCGTATTATCGTTACTTCAATCCAAACTGGGTCGCCCGATAAATTCCTTTCATAAATGGGGTCGCCTACCTTGAAGGTACGGTGGCGTCTGCTGGATCCTGGAGGCTTCTCTGGCTCGTAAGCAGGGTGTAGTCGGTCGAGGCGGGAACAGAGTTTTCGCCCCATGAGAAGTTCAGCGGGAGTTCTGCCGGTTTCGCTGTGCGGAGTGATGTGTTGCAGAAGTAGAATGCGGTTTATTTTTTCGTCAAGATTATCATAGTCCATCTTTTGTAAAGTCTTTTTTACAAATTGTACCATGCGTTCCGCTCGGCCGTTCGTAGCAGGATGCACCGGCGAGGTGACCACATGGCGGATGCCGTTGTCAGCAAGGTACTGTTCAAACATTAGCGCTGTAAACTGTGGTCCGTTATCGGACACTAGGACGTCCGGCAATCCATGAGTTGCAAAGAGTCTATTGAGGACTTTAATTACTGCCTCGGAGGTTGTATTGGCCATCCGATGAATTTCTAACCAATTAGAGTATGCATCGACAGTCAACAGCAATGTCTGTCCTTTGATCGGCCCTGCGAAATCCAGGTGGATTCTGGACCAGGGTCCACGTGGGGTCTCCCTTTCGGTCGGTGCAGCTTTTGGCGGTGCGTTGCTGGTTTGTTGGCACTTGGTGCAGGCCTTGACCCATTGCTCGATGTGTCCGTCCATGCCTGGCCACCATGCGTAGCTCCGTGCGAGTGCCTTCATTCGCACGATCCCGGGATGTCCATCATGCAAGATTTGTAACAGCGTCTTTTGGAGTCGTTCTGGGACAACGACTCTATCACCCCAGATAACGCAGTCTTTTTGAGAAAAAAGTTCAGTCTGTCTTGTTTTAAATGGCGCGAAGTCATCTGGGATCTGGTCCAATGGCCATCTACGCTCTACCCAGCCTAGGACTCGTGCTAGGGTGTGGTCTCATCTGGTCTCCCTTGCAATATCTCGAGCGGTCATAGGAGGCGAGTTGAGCGTTTCGATTTGTAACGCCGATACTGTTGGTGCCGGATCGTCGAGGGTCTCTGGTAGCGGTGCTCTGCTGAGTGCGTCGGCATGGGGAATGGCTTTCCCCGGTCAATGTAACAATCGATAATTATAAGCAGCTAGAAACTCTGACCATCGAGTCATTCTTGGGGACAATATATAGGGAGTTGGTTTATCCCCAGTGATTATCCCCAATAAAGGTTTGTGGTCGGTTACAATTGTAAATGTCCTTCCATATACATACTCATGGAATTTTTTTACGGCTGACACAATTGCAAGAGCCTCCTTGTCTATTTGTCCATAGTTACGTTCTGCCTGGGATAGAGTCTTCGAAAAGTATGCAACGGGAGCCTCATTTCCATTAGGTAGCACATGGCTCAAAATATCGCCCACCCCAAACGGTGAGGCATCACAAGTTATAACCAAGGGTAATGTTTCATTATATTGCATAAGTACAGAATCAGATGTAAGTAAATCTTTTACATTTCTAAACGCTTTTTTTTCTCGGTAACCCCAAACCCATAATGCTTTCTTATCTAATAACCGGTGTAATGGTTCAGCCACAGTCGCCTTATGCGGTAAAAACACATTGTAGAAATTGATAAGGCCTAAAAATGCTTGAAGATCAGTTTTGTTACGAGGTCTGGGAGCATTCCTAATTGCCCTTAATTTACTCTCAGTTGGGTGAATATCCTGACTATCAATGCGATAACCTAGAAATTCAACACTGTCGGTATACAGATGACATTTATCCCTTTTTACTTTCAATCCCGCTTCTTGGAATTTTTTAAGAACACATTTTAAATGATTCTGCAGAATTTTTTTACTAGGAGCTGCAATCAATACGTCATCAAAATACGGAACCACGCCCTTGATTCCCTGTAACAATCGTTCCATTAAACTTTGGAATATTCCCGGGGCCACACTCACCCCGAACTGCAATCGGGTACATTTAAAAGCACCTCTGTGCGTTACTATCGTTTGGGCTTGGGCTGTTTTATCGTCCACGGGCAATTGTTGATAGGCTTGAGCTAAATCTAGCTTAGCGAAAACCTTTCCACCTCCCAGAGAATGAAGGAGGTGCTGCACCACCGACACTGGATACGCGTTCTGTTGGAGGGCGTGGTTTAGAGTGGCCCGGTAGTCCCCACAGATTCAGATTGACCCATCTGGTTTAATGGGGGTTACAATAGGAGTTTCCCATGGGGAATGATCAATGGGTTGCAGTACCCCTTGTTTAATTAGTTTGTCAAGTTGTTCATCTATCTTGGCCTTAAGGGCAAACGGAACTCGACAGGGCTTTAAACGGATCGAGGCGATCTTAGGGTCGAGGCTGAACGAAATTGGGGTCCCCTTATACTCGCCCAGACGATCTGCGAAGACATCGCTGAATTCAGACATAAGATCCTCCTCCCACTCGCAATCACCGACTCGGTTCACGCCGGCTAGCTCGATGCCGAGTGGCGCAAACCATTGGAAGCCCAACAAACTAGGCCTGTCCCTATCGATGATCGTTAGAGGTAAGTATGCCGTATGCTTTTTAAATGAGACGCGGACTCGACAAGACCCGACCACAGGGATCCAATTCCCTTGGTAATCTTTAAGGATAAGGCGTTGCATTCGAAGGTCTTGGCGTTGGATGGTAGGAATGAGCTGCTTTAATGTCTTCCACGACACCATCGAGAGGGACGATCCCGAATCGACCTCCATGTGGCAGGGTTGGTTCTCTATGGCTACTGTAACTCGAATCTTCTTAGCGTCCAGGGCCGAGGCGTGACCTATAGTGATAGTATGGTGAGCCTCTTCTTTCTGCAACGCTCAATATCTGTAGGAGTGGTTTGCTGGGTCTCACCTTACAGGACGGTTTCCTGCCGATTGGCGAAAGTTGGTTCCCTTTGAGGCCAGGCTTGGTCCCGGTAAACTGTGACAGACTCGACCGATGTGGCCTCGTTCCCCGCACTCATGGCAGAGTGCGTCGCGGAATTTGCAGTCTGCCCTGGGATGGTTTGCCCTGCAGCCAGCGCAGGGGCGTGAGGTTTTGGGACGAGGGTCCCGGTCGGAACACAGTCGATGGACCCCTTCTTTGTCGCTGTCTGATGACGAAGAGAGGTCCTCGTAGTGCGTTGTTGCCAACTGCCCTTCTGAGCTGGGTGAGATGTCTCCTGTCGGTGGGTTTGTGGGGTTTCGGCTTCGCCGTAGCTGCGCCGCTGACTTTTTTGTTGCCTCAGCGGCGGTGGCTTCGGCGATGGCGTCAACAAGGCCGATGTCGCCCTTTGCCATTATCTTGCTCTGCACGTTTGGTGCATCTAATCCCAGAATTAGGCGGTCTCTCAATGCTTCATCTAAGTCTGCGAACCCACAGAGGCCTCCCAAGTGCCGGAGGTCTGCTACGAAGTCAGCCACACTCTCTCCTTTTTGTTGGCTTCGTTGATAGAACTTGTGGCGTCTCACGAGTGTGGGTACGGTTGGTGCGTAATGGTCTCTCAGGAGAGGTTCGAGGTCGTCCCAGCTTATTGCTTTCACTTCTCGAGGCTTTGCGAGGGCTTTAGCCATTTTAAAGACAGCCGGGCCGCAGTACGTCAGGAACAGCGCCCTCTTCTTGGCTGGTGTGGCATCCTTCAGGTTGTTCGTTTCAAGGAACATTTGAAAGCGATCCATGTAGGATTTCCAATCCTCTTGGGATGGATCGTACGGAGCGGGTGGTACGATACCGCCGGACATGGCTTCCGTTGGTGGCGCCGTTTTTTTTTCATGTGCTCTGTTTTTCTTCCAAGTTCCTTAAGATCAGATGTCTCCAAATCCCACCTTCGTCGCCAATGTCATGGATTCAGGCATGGGTAGAATGAATGGAGACAGTTTCAGCTGGTGAACTTTCAACTCTTTATTGCATAGTGACTTCTAATTTGTATAACAACAACTCTGCTTATATAGGTAATGCTAATGTTAAATAACCAATAGGAGCTTGTGAACTGCTAGCTCCAGTACCAATAAGAGTCCTTCGTTAAGGGCCAATCAGATTCTCAGAACCCGACCAATCCGATCTAGCCGCTTAACACCCAATCAGAAGTGCAGGGCCAGAACCCTGCACTTTACCCCAAGCTTGCCTTTATTCAATTTTTTACATACATAACACCTTCCAAGGTCAGGTAGGAGAAGCACAACTATTCCTCCCTTGATCTTCTGGCCACGGAGCTCCTTCCTCCACCTGCTTGGGAACAGACACAGGGAATATCATTTAGAAGAGGGGCTGGGGGTCTTTCCTAGCTGAACCTCCAAGTTGCCTTCCAAATCTTCTGAATACAGCAGGAGGGCCTTTGTGAAAGCAGCCAGCCAAGACGGCCCTGAGAGGGAAGCTGTCCTCTGGACAAAGGAGAATAGGCTGTTGACCTCTTCACAGGCCAACTGGCCTACTGCAGGAGGTCTCCCAAGACTGCCTCCCTTTTGTTTTCACACATGGGAACCCAACCTTAAAAGGGGGCTGGCAAAAAAAACAGGCATTGCACTCCCGCTGTTGTACAACCCAGAAGTGTCAGCCTCACAATCTACAATTTTATATTTTCTTGTGCTCAGCCAGCCTTCACTTGCTGAGAAAACTATAAGGAAACAATAACGTAGGCTAGTAGATTGAAGGGGTTTGTTTTTGTTTTTGTTTTTTACTTCAGTGTGTCTTTCTAATTCCTCAGTTCTTGTTATGCAAATCATCCCTGTCTTGGTCAATCTGCTAGATAACCTTGGCTAGTGGCCGCTGCAAGGAAAAACACCCATTATTTCTCATTATTTTAACTTTCAAGCTTTAGAATACACACAGCATCATTTTGTGTCTCATTTCCTTGTTCACGGATTCCAGCAGGAACCAATTAATGCTGTGGGGTTGGATCTTCCCTTTTCCATCATTGTCCTCCTCCTCCTTCAAGGCATATGGCTAAATCTCTTGGCCTTCTTCACTTCAAAATGCAAGCCATTAATATGCCTGTAATGACCAACAACTTGGGCTTTATTGAAGGGACCTGCCTGGCTTGGGGCTATTCAACTCCTTCATCATTGCTTTCATTAGTCCTCAACTCCATCTTGCATTTCAGAATCGAGTCAACCATAAAAGTTTAGGCAGCTCTTTACTGAGTCTCTCTTTTGATGAGTGTCAGCTCCACAAAGAGAGATATAGTGGGCTTGACACAGGCTGTCGAGCAACTGTTATTGATGGCAATGGAGATTGGATTGATCTTCTATGAAAATATAGCTCATAACATGGAGAGAGGTTTGCTCACAAGCTTAAAATAGACTGGTCCAGAGGTGGTATTCAGCAGGTTCTGACCAGTTCTGGAGAACCAGTAGCAGAAATTTTGAGTAGTTCGGAAAGCCAGCAAATCCCACCTCTGACTGGCCCTGCTCCCATCTATTCTCTGCCTCCCAAGTCCCAGCTGATCGTCTGGGTCTTCTTTTGCTGCCCTGCACAGGAGAATGGAGCTGAAAAGCAGGTTAGTGATGTGGGGAGGGAATGGGATTTTGTAGTATCCTTCGCCCAGGAATGGGAAGGGAATGGAGATTTTGCAGTATCCTTCCCCTGCCATGCCCACCTAGCCACACCCATAGAACCAGTAGTATTTTTTTTTAATCCCACCACTGGTGGGATTCCACGAGACTGGACTGGTCCCCACGAGATCTCTGGGCTAGTGTAATTCCTGGTGGAAATACCCCTCTGCAATTTTGAATCAGGCAGGAATTAAGGACTATCTTTCTGTGGAACTGGGAAGTGTTCATGGTTTCATCCTGTGTGTGTAGCTTTCAGTTGCCTGTGCAATGCTTGGCTATTGAGGGAGGTCTTCCTTCAAAACATCAGAAGATGATTTTTTTAGGATCTGAAGAAAAGATCCAGTGCTTCTTGGTGATGATTGATCTGCCCCCGTGCTCTGGCAAATCAACCATGTACACTTTGCAAGACAGCATAGAAGCTCTGCTAGAGAGAAGCTCCCTGAAGATGGGCTCCACCCTGAGTCTAAAAGCTCGCAAGGCTAAACTTCTGGTTCCAGCAACCCAAATTGGATCCTGCAACATTATCCTGGGACATGTATATTCACCTTCATTCACACAACCATTTACCTGCTAAAATGAAACGTGGATCCTTTGACCAGGGAGGGCTGCAGAAGCAGGATGCGTAGAGGAGAAATAATGCTGGTCTTATCCCAGAAAGAGAGATGCTCTGTTATTTGCACACGGCAAAGCACTATGGAGTCTGGAGGTTCCAGGTCTCTGCAATCTGGACTGTATGTGTACTCTTGTGTGGTAGGGGCAAAGTTCAGAGGCCTGAATTGGGGTTCACTTTGCCCAGAGTGGGCCCCTGAAGGAAAACAACACAACTGTTCTGACCCAGACTTCCCAAAAGCATAAAGCTGATTCCTCATCCTGATAAAACCTTTTTTATTTAATTTAAAGTAAATTCTTCTCCAGCAAAGTCCTGGCCAACAGTCTTTAAAGAGATTTCACAACTACAAATCTTTATCAGGCTTGGAGAACTGCCAGGCCAATATCTTCCAAACACCACTCTGTAGCAGACAATACTTGGCCAGGAGTCAGGAACAGAACTTCACCCTAATGAATTGAACTAATTGTCTCCTGCAAACATCACTCCCCTTTCGCTCCTCTTTATTCCCTATGGGAGGGGCCATTCACCATCCACCTGTGGCTTTACTCCTGAGTTGACCCTTGTTCCTTAGCTGTTCCCTTTTCCTGGCAGCTCTGTGCATGCACACACTGGGAACAGGCTCCAGCCGTTCTTCTGCCCCACTGATGTCTGACTCCGAAGGCAGCTGATAACTCATCAGAGCCTTCCCCAGATTCTAGGACTGGCCCATGTTCCTCCCAAAACTCCTCACTGTCCAAATCTGTTGCCAGCTCCACTGGCTGCTGGCAAGCCACAACAACAACATCCTGGTTTGACCAGCACATCTCTTTGTGATTATTCCAGTGCTGTATCATTCATCTTCCTGGTGTATTAATTGGAAAAAGACAAATTTTGACAATCCCAATCCATAAAACAAGATACAAGGAGAGAGGGAGGGATCTTCTAAAAGCAAGCATGAGAATAAATAAATTACCAAACACCATCACTTTGCTAAATAAATATTTCCCTCAGCACTGTCTAACTATTTACAACATCTGCATTACTGTTACAGTTAACCTTCTCATCACTCCTTATCATCCATCCCCTCCCACTTGTGACTGTATGACAGTAACTTTGTTGTTTGTATTCTTACAATTTATATTGACTGTTTTCTAGTATAATTTGACTGCTTATTGAACCCTATGACTAAGTTCGTACCTTATGATTCTTGACTCTTGATGAATGTATCTTTTCTTTTATGTACACTGAGAGTATTTGCTCCAAGACAAATTCCTTGTGTGTTCAATCACACTTGGCCAATAAAGAATTGAATTGAATTGAATTGAATTCTATTCTATTCTATAAACTCAGAGTATTCCTCTCTCTTGTCTGGCAGTCAAGGGTAAAGTATTGTCTGGATAATTGACTTAGACTTAAAAGAATAATTTGCCCACCTTTGCAGGTTGGTTTAAGCAACTTCACCTTAGAAGTTTCCCAGCATTTGCCCTGCAACGTAACAATTAAAACAGAACTTAATGGGACTCTTACTGAGGACTCAACCAGGAAGAGGTTAGAGATAAGTGATCTGCAGACTGATGAAAAGCATAAGACTTCCATTTTGCAATCACTCAGCCCACAGAACCATCCATCATCTTTCACTATATAGGCATTTAACTCCGCTTTTTAATTATTACTTTAACACGTCAGATCCTGTTTCCTTTTATTTGCATAAATCCGTGTTTAGGCAAGACAAAACCAGCAAAAGCCCAAATGCTTAACCGTGGTTCGTTTCTCTAGCCCAGGGGTGTCAAACTCAATTTCATTGAGGACTGCATCAGGGTTGTGTTTGACCTTAGGAGCGGCAAGGGGTTGTGTAGCTGACTCAATGTAAATTGTATCAGCTTGATGTCACTCGTTTTTGGCTGCGACGGCCTCCTTCGGCCTTCTGCCAGCACAATGGAGCTGGGGTGAGCATACACAAGCTCTGTTTTTGCTGGCACGGGGCTGCAGGAGGCCATTGCAGCCGAAAATGGAGCCTGGAAGGGCCGTGCAAAAAGCTTTCTTTTTGCTGGCAGAGGCACCATGAGCTGGTCTTTCGTTTGTTCCACGTTGGCCCCACAAGCCAGATCTAAACACAAAGAATGGCCCCTGAATGGTTCAAAAGGAGGATGCAGTCAAAGATATCTGGAAAGCCTCTTCCTATCTGTTTCAGTCCATTCACCTGTTCATGGGAACAGGTTATGTAGACAGGAAGCGCCAGTAGATGGCAACCTCCCTCCCTACTCAACCTAGGAATGCCCAGCACAGCCCCGCTGGCAAGCTTATTTCTCCAGCTGCTTTTCCAGAAACCCTCCCATAAAGATGTAAATATTAGAACTGCCTCTCTGTCCACACCCTCACTCTGGGATTGTGTGTTTTGCAGGGGTGTGGCTTGCTGAGCTTTTGTTCAGTGATGGTAGGATGACACCCACCATCTCCTGGTCCTTTCCAAACCTTTGCTTAGACAAGGGGCTGGATGTGGGAGGAGGAGAAGCATTTACACCTCATCTCAGCCACGACTTTGCGCTGACGGCACCTGGCTAGATTTCCAGGGAACAGCTGGCTCTTATTGTATACAAAATCCAGTGGCACCTCGTTGTTGTTTGGCGCAATCTGGCTGTTGGGGGAAAACTCGTCTTTGCACACCGGCTTTGGAAGCTGCTGTGCAAGATGTTAACATGGGAGAACAGCTTTTCCTAACTCACACCCTGCAGAGCTGTTGGGAAAGCAGTTCCCAGAATTCCCAGCCAGATTGTCCTTGGCACGTGTGTACACAAACAAAGACCCTCAGCGTCTGCATGGCAGAAGTCCTGGTGTACCCCTTGGGATCAGGGAAAGGGCCACTGAGTACATGATCTCGAGATTTCTCCTTTCTGGAAGAAATTTTCAGGGCTTCCCTGGGACTCAGAGACAGCAGCTTTTTTTTTTTTTTTTTTTTTAAATGCAATTAATGTGTTGTTAATGAATTGTTAATTAATTAACTGCTAATTAATTTTAAGAAATATCCCCTAATTACAAACTCTGCAACAGAGGGGAGCCAGGCAGAGGTGATTATTCAGTAGGTTCTGACCAGTTCTGGAGAACCAGTAATGGAAATTTTGAGGAGTTTGGAGAACCGGCAAATACCACCTCTGACTGGCCCCGCCCCCGTCTCTTCTCTGCCTCCCATTGAGTCCCAGCTGATTGGCTCGGTCTTCTTTGGTTGCCCTGCACAGGAGAACGGAGCTGGAAAGCAGGTTAGTGGGGAGGGAATGGGGATTTTGCAGTATCCTTCCCCTGCCTCGCCCACCAAGCCACACCTACCAAGCCACTCCCACAGAACTGGTAGTAAAAAAAAATTGATTCCCTCTACTGAGCTAAGGCCTCTTTGTTCATGATTCGGGGGAGGGGTCCTCTGCCTGCTTGACCGCATTTTCCTTGTGGAAGGAGGAGTACCTGATGTCCACATGTCAGAGGTTAGACTATGAATGTCCCAAAATATTCTGGGGTCTGTAACAGTGGTGGGATTCAATTTTTTTTTTACTACCGGTTCTGTGGGCGTGGCTTGGTGGGCGTGGCAGGGGAAGGATACTGCAAATTCTCCAGTCAGAGGTGGGATTTGCCGGTTCTCCAAAATACTTGAAATTTCTGCTACCGGTTCTCCAGAACTGGTCAGAATCCTCTGATAAACGCACCAAGGTGCCTTCCGTCCCTGTCCTATTGTTTCTTTTTTTTTTCCTTTTATGTACCCATTTCATGTATTCATAACTATGTATATAGTTATACCTATTATCTTGTAAGTGATTGACAAATCAAATCAAATAAAAATAAATAAATAAAATAATAAATATCACCCCTCGTCTGTAAAATTTGACAGGGGAAAACAGTTGTCCTAAAAATTAATATAGGAAGTTTCATGTAAAAAGGAGAGTGTTGGGATGAAGATCTAGAGTTTATTTCTACCTTCCCAAATTCCACCTGCTTCTCCACTTCTCTGTATATGTTTTGGAACAGCTGATTGGTGGGCTCTCCATTTTAATAAACGCTCTTCATCAGCTGGGAAACTAGCTTGCTTAGAATCATATCTCTTACCCCATCTTGATGGCAGGGTATTGGAGAAACTGGAGGAGTCCTTGGTGCCCTGTGAGCTTGGTTCTTTTCTTTGCAGATGCTTCATTACCCGTCAGTGCTCGGCACTGATTGTGTTACTTCGTTTGAGTAATGAAATGTTTGCAAGACAACGACGAAGAGTCGGAGAGCCCCAAGGAACCCCTCATTTCAATTCTGAGCTAACAAATATTCTCCTTTATTGATATTGGAGGGACGCAGTGGCTCAATGGCTAAGACATTGAGCTTGTTGATCAGAAAGGTTAGCAGTTCGGCAGTTCGAATCCCTAGCGCTGCATAACAGAGTGAGCTCCCGTTCCTTGTCCCAGCTTCTGCCAACCAAAGAATGAAAAACTGCTGGTGACCTTCTACTGCTGCATTGTAGAGAGCATTTTAACACACTGCACCTCTGTTTGGTTTGCCAATTGCACAGGGGCAGATAGGACAGCACTCCAGAGGGTTCACGCCATTGCCCAGAAGATCATGGGTTGCCCTCTCTCCTCTTTGGAAGAGCTTTATAGCTCCCGCTGCCTTAAGAAAGTTCAAAAGATTCTCAAAGATCCTGGGAACCCCTTTTTTTGCACTATTACTATGTGGCAGGAAGTGCAGAATAATAAAAACAAGGACAAATAGGCTGAAAAACAGCTTCTATCCCAGGGCAAGTAGCTCTGTTGAATTCTGCTGTATAGTGCAGTGTTGGTGTGGTGTCGGGGGTTTCTGGTTCAATGTGTGAAGGGTGAAGGGTGTGTGTTTGTGTTTATTTTCATGATCATGATGTGCACTGAAGATGGTGTTTGATTTCGTTGTACGAGGTGCAATGACAATAAAGTAAAGTAAAGTAAACTAAACCTAGCAGTTCTAAAACATATAAAAATGCAAGTAGAAAAATAGGCACCACTTTGGTGGGAAGGTAACAGCCTTCCGTGCATCTTTGGCATTTACTCATGCTGGCCACATGACCATGGAGACGTCTTCGGACAGTGCTGGCTCTTTGGCTTTGTAACAAAGATGAGCAATGCCCCATACAACTGGAAACAACTAGGATATATGTGCGAGGGGAAACGTTACCTTTTCCTTATTGATATTGGAAAAATTGCCTGTATAGATGGAGAGCCTCCCTGGATAAAAAACCAAATCAAACCCCTCTGGTTCTGACAATGGGAGAAGAAACGCAGAGACTGCAAATATCTGCCCAAGTCTCTCTCTGCATGAATCACGCTAAAAGTGTTTCTGAGGCTGTAGCTCATCCTTTAAAGGAATCTATCACTCCTGCTTGCGTCTGTCAAAACAAAAAACGTGGCTCCTTTGCTGTCTTGCACAACTAGCAAATAAAGCCTTGGAGCTCATGCCTGCTGTTTTCCGCACTAAACATGTGTGCATAATGGGGGAGCATCCCAGGTGGCTGTAATCCAGGTAGTGCTGAGCCGGCCTTGTGTTTAAAAATTAGGAATTCCATTTCAGTGTCCCAGGACAGGTGGAAGCGTGTGAAGGTCACCGGGGGGAGGGGAATTGCCCGAACATTGGTTGGCTCACAGCCGAGAACATCCGGAGAGAAGATTTGGGTTGAGGTTCTTCAAAGTCAGCTTTTTGGCAGAAAGGGACAAATGAGACCTGGCATGCAATGGTCAGAGGGAAGAGCCTGGAAATGGAAATGCAGATCCAGCATGGCTGGAAGATGACCTCTTGGTCTCTACTCCCAACACGCACCCACCAGCCTGCATTTCATCTTCTATCCAGACATTCCCCAGGAAACCTCGCTAACGGCTGCCTCCCTGAGCTACAGGATCCAAGGATATCCATGGCAACCAGTCTTAGTTTTAACCCCAGAGAGGAGCCTGTAGAATTGAAAAGGGCCGGTCCTCCCTCCCCATGTTGTCACACAGCGGCACTGACAGCTGACTAGTTTCCTGGCTCCATTAGGTTAAGATGTTCACTGCTGCTGTCTGCTTAAATTCCTTTCTTTTGGAACTCCGTGGTGCTCTCTCTCTTTCTCTTTCTCTCTCTCTCTCTGTCTCTCTCTCTTTCTCTGTCTCTCTCTCTCTCTGACTCTATGTCTCTGCCTCTCAGTTTCTCCCTCTCGATCTCTTTCTCTATCTCTGTCTCTCTGTCTCTCTCTGACTCTATGTCTCTGTCTCTCTCGGTTTCTCCCTCTTTCTCTGTCTCTGTCTCTCTCTGTCTCTGTCTCTCTGTGTCTCTCTCTGTCTCTGTCTCTCTGTCTCTCTCTCTCTGACTATGTCTCTGTCTCTCTGTCTCTCTCTCTGACTCTATGTCTCTGTCTCTCTGTTTCTCCCTTTCTCTGTCTCTCTCTGTCTGTCTCTCTGTCTCTGTCTATCTCTCTCTCTGACTCTATGTCTCTGCCTCTCAGTTTCTCCCTCTTTCTCTTTCTCTGTCTCTCTCTGTCTCTGTCTCTCTGTTTCTCTCTCTGACTATGTCTCTGTCTCTCAGTTTCTCCCTCTCGGTCTCTTTCTCTATCTCTGTCTCTCTGTCTCTCTCTGACTCTATGTCTCTGTCTCTCTCAGTTTCTCCCTCTGTCTCTGTCTCTCTGTGTCTCTCTCTCTCTCTATCTCTCTGTCTCTCTCTCTCTGACTATGTCTGTCTCTGTCTCTCTGTCTCTCTCTCTCTCTGACTCTATGTCTCTGTCTCTCTGTTTCTCCCTTTCTCTGTCTCTCTCTGTCTGTCTCTCTCTCTCTCTCTGACTCTATGTCTCTGTCTCAGTTTCTCCCTCTTTCTCTGTCTCTCTCTGACTCTGTCTCTGTCTCTCTCTCTCTCTGACTCTATGTCTCTGTCTCTCTGTTTCTCCCTTTCTCCGTCTCTCTCTCTCTCTCTGTCTTTCTGTCTCTGTCTCTCTCTCTCTGACACAATGTCTCTGTCTCTCTCAGTTTCTCCCTCATTCTCTCTCTCTCTCTCTGACTCTATGTGTCTCTCTCATTTTCTCCCTCTTTCTATGTCTCTGTCTCTGTCTCTGTCTCTCTGTCTCTGTCTCTCTCAGTTTCTCCCTCTTTCTCTCTCTCTCTGTCTCTGTCTCTCTCAGTTTCTCCCTCGTTCTCTGTCTCTCTGTCTCTGTCTCTCTCAGTTTCTCCCTCGTTCTCTGTCTCTCTGTCTCTGTCTCTCTCAGTTTCTCCCTCGTTTTTCTCTCTCTCTCTCTGACTCTCTGTCTCTGTCTCTCTCAGTTTCTCCCTCGTTCTCTCTCTCTCTCTCTCTATGACTCTATGTCTCTATTTCTCTCTGTTTCTCCCTCTTTCTCTGTCTCTGTCTCTATGTCTCTCTCACTCTCTGTCTCTCTCCGTCTCTGTCTCTGTCTCTCTCTTTCTCTCTTTCTGTCTCTGTCTCTGCCTCTCTCTCTCTCTGCCTCTCTCTCTCTCACATACACACACACAAACACACACACACCCCAGTGGTGGGATTCAATTTTTTTTACTACTGGTTCTGTGGGTGTGGCTTGGTGGGCGTGGCAGGGGAAGGATATTGTAAAATCTCCAGTCAGAGGGGTTTTTTGCTGGTTCTCTGAACTACTCAGAATTTCTGCTACTGGTTCTCCAGAACTGGTCAGAACCTGCTGAATACCACCACCACCCTCTCTCACACACACACACACTTCTAGCTAGTGGGTGAACCTTTCCAGAGTGCTTTTCCTCCAAGAGCTGTTTTGACTATTAACCGAGGGACAGGCTTGCTCAGCACTGGAAAGCACACGTTAGAAATTAGTCACAAAGATCCTGCAAAATCCCTTGGATCAAGCCAGAAAAATCAGAGGATTGATCCCATAAATCCTACCACTTGGTTAATAGGTGGAATTTTAACAATGCGATGAATGGGCAGGATCAAAGAGCTACAATAATTGTTCGAGTTTATTGTTTATAGTATAGAGATGCCACCTGCATGCAGGTCCATGGAGATCCGGCCGTTCTGAAGCACAGGATGGCTCCAATGGGATGTCTTACAGGGACCTTGCCGGCTGCCCTCCTCCCCCCAAGTGGTTTAGACACCCACTAAATAAATTAATTAATTCCAAGTTTTTTCTTCAGCCTTATGGAGCTGCATCTACCTATCTTGGGGAAGCGTCCTTAAGCCCTAATTGAGACAAGACTCCATTGAAGTTTAGATGTGGAGTAGCATTGTTTCCAGAGACAACAGACTACAGCTCATCCCAGGTTTTTCTCAGTTGTGTGGTGTTTTTGATGGGGTTTTCTCTACCTTGGTCGCATCTTCAATTCTTCTGCTCAAGCTGTCACAGTTGCCATCCTGTGCTTAAAGGTCTTCTCTTTTCCCAGGCAGTAAATCAGGGCTGGACAGCTGTCAGTGAGCCAATCTGCATGAGCATCTCTGCTTGGATGCATTGGCCTTCTTTGTGTTCTGCCCCATTTCCCATCATTTGTCTTTCTTTGCATGATTGATGAAGATCTAAACAAACTTCTCTTCAGATTTGGCCTTCCTATTTCTGGCCACATTGGACTGAGGGTGCTGAAACAAGGTGCCTCTCCTGAGAGGCCAAAGAATGTCATTCTTTGCCCCTTTCTATGTCAACAAGTCTTGCCATAATCAGACCCAGCAGGATCTTGAGACCACGCTGCGTGCCTCAGTATTGGTTGTAAGCCAGTCAAAAATAAAAATTGACATTTCCAAGTGAATGCAAGGTTTCTGGAAAACGTTTTGAAGTCAGGGAAACTTTGTTTGGCTATTTGGATACACAGTTGACTAGGATGCATGATGAAGATGGAGATGGAGAAGGAGAAGGAGGAGGAGGAGGAGGAGGAGGAGGAGGAGGAAAGAGAGAGAGAGAGAGAGAGAGAGGAAGGAAGGCTCTTTGGATCTATAGTTGACTAGGATGCATGATGAAGATGGAGATGGAGATTGAGGAGGAGGAGGAGAAGCAGAAGAAGGAGAAGAAAGAGAGAGAGAGAGGAAGTAAGGAAGGAAGGCACTTTGGATCCACAGTCAACTAGGATAGCATGATGATGATGACTTTATCCATTCAGTCATGCCCAACTCTTTTTTTTGAAAAAAGATTTTATTAATTTTCTACAAACAAACAAGACAAACAAAACATTAAAACATTCAACTCTCATATGTACATCCAGTGTGTCAGTTGGTTCATCATTTTTGTGCATTCATTCTGTAGTCCCAGTTACAATTATGTTACATAACAACTCATATTATCAATCCAAACTTATATATCCTAATATCACTAAAAAAAAGAAATTTTTGACTATACTTTTAATCATTCATGCTTTATGAGCTAACAATACTTTAACCAGATTATTCAACAAATCATATAATCATACCAAATCAATCCTAAAAAAACCCTTTATAAATATAATATCAAATAACAAAATAATAACAAAATAGCAAAATAAAGATATTTCTTACTATCTAGCATTCTAAATATTCTATTATCATATTTTATCATCTAGCCATTGATAAAAAAGATCCCAAATTTCATAAAATTGTTTATCCTCTTGCTCTCTAATTTCAAATGTCAATCTGCTCATCTCAGCACATTCCAATATTTTCTTAATAATTTCTTCCTGTAATGGTATTTTCTCATTCTTCCAATTTTTAGCAAATACAATCCTGGCCGCTGTTAATACATTTACAATCAGGTATTTCAAATCTTTACTATATATATCAGGTAAAATTCCCAATAAGAAGATCTCTGGTTTCAAGTCTATATGTTTCTTTGTCATTTTTTCCAACCACATGCGAATTTTAGTCAAATATTTTCTAGCATCCTCACAAGTCCACCACATATGGTAATACGAGCCGGATATCTGATGACATTTCCAGCATTTTTCAGATTTGTTCTTAAACATTCTTGCTATTCTTGTCGGAGGAAAGTGCCACCTGTAAAACATCTTATACAAGTTTTCTTTATATGCTGTTGACATTGTCATTTTATAATTTTGAGACCACAATTTCTGTCATTTCTCTAGATCAATCCCATATCCAAAATTCTTCCCCCAAACAATCATAGTTTCTTTGACTTGTTCTTCCTCTAATTTCATTCCCAGTAAATAACCATATAATTTTTTAATCACCTTCTCATCAGTATCCATCAAGATCTTATCTAAATCAGTCTGCTTATCATAGAATCCCTCCGTTTTAAAATCTTCATCATACCTTGAATGTATTTGTGCAAATGAAAACCAATTCATCCTTATACCTTGTTCCTCTAAGTTTTGGATCGATTTAAGTTCACCCTTTTCATCCAACAGTTCCCCATATCTAACTGTTTGTTCCTTCTTATAAATTATAGGATAGGAAAATGCTTCAATAGTCGATAACCAAACTGGAATTTTCAAATAACATTGTCTTTTTATCTTCTTCCAATTTAACCACAAAGACTCCCGTACATAATGTCTTCTAAAATAACCCTGTGTTTTAGTTCCCTTATACCATAAAAAAGCATGCCAGCCCAACAGCAAATCATGCCCTTCTAATGTCAACAACCTATGTTTTCTTAATGTTATCCATTCTTTGACCCACATCCAACTTGCAGCTTGATAATACAATTCCCAATTAGGCAGGCCAAAACCTCCTCTAATTCTAGCATCTTGCAAAAGCTTTAGCTTTATTCTCGCTTTTTTACCTTGCCATATAAACTTCAACATAATTTTATTTAAATCTTCAAAATAGTCTTTTCCAAGCCTAATTGGTATTGTTTGAAACAAAAATAAAATTCAAGTTAAAATATTCATCTTAATTGTTGAAATTCTCCCTATTAATGACAATTGCAAGTTTTCCCACTTCTTCAAATCTGTAGTTATCTGTTGTTTGAGTTTAATATAATTATTCTCTTTTAATGTGCTACATCTTGTTGTCAAATATATCCCCAGATACTTAACCTTATTTGTAACTTGAATTTTCAAAAGATCTGCCAGTTCTTCTCTCTGTCTCAATCGCATGTTCTTTGTCAAAATCTTTGTTTTATCTTTATTTATTTTCAAACCAGCCACCTCTCCATATGCCTCTATCCTTTCCAATAAATTTGGAGCTGTTTCTAGCGGGTCTTCCAGAATAAAAGCTAAATCATCAGCAAAAGCTTGTAGCTTAAATTCTTCCTTTTTAATTTTCATTCCTTTTATGCTTTTATCATCCCTAATATTTCTATTCAACACTTCCAAGGTCAACACAAATAGCAAAGGAGATAGGGGACATCCTTGTCTTGTGCCTTTCCTTATATTAATAAAATCTGTAAGATCCCCCTCCATCATTACCCTTGCTGTCTGTTTATTATATATGGCTTCTATTGCTTGAATACATTTTTTAGCAAAACCCATCTACTCCAATAGTAATAACATAAATCTCCAGTTCACGTTGTCAAATGCCTTTTGAGTATCTAGGAATATCAAAGCCATTTGCTTTTCAGGATGAGCCTCATAGTATTCCAAGGTATCCAAGATTACTCTCATATTGTCTCTAATTTGTCTCTTTGGCAGAAATCCATTTTGATCTGGGTGAATAAAATTATTTAAATATTTTTTAAGTCTTTCTGCTAAGATTGAAGCAAAGATTTTATAGTCTGCATTCAATAAAGAAATAGGTCTATAATTCTTAATTTGCAGTGGGTCAGTCTCTTCTTTCGGTATAAGTGTAATATAAGCCTCTGACCATGTTTTGGGTATCATCTTTTTTAACATAACTTCATTCATAACTTCTAACAATGGGATGCTCAATGATTCTTGAAATGTTTTATAGAATTCTGCTGGAAGCCCATCTGGACCCGGTGCTTTCCCATTCTTTTGTCTCTTAAATGCTTCATTTAGTTCCATCGTTGTTATATTGCTTTCTAGCATTTCTTCAGTCTCTTTAGGTATCTTCGGTAAATTAGCTTCCTGTAAATACTGTTTGACTTTTTCCTCATCAATATTCTCTTGTTTATATAGTTGCCCATAAAAATCTCGAATAATTTCTTTTTTCTCCTTATTCCCATAACAAACTTGGCCTTGTTCATCTATTAACTTCAATATTTTTCTTGATTCCTTCTCTTTTCTCAATTTATATGCTAGCCATCTACCTGGTTTATTAGCATCTTCAAAATAATTTAGAGTTTCTGATTTTCTGTGCCAGTTCTTCTTTCTCTATTAATTCCATTTTATGTTTGATTACATCCAGCTTCAATTTAATATCCTTTTTCTGTGGCATTTTCTGTAATTCTTTTTCAAGACTTTTATACTCGTCTTCCAAGGCCTTAGAAGCTTGCCTTTTCCTAATATTCTTTTTTCTTGTATAATCTATTATCAAACCTCTAGCGTATGCCTTCATTGTATCCCACACATTCTGCGTTGAAGTATCTTCTTTTTTATTTTCTCTGAAGAAAAAAGCCAATTCCTTCTCCATCCATTGTATAAAATCTTTCTCCTTTAAAATAGTATTATTTAATGTCCATCTCGATCTTTTTTTTTTGTCCCTTCCATTTAATTGTCATTGGGCTATGATCTGCCCAAGTACTTGTTTCAATATTTGTTTCTTGAATATTGGATATTAATTCTGTTGAGATCCAAATCATATCTAATCTGGACCATGATAAATGTCTATTTGAATAAAAAGTATATTGTTTAGCTTTAACATTTCTTTCTCTCCAAATATCTTTTAAAGTTAATTCATCTGTCATTTTAAAAAAAGACTTAGGGAGAGCCTTTCTATTTTGCTTTATTGTTGTTGCTATATAGTCCAATTTATTGTCCACAATTCCATTAAAATCTCCCATCATAATTATATTAACATAGTCCAATCCAGTTATTTTCATGTGTAGCTTTTTATAAAACTCTTCTTGTTTATCATTTGGAGCATAAATTGCAATCAAGAGTATTTTTACATTATTGTCCATTATTTCTACCATTAATACTCTTCCATCTTCATCCCTGTTAATCAATTTTGCTGGGATAGCCTCTTTAATGTATAGAACCACTCCTCTTTTCTTACATTGAGTCAAAGAAGTAAATATTTTCCCCAATTTTGGCTGTACTAACAATTGTTCATGTTGTTTTTTAATATGAACTTCTTGTAGACAAATTATATCAAATTTTAATTTCTCTAATTTATGAAAAGTTTTCCTTCTTTTAACAGCTGAATTAAGTCCATTTATATTCATTGTAATCAGTTTTCTTTCTTCCATGATTATGCTTTATATTTAGGTCTAACCGCTCTCGTGGATCTCACTTCACGCTGTTCTTTGCTATCCACCTGTCCCCCTACTGCTCCTTTCTCTTTTTCAGTCTCCAGTTGTTCCTCTTGAAACTCAATTAATGAGACCTCTTTCTCTGCCTCCTCTCTTCTTCCTCCAAAAAATTCTGCATGGAAAAGTTCTGCTTTCTCAATTGAATCAATTCTATGTCTCTGCTCTTGCCACCTAAACATTAGTCCTTCTGGAATCAGCCATCTATAATTCACTTCGTTTTCCAGTAGCATTTTGGTCAGAAATCGATATTCTCTTCTCATCTTTCTCACTCTTCTGGGTATTTGTTTTAAAACCACAACCTCTTTACCTTTATATTTCAATGTTTTCTCTCTTACTACTTGTAATATTTGCGTTTTAATGGATTTTTTGGTAAATCTAATATGGACTTCCTTGGGTAATTTATTTCTCATCACATACCTTGTATAGACTCAATATACCTCATCTATTCCATCCGTCTTTTCCTCTGTAATTTCCAAAGCATCTGCCAAAATTTCTATCATTATCGCTGCCAAATTTTCTCCTTTTTCCTCTTCTATATTTTGAAATCTGAGGTAAAATTCTGACCTTTCCATCTCCCACCTCAACATCCCACTTTTTTCTTGTTCAACCACTGTTAATCTACTGTCAATATTTCCAATCTTCTTCTCTCTTTGTTTTCCTTCTTCCTCAATTTTTTGGAATCTCTCCTCATACTTAACCATCATTTGTTTAATGTTTTCCACTTTTTCATCAGTCTTCTCTATTCTTTGTTCAATATTTTCTGTTCTTTGTTCAATAATGTCTGATTTTGTCTTGAGATCTTGGATTCCTTGCATAATCATCTGTAAAGTTACTCTTTCTTGTTCCTTATCTTGCTTCAACATTGTCTGAATTAAACGTTGTCCTCCAGCTGGTGGGGAAGCAGAGGTAGAAGTAGAAATGCCAGATGGTATTGGTTTCCTGCTCATTTCAATGCTTCCAAAGCTTCAAATTCTTTTTAACTTTTAATCCAACTGGTAGAGCAGCCAATTATAATCCAAAATGGAAAACTCCAATAGTAAAAGGCACGAAACCAAAAAAGAAACAGGAAAAAAGGAAGAAGAAAGATCTTCAGGTTCTTCTAGACCCTAATCCAGTTACAAGGTAGTCCACCATAAAAAAGAAAAAATAGAAAGGAGAAAAACAAACAAACCCAAAAATAATAATATTGATTAAGAGCAAAAAAAAAAAAAAAGCAAAAAGAGAAAAAACAAAAGGTTCCTTCAGGTTCTTCACACCTTAATCCAGTTGAAAAGTCTCAATAATCAAAAAAGAAAATCAAAGTGGTCCAAAAACATGGATAGAAAAAGCAAAAAAGTCCCAATAAGAAAAAAAAGAAAAAAAAAAAGAAAAAACTCTGAGGCTTTCCCTTTAAAATAAAAGGCAGAAATAAGAATATTACTAGAATTGAAATTTAGAAAAAAGCTGGCGAATGGGATATATATATATATATATATATATATATATATATATATATATATATATATATGAAAGCACACTGCACTTTATTTATTTATCCAAGGCTCTTGTTATGACTCTCTTTTCCAGCAGCTTCAAAGCCAAACCTCAAGTGTTGAAATATTGATAAAAGTCCAGGAAAGCACCTGCAATAATATTTTGCTGTGCTCTCCCTCTATCTTATCACGTTAAGATGTCCTTGAGAAGAGGTCTTTTTGCAATTCTCTCCAATTCAAATAAAATACTTTCAAGCCTCTAGTTGGCAGTGTTGCAAAGTTTCTTAATGCTCTTCCTCCCCCCCAGTCAGAAAAAAGGAGTAATATATACAGAAAAAAAAATAGCCAAAGGGAGCCTCTATCCTAAAGAAAGTTAAAAAATCAAAGGGAGCATAAAAATATATATAAGAGAAAATTCAATCCGGTTACCTACAAAGTCACACTAAAGTCCCCCCCAAAAAATATAGGAAAAAGAAAAAAAAAACCCCAAGCCTCAATTTGACATCACTTTAAAAAACGCTGCTCAGACAGTTTCAGTCAAAAAAAAGTCTCACAGATTTCTTCTTTGTTCAGGATGCCCTTTCCAACCTCAGCGAATTTACAACACAAAAGAGTTTTTCTCACCCAACCGTCACACTTCTTTCCAGCCACTTTCTTTCTGGAGCTGTCCCGACTTCAGCAGCTATGGAGGCTGCCTCTCCGCTGCCAGCAAAAGGGCTTCTCCCGGATCAAACCAGAGATTTTGCGGTATCTCTGGGATCCTGGGACAGTACCCTTCTCTATCCCCGTCTCTACAGGACGGTTTAGGTCCGTTGGGACCGACCAGGAGCGAAAATATCGGCTGCGATCTCAGAGCCCCGAGATCGCAGCTGTATTGCCAAAACGAAGCTCCGCCTTCTCCTTCTGTCATGCCCAACTCTTGACGATTCTATGAGCCAAGCTCCCTCTACATCTTCTGATCCTGCACTACTTCTTTGAGTTTTTCTATTCTCTGGCTGGTGTCAGCTTTGATGGCATCCATTCACCATGTTCTTTGATGACCTTGTTTCCTTTTACTGTTAATTCTTCCAAATATAGGATGGCTTGACGCCTAAAAACCGTAACTGTTCCCTGGACCCTGGAAGCTGTATCCAAATCCCTGAGAACTTTTCCCCTATTGTTTTTCATAAGCTAAATCATCAATAAAATAACGTAGCACCCCTATAAAGCAGGGGTGGGCTGCTACCGGTTCGCACCATGTGAATTTTGCAACTTGTTCGCCTAAATGGTAGTTGCAACAACTATCTGGCTCCACCTGCCCCACTCCACCCCGCCCCTCCCAGGAGTCCCCATGCAGTCCGTTTTGGATCCCAGGTAAGTGCAGAGGCTCTCGCGGAGACTCGGAGAGGGTGAAAAACATGCCTCCCAGAGCAGTGGTGGTATTCAACTGGTTCGGCCCGGTTCTGGTGAGCCGATAGGAGCGATGAGCAGTGGAGACTGAACTGGTTCTCTCCTTTGCTCTGCTGTTGGGCCCACCCACCTGCCCTGGCTCCCATATTCACTTTTATTTGCTGAATTTGAAGTGCAGCTGCTTTGTGTGGCACAGAATAGTGCCGTGTGGCAGCTACTTAAGTGACCGGGATCGTGCAGGCTTGCAGGAGGTGACTTAGAACACTTCTGCACCTGCACAAAGTGCGTGTTTATGCATGTATGCACAAAGTGTGCCCATCAAGCCATGCCCACTGAACTGGTGGCAACAATATTTGAATCCCACCACTGTCCTGGAGGCTCCAGAAGGCTGGAAGAAAGCCCATTTCCAGCGTCCTGAAAGTCTCCAGAGCCCAGGGAGGGTGAAAACACTCCATGACCAGGACACACACATCATGGCCATGCCCACCCAGCAGAGAAGCAATTGCTAAATTTTTTGTAGCCCACCCCTCCCCTGAACCCTTGGCAGGCAATAAAACCATTGTCTTACAGTATAACCATTAATATTCTTTAAAATACCCCTGGCAATACACATGGATAATCTTTGTAAGACACGGGGAGATCCTGGAAGGCAACAGAAAAGCTGTTTAGGACCATAGACTTTGGCTGTCCAATAGAAGGGACTTCAGGAAGGTCCACTCAAAATTCTCCCTCTGATTCTGGGACACAATTGAAAACTGAAAGGCCAGATCCAGAGCCGATGCCTGACCTGAACACGTTTTCTCATTGGGAAAGTGACTCCACTCTCTCTAAGTGTCACAGGATGAAATTTGATCTCTCCGTTTGCAATTACAGTAAGATTTTTGCAAGATCCAGTTTATTTTTGACACCATCCGTTCTTGAAGCCATGTTATGGATTGCATTTTCCTTGTTATTATATCGAGCAATGACATCCTCAGGATGATATAAATGGCTTTGCCTGGAGCTCTTTGGGGCCTCTTGAAATTGTCATGAACGGGGATGGAGCAACTTGCCTGGGTTGAGGGGATTAGACCAAGACTGGGGCATCCCAGACTGAATAGAATAGAATTCTTTATTGGCCAAGCGTGGTTGAACACACAAGGAATTTGTCTTGATGCAAATGCTCTCAGTATACATAAAAGAAAAAATGCATTCACCAAGCATCATAAGGTGATAGTGATAGTGTGAAGCCCACATTCAGCCTTGGAAACTTCCCAGAGTCTTATAACAGAGTTGGAAGGGACCTTGGAGGTCTTCTAGTCCAACCCCTCACTCAAGCAGGAGATCCTTCACCATTTCAGACAAACGGCTGTCCAATTTATTCTTAAAACCCTCCAGTGATGAAGCACCCACAACTTCTGAAGGCAAGCAGTTCTACTGGTTGGTTGTTCTCTCAGTCAGGAAATTCCCCTTTAGTTCTAGGTTGCTTCTCTCCTTGATTAGTTTCCATCCATTGCTTCTTGTCTTGCTTTCTGATGCTTTGGAAAATAGGTTGAACCTCTCTTTTCTGTGGCATTCCCCCAAATATTTGAACACTGCTATCATGTCACGCCCTAGTCAGGGATGGTATTCAGCCAGTTCTGACCTGTCCTTGTGGACCAGTAGGGAAATTTTTGACTGGTTTGAAGAACTGGTAGAGAAAATTTTGACTGACCCTGTCAACCTGCTGGGCCCGTCCCTTTGGCCTCAGCCTCCCCTCAGTTTGCCTCCTTGCAACAAACAGCGAACAGCCTGTTTCACTTTCAGTTTCATCTTCAGGCCTCATAGAAGGAGAGAGTTTACAGTACATACGCTCCTGAAAGCTCTCCTGAACAATCTAAATAAAATAAATGCTTTCATTCGAATGTATACTTTTTCCAGGCAAACTTCCTGCAGAGGTCTGAGAAAGCTGATGCACTTCTCCAATCCCTTGCCTCTGAATGTGCTATCAATTGTATGGTCTTGGTTTAGCAAATCGAGAATTAGATAAACCACGGGTAAGTGCATCCCACGGACCAGCCCAAAAGGTCTTTCTGAAGGTGCGCAGGATTTTCATCTGCAATCATCGTTTCTGGACAAGGCAACAGTTGGGTCAAATTCAGTTGAAATGCAGCTTTCCTCCTGTCTGTGGAAGAAAGGCATAGCTCTGGTAACAGGAACGTTTCCAAGCATAATGAAGCAGAAAACCTACCAAGCGTCACCCACCAGTTTGTAAAACAAAATTCAGCATTGTTATAAAAAGGGCAGATCTGAGGAACCCAGTCACTACTCTCCAAATGACAGGAAGAAGACGTGCAGTTCTTTGAGCATTATAGTGTTGTCCTGGCAGAAAATGGCATATAAACTTGGATATTAGTCATTCTGAGTTCAAATACAAAGGCATGCAGGAAAATTGGCTGTTTAAATATGTATGCTTCGAGGATAAAAACTGAAGGCAAGTTAACATAAATAAGGTAATCTTGCAGAAAGATTCTGTGACTTTGCATGGCTGGCATTTCTTCCCAGAGTCATGTGAAGAATGTTATTTAGAAACTCTGGGCATCTCCTTATCTCTGTCTCTATCTGTCACATCATGGGCACCTTACTTTTTCCAGGCCTCCATCATCCCAAAATGTCTGTAAAATTGCTTTTGGTCTAGGAAAAGTACAAGACTGACCCCCGTGTGACTGATGGAAGATTTTTGGGAGGCTGATATCTCAGTGTGAATGACTCTGCCAAGTTCAACATAACTAAAAGGAAGTGTCATGTCCCAGCATATAACTTTTATATACTGTTGTTGCTCTCTAGCCCCGTCTAGTGGCCAGAGAGACAATTGCCAAGTATATTGTTTGAAGCTAACCGTACCCCTTTACTCATCAGCCTGCACTCTCAAAACAAGTGCAGTGTAGGAAGCCAGACTTCATTTCCTTTAACATTTGGAGAAGGCAGAAGCACAAAGAAGAATCCATCTTAATCTGTGGCACACGGTCATCCAAGGACAAACCCACATCCCACACAGAGCATCGCTGGTGAGATTTAAATTGCTTGTATTTATTAATTGTTATGTTCAGCAGTAACTTAATAAATACTGTCTATCTTGTATTTGGTTTTCATTGTATGTATTCCTATTTTCCCCAGTTTCACGCTATCCTGTTCTTTCAAAAAAACATTCAAATCTACACACACGGTCTATTTTATTGTATGTTGAGCTGCACACAGACTAATGTGTAATGAGGACAGAACAGGAAGTAAAAGGTTGGAGTGGCTTAGGAACAGTTGCCACATTGAATGCTAAGAGAAAGAAGTTCAGTGAATTCAGGGGAAGAAGATGATCAACCCAGGCAGGTATGGGTCAGAACTGGAGTTGAAGGCCACCATCATCCAATAAGCTCCTTGTGGGATTTTGGGACATTCGGTGTCCTCCAGCTTGACCTGGGTCATGTGATAATGGTTGTGGAAAGATAACATGAATGGGTAGTTATATGAATTGCCTTGGGCTCCTTCATGAAAGGTGAGCTATGAAGTTGAACACATCAATTAAAACACGGATTTTCCCACTCAACTTTGGGCTTGATGTGCTACAGAAAACATCCCAGCAAGCATGTCTATGGAAATTCTCAGTCATCCAGGTCATGGTTGTCCCAAAGGTGTTTTTTTTCCCCCCAAAAGGCAACTGGACTTTTTTTTTGTTTTTCTCAGAAATATTTCACTTCTCATCCAAGAAGCTTCTTCAGTTTGGACTGGATGGTGGCTGGGATGGAAGGATTAGTTTGAAAGACAAAGGCCTTTTGAAGACAGCAAAGTCCAAATTCTAGATAGAGAGGATCATTTGAAAAAGGGGTAAAAAGGGTTCATGTTAGAATAGAACAACCCCTCCCTCAACAGAATGAGAGGAATACAACATCACCTATCTCCTCTCTACAACACAGTCCTTTCAGTACTTCCAAGAAAATCCCACCCCCATTTTCACTCTGATTTAGGTGACCCTAAGGGTAAAGATAAACCCCTAAGTGGCCTCAAGGACTCTCAGAGAGAGTATTAACAACCAGATGACTACTAAGAAATATCCACCACTCCATCATCCTCTCAAGAGGTGGCATTCAGCCAGTTCGGTCTGGTTCTGGTGTACTGGTATCGGAAATTTCACCCAGTTTAGAGAACCGGCAAATGCCACCTCTGGCTGGACTCACCCACCATCCAATCTGAACTGCTCTTTCCCATCCTTGCTCTTTCCAGTCCTTTATTCCATTGATTCTTAGTGTTGTGTCCGCGAAATGATGCCAGGAATCGGTGACTTAGTGCAAAGCTCTTTATTGATATGCTGGAACCGAACTGGCGAAAGGAAAAAAGCCCGCGGTTTTTATTCCTTTCGCCGCGGCGGCCGCGGCCAATGGCACCGCTTTGAATCTCCTGCGGTCTGAATGGACCAATCGCGGGAGATTCTTAGCGAGCCAATTGGCGCGGCTCACCTGACCAATCGGAGAGCCCTGCACTTTGGCCAATCAAAGCGCGGGGATCTCGAGTATGTTAATGAAGGACAGAACACCCCTCCCCTCTTGGTTCAGTCCTTACGTTGCGTAGTCACGTAGGTAGGCAGGGCTCCGTCTGGTCCAACTTGACCTGCGCAACTCAGTTGTAGGCTGGATCCCAGCCGGTTCGGTCGGGATCTCCGTTGCTCCTGCTGCCGTCGTGGGAACTGGCTGGTCGATCGGGCCGGTCCTTTCTCCGTAGCTCCCTCCTGGGCCTTCCGGGTTGGTTGAGCTACGGGTTTCGCCGCTCCCGCTCGGTCTTTCCGGGTTGGTCGAGCTGGCTTGGTTGTTCCTTCCTGGCGAGGGGTCGTGATGGCTGCGTTCCGGTGAGTACTGCTGGTTTATTTTTCTTTGGATTCGGTCCCCTGGGTATTCCCTCCCCCCTTGGCTTGCGTTGCGGGGGTTGGTTTCGTTTGTTTGTGCGTCGGCGGTTTGTTGGTTTGCAGTTCTCGACCTAAGTTGGTCGATGTGGCGTTTCCACGCTCGTCCATCTGCTGTTTGTAGCCGGTACGAGTGTGGGCCTGTTGCTTGGGTGATGACGGCTAGGATCCATAGAGGGTCTCCCGTCAGGTTTTTTGCATATACGGGGTCCCTGGGTGCGAAAGTTTGGTGTTTGGTGCTTGAGTCTGGGGGCCTCTCCGGGTTATACGTGGGGTGTAACCTGTCGAGTGGGGACCTTAGCTTTCTACCCATTAGTAGTTCGGCTGGGCTTTTATTGGTTGTGGTATTCGGGGTTATGTGTTGGGTGAAGAGTAGTCTGTTGATTTTCTCTTGGATCTCCCCGTGGTCTATTTTCCGGATGGTCTTTTTAGTGAATTGGACCATCCGTTCTGCCCTACCGTTCGCCGCCGGGTGCGCCGGTGCTGTCAGCGCGTGGCGGATGCCCCTTTCCGCTAGGAATTTTTCGAATTCCAGCGAGGTGAACTGGGGCCCGTTGTCGGAGACGACGACGTCTGGGAGGCCGTGTGTTGCAAAGAGTTTGCAGAGTTCCTTGATCATGGCCTCCGTGGTTGTCGTCTTCATGTTGCTTACCTCCAGCCAGTTGGAGTAAGCGTCAACTGTTATGAGGAAGGTGTGTCCTTTTGTGAGCCCGGCGAAGTCTATATGGATTCTAGACCAAGGTCCCCTTGGGGTTTCCCACTCTAGGACGTGTGCTGTGGGTGGGCTGGGCCTCGTTTCCTGGCATCGTTGGCACCTAGCTACCCAGGCCTCTATTTGTTTGTCCATCCCTGGCCACCAAGCATAACTTCTGGCCAGGGCTTTCGTCCTCACGATGCCAGGGTGCCCCTCGTGTAGCATTTCCAAAACCTTCCCCTGTAGCTTTTCCGGAATGACCACCCTGTCCCCCCATAGTATGCACCCTTTTAACAACGAGAGTTCTGTTTGGCGGTTTCAGAACGTTTTGACCGACTCGTCGTTGTCCCTTTCCGGCCACCCTTTCTCCACCCAATGCAACACCCGCGTCAGACGTTTGTCTTTATTAGTCTCTCGGGCAATGTCTGACGCGGTTATGGGCAGGTTGGGTAGAGTCTCTATGCTGAGGGTGGTCGTCATGGGTGCTGGGTCGGTGTCGGGTTCCGGTAGCGGCGAGCGGCTTAAGGCGTCTGCATGGGAGATCGTCTTACCCGGTCTGTGTATGAGTTCGTAGTTGTAGGCTGCCAGGAACTCGGACCACCTTGTCATTCGGGGAGACAGAATGTTCGGGGTGGCCCGGTTCCCTGCAAGGATTCCCAGCAGCGGCTTGTGGTCCGTTATGACGGTGAAAGTCTGGCCGTAGAGGTATTCGTGGAATCGTTTTATGGCGGCAACTATAGCCAGAGCCTCTTGTTCCAGTTGGCTATAGTTCCGCTCCGGTTTGGTGAGGGTCCTTGAAAAGAACGCGATGGGCGCTTCTTTTCTGTCGGGAAGGGTACGGCTGAGGACAGCGCCGACGCCGAAGGGTGATGCGTCGCATGTGACGGCCAGAGGTAGGGTCTCGTTGAATTGTATGAGGACGGCGTCGGAGGTGAGGAGGTCCTTCGTTCTTTGGAAGGCAGCTTGCTCCCGTTTCCCCCAAGTCCAGGTCGCCGCCTTGTCCAGGAGCCTATGCAAGGGCTCCGCCGCCGTCGCCTTTTGGGGTAGGAAAACATTGTAAAAATTCAGTAACCCCAAGAATGCTTGTAGCTCAGTCTTTGATTTGGGGGTGGGGGCTTCTTTGATGGCCTTGATTTTTTTGCTTGTGGGGTGAATGCCGTGCCGGTCTAGGAGGTAGCCCAGGAATTCCACTCGTTCCGTGCAAAGCTGGCATTTTTCCCTCTTTACTTTTAGCCCCGTCTCTTTAAATTTAGTTAGGACCTCCCTTAGTCGACCTTCTAGTTCGGCTTGGTTGGCTGCCGACACTAGGACGTCGTCGAAATAAGGTACCACCCCCTTGATACCTTGCAATAGTCTTTCCATTAGGCTTTGGAATATGCCCGGTGCCACGCTGACTCCGAATTGGAGTCGGTTGCATTTGAATGCTCCCCGGTGGGTGACAATGGTCTGCGCTTCTGCCGTTTGCTCGTCGACCGGCAACTGTTGGTATGCCTGGGCGAGGTCGAGCTTGGCGAAAACCTTGCCCCCTCCCAGTGAGTGCAGTAGGTGTTGCACTACTGGGACGGGGTAGGCGCTTTGTTGCAGCGCGTCATTTAGGGTGGCCTTATAGTCCCCACAGATCCTCACCGACCCATCGGGCTTGATCGGGGTGACTATGGGGGTCTCCCACCGGGCGTGGTCTATGGGCTGCAGGACCCCTTGTTTGACGAGCTTATCAATTTGCTCGTCTATTTTGGGTTTCAGTGCGAATGGCACCCGCCTTGGTTTCAGGCGTTTGGGGGGGACGTTAGGGTCTAGGTCGAACGAGATAAGGGGCACTCGGTACTTGCCTAGGTTTCCGTCGAAGACCTCTTGGAACTCCCGGGCTAGTTGCTGCTCCCAGCCATCGTCGGTGATGTGGTCGACTCCCGTGAGGGCGATGTTGAGCAGGGTGAACCATTGCAGTCCCAGTAGGCTTGGGCGGTCGCGGTCGACGATCGTTAGGGGGAGTCGTTCGGTGCGCCCCTTATACGTGATGTTAAAGCTTTTGGTGCCGACTACCGAGATGCGGTTTCCCTGGTAGTCCTTTACAATGAGTCTCTGACTGTCTACGCTCCTCCTTTGGAGGGTAGGCACCAACCGCTTTATCTCGTGCCATGCAATCATGGAGAGGTAGGACCCGGAGTCCACCTCCATTTTGCAAGGCTGGCCCTCGATGCGTACCTCGACGTGGACCTTCCGGGCATCGTTGGTGATGGCGTGGCCGATGGTGACTGTCTGGTGGGTCTCCTCTCTCTGCCGGTTGTCGCCGCCTCGCGAGGATCGTCCGTTCCGGTCCCATCGGCTGTCCGAGGGGCGATCTCTGGTCCGGGGTGGTGTGCTCTCCCTCCTCCGGTCGCTCTGGTCCCATTGTGCCGGACTGCGGTTTTTCTTCAGGCGGCAAACACGGGCGATGTGTCCCTTTTTTTCGCAATGCCGGCAGATTGATTCGAAAAACCGGCATTCCGACCTGGGGTGGTCGCCGCCGCAGCCGGCACAGTTGGTCCTCGACTTACGACCTCGCCGGTTACGTGGGTCGCGCCCTGTCTGGAGTCGGGGGATGTCCTCCTCGTCATCGGACGTGCCGGATGCCGAGTGGAAGTCACCCTGGTGTGTTGTTGTCTCGGTTTTGGGCTCGATCGACCTTGCCGGGTTGTTGTTTCCGCCGCGGTACCCCGTGTTCGGTCTGCGCATGCTGTCGGCGGAAGTTTGGGTTGCTTCTGCGGCTGCGGCTGTGGTGAGAGTGTCTGCTAGGCTGATGTCGCCCTTAGCCATCAGCCGGCTCTGGAGGGCGGGGTCCCACAAACCGAGCACGATTCGGTCTCTCAGAGCGTTATTTAGGTTATCGAATTCGCAGAGCCCCCCTAGGTGCTGCAGCTCGGCGACGAAGTCGCTGAAACTCTCACCCGATCTCTGGTCCCGCCGGTAGAACTCGTTGCGCCGGATCAGGATGGGTACCTCTGGAACGTAGTGCCGCCGAAGAATGGGTTCGAGGACGTCCCAGTCCATCGCGGTCGCATCGGCGGGCTTGGCCAACGCTTTGGCCATCTGGAAGACCTTGGTCCCGCAGTGGGTGAGGAAGACGGCGCGTTTCAGTGGGCCGGAGGCGTCCTTCATGCCGGTGCACTCGAGGTACATGCGGAATCGGTCGGAGAACGATTCCCAGTCCTCGGTGGCGGGGTTGAAGGGGGCGGACGGTGCGATTTTCGCCATCTCGGTGTTTTTGTCTGGCTTCCGTCAGACACGTGGTTTGGTTCAGGGTCTGGATCCCATCCTCGTCGCCAGTGTTGTGTCCGCGAAATGATGCCAGGAGTCGGTGACTTAGTGCAAAGCTCTTTATTGATATGCTGGAACCGAACTGGCGAAAGGAAAAAAGCCCGCGGCTTTTATTCCTTTCGCCGCGGTGGCCGCGGCCAATGGCACCACTTTGAATCTCCCGCGGTCTGAACGGACCAATCGCGGGAGATTCTTAGCGAGCCAATCGGCGCGGCTCGCCTGACCAATCAGAGAGCCCCGCGCTTTGGCAATTCAAAGCGCGGGGATCTCGAGTATGTTAATGAAGGACAGAACACTTAGCTCAGCTGATTCGTGAGGCAGAGGGGATTGCCAAGCCTCAGCTGAGCTAAAAAAAAAAACCCAAAAACCCAGCTCAAGCAATCTATCAGTGCTGCACGAGGGTGATATTTGAGTGTTGCGCATGCGAGGCCTGCAGAGCTGGTAGTGCGCAATTTGGAATCCCACCACTGATCCTCTCAGAACTAATCCTTCCATTGCCCCACTACTCAGTCACAACTGATAAAGCTTCTTAGATGAGAAGGGAAACATTTTCTTCCTCAAGGAAAAGACATAGTCCAGTTGCCTTTTGAAAAAAAAACACCATTGAGATTGCAGCAGGCAATGGTAAAGACCCAGATTAACAAACATCTCATCTGGGGATCAATAAGACAGCCCTTTAAAGGTGTACCCTGTCTCCAGTCAAAATCTGTCTGTGTCACAGTCTCTTGTAACAGCCCAGCCATTGACTGATGCGGCCGGCTGCTTCTTCTAGAGATGACATTGTCTTCCTGGAAATGGTTTCTTTTTCACTGCTTTCTTTGAAGAATAAAGCAATAAGATAAAACAGATTTCTTTAGAGAATGGGTGTCTACCTCAAGGAGAAACAAAAAGGAATTCAAACTTCAGAAATAGATTAAAAGGGGTAATAAGGGACAAGGAGGACTATGTCCTTCACAACATGAAGGCTAATAATTCAAAAATGTGAATGGAGAGGGGAAATTATCAGATAAAGAATTCTTTTGATGGGAACCCCAGGAAAAAAAACACGAACCATGGTAGGGTTGTCATGATAAAGGGATATCCCACATGGAGGGCCATTAAGGACTATTTTTTTTTAAAAAAAAGACAAGACAGTGCAAAAATGTTAGAAGATGCTTTTATCTTTTCTTTATTTTGTTTCCATGTAATGGCTTCGCATGGGGTCAGTTGAATTACATCTTTCATTGCCAGCCAGCCAGCCAGTCTCAAAGAATATAATAGATGGATACACCGACATGGAAGGAGACACACACACAGAGAAAGAATGCAAAGGAGAGCAATATGTAGAGAACACAAAAATAAAAATGTATTTCATGTCAGCAACTAGAACTGATGCAGAAAAGACCAATTGAAATGATTGAGGCATGGAGCAAATTGGAAGAAAGTCAGCATATTTCAGCCTTTGAAACCACCAAAAAAGCCCCAGAAAGCAAATGAAATCACAAGCATGTCTAGGAATAGAGCTAGTAAGATAGAAGTGATAAAGAGGCACTTTTATTCCCTCTTTCAAAGTCCTTGAATAGGAAATCCTGCAAAAATAAAATGAAGGTTTTCAGGAGCTTTTTGTCTCCCAAAGACAAAAAGATGGCTTTGAAAATTGATTATATAAATTAACTAGCTGATAACCCAGTGTTGCCTGGGTATTTATTTATCCCAATCCTGTATTAGGAAAATCCTGTAGTCGGGACTCACTCTGTTGTACTGTCTCTTGTGCAGTGTCGCAAGTCTTCTATGCCTCTCCTAGGGAGTTTCTTGCTGGTGTTTCATTATTTTTTTTTATTGCACTGGGCCAAATGCCTGACGTTTCCTTGAAGGGCTGAGAGGGAGCCCCCTTGTGGAGTGCTGGAGTACTGTGAAGCCATTACCATGGCAAGTCTACTATGCTGTACAGTAGAAGCCATTTTAAGGCACATACATACCCCAAGGGGTATTAGGGGTGTCTTACCCCCACAGTATTTGTTTCCAGAGGATAAGTCATCTGTGTACCAAGTTTGGTTGAAACTACTCGAGCCATTCCAGAACACACACACGCATGCTGGAACACACACACACACACACACATTTTTTTTTATATATAGAAGAAGATGGAGGACAAACACAACTGTAACCATGTGTTAAAATGGCTTTATCTTAAACTGGTGTCAAAAGCATGACATTTCTCAGGATCAGTTGCTCCAAAAACATTTATTGACTTTACTTGGTTGTTGTTAAGAGTATCGATCAACAAACCTCCATTTCACATGGAGTCATTCCACCATTGAATTAGCCAGAGACACTGGAGGGAACAAAGAACTAAAAATGTAAAGGAAATGGGTTTTCTTGATTCTCCTCAAGGAAACATCATCTTTAACTATAGTGAAGTTAAATGATTTTTGTGAACAGAAACACACATTCAAGGCAATGTGACAACATGTGGTGTTAAAAAATGAACATTAATCCTGGGGAAGTTGAGGTTGCATTTAAGAAATGGACTTCTTCCACCAAGTAAACCGTTGGTTGCCTCTCTGAGTTGAACTTATTTTCTGATGACCTCATGACTCAGCAATGCGGTGGATGTGCGCTGCTCCTGTAGACTACAACATTTTGACTTCCTGGTCTGGCTTCCAGCTCCGATGGTATTCCATGTCAACAATAACTCGTCCACCTCTACTTAACTTTCCAGTCAAACAAGACACAGCCAGGGGTGGGATTCTACCAGTTCGGCCCAGTTCTTGTGAATTGGTATCTCTGAGGATAAGCTGTGAGTGAACTGGTTGGCTTACCCGCCCTGGCTTCAGTCTCTGCTTTATATCCTGGTTTTCAAGCTCAACTGATTCACGTGGCACAGTGGATTGCCACGCATCAGCTGTTTAACACACACAGATTGCTGGAGAAGGTCAGTAGCAAACACAAAGTGTGCATTTGGTGCACAAAGTACACGGTCACCAAACCGATTGTTAAACTGGTTGAATCGCACCCCTGGACACAGCCCTGATGCTATGAGTTGCCAAGACCCACAAAATGCAAGACTTTAATCCTAACCACAAAAGAAATATAAATACGGGTTACATTTTAATAAATTCCCCAAGGAAGAATTATCATTGGGCTCACCATGTATTAACTGAAGCATAAAATTAAACACTACAGTCCTGCAAACACACATTGCTGTAACCTTCATTATGTTGTCCTGGGTCCTGATTTGGACAGAAAGGTTGAAAGATTAGCTGCGAGGGCCAATTGACCAAGATTCTTGACCAAAATTGCCCTGATGTGATTTGTAATGCAATTGGGAATGCGTTAGACAGAGAAGTCAGTTTGGAATAATTTGGTTAAGCTGACATGAGCAATGTTAACTTGATTGAACAATTGACTGCATCACTCTTGAATGAATTAATTTTGTCGAACTTAAGAAAATGTGCAACTCCTCATTTTCCTCCACTGATTTACTGTCTTTCTTGTGAAACTGAATTTTTCTTGGCTTCGTTGTCAGAGGATAAATGTGTAAGAGTGCCCAGTGTTGGAGTATTCACCATTATAAATAGTATTAGCAGTCCTGGAAGATTATATATATATATATATATTTTCATCTTCAATGGCTGTTGAAACTACTGTGCTCCAATGAGTTAGGAACTGAAGTATTTAGGAAACAAAATAGGCAGGATTATATGGTGAAATTCAGTCCTTCAAGCATCTCATTGGTTGCTTGGAATTGTGCCTGGACAGGTTGACCACTCCTGCTTTGCCATTCCTGGAGATCTCTGGGCTGAAACCATTCAGGAGGCCACTATAGGCATGGGAATGCTCCGCTGCTGTCTCCTTAACCCTGAGAAGTTGTTCTTATGGTTCTTTTAAAAGTCTAGGCCAGATCTGGTTTCCCTGGAGACCTTCCTTTCTCCTGTAACCACCACTCAACATAGACTGGTGAATCTGTTCACTTGAACAGCTATATTGAAAATAAGGAGTCACCTTTTCATTTCCAGCTCAACCTCAATGAAAGGAAGAAAGATTACAGAAGTTTATTTTATTCTGGAGATTGTGGCAGAGAAACTTTCTGCCTTCTGTTTTCTGTTTGACTCTTGGGGGTGTCCCTTAGTTGCAACTAGCTTGGAGAAGAACAAAGAAGTATGACTTGCTTACTTCTCTTGATGAAGTTGGGGTCCTTAGTGGACCCAATTTCAGATTTTTAGCCATTTTCCAGACTGGTAGGAAAACCAATCAACCAACCAACCCAACCAACCCGCCAGCCAATCAAGACAGCAGTTCATAAGAGCCATAGTGGCGCAATGGTTAGAATGCAGCCTTGCAGGCTAATTGTACCTACAGCCTGGAGTTTAATCCTGACCATCTCAATGTTGACTCAGCCTTCCATCCTTCCAAGGTTGGTAAAATGAGGAGCCAGATTGTTGGGGGGTGCTATATGCTGACTCTGTAAACTGCTCAGACAGTGCTATAAAGCACTATGGAATGGTATATAAGTCTAAGTGCTATTGCTATTTAAAAATCCAAACTAGTAGGAAAGGGAAAAAGTCTTAATTTGAATGTTTGATGAAAAACAATTTACTTTTTCTTTCCCCGAAACTCAATATGGAGATGTCAGTTTATCGTATTTTTTTCTTGGGGCATGGATAAGATTTGTCTTCTCAGCTGCACTCAGCCTAGGAAGAGTAAAACTCCCTGATTGTTTAAGCAGAACCTGTGGTAACTTTTGCTGTTAACATTGACTGGCACTTCTGGGAATGGCCAGGCAACCTCTTCAGGACCAAGGCTGATCAGTACCTGGACAGAATCCATTCCCCAAAATTGGGTACCATTCCTGGTGTCAACTCTGAAGTTGACCTGATCAGAGTCATATTGGAGCTTCAGTGCAGCTGCCATCCTGGAGTTGAGGAAAAGGGAGGGGGGATTAGAGATTGAGGGATTTTTGTAGCCAAAACAAAATACTTTCTTTTGAGAATCAAGGACATTCCCATACCTGGACCATGGAAAGAGGAGTGATGTTGCTCAGAAACCAGACAGCATCGTGATTGGACCATGGAACTGATGGTTTGGGATGGGAGAAAAACATTCCCTTTTAACTAGGTAAAAACTGCAGGAACCTTCAGAGTCGGTTTTTACCAGATCTGTGTCAATATGATATATCCAATAAAGCTATTCTTTGAGGTTTCTACCTGCTTTGGAATTTTGCTTGCTATGGATCTATTATTTGCAACCCTGACACCTTGACATGAAGGGTGAGATACCCTGTAAAGTCCCTTTTTCTGCCTTGCTGCCCTCACCTTAAATGAACCAGGCTGTCCCCGGAAGGCAATGAATCCACTCACCATCCTATTCAGATAGTTTGGATTAATAATAGAAACATATGTGTGATGTTTCCCCTCTGTCCAGAAAGCATTCGGGTGTGAAATACAGTATTCCTGTTACCTGAACAACTCTGTTGTGTGAAAACCCCCAATTTTCTAAGTAAATCTGAGATCAAATTATACCTCAGCCTATCAGAAACAAGGTGCTTTAAATACTGATTGAAGTTATTTCTTCACTCTCCTTTGACCATAATGGATGCTACTCACCATTTTTATTGAAGGTATTATTATCAACCTCTCCTATCAAATCTAATATATACCTTTTGGTCTGAAGAGGTAGGGAAGGCACCTGGCATTAAGAAGCTGAGTTAGATAGACCCAGTTTCCTGGTAGCTGAGACACCTGCAAATAACTCAGAATGGTCCATTAGCAGTCTTTCCTTAGCTCAGGTTGATACTAAATATTTGAAACATTTTCCCCATCTCTGTCTGAAAGGTGCTTTTTCAAGAGGCAACTGGACTTTCTTGTTTTTCTTCTAATATTTTCATATGGCAGTGTTCTCGGTTCAATTGTTCATGCCGCCAATACTTTTTACATCTTTTAATCCTTTAATTGAGAATGTATTGCATTTTATTGTTCTGAACTTCTGGAAACCTCCAGGAACAGCAGAGATTGAAATTCTGTGGTAATAGGATTTCTCAGCATACAGAAAGGACCTTAATTCAAATGACAGCAAGAAAAGAACAGCTTTGATTTGGTAAAAGGTTAGAATTATGTCAGAAGAAATGGAGCCCAATTTACAAAAGAGAAAAGCTTGCCTGTTAGAACTACTGCAAATGCTCTGAAGAGCTCACTTTTATCTCTTCAAAAAAAATAGTTTTCTTGGACTCCTGTTGAAGATGAGAGAGAGAGAGAGACAGAGAGAGAGAGAGAGAGAGAGAGAGAGAGAGAGAGAGAGAGAACAATTGTTATATCAAGTTAGTTGACTTCCTTCCAAACGTAATAATATTTTTATTGTGCTTTATTGGTCATATTGCTTTGTATTTCCATTGCTATGATTTACACAATGTTTTGAAAGATATATATGAATGCTGCATATACTTATTTTTTCTGTCTGCGAATGATCACACATGCACTAGCACAGATAGGAGAATAAAAGTTGAAGATTTAAATCTTTTACCAAGGACCACCTTTTGAATTTATCACTTAAACATAAATCAGAACCAAATCCCAAAGGAATCTACAGAGTCAGAGGTGAAAGAGTATTGAGGATGTTACCTAGTTTGGATAATGAAACATCTGCTGGAAAACAAACAAGCTCAGAGAGTGTCGTGTCCGCAAAAGAAGCTCAGAGTCGGTGACTTTCATTCAAAGCTCTTTATTAACAATGGGAGAACCGAACCGGCGAAAGGCAAAAAGCCCGCGGCTTTTATACCTTTCGCAGCGGCGGCCGCGGCCAATGGCAGCGATTCAAGTCTCCCGCTCTTGGTTTGCACCAATCGCGGGAGACTTCAATCGGGCCAATCAGCGCGGCTCGCCTGGCCAATCAGAAATCCCCGCGCCTTAGCCAATCAAGGCTCGGGGATTTCGAGTATTCCATTTCAGGACATAACACCCCTCCCCTCTTGGTATGGTCCATCACGTGGTGTAGTCACGCAGGTAGGCGGGGCTCCGTCGAGTCCTAGTTGACCTGCGCAACTCACTTGCATGCTGTAACTCGGCCGGAGCGGTCATCTTTTTGGCTGCTCCTGCCTCTGTGCGAACCGGCTGGATGATCGGGCCGGTTCTTTCGCCGTGGCTCCCGCCTGGGCCTACCGGGTCGGTTGAGCTATGGATTTCGCCGCTCCCGCTTGGCTTCTCCGAGTCGGTAGAGCTGGCCAGGTGGTTCTTCTCCGGAGGGGACTCGCGATGGCTGTGTTCCGGTGAGTATTTTTGGTTTATTTTTTCCTGCGATTGTTTCTCCGGGTATTCCCTCCCCCCTTGGTTCGTGTCTTGGGGGTTGAGGTCAGTCGCTGTTCGTGACCTGAGCTGGTCGATATGTCGTTTCCAGGCTCGCCCATCGATGGTTTGGAGCCGGTACGACCGTGGACCAGTGACTTGAGTTATGACGGCTGGGATCCATAGGGGGTCCCCTGTCATGTTTTTTGCATAGACTAAGTCACCTGGGTTAAATGTCCGGTACCTGGAGCTGGAGTCTGGGGGCTGCTCCGGGTTATAGGTCGGGTGCAATCTGTCGAGTGGGGACCTCAGCTTTCTGCCCATTAGAAGCTCTGCAGGGCTCTTGTTAGTTGTGGTATTGGGAGTGATGTGCTGTATGAAGAGCAGTTTGTTGATTTTGTCACTGATCTCCCCGTGGTCCATTTTCCGGAGGGTCTTTTTCGTAAACTGGACCATCCGTTCCGCCCTACCGTTCGCCGCCGGATGCGCCGGTGCTGTTAATGCGTGGCGGATACCCCTCTCTGCCAGGAACCGTTCAAAATCGATGGAAGTGAACTGGGGTCCGTTGTCTGAGACGACGGCGTCTGGGAGGCCGTGTGTGGAAAACAGTTTACATAGTTCTTTAACGACGGCCTCTGTGGTAGTGGATTTCATGTCGCTTACTTCCAACCAATTGGAGTACGCGTCAACTGTGATTAGAAAAGTGTGCCCATTTGTGGGGCCAGCAAAGTCCAGATGGATTCTGGACCAGGGCCCCCGTGGTGTTTCCCAGTCCCGGATAGGTGCTGCGGGTGGGCTGGATCTGGTCTCCTGGCATCGGTGGCATTTGGCGACCTATGCTTCAATTTGCTTGTCCATCCCCGGCCACCAAGCGTAACTCCTGGCCAGGGCTTTAGTCCTGACGATGCCAGGATGACCCTCATGTAGCATCTCTAATACTCTTTTTTGCAATCTGTCCGGAATTACCACCCGGTCACCCCACAGAATACACCCTCTTAGTAGTGAAAGTTCAGTCTGGCGCTGACGGAATGTTTTAAAAGTCTCGTCACTGTCTTTCTCCGGCCAGCCTTTTTCTAACCAGTGTAAGATTCGCGCCAGACGCCTGTCCTTAACGGTTTCTCTGGCAATGTCTGATGCGGTAATAGGTAAACTCTCGATACTTAGGGTGTTTGTTGTTGGTGCTGGGTCAGGTTCAGAGTCAGGTAAGGGCGAGCGGCTTAAAGCGTCCGCGTGCGAAATTTTCTTACCTGGCTTGTATAGCAGTTCGTAACTGTAGGCTGCCAGGAATTCGGACCATCTTGTCATCCGGGGTGACAAGATGTTTGGCGTGGCTCGGTTTCCAGCGAGGATGCCCAGCAATGGCTTATGATCCGTCACGATGGTGAACGGGCGGCCATACAGGTATTCGTGAAAGCGTTTAACGGCGGCAACTATAGCCAAAGCTTCTTTGTCCAGCTGGCTATAGTTCCGTTCCGGTTTAGTCAGAGTCCTGGAGAAAAAAGCGATGGGTGCTTCTCTCTGGTCTGGGAGGGTGTGGCTGAGGACAGCGCCGACGCCGAAGGGTGATGCGTCGCAAGTGACAGCTAAGGGCAAGGTTTCGCTGAATTGCATCAGGACGGCGTCGGAGGTGAGGAGGTCTTTGGTTTTTTGAAAGGCGGCTTGCTCTCGTCTCCCCCAAGTCCAGGCTGCCTTCTTGTCTAGGAGTCTATGTAAAGGTTCCGCCGCCGTTGCCTTTTGAGGTAGGAAAACATTATAAAAATTTAGTAAGCCTAGGAACGCTTGTAGTTCCGTTTTGGACTTTGGGGTGGGGGCTTCCTTGATGGCTTTCACTTTTTTAGTCGTAGGGTGAATGCCATGCCGGTCTAGGAGATAGCCCAAAAACTCTACTTGCTTTGTACATAGTTGGCATTTTTCTCGTTTGACTTTAAGTCCTGTTTCTTTAAATTTTGTTAAAACTTGTCTGAGTCGGTTTTCTAATTCGGCTTCGTTTGGCGCCGCCACTAATACGTCATCGAAATAGGGCACCACCCCCTTGATGCCCTGTAGCAAACGTTCCATCAGGCTCTGAAAGATGCCTGGTGCCACGCTGACTCCAAATTGGAGTCGGTTACACTTGAAAGCCCCCCGATGGGTCACGATTGTTTGGGCTTCCGCCGTTTTCTCGTCCACAGGTAGCTGCTGATATGCCTGGGCGAGGTCGAGCTTGGCAAAGACTTTGCCCCCTCCCAGTGAGTGCAGTAAATGTTGCACTACTGGGACTGGGTAGGCGCTTTGTTGCAACGCGCCATTTAGGGTGGCCTTATAGTCCCCGCAGATTCTCACGGACCCGTCTGGCTTTACTGGGGTCACTATAGGGGTTTCCCATCTGGCATGGTCTATCGGTTGCAATACCCCTTGTTTGACGAGCTTGTCGATCTGCTCGTCAATTTTAGGCTTTAAGGCGAATGGTACCCTTCTAGGTTTAAGCCGCTTAGGGGGAACCCCTGGGTCTAGGTCAAACGAGATAAGGGGCCCCCGGTACTTGCCCAAACCTCCATCGAAGACCTCCTGGAACTCCTGGGCTAGCCGCTGTTCCCAAGCTTCGATGGTGACGTGGTTGACACCTGTCAGCGCGATGTTAAGCGGGGCGAACCATTGTAAACCCAGTAGGCTTGGGCGGTCGCGATCGATGATCGTGAGTGGCAGTTGTTCGGTGTGGCCTTTGTAAGTTATATTGAAGTTCTTGGTGCCCACTACCGGGACACGATTCCCTTGGTAGTCTTTAATGATGATCTTTTGGGCATGCACGTTTCTTTTTTGTAGTGTAGGCACCAGTCTTTTGATTTCGCGCCATGCAATCATGGAAAGGTAGGACCCGGAGTCCACTTCCATTTTGCATGGCTGGCCTTCGATATGGACTTCTACGTGTACCTTTCTGGCGCCGTCGGAGATGGCGTGGCCGATGGTCACCGTCTGGTGGGTTTCTTCTTTTCGCCGACCGTCGCCGCTTCTTTGAGATCGTTGAGTGCGGTCCCACCGACCGTCTGGCTGGCGCTCTCTGGTTCTGGGCGGGGAGCTTTCTCTCCGTCTGTCGTGCTGTTCCCATTTGGGCGGGCTGCGGGTCTTCTTTTGGCGGCAAACTCGGGCGATGTGACCCCGTCGTTCACAATGCCTACAGATAGAGTCAAAAAATCGGCATTCTGACCTGGGGTGATCGCCGCCGCACCCGGCGCAGTTGGTCCTCGACCTACGACCTTTTCGACTTCGTTGGTCGCCGCGTCCCGTCTGCACGCGATGTATGTCCTCCTCGTCTTCTGACGTGCTGGAGGTAGATTGGTATTCACCGTAGTGTGCGGTTGCTTCGTTTCTTGTGTCGGCCGACCTTGCCGGGTTGTTGTTTCCGCCCTTCGCGTCAGATCTTCGCATGCTGTCTGCCGACGTGCGGGTTGCTTCAGCGGCTGCGGCTGCGGTAAGGGCATCGGCTAGGCTGATGTCGCCCTTGGCCATAAGTCGGCTCTGGAGTGTAGGATCCCATAAACCGAGTACGAAGCGGTCTCTTATGAGACTGTTCAGACCTTCGAACTCGCAGAGTCCTCCTAGGCGCCGTAGCTCTGCGACGAAATCGCTCAATTTTTCGTCTGGTTTCTGGTTTCGGCGGTAGAACTCGTTGCGCCGTATCATGATGGGGACTTCGGGGGCGTAATGGCGCCGCAGTATAGGTTCGAGGACGTCCCAGTCCATGGCGGTTGCGTCTGCCGGCTTGGCCAATGCTTTGGCCATCTGGAAGACCTCTGGTCCGCAGTGCGTAAGGAAGACGGCGCGTTTTAGCGGGCCCGGGGCGTCCTTCATTCCGGCGCATTCCAGGTACATCCGGAACCGATCCGAGTATGATTCCCAATCCTCGGCGGCGGGGTTGAAGGGGGCGGGCGGTGCTATCTTCGCCATCTCTGCGCTGGAGCTGGTTCTTGGGTGGACACGGGGTTCGGTTCAGGGGCGAGATCCCACCCTCGTCGCCAGTGTCGTGTCCGCAAAAGAAGCTCAGAGTCGGTGACTTTCATTCAAAGCTCTTTATTAACAATGGGAGAACCGAACCGGCGAAAGGCAAAAAGCCCGCGGCTTTTATACCTTTCGCAGCGGCGGCCGCGGCCAATGGCAGCGATTCAAGTCTCCCGCTCTTGGTTTGCACCAATCGCGGGAGACTTCAATCGGGCCAATCAGCGCGGCTCGCCTGGCCAATCAGAAATCCCCGCGCCTTAGCCAATCAAGGCTCGGGGATTTCGAGTATTCCATTTCAGGACATAACAGAGAGCACCAAGGACCCCTCAGAGGAGTCCACAGAATGTGACCCAAAGATTCAAGTTGGCAGCCACACACAATGGTGTGATCAAAGCTCTTGACCTTTTGACCATGTCTTGTGGTCCCTCATTTAAACAAAACAATGCCTCTCTTAGATGTAAAATGATTCATCTGTTTTTGAATCATGACTACTCGAATAATAATAATAATAAAAATAATTGTCAATGAAGGCTACCTAGGTCTCTACTGTGGATAAAACTATTTCCCTCCTGAACATTTGAATTCTTCTGCACCTCAGATCCATTGTTGGAATGCCACTCAAACTAAGGGTAGGTTGAAGATAAGATGGAAATGTCTTTCTTTTCACCTCAACAGACTTGGCAGAGTTTTTTCGTTCTCCAGATCCTATTGATTTGGCATCCTCACTTTGTGGGAGTCAGACTCATGTTTCTTTGCTGCTGTACTTCCTCTGGCATCTGAGATCTAGTTGGCCACCCATCCTGTCAGCCTTTCCCAAACCTTTAAAGACTGGTTGTCCTCATAGGCATTTGGGCCAGAAGTTAAGAGAATCCTTCTGTCTGACTGTTATAGCTTCAGTTGTTTCCAAAGGAATGGACACTAGGCCTGTGTTATAACATGGCTTCCAAATGTTGTTTTTAGGAATCGTTACTAGGTTTAATCCTGTACACTGGCTAGGGTCACTTTGGTGAGAGAGGTAGCTATGTCAATTGCCAAATTTATAAATAAATAGGTGCACATTCAGAGTTCATTGTAAGAGTAATTATCTGTTTTTGAACTGCCAAATGAATGAGGGAAATGGCTCAGAACCAACATTGACTTCATTGCCCTTTCTGGTGCCAGAAATACTGGAATGACCTGAAGAAGTTGTGTGAAGGAACAAAGCTTTGGCTTCTACCAGCTTCTGTCAAAATCTTCACATTTTGGTTTGAGGAGAAAAATTATCCTGGAGAATATGCAGCCCCACTATAGTCCAAATGCATCAAATTAGATTGTTCAGTCATACTGAAATATTTTTCTTCCCAGAGATACATTACATCAGTACATTATAAAACATCAATTTACAGTACATTATAAAACATCCAGAGTCATCCTATAGCTCAACTATCTATAGTCATGGCAACATTCCCATATATAAGCAGAGATACAGCTCCAAGCAGATGGTGGCAACTCATTCCACTGCCATTTATTTGTGACTAAACATTCAAGAATTTAAAGAGCTGTAGTCCCAAAACATCTGCAATGCACCAAAGACTTGAGGCTATTCTTTCTGAGAACTGATATTGTGATGCTAGTTAGATGCTAGTTTTGCTGGCCAAATAGCTGAGAAGTTAGAAAATACATCTTTGCCGATATCTCTGTTCAACATAAAAATATTGAATGGATCTTTTCGTGCCCAGATGGATTGGAAAGTCATGGTTGTAGCACAGGAGTTATCCAGAAGATAGCAGCTGAGCAGTGGTGGGTTTCCACATTTTTTTCCTAACAGTTCTATGCACGGTTCTAGGTGCAAATGCAATTCACACAAACACCGACCATTCGTTGTTTCGAACCAACACTCCGATGATCAACTGTTTCCTCCCGCTGCTTCGCGTATGAGCAAATAACATAAACAACAACCATCAGCAGTTTCTTACCATCGCTGAGTCGCACCAAATGTGCGGTTCACACGTGTGGGCAAATGAGACTTAAGACTGGATGTCAGCTGTTTCTTAGCTCAGCTGAGGCACAGCAATCTGCTCTGCCCTGCGAATCAGCTGAGCTAATAAACAACATAATATAAAAGAGGTGAGAGGTAAGAATGGGGGTGCGTGGGCGGGGCTAGTCAAACATTTTCCTACTGGTTCTCTGAACCAAGTCAAAATTTTCCCTACTCGGATGCCGGAACTGGCTGAATGCCAGCTCTGCAGCTGAGACACTTTTTCTATCACAGGTTCCATCATTGTTCCTTCAGAAGAAATTGCGTGAGGTACTTAAATTGGTCCATTCCATTCCATCCCCTGAAGGGTTACAGAGGCAAGAGAAGGAGAAGACTTTATTATGCCATGCATGGTATCTGTTACCTTGAAGGAGGTGAGTCTGATCTCTTTCAAACAGAACACAACCAATGAGACAGAAGGAATAGCTTCCTATATAGCTACAATAAATAACTTTCTATCAAGATGCTTGGGAAAGTGTTTGGTGGTTGGCCTCAAAACTTCTTGGAGCAGAGATCCATTCCAAGTTTAGTTTCAAACTCGTGTTGGAGGCCAGAAGAGTCTTTGAGGGCTCTGATGAAAGCTAGAGGGAAAGGTGACCTTCTGAATCTTTCATCAGCTTTTGAGACCAACATCTTTGACCTTTTGCTCATGAATCTCTGAATAATGCATACTGTTGGAGTAATTATCCTTTTGGGTTCAGTTCCAAGTGGGGAGAAAGATACTGGAAACATGGAGGCTGCTTGGAAAGATGGTTTAATGGTGGACAGGATCACATGCCTTGGAGCTCCTGAGTGAAGAAAAAGGGAAGAGATGCTGAGAGTCCCTGGGTTTTATAGCCTCTCTGGCTTTGAACTTCCTGGGGACACAGGAAGAATATCCTGATTGGTTGTTCTCAGAGATCATAGCTAGCTTTGTAGGTTGTCTGTGTGCTAAGCTTGGTTGAAACTTGGTGGGTGGTGCAATGAAGGGTATTTAAATGGCTCTGCCTGAAGGAGGTAGATCTTTGTTATGTAGAATAGACTGGCCCAGGCCTTAATGGCCCATTAACAAAGGTGGCGGGGGGGCGGCGGCGGTGCTGAGTTTCTACTTCTCTTTTAGGGGAAATATCCAGCCTTTTTAATATCTCCTAAAATATTTCATTTTCCTAGGAGAGGGGTGGGTTTTAACCTCTAACTTTCATTGAGCAAAAAGATGCCTTTCTTAACTTTCATTTTCCTTGGATTTGGAAGTGTTAGGAATAACAAGGTTACCTAACTTAGTTTGGGTAAAATAATATATATAAACTATGATTGTAAGTAAGTATGTGTCACTTTAAACAGCAGAGCATGTAATTTTGGGTGCGGTTGTAAAACCACCATAAGAGGAAGCAAGAGAACCTACTGGCTTACTGTATTGTTGGCTTACTGAATTGCTTGCTAACTGATGGTTCCCTGCTGCTACTGCTGCTGCTGAAGGAAGAAAGGAGGTTTGAACTTCTTCATATCTCTACTGTGAGAAAATTTATTACTGGACTGATATTTGTAAGTTTACTGACCTCTTTTTCGACACTGGACTTTGCAACTGAATAATCCCCGGATGGACTGAAATAGTGAATGATATATGGACTGTTTGACTATGCTAAAACTCTTACTGGAATAAACTATTTAACTAGCACAGTGTATCTGTTTTACTGAGTGTAAGCTACAAAAACGTTTATCTCACATATTTGCCTACCTGCCTGACTGCCGTGCAGATTCTGCTAGGGTGTATCCCTAACACTGGTTATGGGCCCAGGCTGCACAGTCAGACTAACCAGGATATAACAGGCTTATATAAAGTGAGAGTTAGTGTAGTTACACAATACTGTAAACAGACAGCTGTGTTTTATTAATTATAGTTTAATATCCAGAGAAAGATGGCACAAGTCAATTTACAAAGTTTCTCTCTAATATCCAAACTGGATGGAACAAACTATGTTTCATGGTCTATGAAATGCAGCCTACTTCTACGCAGAGAAGGTTTGTGGAGTATAATTCAAAACCCACCAGAGGTAGATGCTTGGGATCCGGAGGATGAAGATGATGCCCAGAAAATACAAGAATATAAACTGAAGAATGAGCAAGCTCTCTGTATAATAGGACTGACACTCTGTGACCAGCAGCTTGTACATATTCGTGGAGAAGAAACAGCTGCGAAATGTTGGGAGAATTTAAAGAAGATTTATGTTTGAGACAGTGTAGGAGCACATATAAATCTTACACAGAAACTTTTCAGAACACATCTTCAAAAGAATGGAGACATGCTGCCTCATTTAAACACTATAAAGAGAATTTTTCAGGAACTGCATGAAAAAGAACTTATCTTCATAGAACTACATCAGGTTTATATAATTTTGTCTTCGTTAAATGAGAGCTATGATGACTATGTAACTTCACTGGAAGTACTGCCAAAAGATAACCTCACATTAACTGACATTACTGGCAGATTAATTGAAGAAGCCAGGAGAAGGCTTGAAAGGGATCAACTCAGAAGTGAACAACAACTACAAGAAGATAAAGAATCTTCGACAGCCTATACAATTAGAAAATGTTTTAATTGTGGAAGAAAAGGACATTTGGCTAGATTCTGCAAGAAAGGAAAACGCCAAAATGCCAGCCAGAATGATAAAAGGCATCAAAAGGATAAAAAATGCTTAGAGTTAGCCATGTATAGCAACGAAACTGTGAATAATAATTTATGGGTTGTAGATAGTGGAGCATCACACTGCATAACGAAAGATAAGAAAAGATTTGTTAAGATGTCCACGAGTTCACAGCAGATATCATTAGCTAATGGCTGGAAACTGAAAGCAAAAGGTGAAGGTATTGCACATTGTTTTTGCATAAAAGAAAATGTAAAAATGTTATATGTAACACAACTTAAGTTTAATTTGCTTTCGGTTAGAATTTTGGTTAAACTAAGTTATGTAGTTACCTTTAGGGGAGAAAACTGCATAATAGAAAAGGAAGGTAAAAAAGTGACTGCAACTTTAAAAGGTGAATTGTATGTGTTAAATGATAATCAGTTAGAGTTGGCTAACACAGTGTATAATAACGTTAAACCTCATGATGAATGCATACATTTGTTACACAGACGTTTGGGGCATATAAATTTTAAAATGCTTAAGCAAACGGTTGAACTGTCTAAAGGTATAAAACTAAAGCCTTGCAGTAAGTATTTGCACTGCAATGCTTGCAGTCAAGAAAAAAGCAAGGTAATACCAGCAAATAGAATTAATGGATTTAAAACTAAGGAGCCTCTAGAGGTCGTATTTGCTAATATTATAGGTCCTAAAAAACCAAGTGTGGGAGGTGCTCGTTATATATTAAGTATAATGGATCATTATTCTAGATATGGTTTCTGTTATTTAATGAAGAGTAAAACGGAAACATATCAGAATTTCTTTAATTGGTTGAAGTTTGCTGAAAGAAAAACTAAAAGGGAACTAGTAACTCTTGTAACTGATAATGGTACGGAATTTATAAATAATAAATTCCAAAATAGACTGAAGATGGCAGGTGTTGAATATAAAAGTTCTGCAACATATAGGCCACAACATAATTCCTTTATAGAAAGATGAGGCCAAACAATACAAGCAATGGCTTGTACTATGTTGTCGGATTCAGGATTACCTGAAACTTTGTGGGGAGAAGCAATAATGTGTGGTAATCATATATTGAATAATGTTGTTAACTCAACAACAGGTGAATTACCATTCACACGGTGGCATGGTAGAAAACCTGACCTAAGCTACATGCACACATTTGGAGCACCAGCATGGGTGCATATTCCTACACAACTGAGACATAAGGGGCAGCATAGGGCTAAAAAGTTATTCTTTGTATGTTATGAATCTAATCACAAATCATACAGATTCTGGGAAAAAGGTACATCTAGAGTTTACTGTAGTGCTAGTGCACAATTCCTTGAACATGTAGGATGGGAAAAACTGGAGCAAGATTCAAGTAAGGATGTAATCATAGAAACCTACAAAAGACCAAAACAACATATCAGTAATAAGAAAAGTACAATTAAAGAGGAAGTACAGGAAGAGCACATAGGACCAGAAGAGGAAGAAATAGGTGAACAGGAAGAAATAGATAACCAGGAACAGGTAGTACATGAAAGTCCACCTGTAAGCCCTGTAATACCTAGACGTTCAACACGTGAAACCAGACCACCTGACAGGTACCAAGCAAGTGTAGTTTGCCAAGTTAGTAAAGTTCCAACTACTGTTGAAGAACTTAGAATGTATCCTGCAAAGGATCAAGAAAATTGGCATAGAGCAATGGAGAAGGAACTAAATTCATTGAAACAAATGGAAGTTTATGAAAATGTTAAATTGCCTCCAGGTGAAAAGTCCATTGGCTGTAAATGGATATTTAAATTAAAAACAGGTAAAAATGGGACTGTTACCCATAAGGCTAGGTTGATAGCTCAAGGATTTAATCAAACTGCATGTGATTATGATGAAGTATTTGCACCGAGTCTAAAAGCAACAACCTTGAGAGCAGCTTTAGTGTGGGCAGCTAAGAAGAACTATATCATAAATCACTTAGATGTAGAAATTGCCTATCTGCATGCACCATTGCAGCACACTATATACCTAAAGAAACCTGTAGGAATTAAGGATGATAAAATGAATAATGACTGTTGGAAGCTTAAAAAGAGTCTCTATGGATTAAAATAATCTGGTTATGAATGGAAGCAATATCTTGTTAAGGAGTTAAACAATATAGGGTTTAAAGCAGGTTTAGCTGATCCATGTGTATTTAAGAGAGAGACTAATGGAGCAGTGTCATTATTATTGTTGTTTACAGATGATATTACCTTAATTACAAAAACTAATAATGAAGTTACTGAAATAATATCATTATTAGGTAAGAGGATAAAAATAAAGCAATTAGGAGAAATAAAACAGTATCTAGGATTGTGGTTTTTCCGGTTTCGCGTGGCTTCGGGGCAGCAGGAATTCGCGACAGCTCGCGATTCCTGCTGTGCTAGCCGTCGAGGTACCCCCGACCCAGATGGGTCAGGGGGATATGGCTGCCCTGTAGGGACAGCTGAAGAGAGAGGGGAGTCGGACAGGGGGGTGGGGGTGTCGCAGACCCCCCCTTCTCCGGGAAAACCCCTTTTTCCCAAGGCGGTGGAGCGGCGGTCAGCAATGGCCGCCACGAAGAAGCCAGCAACCAGGTAAGATTGCGCTGGAGGAAATGTGAAGAGTGAAAGTTTTGTCTGAGCCGGGTCAAGTAACATCCTTTAAATTGCCTGGAACTGAGCTGTTTGAATTGCTGGAGGATACATTGTATCCCTAAGAAGAGCGAAAGCGGCGGAGAAGCTGTTAAAGGGAACTTTCATTTTTTCTTCACTCTCCCACTCCATGGAAACAGCAGAAATGTTTGGATATATTGGACATCGAAAGTGAATTGTTTTGAGAGTTGAAGCTAAGGAACAAAAGGATTTTTGGACATTGAAAAATTTAAGAAATTGGAAACCCTTGTTGGAGGTATGGATTTCTGATTATTTAAAATTGACATTTTAAGTGGGAAGGGAGAGGAAAAAAAAAATTGGAGCAGAAGCTGAAAAAGGAGGAGATTGCCTAGAATCCCAAAGAAAGATATATGGTAATTGGACCTCTTTGTTTAAACATTAACCCCAGAAAGAGAAAGAGAAGAAGGAAGAAAAGTATTAACTTTTGGAATTTTTTTTTTAATTGTTTTTGATTAAAAATACTGGTGGTTGATTTGGGAAAAGTTTCTCTTTTCATAATGGCATTGTTTGTGGATGAACTAAAGACTGAATATCAAAAATATAAAAAGGAAGATTCTTTGGGCGCTTTGTTTCAATTCTTGGAAATGGCGTTATATACTTATGAAAAGTTGATTACGCAGCAGAAGGACTGGGACAAGGAAGAAGAGGAAGAAGAAGCCATCTTTGATGAACAATGGGTCCCTTCCGGAGAGGAGGAGAAAAAGGATAAGAAAAAGGGGATTTTAAGAATTGTAAAAACAACCGAAGGAGAGAAAAATGAGCGAAAAGGTGGAGGCAAGGTTAGAAAGCAAAGGAAAAGGAGTGGAAAAAGAGAGGAGAAAAAACAAAGGGGTAAAAAGGGCAAGGAGAAGAATAAGCAGGAGAGAAAAGGGGGGAGGAGAGGACTTGGTGGGGGGAAGCAAGATCTAAAGAAAAAAAGTTTATTTAGAGACAATGGGTGAATTTAATTTAGGATAAGAGAGGGATTCTGGAGGGTACATAGGTTTGTGTTTTTATATGTGTATTTAGAGTATAAAATTTATTATGTAATTTTAGAATCTTTTAAACAGAATCCCAAGAAAAATTGTTACACGAGGTACTCTTAAGTTAGGGTAATGAGTTATAGATGTTACTCCAATTGGTGTATAGGAGAAGTATAGTAAAAGAAAAAAGATGAATGAATAGTTTGAAATAGAACAGACAAAGAATGTTATTGAAAATGGTAATAAGATATGGAAGGATATATAAAGGCTTTGTTATGGTTGTGTTTTTTTTTGGATTTTGTATATTGATAAAAGGCAATAAAATTTTAATTAACAAGAAATAATTTGGATGAAAAGGAGAAGTAGGGATAAGATATGAAGTTAAATAGATAAAGTATTGATACTATAATTTGGAATTGTTATGCTCTATTGGTTTTTTACTATTATTTTTTCCTAGAAAAGAATTTATAAGCTGTTATGCCTTGATTCTTTGTGCATTGTTTTTATAAAAATGGTTTTTATATATATATATAAAAAAAGAAAATGATAATAAGATATGGAAGGATATATGGGGTGAATATGATATTTGAATTTGTGTCTGGGTGAAGAGTTTTAACCCGGGATCAGACAATCTTCAGAAAAAATCTTTTAGTTTTGTTTATGTTTTGTGTTTTGTATGTTTGTGTATTGTGTCTTTTGTAAAATTGTTAAAAATCTTTAAAAAAAAAAAAAGAATTAATAAAACCTTGGAGGAATGTAATTGTAAACAAGTCAGAAAGAAATGAATATGATGACTATAAAATGGATAAATATAGAAAAGAAATGAAATTGAATAAGAGTAAAGAGAAATAATGAGAAATTTGCTGAAAGATATTTATGTGTCCATATGGAAATGGGATAAATTAGAATTATGTTGTATAAAAATAATGTTTTATCCGACTTGTAAAAATTTATAATGTTAAGAGGTTTTATGTACTTAATGGTTAATGATGTGTTGTTTGTCTTTAAAATTAATAAAATTTGTTTAAAAAAAAAACAGTATCTAGGATTGACAATATTTAAAACCAAAGGTGGCTATAAGATATCTCAAGTGGATAAGATTTATCAATTACTAAAAACATACATGATGGAACTTTGTAAACCGGCAAAAACTCCAATGAGTAAGGAATTTGGTCACACTGATGCTCAAAGTCCAAAATTTGATAAGACCATTTATCAATCACTAATTGGTAGTTTATTGTACATTAGTAATTGGTCAAGGCCAGATATTGCCTATAGCATTAATCAATTGGCAAGATTCAATGCTGAACCCACTGAATGACACTGGCAAGCGACAAATCGTATATTAAGATATCTTAAAAGGACAATGCACTATGCATTGTATTTGGAGCCAAAAGATGATCTGATTTTAAGTGCATATGCTGATGCAAGTTTTGCAACAGACATAAACACTAGGAAATCAATTTCAGGTACAGCTATACTGTTAGGAATAGCACTGATTGGTTGGAGGTCAATTAGACAGCAACACATAAGTATGTCCACAATGGAAGCAGGATTTTCATGTCTATCTTTATTATGTACTGATTTAATTCTGTATAAACAGTTATTATTGGATATGGGAATAACTGTTAATGATTCCATTGTTGTATATGAGGACAATCAAGCAGCCATACGGTTGGCTACAAATATTGCTGTGAAAACGAGATCTAAGCATACAGATCTTAGATATCTGAATGTAAGGCAATCTGTAAAAAATGGTTTAATAAGATTGGAATATTGTATGACTGAAGAAAATATTACTGATCAGTTTACAAAAGCCCAAGGTTCAGTCAAACACAAAGAAAGTTGTGATGACTATGGGTTAAGGTTGAAAATAGATATATATATATTATTATATTACCCAAAAGGGGAGTATGTTAGGAATAACAAGGTTACCTAACTTAGTTTGGGTAAAATAATATATATAAACTATGATTGTAAGTCAGTGTGTGTCACTTTAAACAGCAAAGCATGTAATTTTGGGTGCATTTGTAAAACCACCATAAGAGGGAGCAAGAGAACCTACTGGCTTACTGTATTGTTGGCTTACTGAATTGCTTGCTAACTGATGGTTCCCTGCTGCTACTGCTGCTGCTGAAGAAAGAAAGGAGGTTTGAACTTCTTCATATCTCTACTGTGAGAAAATGTATTACTAGACTGATATTTGTAAGTTTACTGACCTCTTTTTTGACACTAGACTTTGCAACTGAATAATTCCCGGACGGACTGAAATAGTGAATGATATATAGACTGTTTGACTATGCTAAAACTCTGACTGGAATAAACTATTTAACTAGCACAGTGTATCTGTTTTACTGAGTGTAAGCTACAAAAACGTTTATCTCACATATTTGCCTACCTGCCTGACTGCCGTGCAGATTCTGCTCGGGTGTATCCCTAACAGGAAGCACGATTGGAAATTGCCATCCTGTCACTTACTCTTCATTTGACTCAGCATTAGCATGTTTTCTTCCTTGGAACTTCTAGATTTCAAGTTTCTGTTTTTCTCCGTGAGTAGAGTAGGCAGTTGATTTAAAAAAAAAAAAACCCAACGACGACTGAAGATGATCAGATTTCAAACATTCTGACACAAGAAAGGAAGCGACTTACTTTGGAATTATATTAATAGTTAACAACAATTAAGTCTTTCCCTGTGAAATGGTATTTATTCCTCTGCCCTCCCTTACTCAGTCTTGTTTCCTTCCAGCAGCCTCTTAATTAATTGACATGTCTTTTCAGAGCCAGATAAGACATCCAACAAGATGACGTTTTCCATATGGATGTCATATTTGTGACCAAAAACACAAACCTTGAGAGTTTTGTCAGGCTTGTTCTTTTTCTCACACCCATGGGCCTGTTGTTATCAGCCAATAAATGTGCCTTTGCAAAGCGACAACATTAGATGGTGGTCGGCGAGAATCTTAGGAAGTCTCCCCTTGTTTTAAGGGCACACAAGTTGGTGGAGTGTCTTTTTGCCTCATTCCCAGCCGCTGTTCATCATTTCGCTTTGTTCCTTGATTCTTTTTCAGTTCAAGAGATTATTCATGGGGCAGTAGAGCTTCTGCTCTGCCTTGGGTGGGCTCCGTGGTCTTCTTTCCACAGATGGGCAGTGTCAACTAACTTCCCTAAACCATAAGACATGCCAACCTATAGAGTGGCCTCAGCAAAGAAGTCTCAAATGTCTGCCTTTCTCTTTGAGGACTCGCACTCTCTATCTTAGCATTTCCCTGCTCTCTGTTTTCTACTGGGTATGCAGAGAAGCAGAGGTTAGATTCCTGTCCTGGATCTTTATCCTGGTCCTGAAGGCCCCAATCCCACCATCAGATGCCTTCCTTCCTTTCTTTCTTTCTTTCTTTCTTTCTTTCTTTCTTTCTTTCTTTCTTTCTTTCTTTCTTTCTTTCTTTCTTTCTCTCTCTCTCTCTCTCTCTCTCTCTCTCTCTCTCTCTCTCTCTCTCTCTTTCTTTCTTTCTTTCTTTCTTTCTTTCTTTCTTTCTTATCTAGTTATCTATTTATAAAGTTTATTTGCTGGCCATCTCGTATGCAATGACTATGGGTAACTTACAAAATAAAAACATTGAAAAATATTAAAATCATTCATTATAAAAGCACAGCAAATAAAAAAAAAACTCAATAGAAAAAAATCAAGGAGGCAAAGAAGGGAGCCAGACACAAGGAGGGAGGAAAAGTGCCATTGGTGGTGCCTTGGTGGTACAGTGGTTAGAGTGCAGTACTGCAGGCTACTTCTGCTGCCTACCTGCTGTTTGGCAGTTCAAATCCCACCAGGCTCAAGGTTGATTTAGCCTCCCATCCTTCCAAGGTGGGTAAAATGAGAGCCCAAAATTGTTGGAGGCAAAATGCTGACTCTGTAAACCAGTTAGAGAGGGCTGTAAAGCACTTTAAAGTGCTTTTGCTAAGTCTAAGTGCTATTGCTATTGAACTTTAATTCATCATCTACCTCAGTATGAAGCTCCATCATTGGATCCCCAAACTCTCTCTTTTGAAACTTCAGGAGGGCGGTAGCCAATATCACCTCAGGGGGTAAGATGTCCCAGAAGGCAGGAACCACAGCAGAGAAGGCTTTGTTTCTGGATCCCACCAGCTGAAATTCCTTGGATGACAGAATCTGCAGTAGGCGCCCTTTGCTGATTCGAGTGAAGTGAGCCAGTCCCATCAAGGTGAGATATTTCCTCCAGTAGACTGTAGGATTTGGGTTTGGTTAACCTAGAGAAAAGAAGGACTAGGGGTGACATGATAGCAGTATTCCAGTATTTGAGGGGCTGCCTCAAAGAAGAGGGGGTCAAATTATTCTCCAAAGCACCAGAGGGCAGGACAAGAAAAATGGTTGGAAACTAATCAAGGAGAGAAACATCCTGGAACTAAGGAGAAACTTCCTAAACAGTGAGGACAATTAACCAGTGGAGCAGCTTGCCTTCAGACGTTATGGGTGCTTCATCACTGGAGGTTTTCAAGAAGAGACTGGACAGTCACTTATATGAAATGGTATAGGTTCTCCTGCCTGAGCAAGGGACTGGACTAGAAGACCTCCAAGGTCCCTGCCAGCTCATTCTATTCTACATGACTGGATAGCAATAACAATAAGCCTTACGCTTATATACTGCTTCATAGTCTTTTGCAACTGTATGATCTTAGCTGGTAGCATGATTAGTGATTTCTGTGCTAAATATATAAGGGACAAAGCACTCTTGATGCATTTGAAAGAGCAGGAAGAATAAGGATCTTGGATTTGCAAGGATGAGCTCCCCTGGAGCAGTCATATTTTTTTGGGGTGGGGGGTGGGGGTGGGGGTGGAGGAGAGAAAAACTATCTGGATGGTAGTGGAGAGGTCAGGCGATCAGGGCAGAGCAAAAAAAACCAAAGGTCAAACAAGAAAAGGAGGGAGAAGGGAGGGAGGGAGGGAGTTTGCCTTTCCAAATGAGTCAAGATTCCTATACTCCTTTGGGCATATCCAGGTGACCATGTGAGCGTGGGAAAATCTGGCAAGGCCATCTCAGGAGGAAGAGGGTTTTTGTGAATGGTCTTGGAATGGTAGAAAGAAGGAAACAGGAAGCTAATCTTGGCTGGGTCAAGAGCTTCCAACAATTGGTAGGAGCAGTTACAGCTCCTGAAGGTGTTGATTTATTTGTTGACTTAACCCAACTCAAGCCATGCATCTTACTTGCATGTGACTCTTGTAGTGAAGGAGCTGCCTTCTTTGTCCCAAAGGTGCTTCCCCCTCCCCCCCAAAAAGGCAACTGGATTTTCTTGCTTTTTTTCCTTGAAAATCTTTTTTTTCTTATCCAAGAAGTTTCCTCAGTTCTGAACCCAACTAAAGGAGAGAACTGAAGAAGCTTCTTGGATGAGAACGAAATGTTTTCAAGGGAAAAAAAAAAAACACAAGAAAGTTCAGTTTCCTTATGGGAAAAAGCACCTTTGGGACAACAATGACCTGGATGGTTGAGAATCTGCATTGTCAACTGCTCTCTTTGGTGTTTAAGGTGTCCTCTGCTTCTTTGTTTCATGCCAGCATTTCATGAAGACGGCCATTTTCTCTATTGGTCTGGCTGAAGTCACTGAATCCTATCCAACAATACATCAAAGCATTTTCCTGATTAGGAAGTTGATGAGAAATCTCTTGGCATCTTAGCCTTGAACTTCTTTGTCTCAGCATGTTTTTATCCCACTTAACTCTCGCTTCTGCTCCAAGGAACAGGGCCAGCTGAAGATTGGCCATGTTCTTTCTCAAGAAGGCGAGATACTCACCAAGAAGCTCAAAATATTCCCTTTCATCTGACTCAGGCTGCTAAAACTGACATCCACTTTCCTTTTAAAATGGCATGCTAGATAGCTATCATATATAAGTAATAGATAAGATAAGAATGTCATCACGCATAGCTTAACACCTGTAAATAATGCACGAATTATTATTATAAGATAAGCACTACAAATTGTTGTTATTGAGTAATATATTTTTTATGTTTTTAATTTAATAAAAGTCTAATAAAGCTTATTCAAAAAAATAAAATGGCATGCTAGAGAAAACATTTTGGAAAACTTCTTACAGAAATCTTTAAATCAATGACTTTATCCAAGAATAGTTTATTTTTAAACTAGAGCAGAAATGCCCCTTCTTAGCCAACAATGCCTTCCCTTAGCCAATTTCATGGAACTAGCTGTAAACAAGATTATTTTGACCACTTCTCATGCATTACTGCAGCAATAATTCAGTCTGCAGTCAGTTAATGTGGACTGCAGGGCATGGAAGGCAATTGAAGAACATTCGAAAAGCAACAACTCTCTTGGAATCATATCATGTGCAAGTGGTGGAAACCTCTTTTTCCCTTCCTTCTGTGGGAAGTATACCCCAAAAGGACAGTGCCAGAAACCTCACAGCACCAGAAACCTCAGAAAACAGTGCCAAGAAACTCACGCCAGCCCTTCCCCCTTTAAGAAAACCAAGAATCACCAGCTGAAAGAGAAAACTCACAGCAGCCCTGCTAACAGAACTGAGAATAGAAATACTTAGGAGAACCATTAAGATAAGGAGAATCGGGCTAACTGTTAAGTCCTGGGCATGGGCGTAAGAACGGAGACGAGACATCGGTCTGTGACTTCAACTCTTTATTTAACAAGAAAGAATGGAGCGCCAGACCTGGGCAGCAGTAGCTCTTTTATAGAGCTTGCTGCCGTCAATTAACCAATGAACTTAGTCTATTGCTTTCACAAGCGTCCAATCAGGGGTTTCCATTAACAGCCAATCAGACTGGCCAAAACTGACCAATCATGACTCGCTATTTACAGGCCAATGAGAATTGCAGGATTACAAGCCTGTTGTAAGATGAAGCTGTTTCGGGTTGTATCGCTGTGATGGTTTAATCAATAACACCCCTCTCCCCTTGGTTCCGTCTGAGGGGTGGGGTGACGTATTCTCGCAAATAGGCAGGCCGCTTCACCTGTCTGCTCGACCTGCGCTGCTCCACCAGGTTCTGTTCTGATTCTGGCCCTGGCTCTGGCTCTGGTGGGCTGTCCACTGGGCTGGGTAGCGAAGACTATGGTTCCGGGTTGCCCTCGTCAGTGCTGTCTTCCGGGTTCCCTGGATCCGCCTCCATCACGATGTTATCACATGGCGAGGCCGCTCCCTGGTTCGGCTCTCCCTCGGATGGTGAGTATCCCCTGGGCTGTTGGGTTTCGATTTCTTCTTCATCCTCCTCCATGTTCCTTCCCCCCCCCAGCTGGAGGTTCCAGCGCTAATCTGGAGCGGAGTTGGTCTATGTGGCGTTTCCACATCTTACCGTCTGCCATTTGTAGGCGATAGGATTGGGGTCCCGTAAGTTGCGTTATGGTAGCGGGGACCCACAATGGGTCGCCCAAGAAGTTTTTCGCAAACACGAGGTCACCTTCATGGAAAGCCCGACACTTACTGCTGGATCCCAGGGGTTGTTCTGGCGTGTAGTATGGGTGGATGCGATCAAAATGTGAGCGAAGTTTGCGGCCCATCAGAAGTTCTGCTGGGGTTTTGTTCATGGTGCTGTTTGGGGTTATGTGTTGGCTAAAAAGCATTCGGTTTATTTTGTTGTCAATGTCGCCGTGGTCCATTTTGTGCAGAGTCTGTTTTACAAATTGAACCATTCGCTTAGCCCTACCATTGGCTGCAGGGTGAGCTGGCGATGTTAAAGCATGGCAGATGCCCTGATCTGCCAGGTATTGTTCGAATGGCAGAGCAGTGAATTGGGGGCCATTATCTGAGATGAGGACATCAGGAAGTCCATGGGTAGCGAATAGTTTATTCAGTTTTTTAGTGACTGCGTCTGTGGTGGTGCTTTTCATTTTTTGGACTTCAAGCCAGTTTGAATAGGCATCCACTGTTAAGAGGAAAATGTGTCCTCTTGTGGGTCCCACAAAATCAATGTGGATACGGGACCACGGACCTCGAGGCGTTTCCCACTGAGTTGGGGGAGTCTTTGGAGGAGTGGGGCGAATCTCCTGGCATTCACTGCATTTTGCTACCCACTTTTCTATTTGTCTATCTAAACCAGGCCAGCATGAGTAACTCCTGGCCAATGCCTTCATCCGCACAATGCCTGGATGTCCCTCGTGCAGCATTTTCAGTACCCTCTATTGTAACTTCTCCGGGACTATGACACTGTCTCCCCATACTATGCAACCTTTCTGAGAGAACAGTTCTGTTTGATGATTTTTAAATGGTTTGAACATGTCATCGGTTTCACTGACTGGCCAACCGCATTCTACCCAGCTGAGGACTCATGCCAAAACAGGGTCCTTTTTTGTCTCTAAGGCTATGTCTCGAGCTGTTAATGGCGGCAAATTGAGGGTTTCGATTTGCAGTACAGTTACGGTTGGAGCAGGGTCCTCTATAATGTCTGATAGTGGCGAGCGGCTCAAAGCGTCAGCATGGGGAATGGTTTTCCCCAGGCGATGTTGCAATCAATAATTGTAGGTGGCTAAAAATTCTGACCAACGTGTCATTCTTGGTGATAATATATGGGGAATTTGTTTGTTTCCCGCCAAAATCCCAAGTAGCGGCTTTTGGTCTGTAATTATGGTAAAGGGTCTCCCATATACATATTCATGGAAGCGTTTAATTGCGGATACAATAGCGAGGGCCTCTTTATCAAGTTGACTTTTCTCGAAAAGAACGCAATGGGTGCCTCATTTCCATTTGGGAGGACATGGCTTAGGATGGCTCCTACTCCAAATGGTGAGGCATCACAGGTAACGGTCAAAGGGAGAGTCTCGTTGTACTGCATTAATACGGCATCGGAGGTTAAAAGGTCTTTTATCTCTTAGAACGCTTTCTCTTCACGCCGTCCCCAAACCCAAGGAGCCTTTTTATTGAGAAGTCTATGTAGGGGTTTGGATATAGTTGCCTTCTGGGGCAAGAAAATGTTATAAAAGTTAATGAGTCCTAGGAAGGCTTGAAGGTCTGTCTTATTCCTAGGTCTCGGGGCTTTTTTTATCGCGGTTAGTTTTTTTTTGGTGGGGTGGATTCCCTGTCTGTTGAGAAGGTATCCCAGGAACTCCACTCTCTCCGTACAAAGTTGACACTTGTCTCGTTTTACCTTAAGACCCGCGTCTTTGAATTTCTGCAGAACTTTTCTGAGTCGTTGTACTAATACTTCTTTGGTGGGGGCAGCTATTAGGATGTCGTCAAAATAAGGCACGACACCTTTTATGCCTTGTAATAGTCTCTCCATTAAACTTTGGAAAATGCCCAGCGCAATGCTTACTCCGAATTGGAGTCTATTGCACTTAAAAGCACCTCTATGTGTAACTATTGTCTGGGCTTCTGCAGTTGCTGCATCCACAGGGAGTTGCTGGTACGCTTGAGCTAAATCCAATTTCGCAAATATTTTTCCGCCACCCAGGGAATGAAGAAGGCGTTGAACCACCAGTACTGGATAAGCGCTCTGTTGATGAGCATGATTTAGGGTGGCCCGATAGTCCCCGCAAATTCTTAACGAACCATCTGGCTTCATGGGCGTTACTATCAGGGTTTCCCAATGGGCGTGGTCAATCGGTTCCAATATGCCCTGGGCTATCAGTTTATCTAACTGCTCATCAATTTTAGGTTTTAAGGCAAAAGGTACTCGACGGGGCTTAAGCCGAACGGGAGCTACATCGGGGCTGAGATTAAACAATATGGGGTCCCCTTGTACTTGCCTAATGCTCCTGTGAACACGTCCTGGAATTCCTGGATGAGAGTCTCTTCCCAGTCGTCATTTCTGATATGGTGTATGCCGGCTAGTTCAATTCCGAGTGGGGCAAACCACTGTAGCCCTAACAAGCTGGGTTGGTCACGATCGATGACAGTTAGGGGAAGTGTTGCTGTGCGGTCCTTGAATGATACTTGGACGTTGCTGAAACCTACAACAGGGATTCTTTCCCTCATAGTCCTTCAGGATGATTCACTGCATGCTGAGGTCCTGGCGGGAAATGGCAGGGATCAGTTGTTTGAGGGTTTTCTAGGATACCATCGATAGGGACGATCCCGAATTGACTTCCATCACACATGGTCAATTCTCAATAGTGACCTTCACGCGTATCTTTCTTGCATCAAGCGATGAAGCGTGGCTGATGATAATGGTTTGGTGGGCCTCTTCTCATCTTGTTGAAAAGGCAGGTGCTTGGTTTCTGTAGTTGTAATGGTTGCTCCATTGGTGGTTCAGACGGTCCCGGTTCTCAGGAGGTTTGCCTATCTCCCGATGGAGGTTGTTCTCCTTTCAGTTGGGACTGGACTCTCATCTGCTTCTGCAGACCTTTGCGATGTGGCCCTTTTTCCCACAGTTACGGCAGAGTGCGTCGAGGAATTTGCAGTCCGATGATGGGTGGTTTGCCCCGCAACCCGCACATTGGCGCGGACGTCGCTGGTTCCTTTGCTCTCATTCTGAGCAGAGCCGGTTGACCTCCTCTTCATCACTGTCTGAGGATGACTTGAGGTCTTCGTGGTGGGTAGTGGTAGCATGCTTTTCAGCGGCGAGTGGGACCTCATTGGCGAGTTGGCGAAGCGGTGCGTTCACTCGGCGCATTTGAGTGGCTGACTTCCTGGTTGCTTTTGCTGCAGTAGCATCGGCGATGACATCTGTAAGGCTGATGTCGCCTTTCACCATCAGCTTACTCTACACGTGCGGTGCATTTAATCCCAGAACTATTCGGTCTCTTAGGGCTTCCTCTAAGTTTGCAAAACCACAAAGGCCTCCTAAGTTCCGGAGGTCAGCTACGAAATTACCAACGCTCTCATCCTTCCATTGGTCCCTCTGGTAAAATCCGTGTCTTCGTATCAGTGTAGGTACTGCGGGTGCGTAATGGGCCCAGAGGATTGGAGTGAGGGTGTCCCAATCCATGGTCTTCACTTCCGCCAGTTTTGCTAATGCTTTAGCCATTTTGAAAACGACGGGGCCGCAATGAGTCAGGAATACCGCTCGTTTCTTGCCAGATGTAGCATCTTTTAAATTGTTGGTCTCCATGAACATCTGGAAGCGGTCTATATACAAGTCCCAGTCTTCGGTTGCTGGGTTGAATGGAGCGGGTGGTATGGTGCCACGAGTCATTTTGCCGTCTGTTGCATGCACTCTTTCGCCATGTGCTCTGTCTTTGTCCGATATGTTCTAGTCAGCTCTATCATCTCCGCATCCGACCCTCATCACCAGTTTAAGTCCTGGGCATGGGCGCAAGAACAGAGACGAGACATCGGTCTGTGACTTCAACTCTTTATTTAACAAGAAAGAACGGAGCACCAGACCTGGGCAGCAGTAGCTCTTTTATAGAGCTTGCTGCCGTCAATTAACCAATGAACTTAGTCTATCGCTTTCACAAGCGTCCAATCAGGGGTTTCTGTTAACAGCCAATCAGACTGGCCAAAACTGACCAATCACGACCCACTATTTACGGGCCAATGAGAATTGCAGGATTACAAGCCTGTTGTAAGACGAAGCTGTTTCGGGTTGTATCGCTGCGATGGTTTAATCCATAACACTAACAATAACTCACCAAGGCAAAACCTAAACTCCCTTTTTCCTGCTCCCTGACAAGGTTAACCCCCAGGAAAAACAAAGGTCCTGGGACAGGATTAATCCATTAAGGCAGGGAGACAGGATCCAGGGCAATCACTTTTACTAGAGGCACAAAAATAAACCCATAAAGCTGCAGGAGCTTCAAAGGAGAATTAAGCATAAAAAGCTCAGATTCCTACACCCCCAAGCTAGATTGCAACTCAGGAACATTGGAATTGTGTCACACCTGCTTTTTGCCTTCCTTCGTGAAAGAACGCCACTTTCTGGCAGCAGCTTTGGAATTCATTTCTTTTCAGTGTCCGTGATTTTTCCCAGCTGGGAAATGAACTCAGGAAATTCCTTCCTTCCTTCTCCTCTCTCCTCCTCCCTCTCTTCCTCCCTCTCGCCCTTCCTCCTTTCTTCCCCCTCCATCCCCCCTTTCCTGAAAGGCTGAAGAAGCTCCAGGAAATAAAAAAAATGAATGAAGATGCCCTAAAGTAAAAATAGAGAGCAGAATAGAGAGGTTGTCTGTCTTGTTTTAATGGCACATACTGTAACTATATTCTGGACAAAAAAAAATCTTATATTGAAAGATCTGTTTTTCTCCCCCCATTCCTCCCACTCCAAAATAATTTGTTAGCTTAACAACTGTTGGCAAACGCCTGACTCCTTTGCCACTGAAATGTAGTGGTTTTGTAACTGGCCATCCAACCTCATCAGTAATTTTCTGGAAACCTTCTCTATGAAATGTTACGTTTGGATTTAATAAAAGGAAACCGTGAAAAACATCCAGAATGATATGGATTAAAGCCTTACAGATCAACGTTTAGCCAGATATTCTGAAATTCACCTTTGTCACATTAATTTGGTGGATCTGGTCCATCTTTCCAAGGCAGATGGCTATTCAATGTTTGTCTTAACTGCATATTCTGTTTGTTTCTTGGAAACATTACACAGGAAACAGCTAAAGACATTACTGTACCCACTTATTAATTCTTTGATTAAATATATGTGCAGAGGTTCTTTCTTTCATCCCCCTCAATCTATCCCCTTTCCTTTGGCTGTGTTCGTTTGTTACACATGGGTTTTAGGAAATAAAAATGTGTTTTTTCTGCTCCCCCAAAAGTTTCCACCCCGAGATGTTTGGCTGCAGAGGAGAGCATAAATGTGTCAAAGCAATGCATAAATCATGTTCCTGACCAAGTGAAGTTGAAACTGGCAGGCTGCAGTTGTGGGGGTGAAGGAAAAGGAATTGCTCCTGAGATTCAAAGGCTGAATCTGGCTCAGGGTTGACAGTTATCTGTGCTGTCCCAGGAATCTCAGCCAGCATCTATCAAAAAGACTGAATGCTGCCAGTGGAAACTCCTTAAAAATTAAACAAAGAGTCACTGCTTTCCAATATGGCAGAAAAGGCATAAACCAGCGTGCTTTTGTGCCTTGGGAAATTGCTTTCTGGGATTTCTCTGGCAAGGTGACCGTGAATGACATCATAATTCTGGGAGATTAAGTGCTACTGAAGTTGGCCATTGATTTTCTTAAATCTCTATTATTGTTATATTATTGGAAGTGGAGTTTGTTTAATGTCAAAGCTCCAGCGAGGTGATTGTCTTCCTTTGAAAAGGCATGGGATACAGACACACAAAGATGTTCATTTTGGGGGTTTTCAATCTGCAGCATTTTGGAAAGGATTAATAGCAGGGCTGGAAAGTCAGCTGAGGTTCGGCTGAAGGTGGAATGGATTGAAGGACGTGTTGGCAATGGCAATATTTGCTCTTTGGAGAGGACAGAATGGTCATTGGGGGTAATTGCTTCCTTGTAAATCAAGGACAGGCAATGGAGGGAAGGAGCATGTTTGCAGGCCAGCTGCCTCTTCAAAAGTGAGAGGTTTTGAACACTATCATGCGGGGAAATTCACGAGAGAAAGCAATTATGTTTGGAAGAGTAAGCGGTAAAAGGAAACCAGGCTGCCAATGAACATGGTGGCTGTACACTATCAAAGCTGACACCAACCAGAGCATAGAACAAAGAAGTAGTGCAAGATGGGAAGATGTGGAAAGACCTGGCCCAAAGAATCACCAAGAGTTGGACATGACTGAATGGATAACATCATCAATCATCATCATCTTGATTCTTTGTTTGGTGATTCAAATTCATTTAATTAAGTCCCTTTTCCTGATCTGGAAGATCAGCTTGACCATGGCACCAACATTACTTTCTAGATGTCTATGGAGATTCTCAGTCATCCAAGTTATGGTTGTCCCAATGGTGTTTTTTTTTTTCCAAGAGGCAACTGGACTTTCTGTTTTTTTCTTTGAAAAAAACTTCCACTTTTCATCCAAGAAGCTTCTTCAGCTCTGATTGGATGGTGGGGAATAGAAGGTGTTCAGTGGTGGGATTCAAATTTTTTTACTATCAGTTCTGTGGGCGTGGCTTGGTGGGCATGGCAAGGGAAGGATACTGTAAAATCCCCATTCCCTCCCCATCCCACTAACCTGCTTTCCAGCTCCATTCTCCTGTGCAGGGCAACAAAAGAAGACTCAGCCAATCAGCCGGGACTCGGGAGGCAGAGAAGAGATGGGGGCGGGGCCAGTCAGAGGTGGGATTTGCCAGTTCTCCAAACTACTCAAAATTTCCGTTACTGGTTCTCCAGAACTGCTCAGAACCTGCTGAACACCACCTCTGAAGGTATTATGTATTGAATATATATAGTTGTGTTAAGCCCTGCTAAAGTGAAACTAACCTTTAGATGACCCTCACTGTTAGCTCCGCTTTTGGAGGGAAACTTTGAACATTAATATTTGGGCAGGTTTTTCAAGCATTATGATTGGTTAAGACCCTGTGGGCCTAGAGTATAAATTACGGACATTTGCCTGCTGTTCCTCAGTGTCTAGTTTTGAGTCAATTAATGTTATTGTATCTATGCTGGTCTGGTTCTTACCTACTGAAGCCCACTACATAATAGAAGGATTTATATTCCTTGCAGACAGCTGGTTATTTGCATTCTTTTAGCAAGTTGTTAAGGTCACCTGGAGGTTTATTTATGTCCTCAGGGACTTGAATGGTGCAAATGGGTGTGGAGCTATCTTAGAAGTGCTGAAAGGACTCTGTTGCAGATTGGTGACAGATATCCCTCCTCCTCTGTTAAGAGAAGGCTGTTTAATTTTGACACAGATGGCCTCTTTGACCCCTCTTTGAAATCAGTTGTCTTCTTTGTCCCAAATGTAGACTTTGCTGTCCTCAAAAGAGTGGCCTGTATGTTTTAAATGCAGGTAGAGTCCTGAATCTGGTCAGGTTGTGTTTGTTCTCCCATATGTTTATGAAAAAAGCACCTTTGGGATTCCTTTCTAGAGTTGAGAGTACAACCTCTGGGATGATACTGTTGGAAGAAATATCCTTCTGAGTTCAATTCTAAGTGGGGAAAAAGACACTGGATTCATGGGAGTTGCTTGGAAAGAAGAATGATGGGATGGGACCACATGCCTTGGAGCTCCTGAGCAAAAAAAGAAAGAGAAGCTCAGAATCCCTAGGTTTTATGCCCTCTCTGGGCTTTGAACTTGCTTCCTGTTCCTGTGGCAAGAAACATATCCTGATTGGTTGTCAGACTCCCATGGGGCCATGCAGGGGTAGCTTGGTTGAATTTTGCTGGTGCCATGTGGTACCATGTGGTGAGATGGATAAATGGCTAAAGGCCTGGTCACACTGCCAGAACTTTGCTATAGCGTTCCTTGAATGGTAGGAAGAGGGGGACAAATTTCGACACCGCTCGTCACCGCGCACAAAATTGGAAAAAAATTGGAAAACACGGGCGTTGCCTTAGCGGTGCACCGCTGAAGCCGGCGTTGCTTTAGCATTGGTTTAACGGTAGGGAACGTTGGTTTAGCGGTGACGCGAGCGTTGATAAAGCGGTGTTCTGCGCATGCGTGCGTTGGCTCGGCGGGGGTTTGAAGTAATTGATTTAGCGACATGCCGCTTTGGACTACCGTAACGGAGCTGTACGGATCACTTGATAAAGTTCTCAAATTCGATAAATTCGGAAGCAAATTCGACACAAGAGATGTCTGCACTCAACGGCTATTCCAAAAGGGCTACTGGTCCATTTCTCCCCGTATTTATAGCCAAATTCTGGTTCTGCTCCAACACCTCCATACCAACGCCAAACCAAAGTTCATCACCGCAATGGATCGCTGCTTCAACGCCTGACACCGTTCCAGGAATCCCGTGTCCGCTCATAAAACGCTTACAACCGCTCCACCAAAGTTAGTGCAACGTTTAATCACCACCCGGGCAAAGCTTGCAAAACAGCGGTGGTCCAGCGTTGAAGATTTCTGCGTTGGCCCAAGCGTCCACGAACTTGCGTCTAGCGGTAGCAAACTTTGACCGGGTGTTGTTGGAGCGGTGGTGAACTTTGCCGGAGCGGAAAATTGTCCGCTCCTCACCGCTCGCAATATTTTGTGCAGCTCAAAACTTTCGGAGCGGTAGGAGGGACCATCAGCGGAGGCCGAGCATATATGGCGTTGCCTTAACGGAGGCCAACTTCTGTTAAACAGTGGTGAACGGTTATGAGCGGTGATGATTTTTTTTTCACCGCTCCAGGACCGCTATAGCAAAGTTCTTGCAGTGTGACCAGGCTTTAATCCTATCAGGCCCTGATCCCATCACCCTGGTGCTGAAGATGGGAGACAGGGAGCTGCAGGAAGCTGCTTTGTCTTTAAAGCATGTTTCTCCTTTTCTCATCCAGGAAAATATAATGTTCTGCCTTTTTAATATTTCCTAGAATATTTTATTCTTCTAGGACAGCAGTCGGCAGCCAGTGGGCTGCAGCCCACTGGTGGGCTGTGAGAAAATTTTGGTAGGCCGCAGAGAAATCTCACCCCACGCCAAAGCAATTAATCCAGGCTGTGCAGAAACACAAGGCTGAGCCACCCACATGGCCCGCGGGAACCCTCCCTGCCCACTTACTCCTTACCCGGCAAACTTGCCTGCTAAATTGCTATTTTTGCTTTCTCCAACCATCAGCTGTTCTGCTGTGCTGGGAGATTTAGATTAGCTAGGAAGCAGGAAATGGTTGGATTCCTTGCTTTCTAGCTAGTCTTTAGATCTTCAGTTCTGCTTTTAAGCACAACCAAACCTCCCTTAGGACTGAAGGTTCTATTATTCAGTGCAGACTCATGGCAAGCAAATTTGAGAGACTGAGGTAGCTGATGGCAGACAGATAGATCACAGAATGATTCTGTGAGCAACTCAGTCTGCCTGCCTGCTTTGCCTGATTTTGGGTAAAAGTTGTTCTTTTTTAATTAAAAAAATATCAATGTTTATATAAATATTTATAATATTTACATACAAATCATGCCCAGCCAGTCATATGACCACCAAGCCACACCCACAAATTAGGACACGCCCGCAGAACCAGTTAGTGGTCCCTGGGATTTAAAATTATGAGTTTGGTGGTCCCTGAGGCCCAAAAGGTTGGTGACCCCTGTTCTAGGAGGGGGGTGGGTGCTAACTTTCTACAGTACTGAGAGGACAGGGTGGACAGATAGCCCTCAACTTACCATCATTTATCCCAAAGGTGCTTTTTCAAAAAGGCAAATGGACTTCCTTTGTTTTTCCTTGAAGACATTTTGTTTCTCACCCAAGAAGCTTCTTCAGTTCTGACTGAATGCTGGGGAATGGAAAGCTTTATATTCCTTGCAGTCATCTAGTTGTTAGCATAAAGAGCTTCGGTGGCACAGTGGTTATAGTACAGTACTGCAAGCTACTTCTTCTGCAATTTGGCAGATCGAATCCCATCAGGTTCAAAGTTGACTCAGCCTTCCATCCTTGCAAGGTGGGTCAAATGAGGACCCAGATTGTTGGAGGCAATAGGCTGACTCTGTAAACTGCTTTGAGAGGGCTGTAAAGCACTATAAAGCAGTATATAAGTCTAAGTGCTATTGCTATTTTAGCACAAAATTCTTCCATTCCCTAGCATTCAATCAGAATTGAGGATGAGAAGTGATGTTTTCAAGAAAAAACAAAGAAAGTCCAGTTGCCCCTTGAAAAAGCACCTTTGGGACAACCATGACCTGGATGACTGAGAATCTCCAAAGACATTTACCAACCATTTATTTAATAACTATGCAGAATTACAACAGCACTGAAAAAAAGGAACTCATGAAGGACCAGGCGAGAGATGATAGCAGTGTTCCAATATTTGAGGGGCTGCCACAGCCAGGAGCGGGTCAAGCTATTTTCTAAAGCACCTGAAGGCCAGACAAGGAATAATGGATGGAAACTGAACAAGGAGAGATTTCACCTGGAAATAAGGAGAAATTTTCTGACAGTGAGAACAATCAACCAATGGAGCAGCTTGCCCTTGGAAGTTGAGACTTTCAAGAAGAGATTGGACTGTCATTTGTCAGAAATGGTGTAGGATCTCCCGCTTGGGTGGGGGTGGTGGACTAGAATGACGTACAAGGTCCCTTCCAACTCTGATTATCTGATTATTTATGACTGTCACAGTGTTTATACTGTCATGGGATCAAATTTTGGGCACTTAGGAACTGGCATGTGTTTGTGATGGTTGAAATGTCCACATGATTGCTACTTACAACTTTCCCAGGAGGCTTCCAGCAAGTTAAATAAGTAGAGGAAAGTGGATTCACTCAATGATAGCAGTGATTCACTTAACCCCCATGGTAAAAAAAAAAAAAAAAAAAATTGGGAGCAACTCACTTAATGACTATCTCTTAGTGATGCAAGTTCCAATCCCAATTATGGTCTTAAGTCCAAGACTACCTGTAACAGCTGCTTCCAGTGCCCTCTTAATTGTGCCAGATGCTGCTACCCATCACCTTAGACCAGGTGTCATGTCAAGGTGTGAGATGATGGGAGCTGAGCTTGCTACCTTTAAAGAATGCTGTCAACTTTGAAGCGAACCTGGCAGCAGACATCTTTCAGTTCCTCTGTTGCCACACAGAGGGGGAAGGAGGGAAGGAGGTTGGAATGCATATCTAGACACAACAGAGAACTTTCTCTTGAGAACCAAGGTCATCACTACTGGCAATGGATAAGGTTGGGGAAGGAGTGCCTGAAGAGCCCACCAATTAACCCAATTGACTAACATGACCTGTGACATTTGGGGATGGGATTATTTCCTAGTTTAATTATACTGAAACTGCGGGAAAGACTTGGAATTGGTTTTCCTTGGAAGCTCTGCTGCTTTGATATACTCAATAAAGAAGACCTTTGAGGAGGATCCCAGTCTCAGAGTTCTGATTTGCTTGGGTTCATTGGTCGGAGCCTTGACAAGTGCTTGGTTGGGACGATGTTAGGATTACCAGTACAGTTATTTCAAAAGTAGGTCCCTGCACTTGGAGCCAGGCAGAGCCACATCTAATGGGTCCAATCAGCATAGCCTGGAGGGAAATGATTGATGTGTCATGTTGATTCTTGCCAATATGGGAAATAGGATGCAAATTGGTACACATCACCTCAACTCTTACAAAACTAGACAATACAGTATCAACAATAGAGACCTTCAAATTTCTAGGTTCTATCATATCACAAGACCTAAAATGGACACCAGGCATCAAAAACGTCTTCAAAAAAGCATAACAAAGAATGTTCTTTCTGCACCAACTCAGAAAATTCAAACTGCCCAAGGAGCTGCTGATCCAGTTCTACAGAGGAATTGTTGAATCTGTCACCTGCACCTCTATAACTGTCTGGTTTGGCTCTGCAACCCAACAGGACAGACACAGACTTCAGAGGATAATTGGGACTGCAGAAAAAACAATTACTACCAACCTGCCTTCCATTGAGGACCTGTATACTGCACTAGTCAAAAAGAGGGCTGTGAAAATATTTACAGACACCTCACATCCTGGACATAAACTGTTTCAACTTCTTCCCTCAAAACGATGCCATAGAGCACTGTACACCAGAACAACTAGACACAAGGACAGTTTTTTCCTGAACGCCATCACTTTGCTAAACAAATAATTCCCTCAACACTGTTCAACTATTTACAAAGTCTGCATTACTATTAATCTTCTCATCACTCCTTATCACCCATCCCCTCCCACCTGTGACTGTATGACTGTAACTTTGTTGCTTCTATCCTTATGATTTATATTGACTGTTTCCTAGTATGATTTGATTGCTTATTGTACCCTATGACTATTATTAAATGTTGTACCTGATGATTCTTAACTCTTGATGAATGTATCTTTTCTTTTATGTACACTGAGAGCATTTGCACCAAGACAAATTCCTTGTGTGTCCAAGCACACTTGGCCAATAAAGAATTCTAATTCTATTTCTAACTCTTGGTTTGGTGGGCAGAGAGATTTTTCTGCCATTTGCATCCTCAAGAAATTGTCATCCGAGAGCAGTTTTCTTGCTTGGAAGAGAAACTGATTCAATGCAATTCTGACACTTCCTTTTTCTATCAGCCTGTGGAAACTATTTCCGTGAAGTTCAACCACAGTACGTGGTTCTTAAAGCTGAATTACCTATATTTGCAAATTGGATTAAGTAATTTTGTAGCAGAGATTTCTCAGCAGTTCTATTCTGTAACGTAATTAAGAATTAATGAGAATATTACAGAGTAAACAGACTGAGGATTACCGATAAGTCATATCCACACCATTTTATGCAAAACGGCATCACATTTCCCTGGAATAAAGAAGAGATCAGCTTTCATTTGAAGGTGTGTTAATGGCTATCTAATTGTCTTTATCTCCATCTTTTAATTATGGTAACCACAGCACAATGGCGTCTGTGGTTCTTAATGCCAGATTTCATTGAGTTTTCTTGAATTTGGAGAATTCTCTGGGGCTGCTTACGAATGCAAAGAAATTCTAAGCTTATAATGCAGCATTACTGGCCTCTCACCTAGAAGCAGCTTGTGTTCATGGACAAATGAAAAACATGATGGCCAAAGTTGACATTAACCATCTTGCTTTCAGCTGTATATTTTGGGACACGAAAACCTGGATCGGCTTTAGATGAGAGGTCAGCTATAGCTGGAAGGATGCTAATAGCAGAAAGTCACAAAAACCCTCATGGAATTTCCAGACAAATCAAAAATTGTCATCGCCTATCTAGGCCATGAGAATAACAAATGGATATCTTTGGCTGTAAATGTTCGACCATTTCCTATTTGCTATCAATAATATTGCAAAATCATTTAAAAGGTTGGTTAGGATACACTTGCTGATAGAGTCAAGATGAATAGAAGAGAGTAGAGTAGAGTAGAGTAGAGTAGAGTAGAGTAGAGTAGAATCGAATCGAATCGAATCGAATAGAATAGAATAGAATAGAATAGAATAGAATAGAATAGAATAGAATAGAATAGAATAGTTTAACAGAGTTGGAAGGGACCTTGGAGGTTTTCAAATCCAAACCCCTGCTTAGGCAGTGAACCTTATAACATTTCAAACAAATGGTTGTCCAATCTCTTCCTAAAAATTTCCAGTGTTGGAGAATTCACAACTTCTGGAGGCAAGTTCTTCCACAGATTAATTGTTCTAACTGTCAGGAAATTTCTCCTTAATCCTCACTAATCCTCTCCTTAGTGCTTCTCTCCTTGATTAGTTTCTATTGAAGGAAGTTGATAATCTTTTAAATCAACAGTGCCAAATTTAGCATTACCGCACCAAGGATGCAGATGTCATGGCAACCACTAGGTGGCATAAAGTGATGTCTCCTTGCTGCCATCTAGTGACCATCTAAATGCTTGCAACCCATATATTAAATAGTCCTATTTCATATAGCATGCTTACTTATAATCTAGCTCCGTGATGGCGAACCTATGGCACGCGTGCCAGAAGTGGCACACAGAGCCACTTCTGCGGGCATGGGAGAGGTCGCCTGGAAGATCCTCACTGTGCATGCGTGCCCACCACCCGCCCACTAGCTAATTGTCGGGTATCTGGCCTGCATGCGCAGGGGGCAGGAATGCATGGGAGATGAGAGCGCCTGTGTAGAGATGCATGGGATGCACGGGGGGGTCTTGCACGCTTGCAGTGTGTGTGTGTGTGTGTGCGTGGGGGGCTTGCACACATTGCCTTCTGGGTGCTGGCATGCGAGCACGAGAGCGCATGCAATTTTCAGCACGGGAGCCCAAAAAGGTTAGCCACCACTGATCTAGCTCAACTCTCAAGTAATCATAAGTTTAACCAAGTTTGGCCCAGCATGCTGACCTGCAGTGAATCAGTCAAATTTTTGCTCTAGTCTTATTTGAACATAGGAAGTCTGTCTGTTGCAATCCTCTAATCCACAACAATTGTGTGCACATGTTAAAGCAGTTGTTAGAGGCAGAACAAGCAGGACACGGAGAGGAGAGGAAGTCCATTTTGGATTTGCAGACTTGAGGGGAGGAGAACTATTTTTCTAGACAAAAACCAAAAAAAACCAAAAAACACCCACATTCTTTTTGGAGAGATTTTGAAAATATTAGTCATTGTGACTTATCTTTTGCTGTTTTTAAAAGCAGACAGATGGGAACCGAATCCTTCTCAAACTGGAGTCAGATAATATCACGCAGAAGGAAATCTGCTTTATGTTAGTGCTTAAAAAAGCTTGCAAATTTGGAGGAGAGATTCAGTGAATGTATTGTATACATAGTGGTTAAATCTGGGCTAGAACTACGAAGCTCATAGTTTAACATTTTTTGTTGAGCAGTTAAGTGTAAAGCTCTGATTATAAGTATTACAGAAATCAAATATTGGAACTGTGATATTGTATATATTGAGAACAAAACAAATTTATGCAGATTTACTCCATGTTGGTAGTATAAGGTTAAGTTTAGTCTGATCGAAGAGATAGCTCAAAGTTATGTACTCTTACAAAGTTGCTGACTGCCTGCATCTGGGAGTTTATGACTTATGGATTCTTTTGCAACTTGGGGAAGCAGTCTGATCTTCCACCAAAAGATGTAGACCCAGAAGTAGAATTAAGAGAGACCCCCTATTGTCTGCCTGTCATCATAACAGTGGGCTTGGCAGTGCCAGCAAGAGCATGCCTTGGACAGCATCAATGCAACTTCTGACAGTGTCCCAAAGGTGCTTTTTTGGGAGGCAAATGGGCCTTCTTGTTTTTTCTTTGAAGATGTTTCACTTCTCATCCAAGAAGCTTCTTCAGCTCTGACAGGATAGTGGGGACTGGAAGCATTTATATTTCTTGCAGTCAGCTGGTCATTTGCAGCCTTTTAGAAGGTCGTTGAAGCACTTGGAGGTTTATCTGTGTCCTCAGGGTCACCTGAGTATTTCTCCTGGTTCCTGTCGTCTGCAATTTTTCATCTGGAAACCCATTCTTACTCCCACACTATTCAAAGGGTGTTCATCTCAAATTGTAAAGCTAAAAGTCTATAGAGATTCTCAATCATCCAGGTCGTGGTTGTCCCAAACATGCCTGGATTATTTTTTTTGAAGATGTTTAGCTTCTCATTCAAGAACGACCTTCTAAAAGGATGCTTCAACGATTCTCTAAAAGGATGCAAATTACCAGCTGTCTTCAAGGAGTATAAATCCTTCCATTCCCCACTATCCTGTCAGAGCTGAAGAAGCTTCTTGGATGAGAAGTGAAACGTCTTCAAAGAAAAACCAGAAAGTCCAGTTGCCTCCTGAAAAAAGCAACTTTGGGATAACGATGACCTGGATGACTGAGAATATCTATAGACTTCTGACACTATGCTTGAAAGGGTGGCTTGATCCAGTGGAGGAGCCATGTCAGCTTTGAGGTAGTCCAGAAAATCGTATGAAAATTGCATTGTAGCAGAGATGAAAGATATGTGGATCAGGAATATATGATCAGGACTTGGGTTTGCCCAGATTTCGAGTATGTTCAGCACAGGGGTGGGATTCAAATTTCTTAACAACCGGTTCTGTGGGTGTGGCCTAATTTGTGGGTGCAGCTTGGTGGTCATGTGACTGGCTGGGCATGGCTTCTACGTAAATATTATCAATATTTATATAAATATTGAATTTTTTTTATAAAAACAGAGCAACTTTTACCCAAAATCAGGCAAAGCAGGCAGGCAGATTGAGTTGCTTGCAGAATTTCAGATTCATTCAGAGATCTATCTTTCTGCAATCTGCTACCTGAGTCTGCATTGAAAAATAGAAGCTTCAGTTCTAAGGAAGGTTCAGCTTTACTTTTAGATTAGCTAGAAAGCAAGAAATCCAATGAATTCCTGCTTTCTAGCTAATTTAAATCTCCCTGCACAATAGAACAGCTGATGGTAGGGGGAAAAAAAAGGAAAAATAGCAACTTACCAAACACAGGCAAATTTAATGGTGCATGCCAGATAAGGAGTGAGTGGGTGGGGAGAGGCCAACCAGTGGCGCAATTTGCCAGTTCTCCAAACTGTACAGAATCATAACAACTGGTTCTATAGAACTGGTCCAACCAGGTAGAATCCCACCCCTGCTTCAGCACCACATCAGTCCTTCAGATGTGTTGATTGTGATTGTCAGGGTTCCAAGTAATATGCCCATAGCAAACAGGACTCTGAAGCAAGCAGGTTCCTCAAACGTTAGTTTTATTGGACATATCATATTAGCACAGGCTGGTGAAAACCGACTCTGAATGTTCCTACGGTTTGCCCACAATCCTATTGATGAGGACTTTGGAGGTTGAAGGGCATCAGATGGATGCCTGCAGACTGGCTGCATTATGCTAAATCAATGGATTGTCATTGCCAATGATTTTGGTTTTGTGGGAAACTCCCACCCCCCAAAGAGAATGAAATATTTTGGGGAATATTAAAAGAGGCAGAGTATTACCCCAAAGGAGAATTTTTTTTAAAACAAAGGCAGAAAGCAGCCCCAGCCTTCCTGCCACAGGAAAACAGCTTCAAACTAAGAAGCTTGAAGAGGCTGATCTTTAGGAATGCAGATTTGGTATCCATTCAGAAAGACTGGGCCAATCAATTCATAAACAGAATGCTTTCAGCCACAGTTCCCATTGGAGCTGATGGGATGAAGAATTTACCCAAATTCACCCAAATTCTAAGGACAGGACAGAACCTTTAGGGAATTTATCTGTGTTCTCAGGGTCACCTGAATAGTGCAAATGGTTTCTGTAGCCTGCAATCTTTTATTCCTGGAAATCCATTCATTTTCCCACACCATTCGAAGAGCGGTCATTCCCAAGTGCAAGACTAAAAGTCTATAGAGATTCTCAATCATCCAGGTCATGGTGGTCCCACAGGTGCTTTTTCAGGAGACAATGGGACTCTTCTTGTTTTTTCTTTGAAAATGTTTTGCTTCTCATGTAAGAAGCTTCTTCAGCTCTATCTGGAATGGAAACCCTCAAAGAGTTTATTTTCTCCAATTCATTCCATAGCGCCAACTTCACAGAGTTGCCCCAAAGCACAAATATGATTGAAATAAAGCCAGGGGTGGGCTTCGGCCAGTTCACACCAGTTCAGGTGAACCGGATGTTCATCTGGTTTGGTGAACCAGTAGTTCTGACGATTAGCTAGCCTGCCCCACCCATCTCCTTCCCTCCCACGAGTCCCCACATGGCCCATTTTGAATCCCAGGTAAGTGCAGGAGCATGTGGAGTCCAGGGAGGTGGAAATCGGGCTTCCCAGAGGCTTGTGGAGGGCAAAAATGGGCCTATTTCTGGCATGCAGAGAGCCTCTGGAGTCCGGGGAGGTGGAAAATGGGCTCTCCACGGCCTGTTTTTGCTCCCAGGAGGCCAACTAGGCCATGCCCACCCAGCAACCAGGCAGAGAACCCGCTGTTAAATTATTTGAAGCCCACCAATGAATAAAGCTATATATTCCTTAAACACCCTGGAATATAACTGAATTCAAGAAACCTCTCTGATAGCTTGTGTAGTTGGGGGACAGAATTTCTATTATTTCAGATGCTGCTGCAGCTCAGAACAGGAGTTTCCTGTCTGTCTCCAGAAACTGAGGACTGGCAGGGATGAAGTTGGTTGCACGGCCAACTTCCAAACTCCTTGTGGGGTGGGGTGGGGGTGGTGGAAATAAAAGCAGTATAGAAAGTGAGATGATTTATTTCTGAGCCAGCTGTAAAATACCTAAAATCACACACACACACAAAAAGCAATTGATTTTATTTTTCCTGAGAGGTGACAGCCATCTTGTTATTTCAAGATCTTTGGAAGCCAAAGGGGAGGGTTGTGTTTTTAACTTTTTGGAGTTTTATATTTTGCACTTTCTTACTGATCAGCTGGAGGTTATTTTACATGATCTGACCATTTCAAGGCTGACAGAAGGGAGGTTAATTGCCGGGGCTGTAAAAATGCTCTGCTTTCATGCAAATTTAGTTCCTGGCTGGCTCAGAATCAAATCTTTTTCTTCTTTGTATTTGTTACGATTAAGAAGACATTTTCCATCCTTTGATTCACGAGTCTGCACCATTGCGCCCTGAGAGTTCACCTTGAGCCTATCATAAGCGTGTCACAATAAAATAATTGGGTATCGTTAACAAGATGATTTCTTGGAACAAAAGGAAGGTTTCAAAGTCTAAATCATGTTGGCCCAAGTTCTCATGCACTGCTGCACAAGACCCTGACATTCAAGGGTGTGCATTGATCCCCATCAGTCCATTAATCACAACTAGCAGCTCGGTAGGAAGATGTAATTGAATGAGTTGCTAATGTGTGGGCTGTGGAAAGCCCTTTGAGGAAAATTATGAGATTCCCTTCTCCGGCTCTTCAACAATTTCACAAATAGCAGATCAGGTCCATTTTAAAAACTGAAGCTGTCACAGAACTATTCCACAGCATGAAAAAATATATATGATCTTGTAATGTTTCAAGCACGTTTCAGGGCAAATATTTGAAATTAATATTCATTGAACAGATGTCTATTATGGTTGGCTGCATAGTCAACCAGATTAGACTGGAGCTGGCATTTTTAATCTACCTCTCGAGTCCTTCCCAAGGACTGAGGCAGTCAGACGTTGTGGCTTGGTGGTGTTAAAGAATGTAAGCCATGCCAAATAAAGCTGCCTTTTGCAATTGACCGATAGTGATTTTGTCAATGCCAATGGTATTCAAGAGATACTTCTGTGGTTTTGGGGTTGCCCCCAAAGATGCATTATCATTATTATTTCTGACACTTCTATTCCAGGAAATAACATGGAGTTTCATTGCAGTAGGTGGAGGAATTGAAGGAGATAAACTCAAAGATTCAGATGTACTATACACAAATAAAAAGCATACTTCACAAAGATAGAGAGGGAGTACTGACACTCATATTGTTCTGATCAAGGGTTATGAAGACACTAACAAATACATGTTAGTCCCAAAAACCTTTTGTTTTATTTCAACAGCTGTGAATTTGAGTCATTCACAGCCCGTAATGAGTCTGAAACAGTTTCTAAACAGTCTCATGGGAGTCTGCCAAAGTCTTTCAGGATAAGTCTGATAAGCACGCACCTTTATCTTCCTTGAAATGCTTCCTGTAAAGATTCATGTCCTTTTGCCCCTTTATGTCTTATGGGAGGACCAATCATCTCTAAGCCTTACTCCCAAGTCGCTCTTTTTGTCTTAACTGTTCTTGCCTTCTGGCAGCTCTGGGCACATGTGCACTGGAAACAGGCTCCACTTGTTCCTCTGCCTCTCTGCTGTCAGATTCTGGAGGCTCTGGAGTCAGCACATAACTCCCAGTTGGCCATGGCCCCATCTCTGTTTCAGATACAGAACCCTCATCCAAGTCCTTCCCAGATTCCCGGACTGGTCCAAGTTCCTTCCCACTGTCCGACTCTACTGCTGTCTCCACAGTCTGCCGACGACCACAACACATATATGCAACAAAAATAATTACATGGAAGAATAGGAGTGATGCCATGGGTAGTGGCCCATTTTTCAAGAATTGAACACTTCTATGGGGGGGGGGTTGCTTGATATAACATCCATTCATACCTGTTTCATCTCATGGGATTATTTTCATTCTATAGCTGAGCTTCTTCATATCTGGATGGTTTCACTGCTGTGTACATGAAAAAAAAATCAATCAATGGACTCTTTTTAAAGAAAAAACCATGTTCACCCATGCATATTATGTAAGTCTTGGCCAAATTCTGTTGGTGGTATTTATCTGGGTCTTTCTTTCTTTCTTTCTTTCTTTCTTTCTTTCTTTCTTTCTTTCTTTCTTTCTTTCTTTCTTTCTTTTCCTCCTCCTCCTCCTCCTCCTCCTCCTCCTCCTCCTCCTCCTCCTCCTCCTCCTCCTCCTCCTCCTCCTCCTCCTCCTCCTCCTTTATCATCATCAGAAATAACAGGAATTCCTACAAGGAGAAGCTGCCAAGTCACCAAGCCACCTTTCCCCTTTGAAGGGATGCTAAAAGCCAGAGGTTTGGAGCAGAGGTGGTATTCAGCAGGTTCTGACCAGTTCTGGAGAACCAGTAGCAGAAATTTTGAGTAGTTCAGAGAACCAGCAAATCCCACCTTTGACTGGCCCTGCCCCCTTCTATTCCCTGCCTCCGGAGTCCAGGCTGATCAGCTGAGTCTTCTTTTGTTGTTCTGCACAGGAGAATGGAGCTGGAAAGTAGGTTAGTGGGGAGGGGGAGGGAATGGGATTTACCAGTAACCTTCCCCCAGGAGTGGGGTGGGAACAGGGATTTTACAGTATCCTTCCCCTGCCACGCCCACTAAGACATAGCCACCAAGCCACACCCACAGAATCAATAGTAAAAAAAAATTTGAATCCCACCACTGGTTGGGAGGTAGGATGAGGTAAAAGCTTTTGCCAGAGAGGGAACCTTATTCACCCATGCTGACACAGCATTTAAAAAAAGAATCTCTTTACTGATTTTCCATGTTCACAACAGCTGACCTTTGACTTTATGCATTGCATAATCTTCTTCTTAAGAAATGGGATCTGGAAAAATGAAGAAATGCAATATTGTTGTGGACTTCCAGTTGTTGTGCATTCTTGGGCATATAATCTAAGACTGAATTGTGCCCAGATCCAATCACTCTTAAGCAGATAATGGTTTAATGAAGAGACTGAAATAATACTTTCTCACGTATGTGTATTGCTACCAGCCAGACACTAACAATAGAGGAAGGGCTAATAAGATCATAGAATATATAATTACTAGAAATGTTTGAGTTTATATAATGTAAAATGAATAATGACATTTAAAAAATAATAACTTTCATGTCTCTGCAGGCAATGTCCTGCAAAGTTCTGTTAGATGTGAAATTTTATTGTTTTGCAAAAGTTTTTTTTTTTTTCCTGGTGTTGCAATGCTAAATCAAACACCTTTGGTAGGAAAGGACTTCACATTGGAATCCTGGCTTGTCTGAAAAAAAAAAAAGTATCTCAGGACCAAAAGCGGAACTGGAGAGTAAGGAAAGGGTGGAATTCTGCTGCTGTTCTGTCATGGAAATTGAATTTGGGAAAGTTTTAAAATAAAAATAGAGCAATCAAATAAAATTAATTAGCGTGCTCAAATTTAGTTGCTAAAGAACAAAACACCCCCCCCCCCAAAATAAAAACCCACTGGTGATTTTAGGCAGGAGAATCCTTCCTAAAAAGAAAGGGGCATGGAACTTGAATTGGGAATAACATCTTTTAGTTTAAAAGTGTATTTCTGCTACTTTTAGAAATAGTATTGGAAGAGGTGTGATGATGGGCTGTGTCTTTGATGTTTGGGGTGATTTGAGCTCTCCCTCTCTCTCTCTCTCTCTCTCTGTGTGTGTGTGTGTGTGTGTGCACATATTCTGAGCCTCCACAGTTTGTCTTCAGGAAAATGCTTATTGGAGTAGAAGATCAGAAGAACAAAAAGGGATTTTACTTCTGAAGGTATCTACTGACCCTTATTTTTCTTAGCTGTGGGGATATGGTTTCTTTTTATTGTTGTTGTTATTTAGAATCACTGCTGGAGTTTCTTTCTTTTAAAAGCCTTTTTAAGGAAAGACTTGGTTGCCATCACAATCATTTTGACCTTTCCATGAGCTGTAAGCATTTGCTAAGGACATCCTCTAAAGAACGTGCCTCTTGACCCCAAGATGATGGATAACATATCATTTCAATTCACACTCTTGTTCTTCATAATTACTTTGCCTCATTATGATCATGCCGGGCCATTTTAAAAAAAATAAGAAAACTGGTCATTAGGAAAAGGGTAGGCCACACAACATCTGCAATGGAAGGCATGACTTTTTGCCAGGATAAGTAGATTGATGTTTGTAAAATATATGCTGCAGATAGAATATTATTCTTCATAAATGTTTCTCCACTTATTTGGTTTTGGATTTTAAGAAGCTGTCCTGCATTATTCAGAACAAATTATTCTGAGAGAAATAAGTTAATTGCCGCCAGGATGAACACTGAAGAAAAGATTCTGCTAGAGAGAAATTCCTTGAGGATGGTCTCCAGAACAAGTCCAAAAGCTCAGAAGACAAAACCTCTGATCCCTGTGACTGTGTCAAGATAATGATTTAAGAGCTGACCAGCTGCTATGGTGATGTAATGCTGGGAATGAGTCAGCAAGGTTTTTGGGTTGATATCACTTTAAGAGTAATCTGTAATAAGAAGAGGCCCTATTGGGTTGTAACTCTCTCTCTTTGTGTGCTTCCGTCCTGTAATTGCTGATTGCTGTTTGTTTGAGGTCTGACTAAAGTACGTGTATGTAATGAATGAATGAATGAATTCTTTGTTGGTCAAGTGTGATTAAACACACAAGGAATTTGTCTTGGTGCATTTGCGCTCAGTGTACATAAAAAGAAAGATATATTCATCAAGAATCGTAAGGTACAGCACTTAATGATAGTCTGAGGGTACAAATAAGCAATCAAATTGTACTAGGAAACAGTCAATATAAATTGTAAGGATGCAAGCAACAAAGTTACAGTCATACAATCACAAGTGGGAGAGGATGGGTGATAGGAATGATGAGAAGATTTATAGTAATTCAGACTTTGTAATAGTTGGACAGTGTTGAGGGAATTATTTGTTTAGCAAAGTGATGGCGTTCAGGGAAAAAACTGTCCTTGTATCAAGTTGTTCTGATGTGCAATGCTCTATAGCAGGGGTCTCCAACCTTGGCTCCTGGAAGCCTGGCGGACTTCAACTCCCAGAGTTCCACAGCCAGCAAAGCTGGCTGTGGAATTCTGGGAGTTGAAGTCCACCAGGCTTCCAGGGGCCAAGGTTGGAGACCCCTGCTCTATAGTGTCATTTTGAGAGTAGGAGTTGAATCAGTTTATGTCTGGAATGTGAGGGGTCTGTAAATATTTCCACAGCCCTCTTTTTGACTCATGCAGTATACAGATCCTCAATGGAAGGCAGGTTGGTAGCAATTGTTTTTTCTGCAGTCCTAATTATTGTCTGAAGTCTGTGCTGTCCTGTTGGGTTGCAGAACCAAACCAGACAGTTATGGAGGTGCAGATGACAGACTCAATCATTCCTCTGTAGAACTGGATCAGCAACTCCTTGGGCAGTTTGAGCTTTTTGAGTTGGCGCAGAAAGAACGAATGAATATATTCTTTGTAGATAAAAACCATGATTTAAAATGCAAACCTCTGTTTACTGTATTTGCACATAGTCACACTGTGCACACTCTGACAGATTGACCCAGATTGGATCCTACAGCATTATCCTGGGACATGTATATTTGCCTTCATTCATGTAAGAAAAGAAATTATTTTCCTTGCTTGCGGGGAATATGTATTAGCTCCATTTTCAATGATTATTCAAGACATTGAAAACGGTTCAGGAACTGATTGAAAATATCCTGATCATTTATCCAAAATGTAATGTTGCGTTTACATAACTATTTTTCCCAATGAAACTTTTTCTTTTTGAACAATGTGCAGTGTGAGGAGTAACTGTTTATCTTAACCCCTCTTTGTCTGTCTGAAATAACTTCTGTTATAATCTCTTCAATTTTGTCAATACTCACCTACGATTTTGCAACCGAAAAGTCTGTGAATTTGGCAACACCCCAATTCCATTTTTCACTTAAAAGTGCCTGCAGCAATTTTGGAGAAAAATCTTTCATTCTGAGGGCGCAAACAACATAGTCTCTGTGGGGAAAACTACAGAAAACAAACAATTCAGCTTTTTAATATATATATTCCCTCTAAGAAGTTGGACACCAACCGCTCGGGGGTCACATGACTAGTTAGCATGCCAGAGTCTTGTTTGTTTTCGGAATTAATCAGACAAATCGCTCCACCAACTAAGAACGGACCATGCACCACCACCCACAGAATCGAGAAAGAGCTATCGATCTGTCAATCCTTTCTTAGAGGGACAAGTGGCATTCAGCCACCAGAGATTGAGCAATAACAGGTCTGTGATGCCCTTAGATGTCCGGGGCTGCACGCGCACTACACTGACTGGCTCAGCGTGTGTCTACCCTACGCCGATAGGTGCGGGTAACCCGTTGAACCGCATTTGTGATGGGGATTGGGGATTGCAATTATTCCCCATGAATGGCTACAACTTTAAAAGCACCACTACTATGACGTGGGAAAATACCCGAACAAAGCTAAATGCCATATATATATATATATATATATTCTTAAGTTTTCGCGGGTACTTACATGTATGGCATTCAGCTTAGTTCGGGTATTTTCCCACGTCATAGTAGTAGTGCTTTTAAAGTTGTAGCAACATTTCAGCAGAATCTCATCTGCCATCATCAGGCTTCTGTATAGTGTTCATCTGTGAGTCAGACTTTTATGGTGGTTTCAGATTTAAATTTGGGGCAGTCTATTGCTGTGCCAGAATGGTTTTTTCTTCCTCCTGATTGGTTGGGAGTCTTGGTCTGTGTTTATTGGTCTTGGAGTTTGCTGTGTTCTGCTTGATTGGTGTTTCTGATATCTTCTGTCTGTTTTTTGGCTCTTTTTGTATTTTGATTGGCTGGCGGCATTGTGTTACTTTATTGGAGGCCTTTAGTGCAGCTTGGCTTCAGGTAAATGCTGCACTAAAGGCTTCCAATAAAGTAACACTATGCCGCCAGCCAATCAAGATACAAAAAGAGCCAAAAAACAGACAGAAGATATCAGAAACACCAATCAAGCAGAACACAGCAAACTCCAAGACCAATAAACACAGACCAAGACTCCCAACCAATCAGGAGGAAGAAAAAAACATTCTGGCACAGCAATAGGCTGCCCCAAATTTAAATCTGAAACCACCATAAAAGTCTGACTCACAGATGAACACTATACGAGAAGCCTGATGATGGCAGATGAGATTCTGCTGAAACGTTGCTACAACTTTAAAAGCACCACTACTATGTCGTGGGAAAATACCCGAACAAAGCTGAATGCCAGATATATATATATATATCCTGTTCATAAATATAGAAGCTAGTTCTGTCATCGTATAACCTGGTCAAATAGGACTCTGAAATATAGAATAGGGTGAACATTATTACCTATCGTTTTTAATGTGAACAAGTTTCACTATCATTTTTTCAAATGTAACATCTGGCTTTTTCTATTATGTTTTTATATGACATTTGTGGGAGCAATATGGCTAAATAAGATAAATGGGTTATTTCCCAAGTGCTTGAACTAAAACAAGAGTAATCTCAAGAAGTCACACACTCCCAGCCAAAAATCAAGCTCTCTCTTTCTTTGGAAATGGTTGTTGTATGATTATGGTAAATACTTTGCAGTAAGTCTCACCATGAAATGAAGCTGATGTTGATTTTGTCACATGCTGTGCATAATCAACACACACACACCCTCTCTCTCAGGGCTGGAGTCTTCCACAACAGAGGAAAATAAGGTAGTAAGAGACTACCCTTGGTTAAAGATACGAGAGAAAAAATAATCAATTGCAGGATTTTTTAAAAAGTCCATCAACATGGAAAATGAGGAAATTATTCTGCCACAATCTTTATAGATTGTATGGATCCTGGCATGTTTGGTTGCTCAAAGGGTAGCTCTTTGCTTCCATCAAGGAGGCAAAGGGTAGGCCTTCTAAATAGACCTTCTCCCATAGATCATTTGAAAATGTTTTGGCAGTTCTTCCCATTGTGTTCCACATGAGTTCATCCATCACAGGGCCTACTAAAAGTCTGGTTCAATTCTACCATCAATTCTAATAAGTAATAGTCACCGTGGTGCACCGAGGTCCCAGATTGTTGGGGGCAATAGGCTGACTCTGTAAACCACTTAGAAGGGGCTGTAAAGCACTATGAAGCAGGATATAAGTCTAAGCACTATTGCCAATAAGGTTATCTCCCCATGGCTCTCCCTTATTCTCCTGATTTGTAGAGTTCAGAGTCGTTGACAAACAAGCTTGGAAACTTCTCTGCTACATCCAAAAACCAACTGGCTCCATCAGTCAGTTGAGTTGGATCTTGGTCTTGCAGGGTTTGCATTGGACGCTAATCTAGGAATGATCTCTCCATAGCAATGGAGGCACTCAAAACCTCAGAACTACCAGCTCCACATCAACCAAAAGTCTACTGCCAATGTGGGATACACATCACTGAAAAAGTCAATTATTATAATGGAAAACAGAAAATACTCATCTGCTTTTGAGTGGGTAATGTCAGTGAAGATATTCTTGTCTCTCTTTCCCAAGAGAATCCAGTGCCAATAGGATAGGATAGGATGGGATAGGATGGGATGAAATAGAATAGAATAGGAATAATGCAATGCCAATGTGGGCACTCTCAAATACCATCAAAATACAAGTGTGATAAAATCCCACTTTTTAAACTGTGTGCTGACATTTTTCCTCCTTGTATAAGTAGAAGTATTAATTCTGGATGTATCTCATGTCTTCAGACATCACTGATTGATGTCACATAGATATACAATATTTGATAATGTGTGGATGGAAAGGGTAGGGCAGCAGAATGACAGGAGAGATGATACATAACGATCCACTCTCCAGGAAGATAATTTCCTGGCAGTTCATAAATGAGAATTATAGAGGAGTGTCAAGCTTTACTGCAGGCCCTGGACTTCAGGATATACTTCCCTGATTACCCACTGCCGCCTGTTATCACAGAAAAAGCAACTTTAATAAATTCATTTTTGTTTCATATGCTAAAATAAAATACATCCAATAAAGCAAAATATAAGATAACCAAATGGGTTTGGATTTAGAAAAAGAAGACTGGGAAGACTGTAAGATGATATTGACATAATGATAATCTTTACAATTTTCAATGTAAATTTTTTTTTACAGGAGGACAGTATCTCTTTGACTATTTAAGGCTGGATCATAACCGGCATAATTAAAGCTTAACCCAAGTTAAAGTGGGTTCTCCATTGCTTTGAACTTACATCCTCTGACACTCATGGCAGAAAAGGCATTCTCTTGCCACAATTCTTGCCATTTGTTTCAAGTGCCACTCAAACTTATGTCAAACTTGGACTAATTTTACATTTATGCCATAACAAGGAATTTTATGGCTTGTATGTATTTCTTTTTTGCTCCTGCCAGGAGTGAATTCTGAGTCACACTTTCCTCCCCCTCAAGCTTTTGGTGGTAGACTTTTAAATTTTATTCACCAAATATCTTGACAATCTTGATGTAAATAAGATCTTCTAAAGAGTCATAAAAGAGTCCCATGTTCTATAGTAGGGGCCTCCAACCTTAGGTACTTTAAGACTTGTGGATTTCCACTCCCAGAATTCCCCAGCCAGCATGGGAGTTGAAGTCTGCAATTCTAAGGTGCCCAAGGTTGGAGACGCCTGTTCAAACATTCTGATGAATAAAACAAGTCACACCATCATCTGGGGAGAAGAAAAGCTAATGTGGTTGACAATATTTAGACCTTGGCCCCAAGATATACTATAGAAGTTAAAAATAAAGCCCAGAAGTAAAAGCAACACTTTTTCTAATGGTTAAGGTGTTGGGATTATTGGCCAAGAGGTTGGCAACTCAAAGCCAAGTATTGCAGGATGGGATGAGTTTCTGATCCTGCTGTAGCTCCTGCCAACCTAGCAGTTTGAAAGCATAGAATAGAATAGAATAGAATTTTTTATTGGCCAAGTGTGATTGGACGCACAAGAAATTTGTCTTGGTGCAAATACTCTCTCTATATATAAAAGAAAAGATACATTTGTCAAGAGTCGAGTATCATCAGGCATAACACTTGATAGTCATGGGGTACAATAAGCAATCAAATCATACTAGGAAACAGTCAATATAAATCGTAAGGATACAAGCGACAAAATTACAGTCATACAGTCACAGGTGGGAGACGATGGGTGATAAGAAGTGATGAGAAGATGAACAGTAATAGTAGTGCAGACTTTGTACATTGTTGGATAGCGTTGAGGGAATTATTTGTACAGCAGAGTGATGGCTTTCAGGAAAAAACTGTTCTTGTGTCTAATTGTTCTGGTGTGCAGTGCTCTGTAGTGTCATTTTGAAGGAAGGAGTTGAAACAGTTTATGTCTGGGATGTGAGGGGTCTGTAAATATTTTCAGAGTCCTCTTTTTGACTCATGCAGTACACAGGTCCTCAATTGGGGGCAGGTTGGTAGTAATTGTTTTTTCTGCAGTCCTAATTATTCTCTGAAATCTGTGTCTGTCCTGTTGGGTTGCAGAACCAAACCAGACAGTTATAGAGGTGCAGATGACAGACTCAATCATTCCTCTGTAGAACTGGATCAGCAGCTCCTTGGGCAGTTTGAGCTTTCTGAGATGGCGCAGAAAAAACATTGTTGTGCTTTTGGGATGACGTTTTTGATGTTAGATGTCCATTTTAGGTCATGTGATATAGTAGAACCTAGAAATTTGAAGGTCTCTGTTGTTGATACTGTGTTGTCAAATATTGTAAGAGGTGGTAGTATAGGAGGGTTTCTTCTAAAGGCTACAGAACCATTTCTATGGTTTTGTGTGTGTTCAGTTCCAGATTGTTCTGGTTACACCACGAGGCAAGTTGTATAACCTCCTGTCTGTATGTGGATTTGTCATTGTCTCGAATGAGACCAATCACTGTTGTGTCATCAGCAAACTTCAGCATTTTAACAGATGGATCATTTGAGGTGCAGTCATTGGTATATAGGGAGAAGAGAAGTGAAGAAAGCACACAGCCTTAGGGGCAAGGACTGTGCTAATTGTACAGGTATCAGATGTGATTCTGCTTAGCTTTACCTGCTGCTTCCTGTCTGTTAGGAAGCTTATAATCCACTTACAAGTGTGTTCAGGTATCGCTAGTTGGTTTAATTTACTTAGAAGAGTGTCTGGAATGATGGTATTGAATGGTGAACAGAAGTCTACAAAGAGGACCCTTGCATAGGTATTTGGAGATTCAAGGTGTTGTAGGATGTAATGCAGAGCCATTTTAACAGCATCATCTATCTATCTATTTGCTCTGTATGCAAACTGCATGGGATCTAACAGCAGATCCATGATGGTTTTCAGGTGGAGCAACACAAGCCTTTCAAAGATTTTCATAGCTACAGATGTTAGAGCAACTGGTCTGTAGTCATTCAGTTCCTTGATGGAGGGCTCTTTGGCACTGGGATGATGGTAGAACGTTTGAAGCAGGAAGGAACATAGCACATCTCTAGTGATCTATTGAAGATTTGGGTGAAGATGGAGGCCAATTGGTCAGGACAGACTTTTAAGCAAGAATGAGTTATCTTGTCTGGCCCTGGTGCTTTACCTGGCTTTTTTTCTGTGTAACAATCTTGCACTTCTTTTTCTGTGATCACCAGAGGTTGTGAGCCCAATGGATTGGGGCAAGTTGTAGGAGGCTTGGCTGTTGCTGGTGTGTTTGAGATGTGGATTGTGGAGATAGGTGGCTGTAGTTTCTTTTCAAACCTGCAGTAAAACACATTCAAGTCATCTGCTAGTTGTTGACTTTCTTCTGCCTGGGGTTTCCTGTAGCCAATGATGTTTTTAAGAGTTTTCCACATGTTTTCTGGTTCATTTGTTGAGAATTGATTCCTTAATGCAACTGATTCTACATGCAAATACAAGTAGATAAATAGGTACCACTTTAGTGGGAAGGTAACAGCATTCCATGTGCCTCACAGTATAGTTATGCTGGCCACACAACCACGGAAGTGTCTTTGGACAATGCTGGGTCCTTTGGCAAGAGTTGTCCCAAAGGTGTTTTTTCAAGAGGCAACTGGACTTTCTTGTTTTTCTTTGAAGACATTTCACTTCACATCCAAGAAGCTTCTTCAACTCTAACAGGATAGTGGGGAAGAATTTATACTCCTTGCAGACAGCAGAGATTCTTTGAGCTGTTTGGATGGCTTGTCAATATGTTGCAAAAGAACAAAAATCAAAGGGAAGGATGTTTCCACAGAAGACACGATGACCAACCAGCTCAAAAGGTCCTTTGCCGTACTTGCAATTGAGGAACCAACTTTTCATGAAATGCATCGTTCTAATTCTTGTTTCAATGGTTAGGAGATTAAGTTTGCAATGAAATTTGGCATGTTTCACTCCAGAGCAAATCCTTTGACAGGCACACCAGAAAATAACTTTTATTTATTTACCTTCCAATGCATGTTGATTGATTTGATTGATAGATTAATTGTATGTCATTGAGTCAGTGTCAGCTCTTAACAAGCACATAGATAGATTTTCTCCAGAACAATCTGTCCCTAAGCTGACAACACATTTACCTACTGAATTTATTTGCAGTTTTCTGTTTACATTCCCCAACCCTGCATGACATAAATCAAGCTATCAGGCTTCTCTCAGTGGCTCCTGCTTGGCAGAAGCTTTCCAGAAACCTGATGCAGAGGGGCTTGTCAAGAAAGTGCCTGGCGTATGAGAACAGAAGCCACTTCAAAGAACTGATTGATATCTGACAGGAAAGGGCACTACCAACAACTTATACCAAGCTTTTGAATCAACAGATTCCTTCCTTGCCCTCCTGAATACATCAGGAAGGCCTGCTCTGTGTTTCTAAAAAGGCTTGTGCTGGAGGCAATTCCTTATTTACATTTCTGTCTTGGAAATTCCACCTCCCTGTGAATCTTTCAGGATAAACAAAAGAAAATCACTTGAGAAATAAATAACCCTCGTTCTGCAGAAGGTGGGATAAAAGAAACATTCTTTGGACTGGCAAGCTTTAAGTCCACCTTCTACTAGGCTGGATAGACCTTGTGCAAAATAACAAGTTTAAGTTTAGTCTGATCGAAGAGATAGCTCAAAGTTATGTACTCATACAAAGTTGCTGACTGCCTGCATCTGGGAGTTTATGACTTATGGATTCTTTTGCAACTTGGGGAAGCAGTCTGATCTTCCACCAAAAGATGTAGACCCAGAAGTAGAATTAAGAGAGACCCCCTATTGTCTGCCTGTCATCATAACAGTGGGCTTGGTAGTGCCAGCAAGAGCATGCCTTGGACAGCATCAATGCAACTTCTGACAGTGTCCCAAAGGTGCTTTTTTGGGAGGCAAATGGGCCTTCTTGTTTTTTCTTTGAAGATGTTTCACTTCTCATCCAAGAAGCTTCTTCAGCTCTGACAGGACAGTGGGAAAGATTTATACTCCTTGCAGACAGCTGGTCATTTGCATCCTTTTAGAGGGATGTTGAAGCACTTGGAGGTTTATCTGTGTCCTCAGGGTCACCCGAATAGTGATAATAGTTCCTGTAGTCTGCAATTTTTCCCTCTGGAAATCCATTCCTACTCCCACACCATTCCAAGGGGGTTCATCCCAAACTGTATCGCTAAAAGTCTGTAGAGGTTCTTGGTCATCCAAGCCATGATTATCCCAAAGGTGCTTTTTTGGGAGGCAAATGGACTTTCTTTTTTTGTTTGTTTGTTTGTTTGTTTGAAGACATTTTGCTTTTCATCCAAGTAGTTTCTTCAGCTCTGACAGGATGGTGAGGAACGGAAGGATTTATACTCCGTGCAGACAGCTGGTCATTTGCCTCCTTTTAGAGGGTAGTTGAAGCACTTGGAGGTTTATCTGTGTCCTCAGGGTTACCTGAGTAGTTCTAATAGTTCCTGCAGTCTGCAATTTCTTTCTCTGGAAATCCATTCCTACTCCCACACCATTCCAAGAATGTTCATCCCAAATTGTACAAAAGTCTGCCGAGTCAAAAAATGAAAAAACAACAAGAAAATCCAGTTGCCTCCTGGACAAAAAAAAAAAAAAAAGCACCTTTGGGACAACCATGACCTGGATGACAGAGAATCTCACAGACTTTTGTGCATAATAATGCTTAATGCACTACTTTTTATCATTTAGCATATGATGGGAACGTGACAGAAGAGAAGTAAACATACTATATATACCCAGTCTACGTAATTATCAGTAAATCTTGTCGTGTCCTCGAAAATGATGCCAGGAGTCGGTGACTTCAAATCATGCTCTTTTATTAAAGTAGGAACCGAACTGCCTGTTTGCAAAAGGTTCGCGGCTTTTATTCTTTTAGCCGCGGCGGCCGCGGCCAATGACACCGCTTTGAATCTCCCGCGATTCGAATAGACCAATCGCGGGAGATTCTTAGAGAGCCAATCGGTGCGGCTCGCTTGACCAATCAGAGTGCCCCGCGCTTTAGCCAATCAAAGCGCGGGGATCTCAAGAATGCTAATTAAGGGACAGAACAATCTTTTTTGGGAGTATCACAGTGGTCTCATGACTGGATGTTCAATTCAGTTATCCAGATGACTATGCAGATCTTCCAGGGAACCAGAGAATGGACAGAGAGTGGGCAATTTTGCACAATAGGTTTAACAGTATTTATATCACCACCACAATTGCAACAAGGGGAATCTTTCCATCCCCACTGATATGGGGCAGAGGCACTTATTCCAATGTCACACTGAATCCTGTTCAGTTTCAACCAGACCAGGGGCAGGGAAACTTGGCTCTTTTATCATTTATGGACTTCAACTCCCAGAATTCCTGAGTGAGCCATAAAAGGTTCCCCATCCCTGGCCTACTGGTTTTTCAGTTGTGGGGGAAATCAATTTTTGACTTGAATGAGACTCTTTAATATATAAACGTAGGACATATAAAGAATAATGGGACTGTTTAATATACAAATGTAGGACATATAAAGAATATGTCCTACATTTGTATATTAAAGAGTCCCATTCAAGTCAAAAATTGATTTCCCCCACAACTGAAAAAACCAGTGGGCCAGGGATGGGGAACCTTTTATAGCTCACTCAGGAATTCTGGGAGTTGAAGTCCATAAGTGATAAAAGAGCCAAGTTTCCCTGCCCCTGAACCAGACAAATTGAGGCAGGACAAAACCAGGTGGTTTGGCAGAGGGTTCACCAATGGTCAGGCCACAAAAAAGGTACCTCGAACCATTCTTCTCTCCAGACATTCCTGAGGTGAAACTGGATAGATGGTAAGTGAATAACTGCTCTTTCGATCACAAGATTGAAAGCACTCCTGAACAGGTGATACAAAACAACAACAACAACAACAACAACAACAACAACAACTGAAGATGGTAGTACAGAATGTAGAGTCTTCATGGACACCCAGGAGCAAAAAATGTTTCAGAGCCACAAAAGATACTTGGTTAGGGCATATCTGGCAAACACACACACACACACACACACACATCTCTCAGTGTATGTTATTATATGTTGGCTTTGGGCCACACTACCTCAAGATATTAGGTCTCAGAAGTGGAAGATACAATTCTGGAAGATCAGATTTTGCTGGCAGCCCACTTTTGGATGGATCACCACTTGGAAAATCTTCTCAAAAGAAAGCAGGAATGTTAGAGATGGATTGGTGAATCACTGAATGCCAATTTGTTCCCAACTGAGTCATTGTGGGATAGCATTAAGAAATGTGCTGTTCCTGACTGTGTTTTTATTTTTAATTTTCTCTGATTCATAACTCTGCAGTTCTTGCCAAGGTCTATTGAATTATTACTCATAGTTCTACTTGATGAAAAGAATACAGTGGCCCAATTGTGAGCCAATTATTGATATATGTCTTTAAGTAATTCCTTACAACAAAATCCATAACTTTAATTTATGCATTCAGTCCATTCTGTGCATGGAAGTAGCTTGGCCGGAATTTTAAGTAAGTGGAAAAAGGACACCCTCCACGCATTAGTAGAAAACTTGAATCCCACTGGGTCGCATCTCAGGTTGGATTTCAAGGCCAACATCTGTTGACCAAAAGTTGAGATGGCTTCTGGATGACAAAGAAACATAATATTGAGCTTTTATCCTCCTCCACTCCCTAACACCACCAAAAGAAAGAAGGGAGGAGGGAGGTGTTGGTGGAGGAGGAGAAGCAGGAGAAGCAGAAGCATCAGCAGAAGCACAGAAGAAGAAGCAGAAGCAGAAGCAGAGGAAGCGGAAGCGGAAGCGGAAGAAGAAGAAGAAGAAGAAGAAGAAGAAGAAGAAGAAGAAGAAGAAGAAGAAGAAGAAGAAGAAGAAGAAGAAGAAGAAGAAGAAGAAGAAGAAGAAGAAGAAGAAGAAGAAGAAGAAGAAGAAGAAAAGTAGAAGCAGCAGAAGAAGCAGAAGCGGCAGAAGTGGAAGTGGAAGCAGAAGCGGAAGAAGAAAAAGAAGAAGAAGAAGAAGAAGAAGAAGAAGAAGAAGAAGAAGAAGAAGAAGAAGAAGAAGAAGAAGAAGAAGAAGAAGAAGAAGAGAGAGGAGGAGGAGGAGGAGGAGGAGGAGGAGGAGGAGGAGGAGGAGGGGAGGAGGGGGAGGAGGAGGAGGAGGAGGAGGAGGAGGAGGAGGAGGAAGAAGAAGAAGAAGAAGAAGAAGAAGAAGAAGAAGAAGAAGAGGAGGAGGAGGAGGAGGAGGAGGAGGAGGGGGAGGAGGGGGAGGAGGAGGAGGAGGAGGAGGAGGAGGAAGAAGAAGAAGAAGAAGAAGAAGAAGAAGAAGAAGAAGAAGAAGAAGAAGAAGAAGAAGAAGAAGAAAAGTAGAAGAAGCAGAAGCAGAAGCAGAAGCAGCAGAAGAAGCAGAAGCGGCAGAAGTGGAAGTGGAAGCAGAAGCGGAAGAAGAAGAAGAAGAAGAAGAAGAAGAAGAAGAAGAAGAAGAAGAAGAAGAAGAAGAAGAAGAAGAAGAAGAAGAAGAAGAAGAGGAGGAGGAGGAGGAGGAGGAGGAGGGGGAGGAGGAGGAGGAGGAAGAAGAAGAAGAAGCAGAAGCAAAAGAAGAAGCAGAAACAGCAGACGAAGAGGAAGAGGAAGCAGAAGCAGCAGAAGAAGCAGAAGCGGAAGTGGAAGAAGAAGAAGAAGAAGAAGAAGAAGAAGAAGAAGAAGAAGAAGAAGAAGAAGAAGAAGAAGAAGAAGAAGAAGAAGAAGAAGAAGAAGAAGGGGTGTTCTATATTAACATACTCCAAATGTTGAAATCTGATTGGTCCACACGGACCACTTTCTGATTGGTCCACTGAACGGCCATGATTGGCTTTCTAAGAATCAACCGCGATTGGTCGAGCCGATCGCGGGAGATTCAAAGCCCTGTCATTGGCTGGCAAGCCACAAGCAATCCCTATATGAAGGGCTGCCACGGCTCCAAAATCTTGTACAGGTCTTAACTTTAAATAAAGAGCTTGAAGTTCACTGGTCTTGCGTCTCGTCTGTACCTGATCTAACACAGTCCCATCTGCATATTTACATAGAATCTTTGGTCCTGCCTTTTCTCACTTTGACAGCACTGTATCTTTCATCTCTGGAGCATTAGGGAATGCGAACTTCTCAGCCTGGTCAGAGTTCCTTCTGATGACTTGTCAATCTGAATATCTCTCGGTATGCTTTGTGCAGAAAGGCAGTCACTGTTGGCATTTGTCTATTGTACCTTCATTTCTGTCTTTCTGCAGGGCTGGTTAGAAGTGCCATATTTTCTAGAGGAAAATTTTCTACATTTCACACATAACAACTATTTCAAAGCAGCTAGGAATAGCCTTTTTATGGTAACACCGGAAACCGAGCTTGGTACTTGTTCTTGTTTCCCCAAGGGAAGTGTTTAAATCTTATTCGGTTAATTTAAAACAACACTTGAGCAGTAAATAAATTTTAAAAGTTCGCTTAGCCTTGAACAGTAAAACACTGATTTATGACCACAGTATCTTAATGATAGCTTTATTATATTAAATTATTTATTGCTAGAGATTCAAGCAAATGCTTAATGCAAAGCCAATTGTTTCCCTCTCTTTCAAAGGGATTCCATCCCTTTTTATTTTCCTGTTCTTAACTAAAGAAATAACTTGTTTGAAATGCTGGCCAACCTTTTATATTTAGCATCATTATATTCTTCCATTCTTCCAGGCCTGGTAATCCACATCCAATTGTCTCTTTGCCTTCCCAGAAGCATTCAGAAGATGCAACACCTGAGTTAACCACACCCAGTTGGCTTCATAGATGACCAGGAACATGAACACACATTGGTTTCCAAAAGAGTTTATGCCTGCCCAAACTACAGAATAAAATAGAATAGAAATAGAACAGAAATAATAGAATAGAATAGAATTAGAGCAGAGTAGGACAGAGTAGAATAGAGTAGAATGGAATAGAAGTGGAGCTGAGTACAATAGAACAGAATAGAACAGAACAGAATGGAAAAACAAGGTTTGAAGGCACCTCAGAGATCTTCTAGTCCAGTGGTCGCCAACCAGTGGGCTGGGAACCACTGGTGGTCCGTGAAAATTTTTTGGTAGTCCTCAGAGAAATATCACACCCAAAGCACCCCTCAAAACAATTAATCCAGGCTGCGCGGGAATACAAAGCTACGCCGCCCATATGGCCCATGGGAACACAAGGCTTGCATCATTTGCATTGTGGACAACATAAGGTAGTGAGGGGAGGGGGGAAAGTGCAGAGAGGAGAATTTGCCCCACTCACCCCACGCACCTCGCCTGGCCACCGGGCTGCTTCTTTCTTCTGCTTTTGGCTACACATAAGGAAAGCAGCAAAAGTCTTTCTTTCTCTCCCCCAAACTCTACCAGAAATGAGTTTTTGGAATCCTGCAAGGCATCCTACTCCAAGATGCTGTGCCAGCATGACAAATCTCACAAAGACACATTTCTGGCGGAGTTTGGGGGAGGGAAAAAAAGACTTCTGCTGATTCTGCTGCTTTCCTTGCATGAAGCCAAAAGTCTCTCTCTCTCTCTCTCTTCCCCCCTGAGAATGGAGCTGGAGACAGTATCCTGCGATCCTAAATGAAGAATGATTGATCAGTTGGAAAACGTTGGAAAATTTTCCTGCAGACTTTTGGGGGGATTTTCCCATGATCCCTGGTCCATGGGATTTAAAATTATGAGTTTGGCGGTCCCTGAAGTCCAAAAGGTTGGCGACCCCTGTTCTAGTCCAATCCCCTGCTCAGGCAGGAATCCCTATAACATTCCAGACAAATGGTTGTCCAAACTCTTCTTAAAAACTTCCAGTGTTGGAGCACCCAAAACTTCTGAAGGCAACTCGTTCCACAGATTTCCAGAGATGATGCTTTGCAATGCTCTTCTCAATTCCATTTTACAACTCTTTGATTCTGGTTACCCACCTCAGTAAATTGTTGTGGGCTGATATCATAATATATTCTCATTTCCTGCTAAAGCCTGCCTCTTTTACACATATGTTTTCTCCCCATAATCAATTGTACTTGGACTTATATACCACTTAACAGCCCTCTTTAAGCAGTTTACAGAGTCAGCATATTGCCCCCAACAATTTTGGGTCCTCATTTTACCCACCTCGGAAGGATAGAAGGCTGAGTCAACCTTGAGCCTGGTGAGATTTGAACTGCCAAATTGCAGTCAGCTGGCAGTCAGCAGAAGTAGCCTACAGTACTGCATTCTGACCACTGTGCCACCAGATAACTTTCCTTCAACCTGTCAAAATAGCTGGAACCTAGCATACAATCAGCCAAGATTTCTTGGTTGGTCCTCTTAAAGCAGGGGTCTTCAAACTTGACAGCTTTAAGACTTGTGGACTTCAGCTCCCAGAATTCCTCCTCTAGTCAGGGTAGCTCAGGAATTCTGGGAGTTGAAGTTCACAAGTCTTAAAGTTGTCAGTTACATTGCCTGGAAACCTGAACATGAATAACAGGATGACCTACGTATCTCTCCAATCTGGATCTCCATGAATCCCCTAGAAGAGTGTTGTGTCTAAGGCACCATTTACAAATTTACTCTGGCAATCTAGAATATCCAGGAATTGGGGTGAAATCTACTTGTCCAACATTTCTTTGCTTCCAAAAGTATTTTATGGACCATTATGAGACTGTTGATCCTACTCAGTCAAGGGTTGGCCAATTGCATCAAATATTTGCTTGAAGAGCAAATTTCCTCAGGTCTATCTTTCTTTACCCAGGAATTCAATAAGCAGCTACACAAATAAGATTTGATAGAGGAAAATTATCCCAGACCACAGGAAGAAAAAACCTGGTTCACATCCATTCAAAATAAATTGCTTCTTTTTTCAGAGCGCAGTTAGAATCAGAGAAGAAAGAGAGAGAGGGAGAGAGGGAAGGAGGGAGATCCACACTCTTTCTGTTCTTGTCAGATATAGTTTTTCACCTTTTATTCATGGTTAAAATATTAATTATCTGTTCATTTCAGCACTGTGAGATCTAGATGGCTTTGATAGGACTTGATGTGCACAATCTTATTTTATAAAGTAGCAATTACTAGTGTACTCCTGTTATTTATGTTTATCATGTTATGTAGATCTGTGAAACTCACTTTAGATAATGTTTATGCATTATACTATTCATCTGCCTGGTTTTCTGAGAAGCATACAAATCAGCTAAATCATTTTACACAATATAAAATAAAGCCAATGCAGAAATAGCGCAGGAGTTAAATTCTTAATGCTACATTAGTCAAATCACACAATAATAACAAAAACAATTATAAATGTCAACACCTAAAATGCAACAATAAAGCAACCAGCATTGGGTGTTATTTTAGCAGTAAAAAAAATATTCTGTGACAATGCAGTTCTCTGGAGCCCATAATAAAAGTCCCAGGGATTAATTCATTATTTATATATCATTCCAATTTTTATGGCCACCACCTCAGGTACATGAGTATAGGTGGCTATCAACACTTAAGAGCTATTTAAAACAACAAAAACACAACAATAGATATAAAAAAATCCATTGCAGCCAATTGCAGCCAAGATACGAAACCCATCAACCATAATCAACATAACCACTGCAGAGGCATTATTATATGTGTGGATCCCCAAACAAAGTGACAGAACCACAGCTTTAAGATCTTGTGAAAGGCCAGCAGGATCAGGGACATAATCTCCCGAGGGCTGATGTTCCAAAGAATGGGCACCGTGATAGAAGAAGCTCTCTAATGCTGTTGCTTTTTGACCAATCGGGTGTTACTAATTAGGAGGAGATGTGGCTTTCTTCCTTCTGTGACCACTAGGTCACCTGCTCTTCCTAGGATTCTTCTGTTCAGGATCACTGCTAGAGAAGTTGACTTGACCTCTGAAGCAATGGTGGGATCCTACCTTAATCGCGACCAGTTTGGTGGGTGATCGCGTGCATCTGTGCACCCCTAATGCATCCAGCCCAACAAGCCAATCGGCTGAGAGGATGAAGAAATGAAAAGCTAGGTGTGACCCCTTCCACCCATGCATGCACTTTTCGGTCTTTTATCCAATCAGCTGATCATTGGAGGCTTTTTTTTCCCCATCGCTGATCCAAGCCTTTTTTCTTTCCTCTTAGCTGGGATTCTTTTTTTTACTACCAGTTCAGTCAAACCGGCCGGAACTGAGAGCATACCACCACTGCTCTAAAGCAACATCAAGAGATTGGGGTTCGAGAATGAAGAAAGAAAACTAGCAGTGGGAAAAGTTTAGCAAGTAAACTCACGGTGTAATACAAACACTGAACTATGCAATAGGATGAACCCTTTATGCAGTATCTTATCTGCTTGGGCTTAGAAATGAAGAGAATGTCCACAAACCCCTGAAAAACAGAAAAAATGTGTATCTGATAGGCTGGCTAGAATCGTTATAGATTTCCTTCTTCTCAATGAAATATAGCTAGGATTCACAATATTCAACTCTTACGTTTTGACCTGGGAACTGCTGGTGCCCTTTGCATTAGGAAACAATCTCTTCTCCTTCCCAAGATTGAACATCAGCATGATTTCCAGAAGAATAGGGTAGAATAGGATAAATATAATGGAACAGAACAGAACAGAACACAAAAGAAGTAGAATGGAATGGAATAGAATAGAATAGAATAGAATAGAATAGAATAGAATAGAATAGAATAGAATAGAATAGAATAGAATAGAAGAGTACAGTAGAAGCTCTAAGTGTATATTCAAAACAACAAAGTAATAGTGATTATATCAAAGTAATATTAATGCCTATAAGGGAAGGTAGTGGAAAAGATGAGAAGGATTAAAGTAATGCAGTCATACTACATGAGTAAATATACTTAGAGATAAGACAGTACTATGTGAATACTAGGTATTCAGCAGAGGGAAAAAAGAAGGAAAAAACACCTCTCTTTGTTTTGATGTGCAATGCTCTATAATGGTGTCCCAAGGAGAGGAGTTGAAACAGTTTATGTCCAGGATGTGAGGGGTCTGTTGCTATTTTCTCAGCCCTCTTTCTGACCCCTGCAATATATAGAATAGAATAGAATAGGATAGGATAGGATAGAATTCTTTATTGGCCAAGTGTGATTGGACACAAGGAATTTGTCTTGGTGCATATGCTCTCAGTGTACATAAAGAAAAAAGAAAGCATATTAATCAAGAATAATAAGATACAACACATAGTAATAGCCACAGGATACTAATAGGCAATCAAATCTTACAGGGAAACAATAATAACAATATAAGTTTTGTAAAGATACAAGCAACATGGATATAGCCATAAGTGGGAAGAGATAGGTGCTAGTAAGGATTAAAACAGTCTTAGTAGTTAATTTGACAATTTCCTCAGTATTTTCTGCTACTATTTAAGTCATTTGATGTCACAACTTAGATTATAAGAAAGGAAAACATCATCTTCTATTGAAAACTAGGAAAAACTGGACACCATGAATTTAACCAGGAAGAGGCTAGAGGAAAAAAACAACATCCAATTTGAATAGTCTAATTTAAATCCCAGGGGCAGCGCACAAATGATTAGCCATTATTTAGAAAGCAAAACAATCTGACAGAGAGATGATGGCTAACAAAGCAGAAATTAATCCAAAATAATGTATCTGAGTGCTGAGGAAACGCCAGTCAGAGGAAAAACCCAAGACGGTTTTGATTAAACCAGGAGAAACAAATGAGCTAACTGTGCTTGGAGTTGATAATAAGTAACATTAGAAGGCATATTGTAGTCAATGACAGTTATACATGAGAAGAATGACACTGATACAGAAGTAATTGGAGAAATTAGTTGCCTGACATCTGTGAGAAAGTATTGCCTCCAATAATGTTAAATGTGCAATCAATCAACCAGAGTTTATGGCCCTTCTTGTGGGAAGGATAAAGAAAAACCAAATCAGTGGCAAATTCTTTCCAATGGAGTCTAGAAACAATTGAAACCATCCATTTATAACAATTGGAACAAAGTTACCCAAGAAAATATACTATTTTCCAAGGAATGACAGGATTATATCCACTTGATCATAACTCCTGGGTCAAGGGTTGTGATCCAGAAGCTGCCACGTTACAGTGTATTGGATTTTCTACTAATGAGACATCATCATCAACCACAGCAAAATACTGTTGTGTTCTTTGCTCATCAGATTGGGACAGTCAGGAGACTGAATAAATATTTGGTAAAGAAAAAATAATAATTTTCTAACCTTCTGATCTCCTTAGAATCTGAAGGACAGATCTTATCTACCTCAAGACTACGTTTCATAGTCTAAGATATCTGGGGCACTAAGACTGAAAAACTTGAAGATTTATAGAGCGAGAGGCTCAGACATGAGTTCTGACCAGTTCTGGAGAACCGGTAGCAGAAATTTTGAGTAATTCGGAGAACCGGAAAATACCACCTCTGACTGGAGATTTTACAGTATCCTTCCCCTGTGACGCCCACCAAGCCATGCCCACAGAACCAGTAGTAAAAAATTTTTGAATCCCACCACTGGAGAGGTCCATCCCTGAAGAATGTATTTCTGAATGGTTATAAGGATATTTATTTGTTTTATTTAGCATGTGGCATCTACAGAGGTCTTGCAATCCCTGATACACAACACTAATAAAACACATTATATATACAAAAATGGAATCAGAACCAGAATAGAGCTGGAAGGGATCTTGGAGGTCTTCTAGTCCAGACCCCTCTTCAAGCAGGATATACCTCCTATACCATTTCAGACAAGTGACTGTACACTTCTTAAAAAACCCCAGTCATGAAGCACCCACAACTTCTGAAGGCAAAATGTTCCATGGTTAATTGTCCTCACTGTTAAGAAGTTTATCCTTAATTCCAGGTTGCTTCCTTCCTTGATTAGTTTCTATCCCTTGTTTCTTATAGATGGCTCAGTGGTTAAAGATGCTGAGTTTGTCAGTTGGAAAGCTGATAAACTGGATTCAAGACTCAAGCTCTGTGCGATGGCGTGAACTCCCATTCCTTGCTCCAGCTACTTCTCACCTAGCAGTTTGAAAGCACTTTGGGAACATCCAACTTCATTTGGAATTACATTTTGAGGCATTCCCTCCTTATGGAGGGGGTCAATGATGGTTTTCTGCACAACTGTCAGGTCAGCAGTCTTTCCCATGATTGTGATTCCTACTGAACCTGACCGAGAGACTATTTAAAGCAGGGGTCTCCAACCTTGGCTCCTGGAAGCCTGGCGGACTTCAACTCCCAGAGTTCCACAGCCAGCAGCCAAGGTTGGAGACCCCTGATTTAAAGGCTCAGGAACCCTTTGCAGGTGTTAGGGCTTAATTAGCTGAGTAGAGTGGGCCTAGAATATTGAACCTTTTCACAACATTCTAATTTTCTGAGATTGTGGATTTGGGGTTTTCATGAGCTGTAAGCCATAATCATCTCAATTATGACACATCATGGCTTGAACTATCTTGTTTTGCATGTAATGAGTCTATCTTATATATTAGTTTCACCTTTTAAGTTGCATTACTGAAATAAAGGAACTTTTGCACGATATTCTAATTTTTCAAGTTTCATCTGTAGAAACTGCTTCATGTGCTTTTACAGCCCTCTTTAAGCTGTTTACAGAGCCAGTCTATTGCCCCCAACAATCTGGGACCTCATTTTACCCACCTCAGAAGGAGGAAAGGCTGAGTCAACCTTGAACCAAGTGAAATTTGATCTGCCAAATTGCAGGCAGCTGGCAGGCAGCGGAAGTAGCTTGCAGTACTACCCTCTAACCACTGCACCACCCTACCTCAATTTAATAGATTACAAGCAGCAGCATAATTTTGGACAGGCAGCCAATTGTGGGTTCAAATGAAGGTGCTTTCTCCACTCCATCAGGGTTTGAAGGCCACATTCTTGTTCAAGTAGCCCTTTGTGGACATCTTGTTTTATAGGCATAGAGATCTTGGGCAGACCATGAGATTTTAGCCATGTGGTAGTATTTACAACCAAGTACACAGATAACACAGTTTATTTTATGTTGCTATCTGTCCATAATGAAGCTTTCTTCAGTAAAACAAGTCCAGGTATCTTATCTTCACTTGGTAACTTCTACTTGCATTTGCCAAACAGAACAGAAAAAAATGATTAGACCCTCTGAGCAAATGCTTATCTCTATTACCTTACAAAGAGATTAACACTCTTATTAAAATAAGGTTTTCCAGAGAATAAAAACAATACTAATAAGTTAAAGATAAGGAGAACAGAGCAAAGTAATAGAAAGGTGTAGATGAAATAAAGAAAAAGAGATAGAAAAAAAGAAAAAGCAATAAAGAAGTGGCGTCTGTTATTCTTAACAACTCTTATAAGTATATTTCAATTTTATCCTCCCTTCCTCTCCCTTGCTAAGAATACATTAAAGATTCCTTCTTTCCCTTTCGAATGATCAAATCCATAAATCATCAGTTTATTCTTTTCCTTTTTTTCAGCAAAAAAAATCCATAAGGGGTTTCCAGTCACTACTTTACAATTAGATCGCCCTGCTGTAAAATTGCACCTCCGTCATCTAATGTTGGTGCATGAGAAATTTCAACACTTAGCATGAGCTTCAAAGGAACTTCTTCTAATGACTCTGTAGCCACCACTTTCTATATGTATAGAAACATTTATGACATTGTACAGAACTTATATGAATCTTTCAACCCCATTAAACTCATGTTCCCCTTCAAATCATGCTTCACCAAGCCATGCTCCTTATTTACAGTTTAATTTTGACAGAAGAACTCTGACATTGACATCCCCTAAACTCCATGCCCACCAAGCCTGGTAAACTAAACATTTGGAAACCAACCCTCAAGCTCGGAGAATGAACCTTCACACTCACACATTTGAATTACATCAGTGGTGGGAATCAAATTTTTTTTACTACCAGTTCTGTGGGCGTGGCTTGGTAGGCGTGGCACGGGAAGGATACTGTAAAATCCCCATTTCCACCCCACTCTAGGGGAAGGATACTTTTAAAATCACTATTTCCTCCCCATCCCGCTAACCTGCTTTCCAGCTCTGTTCTCCTGTGCGGGGCAACAAAAAAAGACCAGCTGATCAGCTGAGACTTGGGACGCAGAGAATAGATGGGGACGGGGCCAGTCAGAGATGGTATTTGCTGGTTCTCCGAACTACTCAAAATTTCTGCTACCGGTTCTCCAGAACTAGTCAGAACTGGCTGAATTCACCACCTCTGAATTATATGCTTCTCTTCTGCAAAATCTAGTCCCTATTTACTTCACTTGTACAAAGCAGAGATGGAATTCCAAAACAATGTCACTGGAATTGACAAAGTTATATAATACTTTTTGATGTCAGTGGACCTTCCTAGCAAACCAGCCTTCTGAGGCAAGGATCTGGTTGAGAATGAGCAATCTTACACAAGAGACGCATTCAACAAGTCACCGATGATCGATCTAAGTGTAATGGCTCTTGAAGAAATGTAAAACAGATCTTAAACAGCTTTTTCAAGAGGCAACTGGACTTTCTTTTTTCTTTTTTCCCTTTGAAGATGTTTTGCTTCTCATCTAAGAAGCTTCTTCAGTTCTGAATGGATGGTGGGGATGGTTGCCTCCTGAAAAAGCACCTTTGGGACAATCATGACCTGGATGACTGAGAGTCTCCATAGACTTTTAGCTATGCACTTTGGGATGAACACCCTTGAACGGTGCAGGAGCATGAACCAATTTCCAGAAAAAATGCGGACTACAGAAAGCATTTGCACTTCAGTTTGAGATGCAGACAACACAGAATCACACCCAACAACTTGCTCCTGTCTTAAACAGTGAAGGGACACAGGGCAGAAAACATCCTGCACCCAAGAAGGCTCCACACCCATTTGCACTCCTCAGGTAACCCTGAGGACACAGATAGACCTCCAAGTGGCCTCAACGACTCTCAAAAGAATGCAAATGACTAGCTGTCTTCAAGGAATATAAATCCTTCCATTCAGTAGTGGGTTTCAACCTTGGTCGCTACCGGTTTAGTGGTGATTATCTGTGCGTGCATGCACCCCTAACATGTGTGCCTGCAGGCCCCTAATGAGAAAATGAACAAACAAAAAGCTAGGAGCGACCCTCCTATCCTGTTCTGACCCAGACCTTCTTCCAAGGAAACAAACACAAAACAGAGGTAACAGCAAAACCTTTTAATGATTCTTTACGAATTCCATTCCTTCACGGTTAAAAGGCTGTTTCAGATTAATTATCTCTGATAAGAACAAGCCTTGCCAAGGTGGTGCAAGGCTGCCAAGAACACTAGATAAAGTTACCAAGAAAGATTTCAAATACAAAGAGTCTCCAAGATATTCTGAATGTCCACAAGGCTTGAGGGCAAAAACTTATTTGCTTCCTGCAAAGAACTCCAGTTTCTCAGCTGGCTTTGATCTCTTAAGGGAGGGGCCATTACCTTGCAGCCTTACTCCTGAGTTGCCTGTGCTGCTGCAGCTGTTCTCTCCTTCGAGCAGCCCTGCGTGCACACGCATCCTGGGCGCAGGCTCCTCGGGGACCTCTGCATCATTGCTGCCAGCCCCCACAATCTCCGAAGGCAGCACTCCACTCCCTGATGGTCCTGGCCCCATCCCTGCCTCACACATAGGCCCCTCATCTGAGTCCTCGTTCTCTGAGACCTCAGCCATCCATACCTGCTGCAGCCGAACCACAACACACCCATCCATGCGCTTGTTGCTTCTTTTATTCCCTCAGCGGAAGGAACGGATTTGGCCAAAACGGATAGTGTTTTTTACTACCAGTTTGGCTGAACTGGTAGTTATTTTTACTATCAGTTCAGTTGAACCGGGCCTAACTACCAGTTAGCATACCATCACTGCTTCCATTCCCCACCATCCAGCCACATCTGGAGAAGCTTTTTGGATGAGAAGCAAAACTTCTTCCAAGAAAAACAAGAAAGTCCAGTTGCCTCCTGAAAAAGCACCTTTGGGACAGCCATGACTTGGATGACTGACAGATTTAGAAAAGATCTTGTGGAGGGGGAAGAGAACTGCAAGAGAGAAAGGAAAGAGGCCTTTGTTAAATACTTGGACATGGGTCGGAGTAAATGGAAACAGCCTCTGAATAGTGACTTTCAGCTCTTTATTAGCATAGTGACTTCTCAAAACAACAACAGTGAACCCTGCCTTATATAGGCAACCCTTGTAAGAATTGTCCAATAGTGAGCTATGAACGCAAGTACTTTAAACCAATAATAATCCTCTGTTAAGGGCCAATCGGATTCCTAAGAACTAGCCAATCCGATCTGGCCGCCTAACAGCCAATCAGAAGTGCAGGGCCAGAACCCTGCACTTAACCTCAAGCTCATACTTTATTAACTATGGTACATACATAACAGCCTTCATATAAAATTTGCTCAGTCCTGAGACTGAAGAAGAGGACAAGAAAAAAAGAACACCTCAAAATCACCTGGCCTTGAGGAGGAAAAGGCAGGTTTCAAGATTCAGTGATTCTACCTGCCTGTAACTGAGATCGTGCCAGGAATCCCTCCTGTGCCAGTCTCTCGAAGTTGCATACCTCACAAGTCTTTTGAGTCTCTTTCTCACCTTTTCTTCTTTCTCCAGATGGGAATCTTTTCAGCCAATCTCATTTAGTGAAGAGTAGGGGGCTCACAAGAAAGGAAGAGAATAGCCCCAAATGCACATTCTGTCAAGAGAGAAGTTCCCTCCGGATGGGATCCAGCATGCATCTGAAAGCTCAGAAGATTAAATCTCTGGTTCTGGTGATCGACCCAGATTGGAACCTGCCACGTTATCCTGGGACACATTTATGGGCTTCTAGTAAAAAATATTTTACTGTGAACCATATATCATGAAGGAATCCCTTGAAATTGCAGAAAATCTTCACCAGATTTGACAAAATTTCTTCCAAAAAAAAAAAAAAATGATATAGTGTGCCTTTAATAGCGAGAAAAGCTGTTGGAAAGTTGGACGTAAATCCACAGCATTTACGATCCCAAACAACTTGGGAGTTGATTTATGCAATAGCGTGATTATAGCATTATGACTGTTGATTACATTTTTATGGGATGATGTATCTTTGATTGCTGCATTATTGTGTATTTGTATATTGCTGCTTGGGGTTGAAACAATTGAATTAGCATAAAAGCCTTAACAAAATGAGCCCACGATGGACACCAGAGCTTAATTTAAACTAGAAAAAGGATGCGCAGGTAGGTTCTTAATTCAACAAGCTTGGTTAAAAAAAATATAACAACTGGATGGATGTTACTGGGCTTGGGCATTCATTTATTTTTCATTTGTGCATTAGACCTGTCACTTAATCTCTTGGCACCTATATCTGTCTCGGCTTATATATCTCCCTCCTGAAAAAGCCAGCATGAGCATGGAGAGAGAGAGACACACAGAGAGAGACAGAGATAGAGAAAGAGAGAGATAGAGAGACAGACACAGAGAGAGAGAGAGAGAGAGAGACAGGGAAACACACACACACACAGAGAGAGAGACAGAGAGAGACAGACAGAGAGACACACACAGAAAGAGAGACAGACACACACACACACACACACACACACACTGAGACAGAGACAGACAGACAGATAGACACAGAGAGAGACAGACATAGAGGGAGAGAGGCAGAAGGAGGGAGAGGGAGAGGGAAAGAGAAAGAGAGGGTGTGTGTGTGTGAAAGATTCATTCATTTTTTTCCTGCAATTTCCCTGTTCTCCTTCTGCAAAAATGTTATGTCTTTTGTCCAACAGATTGATCATCTGATTTCCAGTGAGTAAAACAGCATGGAAGCCCTCGTCATAAACAAGGAAATAATACCAATATTTTTATTATGCTTTTTGCTATGCACTCCTCCTCAAAATCTGCTTTGGAATTTGCACAGATTGGTCACGTTCCTTTTTTTTTGGGGGGGGGGCTAAAGTTGGTGTTCTCTAATGGGTTTGGAAAGATGTCTTCAAAAGCTTTGCACAATTTTACTTTAGATGTCGGTGCAGTCTATATATTGAAAAGGAAAAAAAATTAAATCACGATTTTTATTGCTTTCAAAAAAAACAACAAAACAAAATGGTGATAATGGGATAAACAGCTACATGTACTTAATTCAGGAGGCAATATAATAATTAACATTTCTTATCTGAAGCTGGTTTATTGAGAGTGTTATCTTAAAACACATTTGCTTTCTAGAGCACTTCATTATGAGAAAAGAGCTGCCATTAATACAGATTCTTTTTGTTCCATTTGCCAGGACCAAATTCTGTTTTTTTAATGGTATTATTTTTATTTTTTGCCACCCCAGATCTGCAAGACTCATTTTCCTAGAGCCTTCTGTCTTTCAGTCTGCAGCTTGCATGATGACTCAATTGCATTTTTGGCTCAATTTCCTCTTCTTTTTCTTCTTTTAATTTTTTATATACAAAAAAAATCCATTCCATATCAATCGTGTGTCGATTACATATTAGAAATTACTTGTCCATTATTAATAGCATTCTTCTTATTCATCTTAACAACATAAACAATAATCACATTTCCATATACATAGTATAAATGAAATCCAATATACCTATTACATTCATTCCTACCATTATTCTATGAATACATCTAATCCCTTTTAATTTATTCTGTTTTCTATCAAGCCCCTGTTGTAGGCTGACTCCAAGGGAAAAGAGGAACAGTTGACAGGGAGTGGAAGTGTGGCTCCGGAGGTTGTGGAGGAGGCTGGGGAAGGGCAGAGGCCAACTGGGCAGTCAGAGGAAGACCCAGGCTCATCCCCTCTTCATCCTAAGGCACGCAGGGAAGAACGGAGAAGGGAACAACATGGCTTATGGGAGAGGAAGTGGCCACAATCCCCCTCATTGGCTGCAGCTGAGGGGAAGAGTATAAAGGAGGGTTGTTTAAAACACAGCGTTGCTAGAAGCAAAGTGTGTTTTATTTCTGGTTGAGGTTTACCTTAGTTGGCATTCTTCCAATGGACTGTGCCTTGTTATCTTCTGGAAGTTTGTAATTAGTTATCCTGCTCTGTTGTGGAAATTCCTTCAGTGCGGTTTGTTTTGGTTCTTTATTTCTCCGTTATCTGTTCTTTGAGTTTTGACTGCATTTCTTTCATTTGGAGACTATTTTGGAAAGAGTTTAATCTCCAACTGCGAACAATTGAACAGTGAAGCCAAGTTGGAGGCATTAAAGGAAATTTATTTATGTTTGGGAATTTATTACGTATGTGCTGCTTCCTGGGTCATCACAAGTTTCTATCCATTGATAAAACAAATTCCATACTATATAATATTCAGATTCTTCTTTTTCTTTAATTTTTAGTGTCAATCTATTCATTTCTGTGTATTCAAATAGTTTTTCAATTATTTCCCCCTCTATTGGTATCTTATCACGCTTCCAGTCTTGGGCAAGCTCAATTTCGTTTTCATTTCATTTCATTGCATTGTGTTTGGGACAATTCTTTCTTCTTTCTTTAGGTTAGCTAAAATTCTTCCCTGCTGAATATTTTCTACCTGGAATCTGTTTTTGCTTTTTACCCTCCCCAGCTCTTATCTCATCATTCAATTGTGCATTCAAATTATTCCCAGAGGAGTTTGGTGGGGTTTTTTTCAGTCTTGGATTGTGGTACTGCCTTGATGTCTGGGGAAAAACAAGGCAAACGAATGATTCTTAATACAGCATTGAACCAGGGTGGGCTTCAAAAATTTTAGCAAAGGGTTCTCTACTCAGTTGCTGGGTGGGCATGGCCATGGTGGGCGTGGCCTAGTTGGCCTCCTGCATCATGGGGGGGGGGAGACTTTTTTCCCTCCCTGGGCTCTGGAGGCTTTCCTTGAGCCTCCAAGAAGGTAAAAACAGCCTCCCCGGGCTCTGGAGGCTCACTGGAAGCAGGGAACGGGCCCATTTCCAGCCTTCCTGAACTTCTAGGTGGGCCCTTTTTTATCCTCGTTGAGCCTCTGCAAGTGCCCTGAACTTACCTGCATCCAAAATAGGCCACGTGGGACTCCTGAGAGGGGCAGGGCCAACCAGGAGTGGGATTTGGGGGTTCTCAGAACTGCACAGAATCTTAGGTGGGGGCTCTCCTGAACCTCTGCAAACCCCCAGCAGCCCTTGAACCCTTGATGGAATTCTTCGATTGCTGGTGTGCAGGATCTGTTGTAGTTCAAAGTTATGTCTTCTGAGTAGCACAATCAGGACACAGTCCAGACAATGGCTTTGCCTCTGGAAAGCCACTGATTACAGGTACCTTACTCTACCAACTGCTTGTTTTGCGGTCAGCAGCGGGATCAAAGGAAAGAAAAGGAGTAACTGATGGAGGCTGCCATTCCTCTACATCTTGTCTAATTGCTAGTTTTACAGAGCTATAACAAAGATCTTGTTTCATTTTTCCAAATGAATATTCTTCCTTACTTCCAAGAAGCTCACTTTTAAAATACATGTCCAATGCAAAGATCATGAAGAAGAATGAATCTAGGATTCCAGTTGGATTGCAACTGGTAAGAATGAAGTCTCCAAAATGGAAGAGTCTCCAAAATGGAAGAATCCAAAAAATAGTGCCAACAATGCAATATGCCTGGGTAAGAAAGATGGTCTTCATGTGCACAAGTTTGCCAAAATAAACATGTGCATTTCTTTTCTCGCATAAATTTGAGGAAAACTTCTTCTTCAAATGACTTTAGTGGAAGGAAGAAGAAGGAACAAAGAACTTGGCATAAGTGAAGGTCATTGGAAGATACTTGCAGGCTCACTATCAGCATTTCTTTGCCCATTGATCTGGAAAAAAGTGATTATTTTCATTGGTCTCTAAGTAAACCTGCAGGAGATTACAAGGCATTCCAGATATTATCAGATGCAATTTCTATTATTCCAAATTGGCCTTTCCCTTTTAAGTTCGAAGATTCTGAGAGAGCATAGTAAATTTTGTCAACATAAATTACGATAGTCTATAAAGATTATTTAAGTGTAAACAGAATATCTATTATTTTTCACAGCAAGAAAAAAAAGAGTAGAAATGGTTAAATTGATTGTTTTATTCAAAGAAAAGAACATATCTAATTTTGTTTACATTTGGAAACCATTTCTGAGTTTTGTGCTTGTGAGGGAAAAAAATGACACTTTGATTTTGGTTTTGCTGATTAGATAGACTTGTTGTCAAAGAAATGGCTGGTTTATATTACTGTGTGAAAGTAAAACATTGAAACTGTAACGTTATTATCTTCGACCGGGCTAAAAAGAGTCGGAAGTCAATGCCTTCCTTTTCTTTTTCTCCTTCTACCCCATACTTTCTCCCTTTCCACTTTTCCTCTCTTTTTCATTTTCTTTGTAGTTTATATCCTGACAAACTAATTAAAAATTATATCTATTGTCCAAACCAGCATGGTCATACTCCACTCAGTATCAAGGATGCAGCTATAGAGGTGATCAATAGTATTAAGTATCTGAACAATCTGAACTCATCCACACATCATCCTTAGTGAAGCGTGTAAACCAGCATCTGCATTTCTTGTGTTGGAGGAGGAGAGCATTTCCTGTGTCTCCTTCTGTCCTGGACATTTTTAACAGAGGCATGATTACAAACTGCATTCACTATTTGGTTTGTGGCAGCAGTGCCTCAGATAGAAAGTCCATACAGAGAGTGGTGAGGACAATGGAGAAGACTATAGGAAGCTCACTTCCCTTTATTTAGGATACTGCTTAGAAGTTCTATGTGCTTAGAGCTCAAAGCATTGTTAGAGACCCCACGCACCCACTTTACGGTCTGTTTCTGTTGCTCCCCTCTGTAAGGAGGTTTCTTTTAAAGGCCTTCTGCACTGTCTTTTGTTGTTTGATCCGAATCAGATTGTGCTGCAGGAGGACTAAATCTTTTCTCCTCTCATTCCAATCCAATTCTATCATATGGAGGACCAGGGCATGAAAGGTTTTTCTTGTCACCATCCATCTCCTGAGCTTATGTGAAGATCCTACGTCTTCTTTTTGTTTCATGAAATGTTTCTAGCAGGACTACGACATTCTGTAACAGCTTTGTTCCCTAGGCCAGTGGTTATCAACTGGTGGGCCAGGGACCACTGGTGGTCCATGAGAAAATTTTGGGCATCCTCAGAGAAATGTCCCCCCCCAAAACACTCCCCCCAAAGCAATTAATCCAGGCTGTGCGGGAACACAAGGATGTGCCACCCACATGGCCCACCCACCTGCTGGCCCCCACTCTTTGGCCAAGTGCAAACTTTACCTTAAGTAGAGCCACACGAGCTGGGACTGGAAGGTAAGACCAACGGCGGGGGAGGGAAATCCGCCCCGGGGTGGCTTGCTGACATTGGTGGGAAAGTTGGTCCCATATTCCAGAGCTGCAGCAGTCACAGGACTGGCCCTTTGGTCATCCCAGAGCAGCTCCTCCAGTCCATGGCAGGCCGGTGCACCTGGGTGGAGGAGCAGCCGCTCTGGGATGACCAAAGGGCCAGTCCTGGGACTGCTGCAGCTCTGGAATATGGGACCGACTTTCCTACCAACTTCAGCAAGACACCATCAGTCAAAATTCATATTAGTGGTCCACTGGATTTAAAATTATGAGTTTGGTGGTCCCTGAGGTCCAAAAGGTTGAGACTCCTGCCCTAGGCCATCCATCTGGAAAACTCATGAGATTAGTTTTTCTCGACATGTACATGGACACATTCAAACTAGACTGTATTGTTTCTCCATGCCATAATATATGTGCGTATATGCACCCTTTTTATTTATTTATTTAGTCATGTTTACATAGTGTATATCAGAGGTGAAGACCCTATATGAGAGCTACATACAATGAAATTTCATTTTGATGTATGCCAATTAGTATGCATTTAAAGTCACAGTAAAGTTATTCTAAGTCTAAGTTCTAAGTCAAAGTTAAAGTTGATGGATGATGTAAACTTCGCCAAGTTCACCCCAGAAACACAGGATAGCAGATGCCCCGAGGGATTTATGTTCATTGTACCAGTGGTAGGATTCAATTTTTTTTCCTACTGATTCTGTGGGCATGGCTTGTTGGGAGTGGCAGGGGAAGGATACTGTAAAATCCCCAGTCAGAGGTGGTATTTGCTGGTCCTCTGAACCATTCAAAATTTCCACTACCAGTTCTCCAGAACTAGTCAGAACCTCTGAATACTTCCTCTGACTTGTACTCATGTATAAAGAATGTGATCTTCTCAGAGATGCTTCCCTTTGCAAGTTTTATTTTACTTTTAGATAAGCCTGACAATCTTCAGCAGGACCTCCTCTTGGCTGAGGGTGTAAAGGCTTCCCACCAACGCTTTCGGCTGCTCTTGATGTGGTGTCTCATTGTGTAACCAAAACAAAGCCACCCTCGGCCTTAGCAGAATGAAAAGTCTGGCAGCTTTAACTCTGAGAAATACAAGCAGTTTTAACAAAGGTGAATCTGCTTGAGGCCCACAGAGAAAGATGAACCTCTTTGAGTCAAGATACCTGAAGCCTTGACTTGGACTTGTGTCTACCCAGACGGGGTTGCCACGGCAACCCCTCCCAGTTCTGGGTGCAGAGGGGGAAGCCAGATATGCCCAACATTTCTCCTGTGTATTCTAGGAACTGGGCGGCAATGCATTACCACATATTTCTCACTTTCCTCAAAACAAAATTGCCATGTAAATAATTGAAAGCATTTAAATACATTCAGTTTTCTTCCTGGTTCAAAGAGCTGCATTTTCAGGATCCTGAAAATGTGATTGTTCACTTGGGCACTTACTAAATTTCACTATTACCAAGAGAAGGAGCCACAGCAGAACAACAATCACAGTGTTAATCTTATGGGCGACACACACAGATTGTTATGTTTTGAGCATGGGCAAGAAAGAATGGAGACAAGCCTCTGAACGGTGAATTTCAGCTCTTTATTTACATTGTGACTTCTGCATCGATAGCAGTTAAACCTGCCTTATATAGGCAAACCCTGTAACTTTTAACCAATAACGAGCTTGGAGTGCTAGCTCTTATAACCAATAGGAACTCTCTGTTAAGGGCCAGTCAGATTCCCCGGAACGGGCCAATCCGGTCCGGCCACTTAACAGCCAATCAGAAGTGCAGGGCCAGAACCCTGCACTTACTCCAAGCTCACACTTTATTAAATCTTTATGCATACACAACACCCCTTCCCCCTGGCTTCTTATTTGCAGGGTGCAGTTACATAGTCCCTTAGGTAGGACGGTTGTCTTTTTTTTTTTTTTTTTAACAAATTTTATTAATTTTACAAAAAACACAATACACAAACATACAAAACACAAAACATAGACAAAACTAAAAGATCTTTTCTGAAGGTTGTCTGATCCCGGGTTAAAATTCTTCACACAGACACAAATTCAAACATCATATTCACTTTATATATCCTTCCATATCTTATTATCATTTTCTTTTTTTATATATATATATAAACCATTTTTATCAATTTTATAAAAACAATGCACAAAGAATCAAGGCATGCTTATAAATTCTTTTCTGAGAAAAAATAATAATAGAAAACCAATAGAACATAACAATTCCAAATTATAGTATCAATACTTTATCTATTTAACTTCATATCTTATCCTTGCTTCTCCTTTTCATCCAAATTATTTCTTGTTAATTAAAATTTTATTGCCTTTTATCAGGATACAAAATCCAAAAAAAAAAACCATAACAAAACCTTTATATATCCTTTCATATCTTATTACCATTTTCAATAACATTCTTTGTCTGTTCTATTTCCAGCTATCCATTCATCTTTTTTCTTTTACTATACTTCTCCTATACACCAATTGGAGTAATGTCTATAACTCATTACCCTAACTTAAAAGTACTTCGTATAACAATTTTTCTTGGGATTCTGTTTAAAAGATTCTAAAATTACACAATGAATTTTATACTCTAAATACACATATAAAAACACAATCTTATGTACCCTCCAGAATCCCTCTTTTATCCTAAATTAAATTCACCCATTGTCTCTGAATAAACTTTTTTTCTTTAGATCTTGCTTCCCCCCATTGAGGCTTCTCCTCCCCCCCTTTCTCTCTTGCTTATTCTTCTCCTTGCCCTTTTTACCCCTTTGTTTTTCCTCCTCCCTTTTCTTACTCCTTTTCCTTTGCTTTCTAACCTTGCCTCCACCTTTCCGCTCATTTTTCTCTTCTTTGGTTGTTTTTATAATTCTTAAAATCCCCTTTTTCTTATCCTTTTTCTCCTCCTCTCCGGAAAGAACCCATTGTTCATCAAAGATGGCTTCTTCTTCCTCTTCTTCCTTGTCCCAGTCCTTCTGCTGCGTAGTCAACTTTTCATAAGTACATAACGCCATTTCTAAGAATTGAAACAAAGTGCCCAAAGTATCTTCCTTTTTATATTTTTGATATTCAGTCTTTAGTTCATCCACAAGCGATGCCATTATGAAAAGAGAAACTTTTCCCAAAACAACCACAAGTATTTTTAATCAAAAATAATTCAAAAAAAGTTCCAAAAATTAATACTTTTCTTCCTTCTTCTCTTTCTCTTTCTGGGGTTAATGTTTAATCAAAGAGGTCCAATTACCATATATCTTTCTTTGGGATTCTAGGCAATCTCCTCCTTTTTCAGCTTCTGCTCCAATTTTTTTTCCTCTCCCTTCCCACTTGCAATATCAATTTTAAATAATCAGAAATCCATACCTCCAACAAGGGTTTTCCAATTTCTTGAGTTTTTCAATGTCCAAAAACCCTTTTGTCCCTTAGCTTCAACTCTCAAAACAATTCACTTTCAATGTCCAATATGTCCAAACATATCTGCTGTTTCCATGGGGTGGGAGAGTGAAGAAAAAAAAAGTTCCCTTTAACAGCTTCTCCGCCGCTTTCGCTCTTCTTAGGGATACAATGTATCCTCCAGCAATTCAAACAGCTCCGTTCCAACCAATTTGAAAGATGTTACTTGACCCGGCTCAGATATCACTTTCACTCTTCTCCTCCAGCGCAATCTTACCCGGTTGCTGGCTTCTTCGTGGCGGCCATTGCTGACCGCCGCTCCACCGCCTTGGGAAAAAGGGGTTTTTCCGGAGAAAGGGGGGGTCTGCGACACCCCCACCCCCCTGTCCGACTCCCCTCTCTCTTCAGCTGTCCCTACAGGGCAGCCATATCCCCCTGACCCATCTGGATCGGGGGTACCTCGACGGCTAGCACAGCAGGAATCGCGAGCTGTCGCGAATTCCTGCTGCCCCGAAGCCACGCGAAACTGGCAGGACGGTTGTCTTATTAGTCTCTTTGATTTCCGTTGTATCAGCTGGCTGCAATCATGCTGAGGTAGATCGTTGTTTGGCAGTGGGGCTGTTTCTGGTTCAGAGTTCACTTCTACGTTGTCGCCCACATTCTCTTCAATTCCCTGAAGTGCAACCGTTTCTCCCTCTGGCTCCACTTCCTGAGTCTCTATCAAGCCGTCGTTTCCTTTGAACGGGTTCTCTAGGAATTCATCATCTTCTGTACCTCCCCCCCCTCAGTTTGGTCACAGGGGAGTTGCGGACTGGCCGCTGGAAGCCGCGATCTTAATTGATCGATATGACGTTTCCAAAGTTTATCATCAAGGCATTGTACAAGGTAGGATCTGGGGCCGGTTACACATACTACTGTCGGTTCCACCCACAACGGGTCACCCGATAGGTTTTTAGCATATACCAAGTCTCCTACCTGGAAGGTACGACAGCGGCCACTGGATTCTAGTGGTTTCTCCGGTTCGTAAGCTGGGTGCAACCGGTCGAGGTGGGAGCGGAGCTTTCTTCCCATTAGCAGTTCGGAGGGAGTTTTGTTGGTGATGCTATGTGGGGTGATGTGTTGCAAGAAGAGGATTCGATTGACCTTGTTGTCAATGTTGTTGTAGTCTACCTTCTGCAAGATTTTCTTCACAAATTGGACCATGCGTTCTGCCTTGCCATTGATCGCAGGGTGCACAGGCGAGGTGAGCGCATGGCGAATGCCGCGGTCAGCGAGGTACTGCTCGAACGCTAGTGTGGTAAATTGAGGGCCGTTATCGGATACCAGGACGTCTGGTAATCCGTGGGTTGCAAAGAGTCTGTCTAAGGTTTTGATAACCGCCTCGGAGGTCGTAGTCGTCATGCGATGGATCTCGAGCCAATTTGAGTAGGCGTCGACAGTAAGCAGCAAGGTGTGGCCTTTGGTTGGCCCCGCGAAGTCCAAGTGAATTCGGGACCAGGGTCCACATGGTGTCTCCCATTCAGTAGGCATGGCTTTTGGTGGGGCATTGCTGACTTCTTGGCATTTGGGACAAGTTTTAACCCACTGTTCGATTTGCTTGTCAATGCCCGGCCACCATGCGTAGCTTCGTGCAAGGGCTTTCATTCGCACGATGCCGGGGTGGCCATCGTGCAAGGTTCTCAGCAGCGCTTTCTGGAGTCGTTCTGGGATAACGACTATCGTCCCAGATGACACAGCCTTTCTGGGAGAAGAGCTCGGTTTGTCGAGTCTTGAATGGTGTGAAGTTATCTGATAACTGGTCCAATGGCCATCTGCGTTCTACCCAGCTTAGGACTCGTGCTAGGGTGTAGTCGCGTTTGGTTTCTCTCGCGATATCTTGGGCAGTTAGTGGTGGCAAGTTGAGGGCCTCGATTTGCAACGTGGTTACCGTTGGTGCAGGATCGTCAAGAGTCTCTGGAAGCGGTGCTCGGCTCAATGTGTCGGTGTGGGGAATGGCTTTTCCCGGGCGGTATTGCAACCAATAGTTATAAGCAGCTAAGAATTCTGACCATTGGGTCATCCTAGGGGATAATATGTAGGGAGTGGGCTTATCTCCGGCTATTATCCCCAATAATGGTTTGTGGTCAGTCACGATAGTAAAAGCCCGGCCATACATGTATTTGTGGAATCTTTTCACAGCTGAGACAATTTCGAGGGCTTCTTTATCGATTTGTCCATAGTTTCGCTCAGTTTTTTAAAGAGTCTTTGAAAAATATGCAACAGGGGCTTCGTTCCCATTAGGCAGTACATGGCTCAAAATGGCGCCTACCCCAAAAGGCGATGCATCACATGTTATAACTAACGGCAAAGTCTCGTTATACTGCATGAGTACAGAGTCAGAAGTGAGCAGTTTTTTAACATTTCGGAACGCCTGTTCTTCACGGTAACCCCATAGCCAATTTGCTTTTTTATCTAACAACCGGTGTAACAGTTCAGCGACCGTTGCTTTGTGTGGCAAAAATACATTATAAAAATTGATGAGGCCTAGGAACGCCTGGAGATCGGCCTTGTTCCATGGCCTGGGAGCGTTTTTTATTGCTTTTAGTTTACTTTCAGTAGGGTGAATGCCATGGCTATCAATCAGGTACCCTAAAAACTCAACACTGTCAGGACACAATTTACATTTGTTTTTTTTAACCTTAAGACTGGCCTCTTGGAATTTTTTTAGGACTAATTTTACCCGGTCCTGTAAGATTTTTTTTTGTAGGGGCTGCGATTAATACATCGTCAAAATAGGGGACCACGCCCTTAATTCCTTGCAATAACCTTTCCATAAGGCTCTGAAAAATCCCTGGGGCTACACTAACTCTGAATTGCAGCCGGGTACATTTAAAGGCACCTCGGTGCGTCACAATAGTTTGGGCCTGTGTCGTTTTTTCATCTACTGGCAATTGCTGATATGCCTGAGCTAAATCTAATTTAGCGAAGACTTTCCCGCCCCCCCAGGGAGTGGAGGAGATGCTGCACCACCGGAACTGGATAAGCGTTCTGCTGCAGGGCGTGGTTCAAAGTGGCCCGGTAGTCCCCACAAATTCGGATTGACCCGTCTGGCTTAATGGGTGTTACAATTGGGGTTTCCCAAGGGGAGTAATCGATGGGCTCTAACACCCCCTAAGCTATCAGTTTGTCGAGTTGTTCGTCGATTTTCGATTTTAAAGCAAACGGAACTCGACGGGGCTTGAGACGGATGGGAGCTATTTTTGGATTTGACTGAGTGAAATCGGGGTCCCCTTGTACTCGCCTAAGCTGTCTGCAAAGATGTCCCTGAACTCATAGATAAGGTCTTCTTCCCAGTCACCACCGCTGACTCGGTTTATGCCGGCCACTTCAATGCCGAGTGGCACGAACCATTGGAGGCCCAGTAGGCTAGGCCTATCTCTATCGATGATCGTTAAAGGTAAGTATGCTGTGTGCTTCTTGAAGGAGACTTGGACTCAGCAGGAACTGACGACGGGGATTCGATTCCCTTGGTAGTCCTTGAGGACGAGGCGTTGGGAGCGGAGATCCTGGCATTGAATTGTGGGGATGAGTTGCTTGAGTGTCTTCCAGGACACCATCGAGAGGGACGATCCCGAGTCAACCTCCATGTGGCAAGGCTGGTTCTCGATGGCTACTGTGACTCGGATTTTCTTAGTGTCCAAGGCTGAGGCGTGACTGATAGTGATAGTATGGTGAGCCTCTTCTCTCTGCAAAGCTCGATTTCTGTAGGAGTGGTTTACTGGCTCTCGCCGTACAGGACGGTTTCCTGTCGATTGGCGATAGTTAGCCCCTTTTGAGGCCTGGCTGGGTCCTGGCAAGCTGCGGCAGACCCGTCCGATGTGGCCTCGTTTCCCGCACTCATGGCAGAGTGCGTCGCAGAATTTGCATTTGGACCTGGCATGGTTGGCTCCACAACCAGCGCAAGGGCGTAAGGGCTTCGGGTGATGGTCCTGGTCGGACCGCAGTCGATGGACCCCTTCTTCATCGCCGTCTGACGATGAAGAGAGGTCCTCGTGGTGCGTTGTCGCAAGCTGCCCTTCTGAACTAGGTGAGATGTCACTGGCTGGTGGTGGTACCGGAGCGCGGTTTCGGCGTAGTTGTGCAGCCGACTTCTTGGTTGCTTCTGCTGCAGTAGCATCGGCGATGGCATCGGCAAGGCTGATGTTGCCTTTTGCCATTAGCTTGCTTTGGACGCCTGGTGCATCTAGTCCCAGAACTATGCGATCTCTCTATATAAGGCAGAGTTCACTGTTATTGTTTTGAGAAGTCACCATGCAATAAAGAGCTGAAAGTTCACATTCAAAGACTGTCTCCATTTACTCCAACCCATGTCCAAGTCCTTAACACTGGCGACAAGGATGGGATTTGGAGACGTCTGAACCTAAGAAGCCAGGAAGCAATACCGAGCACATGATAAGACGACGCCAACAACGGAACCATGTCCGGCGGCATCGTACCACCCGCTCCGTTCGATCCAAACCAAGAGGATTGGGAATCCTACATGGATCGCTTCCAAATGTTTCTTGAGATGAATAATTTGAAGGACGCCACACCAGCGAAGAAGCGGGCACTGTTCCTGACGCACTGCGGCCCAGCTGTATTTAAAATGGCTAAAGCACTCGCCAAAGCTCGAGAAGTGAAAGCCATGAGCTGGGATGACCTCGAACCCATCCTGAGAGACCATTACGCGCCAACCGTGCCTACACTCATGAGACGCCATGAGTTTTATCAGAGGAACCAGCGAAAAGGAGAGAGCGTGGCTGATTTCATGGCGGACCTCTGGAATTTAGGAGGCCTCTGAGGGTTCACCGATTTAGAAGAAGCACTAAGAGATCGAGTAATTCTGGGATTAGATGCACTAGGCGTGCAAAGCAAGCTGATGGCGAAAGGCGACATCAGCCTTGCTGACGCCATCGCCGAAGCCACGGCTACGGAGGTGACCGAAAAGTCAGCTGCACAATTACGGCAAAGCCGCACTCCGGCAACCCAACTGACCGGCAAAATCTTACCCAACTCAGAAGGGCAGCTTACAACAACGCACCACGAGGACCTCTCTTCGTCATCAGACAGTGACGAAGAAGGGGTCCATCGACTGCGGTCCAACCGGGACCCTCGCCCTAAGCCCTTACACCCTTGCACTGGCTGTGGAGCAAACCATGCCAGGGCCGAATGCAAATTCCGTGACGCACTCTGCCATGAGTGCGGGAAACGAGGCCACATCAGCCAGATCTGCCGCAGCTTACCAGGACCCAGCCAGGCCTCAAAAGGGGCCAACTATCGCCAATCGACAGGAAACCATCCTGTAAGGCGAGAACCAGTAAACCACTCCTACAGAAATCGAGCTTTGCAAAAAGAAGAGGCTCACCATACTATCACTATAGGTCACGCCTCAGTTTTGGACACTAAGAAAATTCGAGTCACGGTAGCCATCGAGAACCAGCCTTGCCACATGGAGGTCGACTCGGGATCGTCCCTCTCGATGGTGTCTTGGAAGACACTCAAGCAACTTATCCCCACAATCCAACGCCAAGACCTCCAATTTCAACGCCTCATCCTCAAGGACTACCAAGGAAATCGAATCCCCGTGGTCGGGTCCTGCCGAGTCCGAGTCTCCTTCAAAAAGCATACAGCGTACTTACCTCTAATGATCATAGACAGAGATAGGCCTCGTCTATTAGGCCTCCAATGGTTCGCGCCACTTGGCATCGAAGTGGCCAGCGTGAAGCGAGTCGGTGGTTTTTGAGTGTGAGGAAGACTTTATTTCTGAGTTCAGCGACGTCTTCGCGGACCGTTTAGGTGAGTATAAGGGGACCCCAATCTCATTTAGTTTAGATCCAAAAGTAGCCCCAATTTGCTTGAAGCCCCGTCGAGTTCCATTCGCTCTTAAAGCTAAGATCGATGAACAACTTGACAAGCTAATTGCTCAAGGGGTGTTGAAGCCCATCGATCACTCTCCATGGGAAACCCCTATTGTAACACCCATTAAGCCAGACGGGTCAATCCGAATTTGTGGGGACTACCGGGCCACTTTAAACCACGCCCTACAGCAGAATGCGTATCCAGTTCCGGTGGTGCAGCACCTCCTCCATTCCTTGGGGGGCGGAAAGGTTTTCGCTAAATTAGATTTGGCTCAAGCTTATCAACAACTACCAGTGGATGAAAAGATGGCCCAAGCCCAAACAATTGTAACGCACAGAGGTGCTTTTAAATGTACTCAATTGCAATTTGGGGTTAGTGTAGCCCCGGAGATATTCCAAAGCCTCATGGAAAGGTTGTTACAGGGAATCAAGGGCGTGGTTCCGTATTTTGATGACGTATTAATTGCAGCCCCTACCAAAAAAATCTTGCAGGATCATTTGAAATGTGTTCTTAAAAAATTCCAAGAGGCAGGACTTAAGGTGAAAAAAAATAAATGTCACTTATATATTGACAGTGTTGAGTTTCTAGGGTATTGGATTGATAGCCAGGGCATTCACCCTACCGAAAGTAAATTAAAGGTGATAAAAAATGCTCCCAGGCCACGTAACAAGGCCGATCTCCAGGCATTCTTAGGCCTCATTAATTTCTATAATGTATTTTTACCGCATAAGGCGACTGTTGCCGAACCGTTACACCAGTTATTAGATAAAAAGCATTGTGGGTTTGGGGTTACCGGGAAGAACAAGCATTCCGAATGTTAAAAATTGCTCACATCTGACTCTGTACTTATGCAGTATAACGAGACTTTACCATTAGTTATAACCTGCGATGCCTCACCCTTCGAGGTGGGCGCCATTTTGAGTCATGTACTGCCTAATGGGAAAGAAGCCCCCGTTGCATACTTTTCGAAGACTCTCTCACATGCAGAGTGGAATTATGGACAAATTGATAAAGAAGCTCTCGCAATCGTTTCAGCTGTAAAGAAATTTCATGAATATGTATATGGAAGGACATTCACCATTATAACTGACCACAAACCGTTGCTAGGGATAATAGCCAGGGACAAGCCAACCCCCTACATATTATCCCCTAGAATGACCCGATGGTCAGAGTTCCTAGCTGCTTATAATTATCGCCTGCAATATCGCCCGGGGAAAGCCATTCCCCACGCCGACGCATTGAGCCGAGCACTGCTTCCAGAGACTCTCGACGATCCGGCACCAATGGCAACCACGTTGCAAATCGAAACACTCAACTCGCCGCCTATGACCACCCGAGACATCGTGAGAGAAACCAAACGAGACCACACCCTAGCTCGAGTCCAAGGCTGGGTAGAACACGGATGGCCATTGGACCAAGTCCCAGATGACTTCACGCCGTTTAAAGCAAGACAGACTGAACTTTTTTCCCAAAAAGGCTGTGTCATCTGGGGCGATAGAGTCGTTGTCCCAGAACGACTCCGGAAGACGCTGCTACAAATTCTGCACAAGGGCCACCCCGGCATCGTGCGGATGAAAGCGCTTGCAAGAAGCTACGCATGGTGGCTGGGCATGGACCGGCAAATCAAGCAGTGAGTCAAAGCGTGTACCAATTACCAACAAGCCAGCAATGCCCCACCAAAAGCCATGCCTACTGAATGGGAGACGCCACGTGGACCCTGGTCCAGAATCCACCTGGATTTCGTGGGGCCAACCAAAGGATATACCTTCCTGCTGACAGTCGACGCATACTCCAATTGGTTAGAAATTCATCGTATGACGGCCACAACTTCCGAGGCAGTGATTAAGATCCTAAATAGACTCTTTGCAACCCACGGATTGCCTGACGTCCTGGTGTCCGATAACGGGCCACAGTTTACGGCACTAATGTTCGAGCAGTACCTCGCTGACCGCGGCATCCGCCATGCGCTCACCTCGCCTGCGCACCCTGCGACCAATGGCCGAGCGGAACACATGGTCCAATTTGTTAAAAAGACTTTGCAAAAAATGGACTATGACAATATCGATGACAGTCAACCAAATTCTCTTTTTGCAACACATAACTCCACATAGCGTCACCGGCAGAACTCCCGCGGAACTACTGATGGGACGAAGACTCCGTTCCCACCTTGACCGGTTGCACCCTGCTTACAAACCGGAAAAGCCAATAGGATCCAGTGGCCGCTATCGCACTTTCCAGGTAGGAGACCGCGTTTATGCACGAAACTTATCAGGCGATCTGTTATGGATAGAGGCAACGGTAGTGCGAGTGACCGGCCCCAAATTCTACGTAGTGAAATGCTGTGACAATAGACTGTGGAAATGGCATATCGACCAATTATGGTCACGACTCACAACAGCCAGTCAACAACTCCCCCATGACCAAACCAAGGGTGGGGGAAGTACAGAAGAAGATGACGTTCCAGGGAACCTGCTCGAAGGGAGTGACGAATCAAGTGAGACTCAGGAAATGGAGCAGGAAGGAGAATTGTTTGCACCACAAGAAATTGCACCTGAGCAAGAAGCAGAGACACTGCCAAACAACAATCTACCTCAACAGGATTGCAATCAACCAGTCCAACGAAAATCCGAAAGACTTAAAAGACAACCGTCCTATTTAAAGGAGTATATAACTATACCGTAATTAAGAAGCCAGGGGGAAGGGGTGTTGTGTATGTACCATAGTTAATAAAGTATGAGCTTGAGGTAAAGTGCAGGGTTCTGGCCCTGCACTTCTGATTGGCTGTTAGGCGGCCAGATCGGATTGGTTAGTTCTTAGGAATCCGATTGGCCCTTAACAGAGGATTATTATTGGTTTAAAGAGCTAGCGTTCATAGCTTGCTATTGGACAATTCTCACAAAGGTTGCCTATATAAGGCAGAGTTCACTGTTATTGTTTTGAGAAGTCACTATGCAATAAAGAGCTGAAAGTTCACATTCAAAGACTGTCTCCATTTACTCCAACCCATGTCCAAGTGCTTAACAGTTTCCTACCTGAGTAATGGGCTGGACTAGAAGACCTCCAAGTTCCCTTCCAACTCTGTTATTCTATTCCTGTATCTACAACCCTTCTTTGTATTTTTGAAGAACAGAGATTATGAGCAAAACCCTCTGCTTTAAATGATCGCTGAAACCTCATGGAAATGCCCCTATTTCTCGGTAGGGTTACAATCACAGAGAAGCATGTTGATGGGATGTTCTTGTTTTGGGCAAAAACATGCATCAAATTGTGTTTTGTTAAAAAAAAATGCTTGTAAAAAGAAAGATGTGCAGCCTTGGATGAATTCCTATTTTCCTGGTTGGGATCATTCTGTAATCTCCAGTTCTTGACTTGCTACCTTTCTTTGTATATTTTGAATGTCTCCTGTAGTTCTTTTTTTTCTAAAACATATTCTGTGCCTGGGCTTCTCTAATTAAATGGAATTATTGTTGTTAATATTATAATAATTCCCCTGCAATAAACCCCTGTTTACCTACATTTTAAATTTCTATGCAGAGATATAAAATACATTTCCGTGAATCAATGGTGGTATCGTAAATATTCTATCATGGGATATTAATGAAAGAAACCATCGTGCTAACATAGCAGAAGACCCATAAAAACAGCCATAAATCAGATGATCTTTGCAGCCAATATCTATTCTTCAACACATAAAAATGTGGCCTTCATGAGATATATGGCTTGAGGTTCCTGAGGCCTCCTGGTTTGGTGTCATGTATAATGAAAATTGCCAGGTTAATGACCTTATCAAGTATTAGGCACTTTCATTTATATACTAGCTACTTGTGCCTTGAAGACATGGTAGAAATAGTGCAGATTGTAAAATGTGCATCTCCTACAGACAGAATAACAGAGTTGGAAGGGACCTTGGAAGTGTTATAGTGCAACCCCCTACCCAAGTAGAAGAACCTATTCCATGCCAGACAAGTGATTGTCCGGTCTCTTCTTAAAACCCTCCAGTGATGGAACACCCACAACTTCTGAAGGCAAATCATTCCTCTGGTTAATTGTTCTCACTCTAAGGAAATTCCTCCTTAATTCTATGTTGCTTTTATCCTTGATCCATTGTTTCTTGTCTTGCCTTCTGGTGCTTTAGAAAATAGGTTGACCCGTTCTTCTCTGTGGTAGCCCCTCAGATATTGGACCAATGCTATAACGTCACCACAGTTCTTATTTTCATTAGACTAGACAAACCCAACGCCTGCAAGTGTTCTTCATATGTTTTAACCTTGAGGACTTTTATAGGTATAGGTATAACTATATACAGTATGCCTAATCATCTTTGTGGTTCTTTTTTGCAGTCTTTCCAGAGTCTCAACATCTCTTTTGTGTTGTGGTGACCAAAACTGGATGCAGTATTCTAAGTGTGGTATTAAGAAGGCGTTATTAAAGCAGTACTAACACTTCGTGTGATCTTGAATCTATCCCTGTTAATGCAATATAGGATTGCATTGGGTTTCTTGGCTGGTGCCACACACTGCTAGCACACTATCAGGTTGTATGTTCTCTTTATTCAATCAAACCAAGCATTTTCCCAGTGATATTGAATTTAGCTTCTCAACCCAAAATAATAAAAAAATGCAAGAATTGGGATCTGGAGTGTGAAAGAAGAAGCAACCAACCCTCTGAAGCTGAAGAAGCTTCTTGGATGAGAAGCAAAACATCTTCAAAGAAAAACCAGAAAGCCCAGTTGCCTTTTGAAAAAAGCATCTTTGGCAGTACTCTACTCCAATCTTTTTCAAACTTTGACCATCACTTAAAATTTTGGTTTTTTTGGTCATTTATTTACGATGGCAATACATTGTTTGGCAGATATATACATTTGACTTATCTTCAAATTAGGGCACAGAATGCTTAGAAATTATGATTAAAAGAGTAAACATTAATATTAATGACATCAATAGTACATCAAATTATCAATTACTTGGAATTTACTTTTAAATGGCCAGACGTTTCTATTACTGCCCAGAGCTGTAAATATTCTAGAAACTCAATATGCCAGAAAGGGATGCTTTTTAAATGCTGTAAAGTATTTGATTGAGAGAAGATATAGTTCAAGATTTTGTGGGTGATTTAAAGATTTGATATCCAGAAAGGAATGGTCTGACAGTCAAAAAGGCAGAATGTAAGATAATATATAGTTTTATTCTTATACCTGGAATTGTCTTTGTGGAGATAACATTTTCCCCCAAAGTGCTACTGCTATAATGCCCATAATATGACCATTAACTAGGTACATATTTGGCTTAAAAATCCTGCTCAAAAAAATCCTCATCGGTGAATCCTCAGTGTAGAGAAGATCAAAAAGATGCCATCTTAGATCATCTACTGTCCAATATTCTTATGAAATATTTAGTCGAAGGAGTGGAAGGAATCAGATTTGTAGACATCCTAAAATGGTGCAGGATGGTTAATATCTTAGATGAAAATAATATTAAAAGCAGCACAGGGACATTTCAATAGAAGCAAGTGAAAAGTTCTTCACATGGATCATTTCCCTACTAATATCTTCAAGGATCTTCATGGCCTCATTCAGGAAGGGTTCCCTATCAAGAGGCAAAGAGAGAGAGAGGAGGTGGGAGGGAGGGAATGAAGGAGAATAATAAAATGGTAGAATAGAGTTGGAAAGGACTTCTAATCCAACCCTCTGTTCAAGCAAGAAACTATACCAACATCTTCTGAACAGAGCTGGAAGGGACCTTGGTGGTCTTCTAGTCCAACCTCCTCAAGCAGGAAACCATATACCATTTCAGACAGATGGCTGTCCAATCTCTTCTTAAAAACTTGGAATACCAACAACTTCTGGTGACAAGTCATTCCTCAAATTAATTGTTCTCACAGTCTTTCTCCTTAGTTCTAGGTTGCTTCTTGAAAGAGAGGGAGAGAGGGAAGGAGGGAGGGAAAGAGAAAAACATTTTAAGAGTAAAATTAGTTTGGTAGTGCAGCCAACGACCCAGAGAAGTGAAGTCTCTTTTTCTGAATGTCTTCTGGCAGATGCAAGAGAATATATGTACTTTAGGCTTAATCAGTGGACTTCTTGGTACTCGCTGAACTTGGTGTTTTGTTTGCAGACATTTCATAACCCATCTAGGTAACACACTCACATGCACAGATGATGTTGTCTAGTTGGGCAAACAAACAAGCCAGCTCTGACAGCACCAGGGACAGAGGTGGTATTCAGCATGTTCTGACCAGTTTTGGAGAACCAGAAGTGGAAATTTTGAGTAGTTTGGAGAACTAGCAAATACCAGCTCTGATTGGCCCCACCTATTCATCTATTCTCTGCCTCCTAAGTTCCAGCTGATTGGTTGGGTCTTCTTTTGTTGCCCTGCACAGGAAAATGGAACTGGAAAGCAGGTTAGTGGAGTGGGAAGGGAATGGAGATTTTGTAATATCTTTCCCTGCCACGCCCACCAAGCCACATAACGCCCACCAAGCCACGCCCAGAGAACCGGTAGTAACAATTTTTGAATCCCACCACTGACCAGGGAGCTTCTGCATAGAATGCCTTAATTAATAGCACTACTCTGAGCAAGGGGTGGACCCGGAGGGCTGAACTGTTCTCAAAGGCTGCAACTGTTCTAAAAACTCTCATGATTATAACCTGAAACCCTTTGCTTAAGGCAGCCTTCCTAACAGCTAGTGCCCTATCCATCCATTGTTCAACAGATGGAGCTGTTGGTTGCTCTAGGACAGGAATGTCAAACTTGATTTTCATCGAGGGCCGCATCAGGGTTGTGTTTGACCTTGAGGGGGTTGGGTTAGGCGTGACTCGGGTAGGCATGACCAACTTGACGTCACTTATGTCAGGGTGCCTGTGGTGGCCTGAGCATTCTGTCCACGAAATTGGGCCCCCCAAGCTCCATTTTCAACTGTGATGGCCTCCTGCAATCCTCTGAGAGCAACCCCCTCATGAGCTCCATTTCTGGCTTCAGCAGCCTCTTGCAATCCTCTGCCAGTGAAAACATAGTTCAGGAGGGCCACACACAGCTCTCCCAAGCTCTGTTTTCAATGGCAGAGGCACTGTGGGATAGTCCTTCACTGTTTCCAGGGCAGCCCTGCAGGCCAGATCTAAGCACCCCATCGCCCCTGGGCCTTGAGTTTAACACCTCTGCTCTAGGAAGAACAGAAAGAAGTCTGAAAGAAAGAAGACAACAATTGCCACGGGAGGAGAGAGAGAGGCTGTAGTTTAAACAGGCCCTGAATGAATCCAATGAGTTTCTGGGCCGCCTCTCCTTTGTGTTCCTCTTCATTCTCCCAGCTTTGAGAAAAACACAAGTGATACATATCAAATTATTCAGTCTAACGTTGTGGCAGCAGCCACAGCAGCTCTGGAAATAAATTCAGCAAGAAAGAAGCATGTAAAAACAATCATGTTTTCATGCTTTATTAAGATCTAAGCGGCTGCGACAGTTGAGTGAGTGGAAAGTATTGAGTGATTTACTATGCGAATGATGTAGCACAGATAAAATTGACAGCGCTTGCTTTGAGCTCATGGGGATTTTTTCCCGGTCACTTCCGACTCTGAGGAGGAATGCATGCAAGATTGGATATGGAAAGGATTTACGCACAGGGCTGACAACAAACAAAATCCATTAGCCAGAATCAGGTGTTGCAACCAAGTAAATCAATCCAGCACCTTAACTGATCATTTTATCTTTCTGCTAAGTGGCATCTTCTTGACAGGAGAAGTCTGATGGGCACAGAGAAGGTGAAGGGTGGTGTTTTGATTATGAAGGAACTATCCTGGGATTCTGAGAAGGAAGTAGAGCTGTTCAACCAACTGGGATGGGCCATTTCCCTGCAGCAGAACTGCTCTGCTTTGGATCTTCAGCTAGTTTCTGGAAGCTCTCCAAGCAGGCCATGAATGAAAAGGAGGAATATGTCTTTTCTCCATTTCTTAGGAAGGACTCACTGGGTTTTCACAACTTCAATTCTTTTCATTCTAGATTCAGGTTTGATTCAGTCCTGGTTATCTTGAACTCTCGGCTGATTCCTTTGTCATTTCTGAAAACACTGACCAGATAACAGATAATCAGAGTTGGAAGGGACCTTGTAGGTTATCTAGTCCAACTGCCCTGCTCAAACAGGAGACCCTACACCATTTCTGACAAATGGCAGTCCAATATCTTTCTTGAACGTCTCAAGGGATGAAGACCCTTATATACATAATAGATAGATAATGGATGGATGGATGGATAAGAAAGAGGGGAAGGAAGGAGAGAGAGAGATTCAGTATGTATTCGAGAACTATTATCCAGTATAGGTGCAAGAGAGTTGAAAAGATTGTGCAAAAGAAAGAGATTCTTACTGGTGGACAGGATTCCATAACAGAATTAGAAAACAAGATTTCCTTTTCTGTTGAAATAAGACTTTTAGCTGAATGCCCTCATTGCAATTATTTTTCTAAAGCTCTCATGAAAGATATAATTTCATTATAAAATGAATTCACGAGATAGCTTTTTATTCTCTTGTCTGAAGATGATAAAAGCATTGTGATGATTTCTTCTCTAGGAGACCATAAATAGCAGAAAAGGTCTCCCTCTCCATCCCAAAGATTGGATCGTAAGAGCATCCACATCCCAGGAGATGAGGCTAAAATTATTTCCACAGCTGAAAAGAAGTGGTTTCCAAAGAGAATGAGAAATTATTATTCAGGCTTCATCTTATTTATTTTATTCTTCAAGTGCATTTATTTCTATCTTTCATGTTCCAGATCTCAGTTAATGATTAAAGCTGGCTGAGATCAGGAACATTAAGATCTGATTTGGGTTTTTTAAGCCTCTCTCCCTCCCTCCCTTCCTCCTCCTCTCTTTATCCTTCCTTCCTTTCTTCTTTCATTATCCTTCCTTCCTTTTCCTCCTCCTTTGTCCTTTCTTTACCCCTCCTTTCATTATCCTTCCTTCCTTCCTTCCTTCCTTCCTTCCTTCCTTCCTTCCTTCCTTCCTTCCTTCCTTCCTTCCTTCCTTCCTTCCTTCCTTTGCTTTATAAAGCTGCCCATTTCACAACAGATTCTGGGTGTTATGGACTAAGTCAACGCAGCAGTAACAACCCTAAATAGCTTTACTTTGCAGCAGGCTTGTAATCCTGCACTCCTCATTGGCACGCAAATAGTGAGTCGTGATTGGTCGTTTCTGGCCAGTCTGATTGGCTGTTAATGGGTCTCTCTGATTGGACACTTGTGAGAGCGGTAAACTCAAATCATTGGTTGTTTTGACAGCAGCCAGCTCTATAAAAGAGCTGCTGCTGCCCAAGTATTTGCTCTGTTCTTATTTCACAATAAAGAGTTGAAGTCACCGTTCGATGTCTCGTCTCCATTCCTTGCGCCCATGCTCAGGACTTAACACTGGCAACGAAGGTGGGATGTGGAGACGATAGAGCTGACTAAGTATGCATCGAATAAGACAGAGCACATGGCTGAAGAGCGCATGCAACAAACGGCAAGATGACCAGCGGCGCCATACCACCCGCTCCATTCGACCCAGCAACTGAAGACTGGGACTTGTATATAGATCATTTCCAGATGTTCCTAGAGACCAACAATTTAAAAGATGCTACACCTGGCAAGAAACGAGTGGTGTTCCTGACTCATTGCGGCCCCGCTGTTTTCAAAATGGCTAAAGCACTTGCCAAAACGGCAGAAGTGAAGACCATGGATTGGGATAACCTTGCCCCGATCCTCTGGGTCCATTACGCACCCGCAGCACCTACACTGATACGAAGACACGAGTTTTACCAGAGGGACCAATGGAAGAACGAGAGCATTGGGGATTTCTTAGCCGACCTCCGGAACCTAGGCGGCCTTTGTGGGTTTGCAAAACTCGAGAAAGCCTTGAGAGACCGCATAGTTCTGGGATTAGATGCACCACACGTGCAGAGTAAACTTATGGCAAAAGGAGACATCAGCCTTGCAGATGTCATCGCCAACGCTACTGCCACAGAAGCAACCAGGAAGTCAGCCGCTCGAATGCACTGAGCGAACGCACTGCTTCACAAATTGCTAACGATAGCCCACTTGCTGCTAAGGAGCACGCTATCACCACCCACCACGAAGACCTCGAGTCATCCTCAGACAGTGAGGAAGAGGAGGTCAACCGGCTCTGCTTGGAATGAGAGCAAAGGAACCAGAAACATCTGCGCCAATGTGCTGGTTGCAGGGCAAACCACCCGCGATTGGACTGCAAATTCCTCGACGCACTCTGCCGTACCTGCGGGAAAAGAGGCCACATCGCGAAGGTCTGCAGAAGCAAGTGAGAGTCCAGTCCCAGCTGAAGGGAGAACAACCTCCGCCGGGAGACAGGCAAACCTCCTGAGAATCGGGACCGCCTGAACCACCAATGGAACAACCACCACTACTACAGAAATCGAGCACCTGCCTCTTCAACGAGATGAGAAGAGGCCCACCAAACCATTATTATCGGCAACGCTTCATCGTTCGATGCAAGAAAGATCTGCGTAAGGGTTACCAATGAGAATCGAACATGTGTGATGGAAGTCGATTCGGGATCATCCCTATCGATAGTATCCTGGAAAACCCTCAAACAGCTGATCCCTGCCATCTGCCGCCAGGACCTCAGCACTCAACAAATCATCCTAAAAGACTACCAGGGAAACAGAATTCCAGTTGTCAGTTCCAGCCATGTCCAGGTATCCTTCAAAGACCACACCACAACGCTTCCCCTGACTGTCGTCGATCATGACCGACCCAGTTTGTTAGGGTTACAGTGGTTTGCCCCACTCAGGATTGAACTAGCCGGCATACACCAAACCAGAAGCGACGACTGGGAAGAGGCCCTCATCCAGGAATTCCAGGACATGTTCACAGGAACATTAGGCAAGTACAAGGGGACCCCTATATCATTTAATCTCAGCCCCGATGTAGCTCCCATTCGGCTTAAGCCTCGTCGGGTACCTTTTGCCCTCAAGCCGAAGATCGATGAGCAGCTAGATAAACTGATAGCCCAGGGCGTATTGGAACCGATTGACCATGCCTGCTGGGAAACTCCAATAGTAACGCCCATGAAGTCAGATGGTTCATTAAGAATTTGTGGGGATTACCGGGCCACCCTAAATCATGCTCTTCAACAGAGCGCTTACCCAGTACCGGTGGTCCAACACCTTCTTCATTCCCTGGGTGGCGGAAAAATATTTGCGAAATTGGACTTAGCTCAGGCATACCAGCAACTACCTGTAGACACGACAACTGCAGAAGCCCAGACAATAGTTACACATAGAGGCGCCTTCAAGTGCAATAGACTCCAATTCAGAGTAAGCGTGGTGCCTGGCCCCCACTAAAGAGTTATTAGTAGAACGACTCAGAAAAGTTCTTCAGAAATTTAAAGACGCTGGTCTGAAAGTAAAAAGGGACAAGTGTCAACTGTATGGAGAGAGTGGAGTTCCTGGGATACCTTCTCGACAGACAGGGAATCCACCCCACCGAAAAAAAACTAACCGCAATCAAAAATGCCCTGAGACCTAGGAATAAGACAGACCTCCAAGCCTTCCTGGGACTCATTAACTTTTATAACATCTTGCCCCAGAAGGTGACCGTAGCCGAGACCCTACATAGACTTCTGAACAAAAAGGCTTCCTGGGTCTGGGGATGGCATGAAGAAAGGGCATTCCAACAAGTAAAAGACCTCTTAACCTCCGATGCTGTATTGATGCAATACAACGAGACTCTACCCTTGACGGTTACTTGTGACGCCTCACCATTTGGAGTGGGAGCCATTTTAAGCCATGTCCTACCAAATGGGAATGAGGCACCTATTGCGTTCTTTTCGAGAACCTTGTCTAAGACCGAAAGGAACTATAGTCAACTTGATAAAGAGGCTCTCGCTATGTATCCACAATTAAATGTTTCCATGAATATGTGTATGGGAGACCCTTTGCCATAATTACAGACCACAAGCCGCTACTTGGTATTTTGGCGGGAAACAAACCAATTCCCCATATCTTATCACCAAGAATGACACGTTGGTCAGAATTTTTAGCCGCCTACGATTACCGATTGCAACACCGCCCGGGGGAAACCATTCCCCATGTTGACGCTTTGAGCCGCTCTCCACTACCAGACGTCATAGAGGACCCAGCTCCAACCTTAGCCATATTGCAAATCGAAACCCTCAAATCGCCGCTGCTGACCACTCGAGACATCGCCTCAGAAACAAAAAAGGACCCTGTTTTGGCACGAGTCCTCAGCTGGGTGGAACGGGGTTGGCCGGACAGCGCACCCAATGACATGTTCAAGCCATTCAGGAATCGACAGACAGAATTATTCTCCCAAAACGGCTGCATCTTGTGGGGAGACAGAGTTGTAATCCCTGAGAAATTGCAACATAAGGTATTAAAAATGTTGCACGATGGACATCCAGGCATCGTGCGGATGAAGGCATTGGCCAGGAGTTATGCATAGTGGCCTGGGTTAGACAAACAGATAGAGACCTGGGTAGCAAAGTGCAGCAAATGCCAGGAGACTCATTCTACTCCTCCAAAAACTCCCCCAACTCAATGGGAAACACCTCAAGGCCCTTGGTTCCGTATCCACATCGATTTTGCGGGACCCACAAGAGGACACACTTTCCTCCTAACAGTGCCTATTCAAACTGGCTCGAAGTCCACAAGATGAAAAGCACCACCACAGAGGTGGTCACTAAAAAACTGAATAAGCTATTCACTACCCACAGATTGCCGGATGTCCTGGTCTCCGATAATGGCCCCCAATTCACTGCCCTGCCATTCGAACAGTACCTGGCAGATCGGGGCATCCGCCATGCCTTAACATCGCCAGCTCACCCTGCAGCCAATGGTAAGGCTGAGCGAATGGTTCAATTTGTAAAAAAGACTTTGCACAAAATGGACCATGGTGACATTGACAACAAAATAAACTGGATGCTTCTCCTCCAGCACATAACCCCAAACAGTACCATGAACAGAACCCCAGCTGAACTCCTGATGGGCTGGAAACTTCGCTCGGATCTCGATCGCCTCCACCCAAACTACACGCCTGAACAACCCCCAGGATCCAGCAGCAAGTGTCAGGCATTCCAGGAAGGTGACCCCGTGTTTGCGAAAAACTTCTCGGCGACCCATTGTGGGTCCCCGCTACCATAACGCAACTTACGGGACCATGATCCTATCGCCTACAAACTGCAGATGGTAAGATGTGGAAGCGCCACATAGACCAACTCCGTTCCAGATTAGCACCTAGTCCTATCTCAGCCCCTGAATCTCTAGCTGGGGCGGGGGGGAAGGAACATCGAGGAGGCCGAAGAAGAAATAACAATCGAAACCCAACAGTCTACACAACCAACCAGGGGATACTCACTGTCAGAAGGAGAACCGAGCCAGGGAGTGGCCTCACTGCATGACAGCACTGCGATGGAAACAGATCCAGGGAACCCGGAAGACAGCACTGGCGTAAGCAGGGAAAGCAGCCCAGGGCCATTCGAAGGAACAGCGGGACCATTTTCACCAGCCCAGCTAGCAGCCCACCGGAACCAGAGCCAGGACAGGAACCGGTAGAACAGCGCAGGTCAGGCAGACAGGTGAAGCGACTTGCCTATTTACGAGAATACGTCACCCCACCCCTCAGACGGAACCTAGGGGGGAGGGGTGTTATGGACTAAGCCAATGCAGCAGTAACAACCCTAAATAGCTTTACTTTGCAGCAGGCTTGTAATCCTGCACTCCTCATTGGCCCGCGAATAGCGAGTCGTGATTGGTTGTTTCTGGCCAGTCTGATTGGCTGTTAACGGGCCCCTCTGATTGGAAAGTGAAAGTGGTAAACTCAAATCATTGGTTGTTTTGACAGCAGCCAGCTCTATAAAAGAGCTGCTGCTGCCCAAGTATTTGCTCTGTTCTTATTTCACAATAAAGAGTTGAAGTCACCGTTCGATGTCTCATCTCCGTTCCTTGCGCCCATGCTCAGGACTTAACACTGAGCAGCTTACAGCATTTCAAAACAATAACAATACAGAATGAAATTTAAAAAACATCCAAGGAGCCATTGTTTGAGTGCTTCTCTACAGTCCTTCCCACTTGCCCCACAAGTTCTGGGAGGTAGGGCACACTCTTGAGTCCTGTCCCTTAAGAAGGCCATCCAATGGGGCCTAGGAAGCTGACTTTCTCAGTTGTGGCCCCAGCCTCAAGAAAGAACAACCCACTTCTGTCATCCAGAATAGCTCTGATTCTGCCAGTTGTTCATAAGACATCAAAGACCCTGATGTTTCTGGATGTAAATTGTTCAATTACTCCAACCACATTTGGTTATTTTAAATTGTGTTTCTTTCTTTTTTTAAAAAATAGTTGACTATTACCTGCCCAGAGTTGTGTGTTGAATGAATGTAAGTTTAGTAAGTAAGTCAATGAATGAATGAATGAATGAATGAATACAGCAGCTCCAGCACAGCAGGTGAAAAATGGCCTTTGCGTCTTCTTGGCACCCTGTAGCTGAGACAGAAATAACCCTGCCCAGATGTAGACAATGGCATGATATAACATGGCCAACAGAACAAATGTGGAAGCATCCCGCAGTTTTCCTGATTTCCTTCCCCCCTGCAAAGGGTTTAATCTGAGTAAACATTTTAATCAGATTATAAAATATTATAAAATGCAAAATACAAAAGGAGATAAAAGAAAATGAAAAGAGAGGGGAAGGGGGAGAGAGAAGTGAGGAAAGGTAGGGAAAAGAAAAGAAAAAGAAGCATTGAGTTTCGACTCTCTCTGTTACAGTAGAATAGGGCATTAACTTCAAATCACAGCTTTTTGTTTTTCCATAATAATAGGAACGAGTCATTTCTATAAAGATCTACCAGTCTAATCTGTAACACCCAAAGTCAAAATTACATTCTTGTCCACATTAAGCATGAAGCAGAACTGGTCAGAACCTGCTGAATACCACCTCTGGTTATACACCCTCTGTAGGGTACCACCTTTGTGTTTCCTGTTCCTGTGCAAGAAATGTATCCCATTGGCTGTCAGACTCCCAGGGGGTAGGGTTTTTAGCTGGACTACATGGCTTCACCGGAGTGCTGGCTGATGCAATCTTCCCAGGCCAGGTGGTGAGATGGGTAGAGGGCTTTGTTACGTAGAATACTCTGGCCCAGGCCTTAATGGCCCACCCATTAACCAAGGTGGGGGGTGAGCTTCTGCTTCTGAGGTAAGTTTCTGATTCTGAGTTTCCACTTCTCTCTTTAGGGGAAATATTCTGCCTTTTTAGTATATCCTAAAATATTTCATTTTCCTTGGAGTGGGATGGGTTTTAACTTCTAAAATTCTAAAGCTAGAGAAAGGGGCTGGAAAGTCTGGTTTTATTTTTTCAACCTTACCATTATCTGGCAATAATCAAGAATTACCAAGGAGGTGAAGAAGGAGAACAAGAGGAGAGTCCAAGGTGAGAAGAAATCAATTGCTATTGTCAGGTCTCATTATTATATGCTGGAGATGGATTCTCAGAGTGCATATCATCCAGGGGAGGCACAGAGATTCACAGCCAGAGGGTTAAACTTAGGCCTCTCATGGAGGAATACAGCAACGTTGGGTCTTCAGGTGTTGTCCCTTAAATATTGGAAGACTGCTATCATGTCTCCCCTGGTGCTTCTCTCCACTAGACTAGCCATGCCCAGTTCTTCAGTCCCCTAATTATCCCAGTTGCTCTTCTCTGCACTTCTTCCTGGGTTTCTTCCTTTCACCATTAATCCCTTGGAGGCTCATGCCTCCCTTGTCTGATTGCTTCCTAAGCAGCATCTCTCTCCCTGATCCATTCCATGGCAGGAATTGTTACTCCCTTCAGAAACAAAGATGATAAATTCAGAAGATCCTACCACCTACAGCCATCTTGCTTATTTCACTGCAGAAAATCTGGATTCTTCACCAAAATTCTTAGCCTCCTTTTCTGGCACCTCTCTTTAAAAAAAAAATGTTTCTCCCTCAATCCCAGCCTTATTGGAGAGAAGGAGAGAGAAATTGGCATGAAATTACTTTACGAGGGCCTTGGATGTGTGGAAATCTTTTGTGGAGAAGTATTAAATTGAACAAGGAACAGTTGCAGGAACTGGGCATGGCTAGTCTAGGGAAGAGAAGGATCAAGGGAGGCATGATAGCAGTGTTCTAACATTTGAGGGGCTGTTACAAGGAGGAGGGGGTCAAGCTATTTTCCAAAGCACCCGAAGGCCAAACAAGAAATAATGGATCAACAAGAGATTCAACCTGAAAATAAGGATCAATTTTCTGGCAGTGAGAACAATCAATCAATAGAACAACTTGCCTTTAGAAGTTGTGGGGGCTTCATCACTGGAAGCTTTCAAAAAGAGACTGGACTGCCATCTGTCAAAAATGGTGCAAGGTCTGCTTGGGCTGGAGGCTGGACTAGATGACCTACAAGGTCCCTTCCTTGTAGGTCATCTGTACTCTGATCATCTGTACTCAAGTCAGAGAAGAAGCTTGCATTGTTCAACCACCTATGCATACATGAACCATGCTGGAAACACCGTATTCCCAGCATTTTCTCCACTCTGATTTCTCTCTCACATTTGTCTTGTTTTGTTGTTCCTTAAAAGATAAATTTGCAAATGGTTTTAAACTTAGATTTGATGAAACAGTGCTATTAAAAATAAAGCCATGTTGAAGCATTATTGTTTCCTAGTTAAATGCATTTGTTAACATAGTGGATAAATGAATAATGCATTATCCCTGTTGGATGTAGAACATCTTCTGGTAGTGTTGCATCAATTAATTAATACTTTCATATATTTGATGTCACTAAGGGATGTCAATTAGGTTGAGACCAAGATCAATTACTGCCACGCGATGAACACTTATACTTTACATCCCTGTCTTGTAAAGGTTATGAGCAATATTTCCTTTGCTGGGAAAAAAACATGAAATATGTAAAAAGGGTTTTTGTGTTAAATGTGTTATCTTGCCTTTACTGGAATGCAGCAACCTCACTTGTTCTCACCTGTCTGACAGAAACTCAGAACTCTGTCAGAGTTTGCAGCAATCCAACCAGCATACAAGTAAATAGTTCAGCAGGATTCATTTATAGGAGAAACTTGTTTATATACAATAATACAAAACAGGATGCATGTATACAATACCCATGCAGCTCTTGCAAACAGTAGCAAGAAGCAGAAAAAATCAGAACGACCAGAATGGATGTGACCCTAAGCCACATCCAGTCCCCAAGCTGTCTGGCATGGCTCACAACAGATGCTGTTTCTTAGTCACCAAACAGTTCCCATTGGCTGACCTGTTACCATGGCCATTCCAATTCATGAACTCTTATACAGTGACAAACTCTGCTTGAGACAGAGGTTTGTCCTCTTGTAAAGTCTGAATGAGACTACCCCAAAAAGAAAACCAAATAGACACCACCATCCCAATTCCATTTCTATCTCTTCTTTGTTTTGGGTCACAAAATAAAGTTGAGTTTGAGATTTGTTTGCTTTTGGCATAACTAGCCAGATTTCAAAAATGCAAAGTTCATATTACTACATGTGGGAGACATGTGTAGAAGCTAAGAGATATTGGACAAAAATACATATGTATTTGGAAAACATGATAAAGCAACATATAGATTTAAAGCTTGAAATATTCTTGTCAGGGATGATACCTGAAAGTTAAAGTAAAGAAAAGAAATATCTAATTATTCATGTATTAACTGCAGCTAGAATAGTATTTGCTCAAAAGTGGAAAAGTGAAAAGATTCCGATAGAAGAGAATGTGATAAGGAAAATATTGGAATGTGCAGAAATGAATAGATTAACACTGGCAATAAAAGAAAAAGAACAAACTGAATTTTATATGATATGGGAATAATTTATCAATGGTTGGAAAAGAAAAATGAAATTAGAAATTAAGTATATGAACATAGTATGTATATATGTATGTGTTTGTATAGATAGATAGATAGATAGATAGATAGATAGATAGATAGATAGATAGATAGACGGACAGACAGAAAGAGATAGATAGATAGATAGATAGATAGATAGATAGATAGATAGATAGATATAGAAATATAAAATACAGAAGCCTGATGATGGCAAATGAGATTCTGCCGAAACGTTGCTATAACTTTAAAAGCACAACTATAATGACGTGGGAAAATACAATATATATATGTATATGTATGTATATATGTGTGTGTGCATATATATGTATATATATTCTTAAGTTTTCACGGGTACTTACATGTATGGCATTCAGCTTTGTTCGGGTATTTTCCCACATCATAGGAGTGGTGCTTTTAAAGTTGTAGCAACGTTTCAGCAGAATCTCATCTGCCATCATCAGGCTTCTGTATAGTGTTCGTCTGTGAGGCAGACTTTTACAGTGGTTTCAGATTTAAATTTGGGGCAGCCCATTGCTGTGCCAGAATGGTTTTTTCTTCATCCTGATTGGTTGAGAGTCTTGGTCTGTGTTTATTGGTCTTGGAGTTTGCTGTGTTCTGCTTCTAATATCTTCTGTCTGTTTTTTTGGCTCTTTTTGTATCTTGATTGGCTGGCAACATTGTGTTACTTTATTGGAGGCCTTCAGTGCAGCTTGGCTTCAGGTAAATGGATGGCTATCATTAGTTAGGAAGCTGGGTTTCATCTGGGTGCCTGGTTGGGGTGTGTTTGATCTGGAGGTATCAGGGGGGATCTGTTTGTGCCCAGGTGTTTGCGTGGCTTGTGGTGTGGAGATTTTTTTGTTTGTGAGTGCAGGCTTCCAAATGATTGACAGCCTGGTGGAATCATCTCTTCTGTTCATGCTTTCTGATCTTTTTTCAATCTCTATGGCTTCTCTGATGATTCTGTGGCTGGGATTTTCTATGGTGGCTAGGGTTTTGGTGCCATTGAAGTTGATGCTATGACCTGTGGCTTCCATGTGTTGGACTAGTGAGGAAGTGTGTTCCAGCTTTTTGACTGCATTTTTGTGTTCATCCAGGTGGGTGCTTATTCTTCTATTGGTCTGTCCAATGTATGTGGCCGGGCATGATGCACAGGGGACTTCGTATATGCCATGGTTTTCCAGGTCAATTTTGTCTTTGGGGTTTCTGAGGATGGCTGCTATTTTTCTGTCTGTTTTGAAGGCAGTCTTGATGTGGTGTCTGTATAGTATCTTACTAATTTTGTCTGTAGTGCCTCTTATGTAGGGCAGGACAGCTGTTCCATGGGTCTGTTCATATTTCATATGGTTAAGATACATTAATGACACATTTGTGATTTGGCCCCATGGAAAGAAAACCTAAACAATTTCCTAACACACCTAAACAGCATATACTCCAAAATCAAGTTCACCATGGAAACAGAAACAAACAAACAACTACCATTCCTAGATGTACTAATCTACAAAAAAAAACAGATGGCACACTAGGACACACCGTATACCAGAAGAAAACACACACTAACCGCTACCTCAATGCCCAATCCCAACACCATCCAGCAGAGATAAACTCCGTGGCTAAAACACTAATTACTAGAACCAAACGCCTGGCAGGCAAGACACACATCAAGACTGAACTATGCACCCTGACTAAAGTACTGACAGCCAACGGCTTCCACAAAAGCAAAATCACCGGCTTGATCCACCAAAACACACTGAGACATAATAGAGACCCAGAAGATGAACAGACCTATGGAACAGCTGTCCTGCCCTGCCTAAGAGGTACTACAGACAAAATTAGTAAGATATTTCACAGACATCACATCAAGACTGCCTTCAAAACAGACAGAAAAATAGCAGCCATCCTTAGGAACCCCAAAGATAAAATTGACCTGGAAAACCAAGGCATATACGAAGTCCCCTGTGCATCATGCCCAGCCACATACATTGGACAGACCAATAGAAGAATAAGTACCCACCTGGATGAACACAAAAATGCAGTCAAAAAGCTGGAACACACTTCCTCACTAGTCCAACACATGGAAGCCACAGGTCATAGCATCAACTTCAATGGCACCAAAACACTATCCACTATTCGAAAACCCCAGCCACAGAATCATCAGAGAAGCCATAGAGATTGAAAAAAGACCAGAAAGCATGAATAGAAGAGATTATTTCACCAGACTGTCAATCATTTGGGAGCCTGCACTCACAAACAAAAAAAATCTCCACACCACAAGCCAGGCAAACACCTGGGCACAAACAGATCCCCCCTGATACCTCCAGATCAAACACACCCCAACCAGGCACCCAGATGAAACCTAGCTTCCTAACTAATGATAGCCGTCCATTTACCTGGAGCCAAGCTGCACTAAAGGCCTCCAATAAAGTAACACAATGTTGCCAGCCAATCAAGATACAAAAAGAGCCAAAAAACAGACAGAAGATAGCAGAAACACCAATCAAGCAGAACACAGCAAACTCCAAGACCAATAAACACAGACCAAGACTCCCAACCAATCAGGATGAAGAAAAAACCATTCTGGCACAGCAATAGGCTGCCCCAAATTTAAATCTGAAACCACTGTAAAAGTCTGACTCAAAGATGAACACTATACAGAAGCCTGATGATGGCAGATGAGATTCTGCTGAAACATTGCTACAACTTTAAAAGCATAACTACTGTGACTCGGAGGTTTGAGCCTGCTCTGTTAGAAGACACAAGCTCGAGTAATGAGGAAGAGGAGGAGTTGGCCTTGAGGTTTGAGCCTGCTTTGCTGGGAGACACAGACGTGAGCCAGGAGGAAGAGGAGGATTTGGCTCTGAAGTTTGAGCCTGCTTTGCTGGAAGATTCGGAATCATCTTCCTCCCCAGGACCTTCCTCCCTGGTTGTGCCTCCGGTGTCAGCAGATAATCAGGAGAGAGTGCCGGAGTCCTCGGCTGAGGATCAAGCTGAGGAATGCTGGTTTGATGCAAGGCAAAGACGCAGGCAGAAGCATGAAATGCAACGTAAAAGAAAAGGTCAAATCAGGGACTGACTTGAGAGACAGACACGTCCCTCACGAAATAAAAGAGGACGCGTTAGCTCTGAATCCTTGTTCAGGACAATTTGTTTATTCAGGATAGCAGCTTTGACAAAATCTCTTTGTGGTGTTTGCCTTTTGATTTATGGTCTTGTGTAGTTGTAGCAATGTTTCGGCAGAATCTCATCTGCCGTCATCAAGCTTCTGTATTATGTTCATCTGTGGTCAGATTTAAAACTTAAAACAGCAAATTTAAAACAGAAATGGCTGTGAAAGTCTGACTACTGCCACATACATTGGACAGACCAATAGAAGAATAAGTATCCTCCTAGATGAACACAAAAATGCAGTAAAAAAGCTGGAACACACTTCCTCACTCGTCCAACACAAGAAAGCAACAGGTCATAGCATCGACTTCAATGGCACCAAAACCCTAGCCACTATAGAAAACCCCAGCTACAGAATTATCAGAGAAGCCATAGAGATTGAAAAAAGACCTGAAAGCATGAATAGAAGAGATGATTCCACCAGACTGTCAATTATTTGGAAGCCTGAACTCTCAAACAAAAAAATTTCCACACCAGAAGCCAGGCAAACACCTGGGCACAAACAGATCCCCCCTGATACCTCCAATTCAAACATACCTCAACCAGGCACCCAGATGAAAACTATCTTCCTAATAAATGATAGCCGTTCATTTACTTAGAGCCAAGCTGCACTAAAAGCCTCCAATACAGGAAACACAATGTAGCCAGGCAATCAAGACAAAAAAAGCCACAAAACAGACAGAAGATATTAGAAAGATCAATCAAACAGAACACAGCAACCTCCAAGACCAATAAACACAGACCAAGACTCCCAACCAATCAGGTTGCTTATTGTACCCTATGACTATCATTAAAAGTTGTACCTTATGATTCTTGACTTTTGATGAATGTATCTTTTCTTTTATGTACACTGAGATCATTTGTACCAAGATAAATTCCTTGTGTGTCCAATCACACTTGGCCAATAAAGAATTCTTCTTGACACTTTGGGGTCCTTGGTGCTCTCTGAGCTGGGTGGTTTTCTTGCAAGCGTTTCATTACCCAAACTAGGTAACATCTTCAGTATTAGATGTTGAGACTCTGGAAAGAGTCTTGAGAAGAGCAGCAATAATGATTAGGGCTAAAATATACAAAGAATACTTACAGAAATTGGGTATGACTAGCCTAATGAAAAGAAAAACTGGGGGGAGGAATATCATAGCAATGTTCCAATATTTGAGGGGCTGCCATAAAGAAGAGGGGTTCAAACTATTTTCCCAAAGCACCCAAAGGCAAGACAAGAAACAATGGATGGAAACTAAGCAAGGAGAGAAGCAACCTCGAAGTAAGGAGAAATGTCCTAATTGTGAGAGCAATTAACCAATGGAATAGCTTACCTCTGGAAGGTATGGGTGCCTATTCACTGAAGGCTTTCAAAAAGAGACTGGACAATCATTTGTCTGAAATAATATAGAGTCTCCTACTGAAGCAGGGGTTGGGCTAGAAGACCTCCAAGGTCCCTTCCAACTCTATTGTTCTATGTTCTAAGTTCATGGCATGACCTGATCCAAGAAGTGTCTCACTTGGAGTTGGTCCTGAAAAGCCTGCCATGTTATAATCATAACTATTATTTTTGCCACTTTTAGATAAATGTCTATTATTGCTGAGCTAAAAAGATAGACTCCCAAATGAGTAGATACAAGATTAAAACTGACATTTATTTTACATCAGTTGAGTTTGTTATTCCTTGAGTAGAATATAATTATTGAAATTTAGCACTTCTTAAAATTCAGACACAGAAAAGTGTTTAAGCAAGCTAATGAGAAACACCCAATTTCAGAAATCCTAATGATGAATCATCAAGGTAGGACCTCAAGATGTTTGCCTCAAGGTATGCTTTAGGAAGGGCACAGTTTACAACCAGATTTGTACTTCTCTTCCCATTCTGTTTTGATATTCTGTGGTCACCTCCTTCTCATTATGTTTCTACCCGGAGAAATCAGGACATCTTAAATCACAGTGGGAAGACATCTTGTCTTCTTGAATAATTGTAGATCTGCTTCTACCCTTCTGTCTCCAGCCCAGCCTTCCTCCCCCTTCAGCCATGCTAAAGGGGAATATCTGAGTTATGGTAGATTTGTGATTATTGTGCCATTAATTACAACTAACAAGAAACAACACGAGTGCATGGACCTGAAATGCATATGTAATGCACATTTTTTTTTTTAAAAAAAAGTAGTACAACCTGAAGGGATGCTTTTCTCTCGCCATCTTGAAAATTCTCACTTGTAATTTAACAGGATTGAAGGTCCTGATTGCAAAAACTTTTTGATTCTTCATGGACCTGCTAAATGGATTCTGTTCTTTGAAAAGATCCCTTCAATTCAAGGATTTCAAAGGTAACATGGACATGAGTGTGTAGTAGTGTGTAGTCAGGGGTGGGATTCAAAAATCCTAGCAGCCAGTTCACTGCCCACTTGCTGGATGGGTGGGGCCATGGTGGATGGGGCTTACTGGAACTTCTAGAAGGGACATTTTTTTTGCCTTCCCAAGGATCCAAAGGCTTCCCTTGGGCCTCTGGGAGGGCAAAAACAGCCTCCCTCACACTCTGGAGGCCCACAGGAAGCTGGAAACAGGTCTGGTACTTCCGGAAGGCCCATTTTTCCCCTTCCCAGAGCCTCTGCATGGACCCTGCATCGTAAATGAACCATGTGGAGACTCTGTGAGGGGAAGGATGGAGTGGGCAGAGACAGTCGGTCGATTCAAATTCTGGTTTGGTAAACCAGATGCAAATTTAACATCTTATTTGCCTGAACTGGTCCGAACTGGTAGAATCCCACCCCTGTGTGCAGTGTAGTCTACCATTCCATAGGGTGTTCTCTCAGAACATTACCAGAGTTTTTTCATTGTCTTTTGTCTCTCATCTTTTACTGTGTTGTTCATAATAAAATAATGATGAATAATAACCCAGTGGCCTGCCACACAAGTCTGTTGCAGGAGTTTGAAAGCAATCCATCACCTCCTGAACCCATGACATTTGAGAGCCAGTGCTGATTTGTTTTTGGATCAGCTACATTCTATTTGAAACAAACGACAGACAGACAAACAAACAAAAGCTGGACTTTTTAGTATCATTTTTGACATGCTGGAGTTCTTCAGAATTTACAGGCAATTCAGTATCTCCTTCGCCAAACCTATTGCCTTCCATGCCTAAAACTTTCCAGTTCTGTGCTCTTCCCGTCTTCTTCAGAAGATCTGGTGGAAACAGCTGCATTGATTGTCGAGAAGATGGGGCACGTACCTATATATTCTCTTGCTTCCAATGCTATCTTTGCTTTGGGAGGATCAGGGCTGGATCAAAGAAGGAACGAGGGACCTATTTAGATTACATGGACTCTTAGCAACAAGATCAGGAGACATGAAAGGAGCCTTCATGAGGAATGTGTGCTGTTAACATATTCGGGCATCCTCTGGGCATCAGCTTATAGTTGGCTAATCCTTTTGATCCAGAAGCATCTGAAGTGTAGGGAGTGCACATTTCAACCTCTGGTAAAATGTGTGTCCCACAAAGGACCTTTTCGTGTCCACAGATGCCTTATTTCAATTGTGATGCTTCTGACATGAATAAACAACAAAATCTAGCAACTTTGTTTTGTGACATGTGACAAACCAAGGATAGGACCTTCAGACTGGTATAGTCCCAAAACAGAAGGACTGATAGTTAACAGAAGTCATAACTCAGTGGAGGAACCCTGTTGAATTTCTTTTCTAACTTGACACTTTTGTGTCTGCGGAAACACAATATAGTTCAGCTGAGTTTCCTAAACTAAGGAACAGGGAGTGACATGAAAAGTACATCAACAAGAGGGTAGGTGGAAGCACTAAATGATACTCAGAATCTGATGTTCAAGACATGCTTGGAAAACGTGATATCCATGAAAGCGAGAAGCCTTCAACCCTTGTGATATTATCTATATTGGGGGTGTCAAATTCAAGGCCTGCAGGCTGAATCCAGCCTGCAGGATGCTTAGATCTGCCCTTGGGGCTATGGTACCTCTGCCAGTAAAAATGGAGCTTGGGGAGGAATGTGCATGGCCACCCCGAGCTCTGTTTTCACTGGTAGAGGGCTAACAAAATAAACTAAAAATAAAACAAGAGGAGAAACGTGTCCCCTTTTGTATTTGAGCATGCAAGAAGGGACAGGAAAGGAGAAAGGGGAAGAGGAAAGACCAAGAAAAAAAAGGAGTGATGGGAAGAGAGCAAGGAAGGAAAAATAAGGAAAGAGGGGAAGGAAGAAGAAAGGAGAAGGAAGAAAGAAGGAAAAAGAAAAGGAAGGAAGGAGATTATAATGAGAGTGAATGAGGGTCTGAGGGAAGTCCTGCCTTAGCACTTGGCCACCACAGGTGACACGAGTGATGTTGAGCTGGCCACGCCCACCCAAGCCACACCTACCCAGGCCACACCTACCCCAGCCCCCCCTGAGGTCAAACACAACCCTGATGTGGTTCTTAATGAAATCGAGTTTGACACCCCTGATCTATATTATATCTAACATAATGTTTAGAAACCTGGAGTGGAAATTTTAGAAACGTTTGCTTTATTCTAACCTGGCTGTTTTCAGAGGGACACTAAAGCACTGGTGACCAACTTGTGGGCCGGGGACCACTGGTGCTCCCTGAGAAAATTTTGGTGGTCCGCAGAGAAATATCACCCCTGAAGCACTCCCCAAAGCAATTAATCCAGGCTGTGTGGGAACACATGGCCCATGGGAACACAAGGCTTGCGTTGCTTGCATTGCGAACAACATGAGATAGTGAGGGTAAAGGGCGGAGGGTGGAATTTGCCTGGCCACCAGGCTGTTTCTTTCTGCTTTTTTCTTCTTCTGCTTTTGGCTGCATGCAAGGAAAGCAGCAAAAGTCTTTCTTTCTCTCCCTCAAACTTCTCCAGAAATTAGTCTTTGGGACCCTGCAAGGCATTCTGCTCCAAGAGGCTGCGGCGGTGCAACAAGTCTCACAAAGACTCATTTCTAGCAGACTTTTGGGAGAGAGAAAGAAAGACTTCTGCTGCTTCTGCTGCTTTCCTTGTATGAAGCCAAAAGTCTCTCTCTCTCTCTCCCTGAGAATGGAGCTGGAGATGGTATCCTGCGATCCTAAATAAAGAATGATTGATTGGTAGGAAAACGGGGTGGGAATTTTCCTACACTTTTTTTGGGATTTTCCCAGGGCCTCTAGGAAAATTATGAGTTTGATGGTCCCTGAGGTCCAAAAAGTTGGTGACCCCTGGACTAAATGAGAGTTACATTGTTTTGAATTCATGCCTTTGATTTCAGTATATTTCAATAAGATTGACACAGATCAGCAAGGATATCCTTTCTAATCTTTGCCAATATTTCTACTCAATGAATCTATTTTGATTCTACTCATGTACCTTTAATTCATTGAATTAGTCTTTGTAAAAACTAATGAAGAACGATGACAAACCAACTTAGAAGACCCCTGGAGTCTTCCATTCATGAGTTGTCCAATCAAGTAGCTCTTCTCTTCTGCATGTGGCTCATTATCAGCCAACTGCAGGCAACATAATTAACATGTATAATGCAGATTAAACAAATCCAGACATTTGCTTCCCTGTTTGATATTGTACTTCCTGATTGTCAGTGCATGGCAATTAATTTTATGACATATTCATTTGTTTCATTTTCAACTTTGACACATCACTGAGTTATAAAAACTCAATGAAGTTGCCATCTGACTTAAATAAAACAAAATTTCTGGACTGAGGAACCAACCTTGCCTTTCAGTTAATGTCACTCAGGTGGATTCTGTTAGCCGAAGTGCAAGTTGTCCTTTTATATTTATGCTATAAAAATTAGATCTCTAGCCACCAGCTTCCCCTCCATAGTCCTATGCTCTTATGGCCAAGAAAGATAACTGAGATTGAGAAAGCAAAACAGAGTATAATTTTAATTTGCCTCTTAATTACTTCCCTTCATTTTCTCTTCCTGTGAGGGAATGTGTCCTTCACTTGGAGGCAGGGGGACTTAAGAAAATTGTTCTGTTTTGCTACATTGTGAGAGCAAAGTTCTTTTAGATTCCTCCTAGATGATATCTTCTTTATGGATAAATATCTGTGTCCAATCTTCTGATAACCAACGGTTGAAAGGGAACTCCAAGGTTATGTTCCTCTCAAAACTTCTATTTTTTCCTCACTATATGTTAGTCTGTGTGCAGTTTGACATGCAACTAAACCCACCTATCCTCCAATAAAACAGACCATGTGCAATGATTTGAATGCTTTATTGAAAGAACAGGATGTGGTGAAACTGTGGAAAATAAGGATACATGCAATGAGAACCAAATACAAGATTGACAGTATTAAGTTACTGCTGAACATAACAGTGAATAAATACAAGCAATCTAAATCTCACCAGTGATGCTGTGTGTGGGATGTGGATTTGTCCTTGGATGACCATGTGCCACAGATTAAGATGGATTCTTCTTTTTGCTTCTGCCTTCTCCAAATGCTAAAGGAAATGAAGTCTGGCTTCCCAGTGTGCACTTGTTTTGAGAGTGAGGGCTGATGGGCTTTGGGTTTGGGTCAGCTTCAAACAATATACTTGGCATTTGTCCCTCCAACCACTAGATGGAGTTAGAGAGCAACAACAGTATGTAAAGATTATATGCTGGGGCATGACTATTTCTGTGACACATTATCATCAGGCTGTCTATTAATACGGTCTTTTATTTCAGCATCCCAAAATATATCTACAGGAATCCACCATATTCATGATCTTTCCATCATGAAACTTCTGGTTTCTTCAAAAGTTTTTCCTAATAATAATATAAATCCTTTCTCCTATATTCAGGACCCCAGTGTAAACTTCTACACATCTTATATGATTGATGAGAAATATTCTAAAACCTCATTATTTTTGGACATTTCCTCATGTATTTGAGGTTGACAATCACCTGTCTTTTATTTTTTTTCTCTCAGTCTTGCATCCTTGATGCCCAGTTTCCAGGTGTCAATATTGTCTTCAACTTGTGGTACTGAGAACTTAGACACATTGCATTGAATGAGATCCGCAAAACCTTAGATGGCATTATTAATATTTCTTGAGATCTGAATATGATTCTTTCTTGACTTAACCTGATTTTGTGTTTTTTTTCTCTTGCCACTTGCATTCCTCTAGTCTTTTTTTAAATCCCAAGATCCTTTTCACTTGGACTGTGATCAAGTGATGTATTGCACAGATCAAACAAATATTTCCTAGATCAGCAAACTTTACATTTACCTATGGTGAAATTAAGGTGCTCGTTTGGAACCCTGCCAAGAATATTTTGAATGTTGGTCCAGTCTTAATTCATATGAATTCCTCTTTTAATAGTGCCAGTAAAACTGAAATGCAGAATCTCACCTCTTATTTTGAATTATTTATAAAGATGGCTCTGCCCAAACCTGGAAGATGCTACTTTCCTTATCTCCTAGTTGCAGCAAGACTTCAATGGGTACTTTGGATACAGTCCAGGGCTGGGCTGCTGGGGGTTCTCAGGGGTTCGGGAGACCCCCTAGCTAAGATTCTGTACAGCTCAGAGAACCCCCAAATCCCACTCCTCCCAGGAATCCCCACGTGGCCCGTTTTGGATGCAGGCAAGTGCTGGGTATGTGTGGAGGCTCAGGGAGGGTGAAATGAGAAGAAGAAATGAGAACCAGTGCCAACAAATTGTGTGACCCATCACCAGTTCATTTGTCCAGGGAAATGAGGCTGACCATATAATTATTTATGCATTCAATTGCCAATTACAATTTCATTCCTGGAGGGGGAAAAAATGAACTACTTTTTGTACTAAAAGCAGACAAGAAAAAAAATCTTTGTTAGATTAGATTAAGGCAAATGCATAAGCCCCTCCCCTCCCAAAAGGATGATGAGTGATTTAATAAATTGATCCATTTGTATCCTGTATCCTCCTATAGAAATCATTGGCTTTAAGTCACAGGAGAGATTGTGAACTGTGTGGTTTATTAATGTTTTATGGACGGTGTATGCTGCATCTTAAATGCAAAATCTGAATAGCCTCTGTGGTTCAGAAGAATTATTCTAAGGACTATTCCACAGCCAAAGTTATTGGTAGGAGGCAGTGGTGGAATTCAAATGTTTTTATTCCTGGTTCTGTGGATGTGGCTTGATGGACATGGCTATGTGGTCATTTGACTGGGTGGGTGTGGCTATGTGGTAATTGACTGGAAGGGCATGGCTATGTGGTCATGTGACTGGGGGAGTGTCAAGAGACACTTTCTGGAGCAGGGGATTGGTACCTTCAAGCCCTGGATTGCTGTGCTGTTTCAAAGCATCATCTGAAGCTGTGTCTCGTGCCAAGGTTTGTGGTCCTTCCTTCCTCTCTTTTTACCCACCCTCCCTCTTTCTTTCTTTCTTTCTTTCTTTCTTTCTTTCTTTCTTTCTTTCTTTCTTTCTTTCTTTCTTTCTTTCTTTCTCTCTCTCTCTCTCTCTCTCTCTCTCTCTCTCTCTCTCTCTCTCTTTCTTTCTTTCTTTCTTTCTTTCTTTCTTTCTTTTTCTTTCTCTTTCTTTCTCCCCTACTTCCCTTTCTTTCTCTCTTCCCTTCCTCTTTCTTCCTCTTTCTTTTTTCTTTTGCAGCACCCGCCTTTTTTGGCCTAGTGGGCTTCAGCGAAGCCTCCTGGGTACTGAAAAAAGAAGCATTTTGAAGATAAGTACAACAACGAGGGAAGGGATCAGCTGTGCTGCATGAGTTAGATTAGCTAGAAGGCAAGAAATCTGATGATTTCCTGATTTCTAACTAATCTAAATCTTTTTTTTTTTTTTTTTTTTACTACTGGTCCGGTTCAACTGGTAGCATTTTTTTTAGTACCAGTTCAGCCGAACTGAGCCAAACCAGTAGAATACCACCACTGGTAAGCGGACTAGGAAAAGTCAACTGGATCAGAAAATGTCACCCCTTCATCACATTGCTGAAGTTCAGTCTAAGTGGCAACAATGAGATTTCCATTCTTTTAGCCCCTTTCTATAGGAGCCTCTCCGTGCAACACACCTGTACATCCATATCATATTACAAGTTGTTTTTAATTTTGAAGGCAATATGAAAACTACATTAGGTTGAGAAAAAGGGAAATAAACAAAGACATAACCATATTGTTTCTTGTTTATATCAATTTTAATGGATTGTTGACTGAAAAAAAAACATATCCCATGAGGGCTGTAAGCATCGATTTCAGTCCACTGCCATTGTTGCATCGGTGGGACAAATTTCTTTAACTGCTTGGAAATAAGAGATTTTAGGGACTGAAGTTAAATGTTTCCACTCAGCCAACAGCTAATTGATCATGAAAGCAAATGTTTTGTCTGCTAGGTCTTTCTTGCACGCTGACGCTGGAGAGTAAAGTAGACAGCCAAAGGCTGGAGAAGGAGAAGAAGGCAGGGAAGAGGAAGGTGGAGGAGGAGGAGGAGAAGGTGGAGAAGGTGGTGGTGGTGGAGGAGGAGGAGCAGGAAGAAGAAGAAGAAGAAGAAGAAGAAGAAGAAGAAGAAGAAGAAGAAGAAGAAGAAGAAGAAGAAGAAGAAGAAGAAGAAGAAGAAGAAGAAGACAGAGGCAAAGGGATAAGCCAATTGTCACACTATCCTTGGCATCCTTCCATTTTTGTACATAAAGTAATCTTGCTGCCATTCCCTTTTTGGCTTGTTGATCATCTCTTTTGCATGGTATGTACAGTTTTCTTTGAATGAGGCATCAAACTTTGATGCTTGGTGGGATAGAGGATGTTATGTCTATCAAGAAAAGAAAAGCAGGTCCACTTGGCACTCAGACCAACTTACACCCATCTATTTTCAAGAAAAAGTGCCCAGTTCAATTTCATTGCCCTTTTCTTTTGAACTACATGAAAAATTATGGGCTTACCTTTGTGGAAGAAAGTATCAGAATGGATCCATCTTTCCATTGAGATTGTAACGTTTCACTTTACATGGCAGAGGTGACATGGACAGCCTTTAACACAAGGGTGGCAAACTCAAGGCCCACGTGCCAGATCCAGTCCACGGGTTGCCTAGGGCCACAGGGCCAGCCTGGAAACAGCAAAGAACCAGCCCCACATGACTCTGCCAGCAAAAATGGAGCTCTGATTTTGGGTGTGATGGCCTCCTGCAGCCCTCTGCCAGCATGTGCGCCCCCCTTGAGCTCCTTTTCACTGGCAGAGGGCTATCAAAACAAACCAAAAACAAAACAAGAGGAGAAACGTTTTCCCCTTTTGCATTTGAGCATCCAAGAAGGGACAGGAAAGGAGAAAGGGAAAGACAAAGAAAAAGAAGGAAAGATAGGAAGAGAGCAAGGAAGGAAAAATAAGGAAAGAGAGGAAGGAAGGAGATTATAACATCAATGAGGGAGGGTCTGAGGGAAATCCTGCCTTAGCACTTGGCCACCACAGGTGTCCCCTGACATGAGTCCAGTGCCACGCCCACCCCTGCAATGCCCCCCCCAGACAGCCTCCCTCCAACCCTCCGGGGTCAAACCCAACCTTGATGCAGCCCTCAATTAAATCAAGTTTGATATCCCTGCTTTCACAAAAACTCTCTGCTGTCCCATCCGAATTCCCATGCCTTGGAAAGACAGAATTATTGGTATCATCTCAGATCTTTCTTCCTTCAGTAGTGCTTATTAGGGATACACCCTAGCAGAATGTGCACGGCAGTCATGCAGGCAGGCAAATGTGTGAGATAAACGTTTTTGTAGCTTACACTCAGTAAAACAGATACACTGTGCTAGTTAAATAGTTTATTCCAGTAAGAGTTTTAGCATAGTCAAACAGTCCATATATCATTCACTATTTCAGTTCATCCGGGGATTATTCAGTTGCAAAGTCCAGTGTCGAAAAAGGTCAGTAAACTTACAAATATCAGTCCAGTAATATATCTCCTTGCTGTAGAGATATGAAGAAGTCAAACCTCCTTTCTTCCTTCGACATTCAAAAACTCAGCAGCAGGGAACACGCAGTTAGCAAACCATCAATCCATCAATCCAGTAAGTCAATCCAGCAAGTTCTCTTGCTCCCTCTTATGGCGGTTTCACAACTGCACCCAAAATTACATGCTTTTCAGTTTAAAGTGACACACACTTAAACTCACTATCATAGTTTATATATATTATTTTACCCAAACTACATTAGGTAACCTTGTTATTCCTAACAGTGCTTTTTGTGACAGCAGCATACAATTGAAGATGTACTGATGAAGACGTTTACAACATCTCTAATCTCCACCAGCAAACCCCTTCAAATTATTCCCATTTTACAAGCATTTGGTTTATGTTTTTTTTTTTAAAAAAACCCAACCACTATGAAAGCGGAATAAAAATGTCTTTTGCTGAGATTAGCAAAAGTGCTTATTTAAAAAGAGGAACACCCTTTTTAAAAACAGACTGCTATCACTTCTTTTCTGAAATCCATTTCAGGGTGTTTTTTTCTTCCTCCAGGCTCTTGTTCAAGGAAAAATGGTTATATTCCCCAATGGCAAGTATAAAGGCAAAGATATATTTATTAAGCAAGAATATATGACTTTTTTGCACTCATAAAAGCTCGATTGCACATATGGGAAAAAGCTGATTTATCGTCGAACTTTTTGGAAAGGCAGGGCATGACTGCTTTCAATAAATATACTTTTGAGAAAGCAGAAGATATCTGCAGCATACCAGGAGCAAAAATATACCCACATAATTTCTGTGAAAGTGATGCAGTGGCCAATATCTTCCTAGAGATGTTGGCTTAAACCCTTGTTCCATTGTTCTGCCTGAAAAATCAGGGTGCAAATGCCTGGTTGCAAGAGGAGACTCCCTGATGGTTTAGTGGAGTCCTTTGCCTTTTGGATCATGGTCTCTTCTCCCTCCTGAATCCTTTGTGTGCCCTGAGTCGAATTAGCAGGCAATAGGATTTCTGCCCAGAGTTTGCCTCCAGTTGCTCACCTGCTTGCCTGCAGGTGTCCTCCAAACAGAAGCTGAGGGCAACACCAGGCCCCTCCCTTAGGCAACAGTGCTAAATCACACCCCAGTGTGCAGGCATGTTCTCTCCAGCTTCCCTTTCCTTCCCTTTTGCAGCTGTGTGCAGCAGGATAAATAGAAGCAGTGTGTGACAGATGTATGGGAAGACAATGCTAGCAAAATCCCCAGCTTTCAGCAGTCGGAAATCAAGTCTGCTAATGCTCCTTGCACTGGGTGAGATTGGAGTATGCACTCATGGCAAGGAGGAAAAAAGAACCCTTTGAGACAAACACTCATTAAGATCCAGGTTTAATAGGAAATGGCACAAGGCCAAAAACACCATTCAGGGGATTAATGGTGCATACAAAGTAGGCAAAAACAAAAACAAAAACCCAAGAGTGAGTTTTAGAGGCTGGGGGAGAAGGAGGCACCCTTGCAACCTGGAACCTCCCTTTGTTGGGATGGAAAATGGGAGCCTCTTCACTCTTCCAGGGTACCCTGGAGGGGGGTGGCTGGGGGTGGCTGGTATTTTTCAGCAGCCATTTTTTATTTTGCTCATTACAAGGGTGAGCTTCTGCCTTTAAGACTTCCTAGCTCTGTGAAAAGACTCCTGCGAGTCCTTTGGACTGCAAGGTGACCAAACCGGTCAGTCTTCGAGGAGATCAATCCTGACTGCTCTTAAAAAGGCCAGATCTTGAAGATGAAACTCAAATACTTTGGCCGCCTAATGGGAAGGAAGGACTCACTGGAGAAGAGCCTAATGTTGGAAACGATTGAGGGCAAAAGAAGAAGAAGGGAAAGGCAGAGAATGAGGTGGCTGAATGGAGTCACTGAAGCAGTTGGTGTGAGCTTAAATGGATTCTGAGGGATGGTAGAGGACAGATCTGGTAGAGGGAAGGCCTGGAGGCACATCGTCCATGGGGTCGTGATGGGTCAGACATGACTTCATGACTAACAACAACAAGCTCCGTGAATTAGAGCATTGAGTGAGACATTCATTCACTGTGTTTGAATGAGGACACAACTAGAATCTTGCTAAAGTGGCCAGGCATTATTTATTATTTTATTATTATTTCATTTATTTATCAAGTATGTATTAGATAGCAGATATAATTAAAACATTAATTATGATGACATGAAATGGGTACGAATAAATGGGGACATTAGGACAGGGACATTAGGGACAATGGGGACATTAGGACAGGGACGCACATTAGTGCGCTTATGCACACCCCTTTACAGACCACTTAGGAATGGGGTGAGGTCTATGGTAGATAGTCTAAGTTGGGCATTGTGGGCATCCTCTTAGGATGATCCAGTTGTGAGTAACAATTGTAAAGGGGGCATCACTTTTCCAAAGAAGGGCAAAGCTGGGAATGTGGACTCTGAGTTGCTGGCCAGGGTGCTGAATGAGTTGTCTACCACCACCACGATTTCCCTGGAAATCTTAAGTACATGAAAACTTACCTCTGGCATTAATAGAACAGACATCTCAACCAAGGTCTCTGCTCCTTCACAGGGTGGCTTGCACAAATCAAGGCCTATTTATATTCTTATTAGTCAGGAGGGCCAGAGACAATGAGTAGAAGATGTAGGAAAAGGGATTCTGCATGGAAACATATTATGGTGTTTAAGAATATAGATATAAAAATGGAAAAGATTGGAATTGATATTTTATTAAGAATCATTGTTAAACTAGATACAAATTTAACTGGAATAGATATGGAAATAAGAATTTATCATAAGAATATTAATACATTTTTACAATGTGATTAATAAAGTAAATATGGAGTATGGAATCAATATGTGATATGTAATAGAGAAAAGGGAATACCATGTGGAATCTGATTTTATAGATAGATAGATAGATAGATAGATAGATAGATAGATAGATAGATAGATAGAGATAGAGATATATATGGATGTGTGTGTGTATGTATATGTATATGTGTATGATATATGGTAGTTAAGGGATAATTGCTGTTAATGTAGAATTAAAATGGCTATATTGTTATACATTTTTATAATGGGTCAAAAGCAGTAAAGTGGGGAAAATGTATAAGGTAAAGAGGTGGCAAGCTAGAATTGACAATGAAAGGGGATAACTTTTGGATAATAAAAATTAAGATGAATTTTATTAAACAATGAATTGGAATAATAATATGTGATAAAACTTGCAAATGTGATGGACATAAGAAAATGTGTGTAATGAATATAGAAATTGAATAAGAATATAGATAATATTGTAAAATAAGGCATGAGAATATTTAAAGAAAAATGAAATAAGTAATAATATGATATGAAATTGGATATGAAAGCTGAATATGTAACCTGGTCATGTTTGTATTGAAATATGAAAACCTGGAACCACATTGTTCACCCAGAGATGTTTTTTAAAATATAAAAATAAAAAGGTCCTCGGGAACCTCCTCATCGTTGTTGCCGGCCCCCACAATCTCTGAAGGCAGCAGTCCACTCCCCTAATGGTCCTGGCCCCTCATCTGAGTCCTCACTCTTCTCAGCCTTCTGCACCTGCAGCCAGCTAACCACAACAACCAGTTGTTATGCCTGTCAGATGCCACCCCTGACTGGTTCCTATTTATGACAGTTGCAATGTTCCTTGGGTCATGTGACCTTCTTTTGCAACCTTCTGGCAAACAAAGTCCATGGAAAAGCCAGGCTCACTTAACAACCAGGTGACTAACTCGACAACTGCAGTGATTCACTGAACAAAGAAATGTCATCAAACGAGTCAAACAAATTTCTCACTTACTGACATAAATTTTGGGCTCCATTATGGTCATAAGCCGAGGACTGCATGTGCACTGGTTTTGGTGAGAGACAGATTTGGAAATAATCAGGAGAGAAAATTAAAGCTTTTACAGACAAAAGAATGATCTTTCATTTGGGTTGCCCAGAGTTTTCCAAAGTGTTCCATTTGGGAACTTTTATGGAAAATAATTTTAAAAGCTGGCATACAGTGGCCTGATTTTTCAAGCCAAATATCCATCTATAGTTGGTCATCAAAATTCACCACCACCCCCATTTGGATCCCCTTCAGGAGTGGTATTCACAAGCAATCCATCAGTGTGAGTGTTGTGGTTAGCCGGCAGCAGGTGCAGAGGGCTGTTTAGAACATCTTCAAAGAAGTGAAGCATCTTCAAAGAAAACAAGAAAGTCCAGTTGCCTCTTGAAAACGCACTCTTGGGATAACCTGGATGATGAGAAACTTGACAGACATTTCCTTCCTACTTGACAAGAAATTCTCCCACTACTAAGTCTCACATATATCTATTGGTTTGAGTCCAGGCACTGATGGTCCACTTTGGTGAAAAACTGGACTGGAAAATGTTTTCTTTCCCTGACATTTTGTAATCTCCTACCAATATGGTACATGTGCCATGAACGTTAACAACATAATATGTGAGGTGTAAGAATCAAGTAAGGATTTCTAAAAGCTATGGCTGTATCTGCTAGCTCATATGGTGTATGATTTCAATTCAGTTCAGAATGATAGCTCTATTAGCCATACCTGGACCTTTTTATTCAGTTCAGATGAAAATGGAGGCATTTAATAAGTAAACCTTTGAGCTCCTAGCCATTCCATTTCCTAATATTTAAAGGGGAAAATTTTCTGTCATTGGAAGAGAGTAGTTACCTTTGACATTTCAAACCAGTCAAATTTAAATGTAATTTAGTGCACTTTTGCCACGGATAGTTTCTTGACGTTTGTTAGCACTTATTCTTGACAAAATACCAAATACCACAACTGCTATTCCATTCAAAAAAACACTAAATAATATTTTATCCATTACAAAATAGAAGAAAGAGACAGGAAAAAAAATGAAGAGGGCAGCATTCAATGTGCCGAATAGAGACGCTCAATAAAACATTGAACTGGATGTGGATAAGGTGACCAGAACTGTCTGAGAAACAGCATTTTATCTGGTGATTCTCCAAGTCATAGGACCATCCAAGAGTGTCCTCATTCTTGGATAAGAGCTTCCCAAGTGTGCTGTCCAGACAGTTTAGAGTTAATGGGATTTGGGACAGTTAGTTAGGAATTGTGAGCTGTTCCCTTAAGGGAATGCATCATGCTAAATGTAGTTAAGGTATCCTGGGAAATGTAGTCCATGTCATGTGGTCACATCTTTAATCTGGATTGGTCACTAATTTGACCCTTGTTGGGCTGGGGGAGGTTCCCTCACTCTTGCCTGAATCCTTTACCATGCAGCTGCTTCAATCATTATGGGGATGAGGCCTTATTATCTTTCTACTCCACAATTCAGAGGACAGATCAAAACAGATTCAAAGAAGATGGAAGGAGTGTACTAGTATTCTATACAGTAGAGATGTCAACATCCAAGATACTTTAGAAAATAGAATAAATATAAGGATATTTACTACTACATTACCAGATCAGAAGGCTATAAGAACTGATAGAATATCTACAAAAATATGGCAAACAAGAAGAATCAGTAAGGGTTCCAACAAAGTAAATTTCAATTTTGCTATCTTGTGAAATTAAGATACAGTGTGATAGTTTACCCATTCTATTAATTCTTCTTGTTTTGGTATTGAAACCTGCTGGCCACTATATTGTGGTTTATAATGCTTAGAATCATCCAACAAAAGATTTGAGCCTACTTAGAGAGAGAGAGAAAGGTGCTAGATGTTTAAGTTGACATCCCCCACAGGGTCAACAGGAGCTTTGTTGATTATAAAAAGGCCTTAAATTATATCAATCATGTCAAGCTATAGAACGTGCTTAGAAAAATGGGAATCCCAAAACATTTCATTGTCTTCATGCAAAATCTATATACAGGTCAGGAAGCCACAGTGCAGATAAAACATCGAAAAACAGACTGTCTCCAGGCGGGCAAGGGATTAAGACAAGGCTTTCCCTATGTTTTATGTGTCCTATTGCAGATTTGTATATTTGTGTGTATATGTTCAGAGAAGCTGAATTGGAAAAAATAACCATGGCTTTGACACCAAAGGAAGAAACAACAGTAACCTCACTGTGCTGATGATATTACCCTGTTAGCCAAAAACACAAATGTTCTGCAAGCTTTAGTAATAAAAGTCAAGGAGCAAAGTAAAAATGTACTAACATTAACTTTAAAGATCAAATGCATAACCATGGGTACAGCCACCAGTCTTAGAATTAACAATGAAGACATGGACATGGTGGATAGTTTCTGCTTTTAAGGATCAACTATCAATCGTAAAAGAATCAGAAATCAAGAAATATTTCCCTGGGTAACCTTGGAAAAGAGATTCAGGTGCTAGGTTATATGGACTTTGGGGGGTGGGAATGACAGACAACAGAGGGCTCAATATTTTTCTAAGGAGGTGATGAGTAGATTGGCTCCTTGGGGCCTCATGGGTGAAAGAGAAGACTTGAGATTGCCCAAGCTGCATCCTATATGGTTGCTTCTCACAAAGCAACTACAAAGTGAGTGTCCAGAGTATGGGAAAACTAAGGAAGAGAAGTTGCCATTCTTGCCCAGGGTCAGCTGGAACCTTCAAAGAACATTATGTGTGGAATTCCTTTGCTAACCACCTTCAGAATTGTTTCAAAGAAGTTAGACACCTTCAAAATGATGAGTGGAAACTCACCTAATGAGTTCCATATCATTTTCAATCTTGTCAGGAAGAACTTGTTCCTTTTTCATAATTTTATTTCATTTATTTATAGAGACAGAAAGTATTAGAATTAACATTTGGATCCATTGTCCAAAAATATCCTTCAGTTTATCCAACATTAAAATATTTTGCTTCAAAAAAAAAAAAAAAAGAAGAACCTCGTCATAAATATGACTTGATAAGGATGCCTGATGAACCAATAAAAAAGACTTCATGTGGATGCTTTGTGGAGTTACTCTGTCTGCTTTATGCCACCCAAACAGTAATAAGCAGAATAGTAGAAAGATAATAAGGTCTCATTCCCATGATGATTGAAGCAGCTACATGGTAAAGGATTCAGGCTATGATTGAAGCAGCTGCATGGTAATGGATTCAGGCAAGAGTGAGGGAGCCTCCCCCAACCCAACAAGGGACAAATTAGTGACCAATCCAGATGTGACCACATGACATGGACTACATTTCCCAGGATATCTTAACTACATTTACTGTGATGCATTCCCTTAAGGGGACAGCTCACAATTCCTAACCAACTATCCCAAATCCCATTAACTCTAAACTGTCTGGACAGCATGCTAAAGTTTGCCTCCATACCTGCTCCCCTTTTCCTCCTTTTCCAGGGCCTATTCATCACCAGAAGTGGATGAAAATGGAGAGAATTTCTCCTTGTGAAGAGAAGAGGCCCCGTGCTTAGCAGGATCTCAAGAACTTCAGGAGAAAGATCTTTTCGCATTACTGATACACAAGTAAGGATGGAAGGAACCTGGATAATGATCTGGCAGGGTATCCATTTTGATTCAAGGTTCCAGGAAGGGAGGGATATGAGTTTGCCAGGATTGGAAACCAGTTTGAGAAGGGACCTGGTGGATGCCTGCATTCTGTTGACAAATTGAGCTGATTCTTACTTCACCTGAGCAGTGGAAAATTTTTACTACTGGTTCTATGGGTGTGATTTAGTGGGTGTGGCAGGGGAAGGATACTACAAAATCCCCATTCCCTCCCTACCTCACTCACTTGCTTCCCAGCTCGTTGTCCTGTGCAGGGCATTAAAAGAAGATCCAACTGATCAGCTGGGATTCAGAGGCAGAGAAGAGATGGGGGCAGGGGCAGGGTTCTCCAAACTACTCAAAATTTCCGTTACCGGCTCTCCAGAACTAGTCAGAACCTACTGAATACCACCTCTGCACCTCAGCCAACATTAAACTGATATCACTGTAGAGGTCAGCCCTCTTCTTTCTCTTACTTACCATCATCCCTGTGAAATTCCAACCCCTCCTCCCAAATTTATCTAGCCTGGCAATGACATAAGCCAGATCATGGCTGTGCCAGTCTCTGTGAAGTCACTGTATGCATCTTCAGCACCAAGGAGGTGCTTGGAAGGAGATGCTTCTTCAAAACCTTTTGCTTTTTCCAAACCTTCACTCAACAAGCTTCTAATTCATGAGCCAGCTCTAAATTGAGCCCAATAAATTTCGTATAGCATTACATTACTGGAAAGAGAACACTGTTCTGGACTGATATGAGCCAGCAAAACAATTTTTACCCAACAAGGTGTTTTGTAAAAGGAATAGGACAAAACTATTAGCATCTAAGGGAACTATGGAAAACTTCTTGATGTTTCAAATAATGTTTAAGGCCTTCACTGAAAACAACCATGATGAGCACTCTTTGCAGGGCTTAGGTGCTTGATGGGTCTTAATTTCCTTTTATTTCTTTCCTCCTGAGAAAACATATACAACTCTCTGGCTTTAGTCATGAAGAACAGTTTCAGTTTACATACCTTGGCAACACAATTTTGGAATTTGCAGAGTGAGTTTTTAAGCAAGGAGTGTTCCCAACTCTTATGGCCCCACTGGATTCTAAATTTAGGACTTGGTCTTAAAACCAAATTTCTCTAAATGTTCTTTTTAAAAAAAATATTGAATTTTTACAAACAAGAGTAAAAATTAACTGAAATGGAATAAGAGGGAAAAATAAATAAATAAATAAATAAACAAGAAAATGAAAGTGCTTGTGAGAAGCCCTCCCCTTCTAGAAGGATGAAGTAGTTTGGGAAATATTAAAAAGGCAGGATAGAATATTCCCTCTAGAGGAGAAATGGGGGGAAAAAATCTTAAGGGAGACAGAAAGCAGCCCCAATCTCCCTGCCCCAAGCAGAAACTGAGGAGGCCAGCTTTTAGAAATGCAGATAATTGGTAATCCATTCAGAAAGACTGGATCAGACAGGAAACTCCAAATAAGCAATTAGGCAAGCCAAAAAGGTTGAGAGGGTTAGCTCAGACAAGCACCTAGGATTTGCATTTCCTCTTTTGCCTATAGAGCCAGCCATAGGAATCTGACAACAGCCAATAAAAATATTAGAGGACATGTTCTTGCACAGGAACAGGAAGCTCAAATACAAAGCCCAAAGAAGGTATAAAAACCCACTCACACTCAACTCCATTTTGTCAGTTGCCCAGAACTACATGTGGTTGGTGGTTCTGCTTCATCAATAAAGGGAACTTTTCTTTCCAATCAGCCTCCAGCCTCCATTTTGTTTCCAATGCCTTTCTCCCAGCTTGGAACTGAACCAGATGGATTTTATTTCCAACATGCTAAAAGGAAAAAAGCTAGAAGAAAAGAAAACAAATAAAGATATAAAGAAGTGGCTCTGGGACTTCCAGTTTGCAAGGCTTCGGCAGTGGCAAGGATTTGCGATATCGCGCGATCCCTGCTGTGCTTGCTGCCAAGGTGCCCCCGATCCGCTTGGATTTGAGGGATACAGCTGCCCCATAGAGGTAGCTGAAAACAGGGGGGATCCAGATAGGGGTTTGGGGGTGTCGCAGACCCCCTCCCCAGCCAGCAAAACCCCCTTTTCCCAAGGCGGAGGAGCAGTGGTCAGTAATGGCCGCCACAAAGAAACCTGCAGCCGGACAAGATTGTGCTGGAGGAAGAAAGTCGGAAGAGTTGTGAAAATAGTTTTTGACTGGGATAAAGTAAGAGAAAGTACCCTGGAATTTGAAAGTTGCTAAAGATAAATTGTTTCCAGAGAGAGTTACAAGCGGCGAATGGAATTTTAAAAAGGAAAGGTTTTTTTTTCTTACTTTTCACTCTCCTTCCTAACGTGACAGCGGATGGAACTATAAGAGATCAGAAAACCTGCATTGAAGGTAATTAAATGCTGAAGGGATAAGGAATTCTGAACATTTCAAAAAAAAAAATCTTTTTTGTTGTGAGTGGGAAGGGAGAGGGAAAAAAAATTGGAGCAGAATTTGAAAATAAAGAGAAGATTGCCTAGAATTCTAAAGAGTTATTAAACATTAATAAGACTTCTAAAAGATATATCTTAAATGAAACTTTGTGACTAAACACTAACCCCAGAAAGAGAAAGTGAAGAAGGAGAAAGTACTTTAAAGAAACAGTTTATTTGGATTGCTTGGTGATTTTGGAACTTCTGAGAACTATCTTTGATTAAAAGCACTTGGGTGGTTGTTTGGAAAAACTTTTTCTCTCTATAATGGCATCACTTGTGGATGGATTGAAACTTGAATACCAAAAATATAAAAAGGAAGAGCAAGAACGGAAGGATTCTCTTGGCACCCTTTTTCAATTTTTAGAAATGGCGGTTTGTACTTATGAAAAGCTGACTGCTCAACAGAATGACTGGGATAAAGAAGAAGCCATTTTTGATGAACAAGTGACTTTGGTTGGGGAAAGAAAGGAGAAAGAAAAAAAGGAAAAGGGGACTTTAAAACTTGGAAAAACAACCGAAAAAGAGAAGAATAAGTTGAAAAGTGGATGCCATGTTAGAAAACAACAGAAAGGAGGAAAGCAGAACAAAAGGGAGTGGAGAGACAAGGGGGTAAAGAGGACAAGGAGAAGAATAAGCAAGGGAGAAAGGAAGGGACGAGAAGCCTTAATGGTGGGGAGCAAGATGCAAAGAAACAAAAGTCTTTTAGAGATAATGGGTAAACTTTATTGAAAAAGGGATTCTAGAAAGGTACATAAGATTGTATTTTTATATTTGTACTTAGAAATAATCTTGGAAAATTGGGAACAATATGTAATTTAAAATGTGATAAAATATTTAGAATAATTTAGTGAAATTTTTGTCAAGAAAAGGAGAACATTTTAACGAAACAATGATTTAAAATATGTGATGTGTGTGTGTGTGTGTGTGTGGGGAATAATTATGGAAAGCATAAGTGTTCCCATGAAGGCATGATATTTAATTGAAATGGGTAAAATGTTTAATATTAATATTAAAGATTAGATTGTGTTATCCCAGTGAAATTTTTTGTGAAATGACAGATTTGAAGTAGGAGAAGGGGAAACATTCTAATGAAATAATGATTTAAAATATGTGATGTGGGGGGAAAATAATTATGGAAAGTAGGTGTTCCCATAAAAGTATGATATTTAACTGAAAAGTAATGTGTTAAGTGTTTAAGATATAAATGAATGTTAATATTAATGAATAGATTTCTATTGAAATTGATAATATTGTATAATTTTAGAATGTACCAAACAGAATCCCAATGTAAGCTATGTATTTTATATTAAGTATTATAAATGTAGGGGAAAGAGATAAAGGTGTCATGCTCCAATTAGTGTACAGGAGAAGTTTTCTTTAACAAAGAAAGATAAATGGATAGCTGGAAATAGAACAGACAAAGAATAATAAATATTATGATTTGAATCGAGATGAGATAAATAAAATAAAATTTAAATTTAAAAGAGACGAGAAGCTATATAGAAAATGGAAAATGGAAATAAGATATGGAATGGTATACAAAATGAATATGAATTTGAATTTGTGTCTGTACGAAGCGTTGTAACCCGGGACTAAGCAACTTTCAGAAAAGAAAGTTTTATGTTTCTATGTTTTGTGTTTTTGTGTGTTTATGCTTGATTGAGCTAATAAAACCTTGGAGGAATGTTAGAAGGGGACAATTGAGAATAAAAGATAGAAGAGAATAAAGTAAGCCAGAAAGGAAAAATAAGTATAGTGAATAAAAACATATAAAATAGATAAATATAGAAAAGAAATATAATTGAATAAAAGTAAAGGGAGAAATAATGAGGAACTTGAAAGGATATTTATGTGTTTATAAGGAGATGTGTCAATGATGTATAAAATGTTTTATTTGTTTAAAATTTACAAATAACTTTCAGAAAAGAGGTTTTATGTTCTTATGTTTCATGTTTTGTATGTCTTTAAAAAATAATAAAATTTGTTCAAAAAAAAAGAAAACAAAGAAATGGCTCTGATCTTCTTTTCAGCAATTATAAATACAATTGCAGATTTACCCTTTTCTCTAAAGTTATATCACCCTCTTCTTTCCATAATCTGCCCTATCCAATAAACAAAACCACAGACGATAAATTGATTTTTTTTCTGGTTTTTTCTTCAAAAAAGTCCATAAAGAGTTTCTAATCAGCAAAATCTCTCTAAATGCTCTGATGTATCTTCAGACACTCTGTTTTCCTATATTTCTAGGAATGTTAACCAATGTTACAACCAACGTTAACCAAACAGAATTGCCTGCTAGCTCTGCACAAGTAGCATTGTTAAAATGGATTCTGAAACAGAAAATGTATTTATCTGTTTTTGTTCTGTCCCATAATTAGCATTCTTGAGATCCCCGCGCTTTGATTGGCCAAAGTGCGGGGCACTCTGATTGGTCAGGCGAGCCGCGCCGATTGGCTCGCTAAGAATCTCCCACGATTGGTCTATTCGAATTGCGGGAGATTCAAAGTGGTGCCATTGGCCGCGGCCGCCGCGGCTAAAAAAATAAAAGCCGCGAACCTTTTGCAAAGCGCCAGTTTGGTTCCTACTTTAATAAAAGAGCATGATTTGAAGTCACCAACTCCTGGCATCATTTTCGAGGACACAACACTGGCGACGAAGGTGGGATCCAGACCCTGAACCGAACCACGTGTCCGACGGAAGCCAGACGAACCACCACGATGGCGAAAATCGCACCCCCCGCACCCTTCAACCCCGCCACCGAAGACTGGGAATCGTACTCCGACCAATTCCGCATGTTCCTCGAGTGCAGCGATCTGAAGGACGCCACCGGCCCCATGAAGCGCGCCGTCTTCCTGACCCACTGTGGGACCGAGGTATTCAAGATGGCCTAGGCACTTGCCAAACCCGCCGATGCGACCGCGATGGACTGGGACGTCCTCGAGCCAATACTTCGGCGGCACTACGCTCCAGAGGTACCCATCCTGATCCGACGCAACGAATTCTACCGTCGGGACCAACGGTCGGGTGAGAGTTTCAGCGACTTCGTCGCCGAACTACAGCACCTAGGGGGGCTGTGCAAATTCGACAACCTGAATGACGCCCTGCGAGACAGAATCATGCTCGGCTTGTGGGACCCCGTCCTCCAGAGCCGGCTGATGGCCAAGGGCAACATCAGCCTAGCAGACACCCTCACCGCAGCCTCAGCCGCCGAAGCAACCCGAACATCCGCCGACCGCATGCGCAGACCGAACGCTGGAGACCGCAGCGGGAACAACAACCCTGCAAGGTCGGCCGAGGCCCAACCCGAGACGACCACCCACCAGGGCGATTTCCATTCAGTATCGGGCACTTCCAATGATGAGGAGGACATTCATCGCCTCCAGACAGGCTGCGACCCACAGAACCGGCGGGGTTGTAAGTCGAGGACCAACTGTGCCGGTTGCGGAGGCGACCACCCCAGGTCCGAATGCCAGTTTTTCGAGTCGATCTGCCGGCATTGTGACAAAAAGGGTCACATCGCTCGCGTCTGCCACCTTAAAAAGAACCGCAGCCCGCCCCGAAGGGACCAGAGCGAATGGAGGAGAGAGAACACACCACCCTGGACCAGAGATCGCCCCTCGGACAACAGATGGGACCGGAATGGATGATCCCTACGAGGCGGCGATAACCGGCGAAGAGAGGATACCCATCAGACGGTCACCATCGGCCACGCCATAACCAATGACGCCCGGAAGGTCCACGTGGAGGTAGGCATCGAGGGCGAGCCATGCAAAATGGAGGTGGACTCCGGGTCCTACCTCTCCATGATAGCATGGCATGAAATAAAGCACTTGGTGCCTACCATCCAAAGGAGGAACCTAGACAGCCAGAGACTCATCGTAAGGTACTACCAGGGAAACCGCATCCCGGGAGTCGGAACCGGACACTTCAACATCAAATATAAAGGGCACACTGAAAGGCTTCCCCTGACAATCGTCGACCGCGACTGCCCAAGCCTACTGGGACTGCAATGGTTCGCCCCGTTCGGCATCGCAGTCACGGGAGTCGACCACGTCACCGACGACAACTGGGAGCAACAACTGGCCCGGGAATTCCAAGAGGTCTTCGACGGAAAGCTAGGCAAGTACCGAGGGCCCCTTATATCATTCAGCCTAGACCCAAACGTCCCCCAAAACGCCTGAAACCAAGGCGGGTGCCATTCGCACTTAAACCCAAGATAGACGAGCAAATTGACAAGCTCGTCAAGCAAGGGGTCCTACAGCCAATAGACCACGCCCGGTGGGAGACCCCCATAGTCACCCCGATCAAGCCCGATGGGTCGGTGAGGATCTGTGGGGACTATAAGGCCACCCTAAATGGCGCGTTGCAACAAAGCGCCTACCCCGTCCCAGTAGTGCAACACCTACTGCACTCACTGGGAGGGGGCAAGGTTTTCGCCAAGCTCGACCTCGCCCAGGCATACCAACAGTTGCCAGTCGACGAGCAAACGGCAGAAGCGCAAACCATAGTCACCCACCGGGGAGCATTTAAATGCAACTGACTCCAATTCGGAGTCAGCGTGGCACCGGGAATATTCCAAAGCCTAATGGAAAGACTACTGCAAGGCATCAAGGGGGTGGTACCTTACTTCGACGACGTCCTAGTGTCGGCAACCAACCAAGCCGAACTAGAGGGTCGCCTAAGAGAGGTCCTAACCAAATTCAAAGAGACCGGACTCAAAGTAAAGAGGGAGAAATGCCAATTTACACGGAACGGGTTGAATTCCTAGGATACCTCCTAGACCGTCACGGCATTCACTCCACAAACCAAAAAATCAAGGCCATCAAAGAAGCCCCCACACCGAAGTCGAAGACGGAACTACAGGCATTCCTGGGGCTACTTAACTTTTACAATGTTTTCCTGCCCCAAAAGGCGACGGTGGCGGAGCCCTTGCATAGGCTCCTGGACAAGGCGGCGACTTGAACTTGGGGGAAACGCGAGCAAGCCGCCTTCCAAAGAACAAAGGACCTCCTCACTTCGGACGCCGTCCTTATACAGTATAACGAGACCCTACCTCTGGCCGTCACATGCGACGCATCACCCTTTGGCGTCGGTGCTGTCCTCAGCCCTACCCTCCCCGACGGAAAAGAAGCACCCATCGCGTTCTTTTCAAGGACCCTCACCAAACCAGAGCGGAACTATAGCCAGCTGGACAAAGAGGCTGTGGCTATCGTTGCCGCCGTAAAAAGATTCCACGAGTACCTCTACGGCCGGACATTCACCATCATAACCGACCACAAGCCGCTGCTGGGAATCCTTGCAGGAAACCGGGCCACCCCGAACATTCTGTCTCCCCGAATGACAAGGTGGTCCGAGTTCCTGGCAGCTTACAACTACGGACTCATACACAGACCGGGTAAGACGATCTCCCATGCAGACGCCTTAAGCCGCTCGCCGTTACCTGAACCTGACACCGACGCAGCACCCACGACGACCACCCTCAGCATAGAGACTTTACCCAACCTGCCCATAACCGCGTCAGACATTGCCCGAGAGACTAATAAAGACAAACGTCTGGCGCGGGTGTTGCATTGGGTAGAGAAAGGGTGGCCGGAAAGGGACAACGACGAGTCCGTCAAAACATTCCAAAACCGCCAAACGGAACTCTCGTTATTAAAAGGGTGCATACTATGGGGGGATAGGGTGGTCATTCCTGAAAAACTACAAGGGAAGGTTCTGGAACTACTACACGAGGGGCACCCTGGCATCGTTAGGACTAAAGCCCTGGCCAGAAGTTACGCTTGGTGGCCAGGGATGGACAAACAAATTGAGACCTGGGTAGCAAGGTGCCAACGATGCCAGGAAGCTTGGCCAAGCCCACCCACAGCACCCGTCCTAGAGTGGGAAACCCCAAGGGGACCTTGGTCTAGGATCCATATAGACTTCGCCGGGCCCACTAAAGGACACACCTTCCTTATAACAGTAGACGCTTACTCCAACTGGCTGGAAGTAAGCAACATGAAAACAACAACCACGGAGGCCGTGGTCAAGGAACTCTGCAAACTCTTTGCAACGCACGGCCTCCCAGACATCATCGTTTCTGACAACGGGCCCCAATTCACCTTGCTGGAATTCGAAAAATTCCTAGTGGAAAGGGGTATCCGCCACGCGCTGACAGCACAAGCACACCCGGCGGCGAACGGTAGGGCGGAACGGATGGTGCAATTCACTAAGAAAACCATCCGGAAAATAGACCACGGGGAGATCCAGGAGAAAATAAACAAACTACTCTTCACCCAACACATAACCCCAAATACCACAACGAATAAGAGCCCAGCCGAACTATTAATGGGGAGGAAATTAAGGTCCCCACTTGACAGGTTACACCCCACATATAACCCGGAGGAGCCCCCAGACTCAAACAGCAAACACCGAACTTTCGCACCAGGCGACCCCGTATACGCAAGAAACCTGACGGGAGACCCATTATGGGTACCGGCCGTCATCACACAAATAACAGGCCCACACTCGTACCGGCTACAAACAGCAGACGGACGAGCCTGGAAACGCCACATTGACCAATTAAGGTCGAGGGCGACCAACCAAGAGACCACCGACGCACAAACAGGCGAAACCGACCCCCACAACACAAACCAAGGGGGGAGGGAATACCTAGGGGACCAAAACCAAAGAAGAATAAACCAGCCATACTTACCGGAAAGCAGCCAGCACGACTCCTGGCCAGGAAGAGACAGCCAGGCCAGCTCAACCAACCCGGGGAGACCGAGCGGGAGCGGCGAAACCCGCAGCTCAACCAACCCCGGAGGCCCAGGAGGGAGCTACGGAGAGCGGCCCGGCCCGACCGACCAGCCGGTTCCCATGACGGCATCAGGAGCAACAGAGATCCCGACCAAACCAGCTGGGATCCAACCTACGACTGAGCTGCACAGGTCCAGTAGGTTCAGACGGAGCCCCGCCTACCTACGTGACTACGCAATGTAAGGACCAAACCAAGAGGGGAGGCGTGTTCTGTCCCTTAATTAGCATTCTTGAGATCCCCGCGCTTTGATTGGCCAAAGCGCGGAGCACTCTGATTGGTCAGGCGAGCCGCGCCGATTGGCTCGCTAAGAATCTCCCGTGATTGGTCTATTTGAATCGTGGGAGATTCAAAGTGGTGCCATTGGCCGCGGCCGCCGCGGCTGAAAAAATAAAAGCCACGAAACTTTTGCAAAGCGCCAGTTTGGTTCCTACTTTAATAAAAGAGCATGATTTGAAGTCACCGACTCCTGGCATCATTTTCGAGGACACAACAGTTTTGTTTAAAAATAAACCCCAGGAACTTTTGTAGGGTTTGTTTCTGGTTTCCTGTTTTGTTCTTTGTTTCTCTGGCAGTCAGACACTCAAGGGCAACCTCTGCTTTTGGTAAATGGCAGAGATTTTCTCCCTACAATAGAGAGAAAAGGAATAAAAGGAATAAACTTCTCATATTGGTGGGAAAAACTCAACATTATGTGCAATTATTGAAACTGAAAACAGTCCCACCCTTGACCTAACATTTGTTGGTGTGCCAAGGGGGCATGTCCAAGGTTTCTGCCATAAATTCTTGGAGAAGATTTGAGAGGGAGGGCTGCCTCTAAAGACTTCTCAAGTGCATGGACCCCCAAATGAGCTGCAGGAATCCAAGAAAATATGATTAGCATTGATCATCTTCTCTCGGTATCTAGGAAAAAAATAATAATCTGCAAAGGACTGATGCACCCTGTTTACTTTTAAAAAGTTCTCAAGATGTTCAGAGTTTCTCTTCCAGTCCTAGTTCATCACTGAAACTCTGCATGATAGGAGGCCTGGTGGTTGAAGTGCAGTATTGCAGGCTATCTGTGCTCACAACCTGGAGTTTGATTCTGATGGGCCTCAAGGTTGACTAAGCCTTCCATCCTTTCGAGGTCGGTAAAATGAGGACCCAGATTGTTGGGGGCAAGATCAGTGGTGGGGTTCAAATCTTTTTTTTACTGGATTTGGCTTGGTGGGCATGGCAGGGGAAGGATCCTGCAAAATCCTCATTCCCTCCTCACCCCACTAACCTGCTTTCTAGCTCCATTCTCCTGTGTAGGGAAACAAAAGAAGACCTAGCTGATCAACTGGGACTTGGGAGGCAGAGAATAGATGGGGGCGGGGCCAGTCAGAAGTGGTATTTGCCGGTTCTCCAAACTACTCAAAATTTCCGCTACCGGTTCTCCAGAACTGGCCAGAACCTGCTGATTACCAGCTCTGGGCAAGATGCTGACTCTGTAAACCACTCAGATAGTGCTGTTAAGCATGGATTCCCTCAATCTAACTCCAATCTAGATAGATAGATGATAGATAGAGATAGATAGATAGATAGATAGATAGATAGATAGATAGAGGGTTACAGGTTCATAAAAAGGGTTTTTATAGATAGATTTGGGGGTCAAATTCACATGGTCACGGTGGCACTACGTGATGTATGATGACTTTCCCCCCCCCCTTCGCTAAACCAGGCATGGGCATGGCCAGAGCATGATGCATCTGGACAGTGGGCCACAAGTAGATAGATAGATAGATAGATAGATAGATAGATAGATAGATGAGAGAGAGAGACAGAGAGAGAAATAGAGAGAGAGAGAGAGACAGAGAGAGAGACAGAGACAGAGAAAAAGGGATTACAGGTTAATTAAAAGGAGATTTAGAGAGAGAGAGAGAGAGACAGAGAGACAGAGAAAAAGGGATTACAGGGTAATTAGATAGATAGATAGATAGATAGATAGATAGATAGATAGATAGATAGATAGATAGAGAGTTACAGGTTCATAAAAAGGGTTTTTATAGATAGATAGATAGAGGGTTACAGGTTCATAAAAAGGGTTTTTATAGATAGATAGATAGAGGGTTACAGGTTCATAAAAAGGGTTTTTATAGATAGATTTGGGGGTCAAATTCACATAGATAGATAGATAGATAGATAGATAGATAGATAGATAGATAGATAGATGAGAGAGAGAGAGAGACAGAGAGAGAAATAGAGAGAGAGAGAGACAGAGAAAGAGAGAGAGACAGAGACAGAGAAAAAGGGATTACAGGGTAATTAAAAGGAGATTTAGATGATAGATAGATAGATAGATAGATAGATAGATAGATAGATAGATAGACAGACAGACAGACAGACAGACAGATAGACTATAGAGCTAGAGCTAGAGTTAGAGATTCCTGAGCTTTGGTTCGAATTCAATTTTCCCCATATTGTAGTCTTCGGACTATAAAAGTTCCAGTTCTTCTCCAGGGATCCTTCTGAACTCCCCACTGCTTCTCCATCTCCTTGGGCATTTTTGCTAATTTCCCTCAGCCACCCTGCGGTACCTGCTGAGTGCTGAAACTGATAGGAACAGAGACCCCTGCAGGGCCATGACATTACCCTGGCATCAAAAAGAATGTAGCTGTCAGAATACTTTTTTTTCCTTTCTCTTGCCCTCCAGCAAGACGAAAAAGGCTTTGGAGTAGGAGGAGGAGGAGGAGGAACTGGTTTATTTTCTAGTTTTCAAGATTGTGACTGTTTCTCTGTGTACCCAGCTTGGTTAACTGCTCTGGAGGAGACTGAGGTGTCACATAAAGAAAGATTTTATGCACTATTCTCTGTCTTGTTCTAATGTCTCTGTCATATTCATCATCACGTTCCATTTGCTCATAAATATATCTGTGGTTCCTCTGTGTTCAAAGGGAAGGAGGGATGGGCGGAGAAAGGCTTAAATACATCCAGACGTGGGAAAATGTACATGTTAGATGTGGCAAATAAATAATTCTACTGTTTCCTTTTATCTCACGGTAAATCCTTCCAAGCTTTAATGTCGTTAACGTTCAAGTTAACATGTACAACATTGTGGCATTCTTTTCATTTAGCAGTGAAACTAAAGTGGGTTTTTTTTTTTTTAAGCCGTGAGAAATGATTTTCCTTCAAGCAGGCACAACTTGGGATGAGATTCAAAAATCCCAACAACCGGCTCTCTGCCCGATTGCTGGCTGGGCGAGTCCATGGTGGGCGTGGCCTACCAGAACTTCCAGGAGGGCTGGGTTTTTTTGCCCTCCCAGAGGATCTGCGTGGACTTATCTGCATCCAAAATGGGCCGTATGGAACTCCTGGGGGTAGAGGGGCATGGTGGGTGGGGCCAACCAGTCAGTTCAACTACCAGTTCGGCGAACCAGATGTAAATTTAACACCCGGTTCACTCAAACCTGCCCGAACCGGCTGAATCCCACCCCTGGGCACAGCATTGTAGAGAAGAGGGAGTCTGACCTAAGTGAAACACTCCAGGCTAAAACAGGAAGTTGACCAAGAGAGAAAGATGACATGGAATACATGAGCTATTGGAAAGGCTTAGTCTCAACATGTTTGGGGAGAGAGAGAAAAGAAGGTCAAATCCTTTTCTCGGAATGCAACAAGGCTAAAATTTTAAAATAAAGTCTGCGTGCACCAACCTTCTATTTCCTTCATTTCTAAACAAATCATTGCTGAACAAAATTGGCTTATTTATTTATTTTTATTACTATTTGTTACTGTACTATTTATTTATTTATTTGTTTATTTATGGCACGGTGGCTCAGCGGTTAAAGACGTTGAGGTTGGCAGCTGGAAAGCTGGAAGCCCAGGTTCAAGACCCAAGAACCACACAATGGGCACTTCCTCTTTAGTTCCTGCCAACCTAGCAGTTTGAAAACATGAAAAAGCAAGTAGATAAATAGGTACCCCTTTGGTGGGAAACTAACAGTGTTTTGTGCACCTTTGGCATAAAATCATACTGGCCATATGACCCTGGAAAATGTCTTTGGACATTACTGGCTTCCTTGGTCAAGAAATGGAAATGAACCCTGATCCCTAGAGGGAAATCATTCATTCATTCATTCATTCATTCATTCATTCATTCATTCATTCATTCATTCATTCTTGGTTTTTTCTTTGAAAGCATTTTGCTTCACATCCAAGATGTTTCTTCAGTTCCTGAAGAGATAATCAACCAGCCCAAAAAAGAAAAAGACTTCAGCATCTCTCGATCAATAATCAGCACTCAATCAGCATAGATCAGTGGTGGCTAACCTTTTTGGGTTCCTGTGTCAAAAATTGTGCATGTGCTTGCACATTCGCACTCGTGTGCCAGCATCCAGAAGTCAGTGCATGCCTCCCCAGGCCCCCTATGCATGCGCACGTAATACCCGCCCACCCCCGCCGCCCCCTTACCTGCACTGTGCCTCACAGCTGATGTTTGGCCAGTTTGAGGTCTTTTTCGGCCTCCCAAAGGCTTGAGGAAGGTTTCTGCAGGCTTCTATAAACTTTGTAGGCTGAAAACTAGCCCCATTTCGTCATTTCCAGTATTTTCGGAAAAACAGGAAGTGATGAAACGGGGCTAGTTTTCAGCCTGCAGAAGCCTGCAGAAGCTTTCCTCAAGCCTTTGGGAGGCCAAAAAAGATCTCAAACTGGCCGAAAATCACCTGTAAGATGCACGCATGCCCAGTGAGATAAGTTTGCCTGCAGTTCACATGCTGGCACAAATGGCTCTACGTGCCACCTGTGACACGCATGCCATAGGTTCACCATCACGGGCATAGATTAACTCCAAGGTTAACTTCAGACCAACAATCAAGTAAACAATACTGTAATCAAGAAATTGACAACTAAGACACACAGACAAGCAAGACATCAGGATATAAACTGACAGCAAAGCTTCTTACTAGCACGGATGATGTTACCTATTTAGGGTAACGAGACATTTGCAAGAAAACAAGCAAGCTCCAAAGACACCAAGGACCCCCTTCACTTCCTTCAGTTCAGTTTTGGAAAAAGCACCTTTGGGACAATGGAGAAAGGAGAAGGAAAATGGGGTGGATGTTACCAGAAAACTCTTTTAATAATCTTGGCAAATGTCTTGTTAAAATACACGAGGAACTGTTTAGTTTCACATCAAACCTGGCTTCCCTTAGTTTTTGCAAATGTGCAGCTGAATTTTGTATTATGAAAACAGGACAAATATATAAGCCTGGAAAGGAGACAGATTGTGATGAGTGTGGATGAATTGATACCAATTTGTAAAAACACCTTTTTGAATGTCTTCTGACCTGATTCGCATCTTACAATAGGCAGAATTACTCTGCACAAGGAGGCATATATTGTGACTTGTCATGGAGAAATGTTGCTACATCTCTTGCCGAGAAGCTGCTTTAATCTTTGATCCTGAGAGCCCCTGCAGCTGATAAGATCAGAGATTTGTCGTATTGTGTTATTATTCTTTAGACAAAGGTTGCCCAGCTTCTCAACTGACACTTAACAAGCCCATGGATGTAAATTCTTGTATCACTTGCAGGGGGGGGGGGGAAACCCAGGGACAGCTTTGTACTGTTGGAAGTTAAAACCCACCCCTCTCCTAGAAAAATGAAATATTTTAGGATATATTGAAGAAGGTAGAATCTTTCCCCTAAAAGAGAAGTAGAAACTCAGAGAGGCAGAAAATCATCTCCCCACACAATTAGCCCAATTGCTAATGGGCCATTAAGGACTGGGCCAGTCTATTCTACATAACAAAGATCTACTTCCTTCAGGCAGAGCCATTTAATTGCCCTTCATTGCACCATCCAGCAAGATATGGCCTCTGACAGCAACCAATCGGGATATTCTTCCTATGCCTCAGGAAGTTCAAAGCCAGAGAGGGTATAAAACCCAGGGACTCTCAGTGTCTTTTCCCCTTTTCTTCACCCAAGAGCTCCAAGGCATGTGATCCTGTCCACCATAAACCATCTTTCAAAACAGCCTTCTAAGTGAGTCTTGCCCCCTTTTACAACCTTCCTTGTCACTGTTGTTAAGTGAATCACTGCAGTTGTTAAGTTAGTAACACGACTGTTAAGGGAATCTAGCTTTCCTGTTGGCTTTGCTCAAAAGGTGATCACTTAACTGTGGACACTGCAACCATCATAGATACATGCCAGTGTTCTGACCTAGGCTTCCTCCAAAAGCACTACGCAGATTCTTTGTCCCAGCAAAACACCTTTTATTAAATGAAGGTCAGTTTGTTGCATTCGCATTCCACCAAAGGCCTGGCAAACAGTCTTGCAAAAGTCTAATTAGGAGCACAGACCTTATCTAACCTGGAGAGATGCCAAGTAAATATTTCCAAACGCATTGCTGACAAGGAAGGACTCAGCCCAGAATCTCTGAGATGCACAGACAGATCTTCACACTGTTGCAACGAACGAATGAATGTAATGTTTCCTGCAAAAGCCCCCTCACCTTTGCTCCTCTTTTAATCCCTATGGAAGGGGCCTTTCACCATCCACCTGTGGCCTTATCCCCACATCGGCAGGGGTGGGATGCTACCGGTTCTGCCTGGCTCTGTAGAACTGGTAGCTCTGAAGAGCGGCAGACATAGAACCAGTTCTGTGTCTGCTGCTGTTTGGCCCACGCACCCTCCCGGGCTCTAACCTGTCCTTTATTTCCTGCTTTTTCAACCTCAGCTGCTTTGCGTGGCACAGCTGAAGCTGAGAAATCAGTTTTTAAAAAAAGGCTTTTTTCAAATGCTGCATCCCCATGTGCAGTGCTTATCAGCTGTCTGGGAGGCACAGCTTTCATTGTATTACATGCACATGCAAAACATAAGTACCAAACTGGTAGTAACACCAGTTGAATCCCACCCCTGCATGTCGGCCTTTAGTTAGTAATCGATCTTTTCTTTTGGCAGCTCTGCACATGCACAGGCTGGGAACTGGCTCCAGCTGCTCCCCCACCTCACTGCTGTCTGAGCCTGAAAGCAGCTGACAACTGTCTGATTGCCCTGGCCCCATCTCTGCCTCTGACACAGAGCCATCATCCAAGCCTTCCTCAGCTTCCAGGACTGGCCCATGTTCCTCCCCAACTTCCTCACTGTCCGACACTGCTGCCAGCTCTGTCAGCCACCGGCGGTCCACAACAGCCAATTGCCAAGCATCTGTTGTGGTTAGCTGGCAGCAGGTGCAGATGGTTGAGGAGAGCGAGGACTCTGATGAGGGGCCAGGACCATCAGGGAGTGGACTGCTGCCTTCAGAGATTGTGGGGGCTGGCAGCAGTGATGAGGAGGTTCCTGAGGAGCCTGTGCCAAGTGCATGTGCACAAAGGATTGCTCATAGGAAAGAGCAGTTACAACAGCACGGATGACACGGGAGAAAGGCTGCAAGGTAATGGCCCCTCCCTCAAGAAGATAAAAGCCAGGTTTGGAAAAGCGTTCTTTGCAGAAAGCAAGGAAGCTCTGAAGTTCAACTTGTGGACATCTTAGCTCATGTTTGAAGGACCTTGTAAATTAGTTCTTATCCCTGGGTTTTTGGCAGCATTGACGAACAATTTGGCAAGGCTCTTTCTTGTCTGATCTAATTAGTGGAAAGCAGCCTTTTATCTGTAAAGGAACAGAATTCGATATTAAACTTTAAAAGGTGGGGGCTGCTGCCTTTGTGTTTACTCTTGGGGAACCTGGTTGGGTCAGAACAGCATCCAAATGTTGATCATGTGCCACAGGGATGCCGCAGCAGTAATAAGTATGAAAATATGGTCCTAACAGATTTGGGGAAAAAAAGAAAAAATATAAGTGTATTAACTATGTTTAATGAATATATAGAATATAATTGAAATGAATTATGATGATTGTTGTAATGAGATTAAAATCAATGTTCCATTGAATAGTTTAATTTTCTTCTTTGAAATTATAAATAATTTTTATGTAACTGAAGGGGAAAACACCATGCGGAATCTGATCTAAAAGGTATGTATAGTATGTTATGAAGTTGTTAGGAGATTATTATTATTAATTGTTTATGCAATAATTAAAAGTTAAATGAGTATTGGGATTTAAAGGGGAGTTAATTAAAGAATATATAAACTATAGGGGTGGCATACTCAAATTAGTAATTGTGGGGGAAAATCTTTTTGAAATGTTTGAATTAAATTAGAATTTGTGAAATGATGAAATAAGAATATGCGATGAAATTGAAAACCTGACAGATAAAAGTATAATGAATATGAAGGTATGAGAGTTATTTAAGGTTTAAGCTGGAGGAAAGTATCAAAAAAATAATAATAGAAAATATGTAAAGTATTGGTAAGATATGAAATTAAACGTGAAAGATGACCATTAATTATAGTCATGTTTGTAGGGAAATGTGAAAACCTGGAATCATGCTGTTCACTAAAAAGAGATGTTTTTAAAATGTGGAAAACTGAAATAAAATTTTTTTTTAAAAAAACAGATTTGGGGAGGGGTTTCCCATGTGGTCAGGCCCAACTTTTGCCTGGTTTAGGTGACATTTTTCCTTTGCTTCCTTTATGACTTCTTAGACAAGATTCTTAGCTTTTTGTTCATCTAGCTTATGTGCCTGCCTTATCTTTAGGTATGAAAGCTTCAGTCTAATCTTACACAGGTAGTCCTACAGTCAGGCTATACCTGAGGTGTTCAACACAGGAAAGAAGGAAAGGAGAAGGGATGTCATGCCCTTGGTGTAGACTGACTCTGAGGGACAGAGTGGAAGTGTGGCTCCAGAGGTTGTGGAGGGCAGAGGCTGGCTGAGTAGTCAGAGGAGGACCCAGGCCCATCCCCTATCCATCCTAGGGCATGCAGGGAGGAGCAAATAAGGGAGAGACATAGTCTCCTCAGGAGGAGAGGGCCTTGATCCTCTTCATGGGCTGCAGCTGTGAGAACTGAATAAAAGTTTGGACCTGCGTACTGGCAAACGCTGGAAACAAAGCGTGTTTTATTTTGGTCTGAAGTTATCTTGGTTGGCATCCTTCTAACAGATTGTGCCTTATTATCTCCATGAATTTGATAAATACTTCTCTTGTTCCGTTGTGGAAATTTTGTCATTGTAGTTTGTTTGGTTTTTTTTTATTTCACCTCTATCTGCTATTAAATTCGGACTGTATTGCTTTCTTTTGAAGACTGTTTTTGAGTACGTTTTATCTCCAACTGAGTATTATTGAAGAGTGGGGCCAAATTGGAGGCATTAAAGGACATTTATTTCCTTTTTGGATTTTGTTACGTTTGGGTTACAACCTGGGTCATCACAAGAGGTGGTATTCGACTGGTTTGACCCAGTTTGGCTGAATCAGTAGTTCCGAGAATCATCTATGAGCGAACCAGTTCGCTCCAACGATCAGCTGCTGTACCCTCCCCCCTGCCCCGGCTCTATTCTGACTTTTATTTCCTGATTTTGAAGCTCACCTGCTACGCGTGGCACAGCGGATTGCTGTGTGTCAGCTGTTGAAGACACAGGGAGAATGCAGGATTACAGGAGAAGCAAGCCCTTTGCATATGCGCAGCCAAAGCGTGTGTGCGCCCACAAAGCACCCCCCACCAAGCCATGCCCACAGAAATGATGGTAAAAAAAAAAGTTGAATCTCACCACTGGGAAGGAGGTGTTCAACACAGAGAAGAGGGAAAGTCACTGGAGAACTGCAATCCTGGGTATTTTATGCGGCTGCGAAGTGGCTGTTACATCAAGAGCCATAATTTCCCCATTGCAGTTTACCAAAGATATTATGCAGTTAATCTGAATAAAAGCTATTCCCGTTCATCTCTGGTTAGTGAATTAAAGTAATTATGTGCATCAGTGATGGGATTCAAATTTTTTTACTACCAGTCCTGTGGTGTATATGGCTTGGTGGGTGTGGCAGGGGAAGGATACTGTAAAATCTCCAGATTTTGCTGGTTCTCTGAACTACTCAAAATTTCTGCTACCGGTTCTCCAGAACTGGTCAGAACCTGCTGAATACCACCTCTGATGTGCATGCTGTATTATTATTTTTTTAAAAAAATCTTCTAACACCGAGTAGAGAGTATCCACTACTATTTCCAATTCTATCTTGTTGATTAAATGTAGATGTAATTCTGGAATTGGCTGTTTAGAACAGATGGCCTGGAGTTTCTGAATAAGTTGCCTTTCAGCTTCCGCACTGCCAGGCTAGTGGCTGAGTGCTGGAGGAGGGGGTCACAAGTGTGATCCAGAATCTGGCTGGGAAATATTCCCCAAATAGGGAATGGGACAACTTGCTGCAGCCAACTCACCTGGGTCAATTCGCTGCAGCCAATTCACCACAGCTAACTCACCATGGCTAACTCATTGCAGGACAATTTAACAATTCTATTTGACGAGAACTACCTGTGGTGTATATGTGAGCCAAAACCCAAGGATAAACACATTTATGGGGACAAAGGCCCACCAAAACACCTTGGATTATTCTCATTGGTCTCAGTTATTGGAAGACACACACTTCAGTGGAAGATACAACCTCTGGAGTGGCTGCTTCTAGACTTCCAGCTCTGTCCTTTCCTAGCTGCTCTTGTCACTGTGGTGGGATTCAAATTTTTTTAGTACCAGTTCTGTGGGCATGGCTTGGTGGGCATGGTCGAAGGAAACTGTAAAATCCCCATATCCTCCCCACCCCACCAACCTGCTTTCCAGCTCCATTCTCCTGTGCAGGGCAACCAAAGAAGATCCAGATGATCAGCTGGGACTCGGAAGGCAGAGAATAGATGGGGCCAGGGCCAGTCAGAGGTGGTATTTGCTGGTTCTCTGAACTACTCAAAATGTCCGCTACTTGTTCTCCAGAACGGGTCTGAAACAGCTGAATACCACCTCTGATTCATATATTCATGCTGTTTGTGTTACAGGTGAAATAACAAATTTATTCATTTGTATCCAGCCTTTATTACTTTCACAAACAATTCAAGGTGATGAACATAATCCAACACATCTTCCTTCTATTTTTCCACAACAGCCATGTGAGGTAAATGTCAGCCTGGGAAGCCATTTTTTTTTGGGGGGGGGGAGCTTCTATGTTGCCACATTTAGTGCCTGGGAATTTGGGAGGTTTTTTTTTAAGGAGCAGTGGAAGATTAGCCACAACAACATTCTTTCTGAGAGAGTCAAGGATGTTTTACCCTGCACCTGGAAGGGAGTGACTGGGGATAGTCTCCAGGTAGGATGAAGCCATGAATGGGCCATGTGGTGGACTGATGAAGGCAGGGGATGGGTCCTTGATTTTCTTTTGGGGAAGGTAAAACCCGAAACTCTCAGATTCGGGTTTTCCCAGATGTGTCAACATGACATCTCTAATAAAATGGAACTTTGAGAAGATGATCGCCACAGAGTTGTCTGTTTTGGAGGTATTACTTGGAACGCTAACATTAGGTTGTGTTGACAGAGAGAATGACTAGCTCAGTGTCACCCAGCTGACATTCATGGCTAAGGTGAGACTTGAACTCACGGTCTCCCCGCTTTCTAACCTAGTGCCTTAACCACTAGACCAGACTGGCTGGTGGAAAGCTTATGATTCTGATATACATGTTGTCTGGATTCTGGCACTTACCCCCATTCAAATCATGAGTCTCAAGCCAAACCTCCAAAACTTAAAAAGGATTTATTGGGAGTTAACATGCCGACACTGCCTGAGTGTAGCCGACCTCGAGACACATAATTCATTGTCACCATTGACCCTGGTTTTGCCCCCCCCCCCCCAGGGTGTATAACAATTCAGTTACCTAGTTACTACCTTTGAAAACATTTATGGAATATAGTTTTGGTTTTGCAAGCTGCTGTACTGCTTCCCTTTCCCTTTTTGTTGGCAGAAATAAAAATCCATAGAAATATTTTATGAGTTGACACATGTTACTCCCCAAATAGCTGTTTGTACATTATTCCCCAAATAGTCTTTTTTTCTTCCTTGATAATAAACATGAACCATGTTTATTATCATAAGCAACTAAAAAACTGTTAGATCTGGGAGAGTGGGTGCAAGGAACGGAGACGAGGCATCGAACAGTGACTCCAAGTCTTTATTAGTGACTTCAGAACAGAGTGAACAACTAGGGCAGCAGCAGCTCCTTTTATAGAGCTGGCTGCTGTCACAATACCCAATGATTTGAGTTTGATGCGCTGAGAGCGTCCAATCAGCAGCAACCCACTATCAACCAATCCGATCAGCCCAAACTGACCAATCACGATCCGCTGTCAACGGTCCAATCAGAAGTGCAGGCTAGGAACCTGTCGTGGAAAGAAAACTACTAGAATCGCAAGCTAACGAGTTTGCTTAGTTCGTAACAAAAACCATCATGGTTGAATTCGGAAAGGGGAAAATGCAAGCTTAATAACAAATGAAAGGACTAAGGAATATGAACCAAAGTTGACTAGGCTGGTGTGACATCAGAATGAGTGATTGGACCTTTTCAGTCTCAAAAATGAAGAAGAATGGTAAATAATTGGAGAGATTGTGTATGTGTGTGTGGGGGGGAACTATGCTTTGAATACATATTCATATGGTACATTCAGTGGAAAAAGTGAATGAAATTATTTAATGTAAGTAGGAGTAGGGATTTGAAAATGAACATAGCAGAGATCAGGTAGTTGTGTTTGGCGAAGAAAATGAAATGAACAATTGTAAATTATACAGAAATGGCAAAGAACTTTAGAATAAAGAGTCGGAATATCCACTCTTAGAAAATCAATCGTTAAGAATTTTAAATATATCTCTTGCAATCTTAAAATGAGACTGATTCACAAAAGAATACTGGACAAATTGTAAATAAGTTGGCAGTCAGTCCCATGATGTTGAAAACATGAAAAGCATTACTCTTGGTTTGATTTGGTTTTAAATTCATCAGTTAACACAGTCTTTAAGAATAATTTAGTTTCAAGATATAAACGTACACTTGAATTATATTTCTCAAGTTTGGAATTTCGTCAACATATGAAGAATTATTGACTCATCCTGCATGAGATAATAGCCCAAAAGAATTACTTTTACATTGCTTCTGATTTGTTACATGAAAGATTTATAGAAAAGACAATACCTAAAGCAACAGAGAGTTGTGATGGAATCATAGAAGAGTTTCAAGAATAGACAGCAGGCTAGTGAATGATTTGATGTAAACCAGATTTAGCCATATTTATTTCCTGCTTTCTTTTCTCGTGCCTTAATTCCTCTGCTTTTATTATTTCTGTTGTGTATGCAATATAATTAATAAAGTGTGAGCTTGGAGTAAGTGCAGGGTTCTGGCCCTGCACTTCTGATTGGCTGTTAAGTGGCGGGACCGGATTGGCCCGTTCCGGGGAATCCGATTGGCCCTTAACAGAGAGTTCTTATTGGTTATAAAAGCTAGCGTTCCTAGCTTGTTATTGGTTAAACATTACAAGGTTTGCCTATATATGGCGGTTTTTACTGATATTAAATGAGCAAGTCACGATATAAATAAAGAGCTGAAGTTCACTGTTCAGAAACTTGTCTCCATTCTTTCTCGCCCATGCTCAAACTTAACACTGGCGACGAGGGTGGGATTTGGAGACATCTGAACCAACGAAACTTCGAAGAACACTGAGCACGTGACAGATGACGCCAACAATGGAACCATGTCTGGCGGCATCGTACCACCCGCTCCATTCGATCCAACCCAAGAAGACTGGGAGTCCTACATGGATCACTTCCAAATGTTCCCAGAGACTAACAATTTAAAGGACGCCACACCAGGAAAGATACGGGCGGTGTTCCTAACGCATTGCAGTCCAACCGTATTTAAGATGGCTAAAGCACTAGCCAAACCCTGAGAAGTGAAGGCCATGGATTGGGACGACCTCGAACCTATCCTGCGAGACCACTACACTCTGACCGTGCCTACGCTCGTGAGATGCCACGAGTTTTATCAAAGAAGCCAGCGAAAAGGAGAAAGCATAGCCGACTTCATAGCAGACCTCCGAAATTTGGGGGGCCTCTGCGGATTCACCGATCTAGAAGAAGCACTAAGGGATCGCATAGTTCTGGGATTAGATGCACCAGGCGTCCAAAGCAAGCTGATGGTGAAAGGCGACATCAGCCTTGCCGACACCATCGCCGATGCTACCGCAGCGGAAGCAACCAAGAAGTTGGCTGCACAACTACGCCAAAACCGCACTCCGGTACCACCACCGGCCAGCGAAATCTCACCTAGTTCAGAAGGGCAGCTCGCAACAACGCACCGCGAGGACCTCTCTTTGTCGTCAGACAGCGATGAAGAAGGGGTCCATCAACTGTGGTCCAACCGGGACCCTCACCCGAAGCCCTTACGCCCTTGCGCTGGCTGTGGAGCCAACCATATCAGATCCGAATGCAATTTCCGCGACGCACTCTGCCATGAGTGCGGGAAACGAGGCCACATCGGACAGGTCTGCCGCAGCATGCCAAAACCCAGCCAGGCCTCAAAAGGGGCTATCGCCAATCGACAGGAAACTGTACTGTAAGGCGAGAGCCAGTAAACCACTCCTACAGAAACCAAGCTTTGCAGAGAGAAGAGGCTCACCATACTATTACTATCGGTCACGCCTCAGCCTTGGACACTCAGAAAATCTGAGTCACGGTAGCCATCGAGAACCAGCCTTGCCACATGGAGGTCGACTCGGGATCGTCCCTCTCGATGGTGTCTTGGAAGACACTCAAGCAACTCATCCCCACAATTCAATGCCAAGATCTACGGTTCCAACGCCTCATCCACAAGGACTACCAGGGGAATCGAATCCCTGTCGTCGGGTCCTGCTGAGTCCGAATCACCTTCAAGAAGCACACAGCATACTTACCTTTAACAGTCATCGATAGAGATAGGCCTAGCCTACTGGGCCTCCAATGGTTCGCGCCACTCGGCATTGAAGTGGCCGGTGTAAACCGAGTCGGTGGCTGTGACTGGGAGGAAGACCTTATTTCTGAGTTCAGGGACGTCTTCACAGACAGCTTAGGTGAGTACAAGGGGACCCGATCTCATTCAGCTTATATCCAAAAATAGATCCCATTCGCCTAAAGCCCCGTTGAGTTCCGTTTGCCTTAAAATCGAAAATCGACGAACAACTCAACAAACTGATAGCTCAGGGGCTGTTGGAGCCCATCGATCACTCCCCGTGGGAAACCCCTATTGTAACACACATTAAGCCAGATGGGTCAATCCGAATTTGTGGGGACTACCGGGCTACTTTGAACCACGCCCTGCAGCAGAACGCGTATCCAGTTCCGGTGGTGCAGCACCTCCTCCATTCCCTGGGGGGCGGGAAAGTTTTCGCTAAATTGGATATCAGCAATTACCAGTAGATGAAAAAATGGCACAGGCCCAAACTATTGTGACGCACTGAGGTGCCTTTAAATGTACCCGGCTGCAATTCGGAGTTAGTGTAGCCCCGGGGATTTTTCAGAGCCTTATGGAAAGGTTATTGCAAGGAATTAAGGGCGTGGTCCCCTATTTTGACGATGTATTAATCGCAGCCACTACAAAAAAATTCTTACAGGACCGGTTAAAATTAGTCCTAAAAGAATTCCAAGAGGCCGGTCTTAAGGTTAAAAAAAAAAAAATGTAAATTGTGTACTGACAGTGTTGAGTTTTTAGGGTACCTGATTGATAGCCAGGGCATTCACCCTACCGAAAGTAAATAAAAAGCGATCAAAAATGCTCCCAGGCCACGAAACAAGGCCGATCTCCAGGCGTTCCTAGGCCTCATCAATTTTTATAATGTATTTTTACCGCACAAAGCAACTGTCGCTGAACCATTACACCGATTGTTAGATAAAAGAGCAAATTGGTTATGGGGTTACCGTGAAGAACAGGCGTTCCGAAATGTTAAAAAACTGCTCACTTCTGACTCCGTACTCATGCAGTATAAGAAGACTTTGCCGTTAGTTATAACCTGTGATGCATCGCCTTTTGGGGTGGGCGCCATTTTGAGCCACGTACTGCCTAATGGGAACGAAGCCCCTGTTGCATATTTTTCAAAGACTTTCAAAAATGGAGCGGAACTATCGACAAATCAATAAAGAAGCCCTCGCAATTGTCTCAGCTGTGAAAAGATTTCACGAATACGTGTATGGTAGGGTTTTTACTATTGTGACTGACCACAAGCCTTTGTTGGGTATAATAGCCGGAGATAAGCCGACTCCCTACATATTATCCCCTAGGATGACCCGATGGTCAGAATTCTTAGCTGCTTATAACTATCGGCTGCAATACCGCTCGGGGAAAGCCATTCGCCACGCCGGCGCATTGAGCCGAGCACCGCTTCCAGAGACTCTCGATGATCCGGCACCAACGGTAACCACGTTGCAAATTGAAGCGCTCAACTCGCCACCATTGACCGCCGGAGATATCGCGAGAGAAACCAAATGCGACCACACCCTAGCATGAGTCCTAGGCTGGGTATAATGCGGATGGCCATTGAACCAGTTATCAGATGACTTCACACCATTCAAAACTCGACAGACTGAACTCTTCTCCCAAAAAGGCTGTGTCATCTGGGGCGATAGAGTCGTTATTCCAGAATGGCTCCAAAAAGCGCTGCTGAGAACTTTGCACAATGGCCACCCCGGCATCGTGCGAATTAAAGCCCTTGCACGAAGCTTCGCATGGTGGCCGGGCATTGACAAGCAAATTGAACAGTGGGTTAAAGCTTGTCCCAAATGCCAAGAAGTCAGGAACGCCCCACCAAAAGCCATGCCTACTGAATGGGAGACAACACGTGGACCCTGGTTCCGAATTCACCTGGACTTTGTGGGGCCAACCAAGGGCCACACCTTCCTGCTTACCATCGATGCCTACTCCAATTGGCTCGAAATCCATCGCATGACGACTACGACCTTCGAGGCGGTCATCAAGATTCTAAACAGACTCTTTGCAACCCACGGATTACCAGACGTCCTTGTATCCGATAACGGCCCACAATTTACTGCACAAGTGTTCGAGCAGTACCTCGCTGACCGCGGCATCCGCCATGAGCTCACCTCACCTCTTCACCCTGCGAGCAATGGCCGAGCAGAATGCATGGTTCAATTTGTGAAGAAAACCTTGCAAAAGGTAGACTACAACATTGACGACAAGGTCAACCAAATCCTCTTTTTGCAACACATCACTCCACATAGCGTCACCAACAAAACTCCCGCTGAACTGCTAATGGGACGAAAGCTCCGCTCCCACCTTGACCAGTTGCACCCTGCGTATGAACCACAGAAACCACTAGGATCCAGCAGCTGCTGTCGCACCTTCCAGGTAGGAGACCTGGTTTATGCAAAAAACCTATCAGGCGACCCGTTGTGGGTGGAAGCAACAGTAGTACATGTAACTGGCCCTAGATCCTACCTCGTGCAATGCCTTGACAATAAACTTTGGAAATGGCATATCGACCAATTACGGTCGCGGCTTGCAGCAGCCAATTCGTAACTCCCCTATAACCAAACTGAGGGGGGGGGGAGGTACAGAAGAAGATGAAGCCCTAGGAAACCTGTTCGAAGGAAACGACGATTTAATTGAAACTCAGGAAGTGGAGCCGGAGGGAGAAACGTCTGCACCTCAGGGAATCGAGGATTCTAGGATGCCCCTCAACATGTATGTGATGGCTCACATGTAATTGTTAAAGGCAGAGTCTCGTTATACTGCATTTAAACAGCATCTGAGGTTAGTAAGTTTTTCACTTGTCGGAATGCGTGCTCCTCTCGGTGTCCCCAGACCCAGGTTACTTTGTTGTCAAGAAGTCTATGTAGGGGCTCAGCTACGGTCGCTTTCTGGGGCAAGAAGATGTTGTAAAAGTTAATGAGCCCCAGGAAATCTTGGAGATCAGTCTTATTTCTGGGTCTTGGGGCATTTTTGATTGCTTTTAGTTTGCTATTAGTGGGGTGAATGCCTTGTTTATCGATTAGGTATCTCAGGAGCTCTACTTTATCTGTACACAGTTGACATTTTTTTTTTTAACCTTAAGGCCAGAGTCTTTAAATTTCTGGAGAACCATTTTAAGACACTTTTCTAGTATTTCTCTATTCGGGGCAGCAATTAAAACGTCATCAAAGTATGCACGACCCCCTTGATCCCTTGCCAGAACCTCTCCAACAGACTTTGAAAAATCCCTGGGGCTACGCTCACTCCGAATTGGAGTCTGTTGCACTTAAAGGCGCCTCAGTGCGTAACGATCGTCTGTGCCTCTGCTGTTTTTTTATCTACAGGCAGCTGTTGGTACGCCTGTGCAAAATCCAATTTAGCAAAGACTTTTCTGCCCTCCAGGGAATGGAGAAGGTGTTGTATCACCGGCACTGGGTAAGCGTTCTGTTGAAGGGCGTGATTAAGGGTGGCCCGGTAGTCCGCACAAATCCTTAACGATCCATCCGGTTTGATGGATGTTACGATTGGGGTTTCCCAACGAGTGTGGTCAGTTGGTTCTAAAACACCCTGGGCTATTAATTTATCGAGCTGCTCGTCAATCTTTGGTTTAAGGGCAAAAGGTACCCGATGAGGCTTAAGGCAGATGGGGGCTACTTCAGGGTTAAGGTTAAATGATATCAGGGTCCCCTTGTACTCGCCTAGTTTGTCTGCAAAGATGTCCTGGAATTCCTGGATGAGGGCCTCCTCCCAGTCATCGCTTCTGGTTTGGTAAATGCCAGCTGTTAAGCCTGGGTTCCCCAACCAGGGTTAAGGAGACTAGCTAAACAGAATGTGCAGCGTTAGTCAGATAGGCACACAGATAAATGAGTGAGATATGTTTGTATGTTTTGTTATCATACAGTAAAAATAACAGATACGCTTGTGCTATCAAAAATATAGTTTATTCCATTTATAGCATAGTCAAAATAACAGTCCATTAGTCATGTATCATTTAGTCAGTCCATTCAAGGATATTCAGTTAGCAAAGTCCGTGTAGAATATCCTATGTCAGTTTACTTACAAATTAGTCCTTTGTCTCTCTCCCGTTCGAGTAACGCAGTCTTGAGTCCATGCAGTAATTAGGGATCATCAAAGCCAGAGAGAGAGCAAGCTGTCGTCTTGCTTCTTTTAAAGTGCTTTCACAACCACTCCCTTAATTACATTCCTATATTTAAAGTTGCAGACACTTTAACTTATAAACCATGATTACATATTTATTATTTTACCTAAACCAGTTAGGGTAAACAATGTTATCCCTAACACCGGCTACCGCAATCCCGAGTGGGGCGAACCATTGAAGGCCTAACAAGCTAGGCCGGTCACGGTCGACGATGGTCAGTGATAATGACACAGTACAATTTTTGAATGATACTTGGACTTGGCTGGATCCAACGACCGGAATTCGGTTCCCCTGATAATCTTTGAGTATGATTCTTTGGGCTCTGAGGTCTTGACACCGGACAGCAGGGATTAATTGTTTAAGGGTCTTCCAGGAAACCATCGAGAGGGACGATCCTGAATCGACTTCCATCTTGCAAGGCTGGTTTTCGATGGCGACCTTCATTCAGATCTTCTTTGCATCTAGCAATGAGGCGTGACCGATTGTAATGGTTTGGTGTGCCTCTTCTCATCTCATTGAAATGGTCAGTGTTTTATTTCTGTAGGAGTGGTTGTTCAATTGGTGGTTCAAATGTTCCCGACTCACAGGACGATTCCCTGTGGTCTGGCAGTAGTTGTTTTCTCTCCGAATTGGGCTGGATTCTACAGACCTTCCCGATGTGGCCTCTTTTCCCACAGAAATGGCAGAGCGCGTCGAGGAATTTGCAGTCTGATCGCTGGTGGTTTGCCCCACAACCCACGCATTGGTGCGGTCTTTGATTCCGCTGGTGTCGTTGGTCATGTTCAGACTGGAGCCGGTTGACTCCTCCTCATCACTTTCTGATGATGATTCGAGGTCCTCGTGGTGGGTCGCTGTTGTGTGCCTCTCTAGGCGAGGTGAGGTATCGCTGGAGAGTTGACGGAGCGGTGCGTTGGTGCGGCACATTCGGCTGGCCGACTTCCTGGTTGCTTCTGCTGCAGTAGCGTCCTTGATGACATCAGCAAGGTTGATGTCCCCTTTGGCCATGATCTTGCTCTGCGTCGTGTGTGGGAATAAACTTTGACTTCAGTATTGGGTAATGATTAATCTAAGACCTTATACATACATGTCTGCCTAAGGGTCACTGAGATAAAGCAAGGAAATTAAAAGCAAACACCAGAAACATTTAAGCAGCTCAGACGACTGTAAACAATTCTGTGTACTATATGTAATTATTTTAATCCACAATGTGAATGCTTACTATGTACAAAATTCTCAATAAAAGGGAGCACTATAATTTGCTCTGGGCTCCCATCCCGAGTACACCAGCCTGTGTCTCATTCTTTCCATGGGAGACCACCACAGTCGTGTGGTCTTCTAATCCCAGAATTATTCGGTCTCTCAGAGCTTCTTCGAGGTCTGTAAACCCACAGAGGCCTCCCAGGTTCCGGAGATCCGTGATGAAATCTGCAACGCTCTCTCCTTTCCGCTGGTCCCTCGAGTAAAATTCATGTCTTCGGACAAGCGTTGGTACGGCGGATGCATAGTGGGCCCGTAGAAGGGGTGCTAGGACATTCCAGTCCATGGTTTTCACCTCAGCCAGTTTCGCTAGTGCCTTGGCCATCTTAAAAGATGGCAGGCCTGCAATGGGTCAGGAACACTGCTCGCTTTTTTCCCCTAGTGGCATCCTTCAAGTTGTTGGTCTCCAGAAACATCTGGAACCGGTCTATGTATGAGTCCCAGTCTTCTTGTGCCGGGTCAAATGGAGCGGGTGGTATGGCGCTACTGGACATGGTTTCTGTTGTCGATGCGCCTTCAGCCATGTGCTCTGTTTGGTGCTCTGTAGTGTTCAGTCAGCTCTGATATCTCCACATCCCACCTTTGTCGCCAGTGTTAAGTCCTGCACATAAGCGCAAGGAACGGAGACGAGGCAGTGAACAGTGAACTTCAACTCTTTATTAATCATTCTGAACAGAGCAAAACCCTAGGGCAGCAGCAGCCCTTTTATAGGGTAGGCTGCTGACCTATTAGCCAATGAGAAACATGGAAGTATTAAACCCTTGAACCAATGCGAGTGGCTCATTAACAGCCAATCAGATTCCCCAGAACGGACCAATCCGATATCGCTATTATCGGCCAATCAGAAGTGCAGGATTAGAACCCTGCTTTTTCTTAAGGTTTGTTGAAACTTTATTTAAGCGCTTTTCTTAGTTCATAACACAAAGAAAGAAAGAGAGAGAATGAAAGAGAAAGACAGAAAGAAAGAAAGAAAGAAAGAAAGAAAGAAAGAAAGAAAGAAAGAAAGAAAGAAAGAAAGAAAGAAAGAAAGAAAGAAAGAAAGAAAGAAAGAAAGAATATTTGTAGCTCAGGGTTGAAAACAAAGCAAGAAAACAAGCAAGCTCAGAGAGCATCAAGGACCCTTCAAATAAATAAATATTGGATAGATGTTTATGTGGCTCGGCGAGTAAAGTAACAACTGCTTGGATTATTTCTGTAAGAGCTGCAACCTCAGTGATAGGATGAAGCTTGTCCTTCTCGCTCCTCCAAGTCGCTCACTGTGACTGAGAAGCTGTCATTCTGAAATCTCCTGGCTTGGCTTTTAATCGTGACCGCTCACAATTAATGGGGGGGGGGATATTTTCATTTCCCCCTCATACACCTGGCAGCACAATTATTGCCTGGCGGGGCTGCTGTGGAAAGCGTCTTGCCACAGACTGTAATTTATCCTGAGGAGTCTCATCCCCCTTCTTCCTTGGCACGTAATAATTTGAGGGAAATAGTTAAAATATTAAAAAGGGAAAGAAGAAGAAATCGCGGGGCCCAGTTGGGAGGAGAAAATTGCAGGTTTCATTGTGTACGCTGTGCCATCTGCCTCTAACTTGGAGGTGTCCTCAAGGGAAATAGTGACGAATTCAATTAGAACCGTGCTGTTGGGCAGCCACCTTGGAGGATTGGGCTCTGGGGCTGTGATTATCCTCCTTCACATTCCTTCATGGCCATCGGATTTCCAGAAGGATTCCGTTAGCTAAGAGGGCAGAAGGGAATTGGGGCGTGCCTGGAAGGAAATCAGTTGTCAATGAGCTTTGCTTGGCTTTCAATGAACCCCAAGCATCTCTGCCAAATTCCATCTCTTAATCCATTTCAGGGCTGGGGGTGTTGTAAAAGCTGTAACAAAGAAAAAAGTGGGACTCCTATTTAGATTTAATAGGAGTCTTATTTTTGTGCCCGGGCATCAGGCAGTGAATTATTGCAGTAGAAAGTTAGCAACCACCCCTCTCCTAGAAGAATGAAATATTTTGAGAACTATTTAAAAGGCAGGCTAAAATCTTTCCTCTAGAAGAGAAATAAAAATCTTAAGAGAGACGGAAACTCAAAGCTCCCTGCCCCCCAGCAGAAATTTGGTTCCCATTAAGAAAGACTGGGCTAGCCTATTTACAAGACAAAAGATCTCCAGGTCCAGGGTGAAGGGATTAAGACATGACCCTTCAGGACATAATAGGATTAACCCATCTAGCAGTGGAGCTCACTACATGGCACAGTCTGTTCAGAACATTGCATCAGAGTCCAAATTTCAACCAAACCTGGGAGCTCAGACAAGCTCAGCTATGACCCCTGCATAGCCCCATGGGAGTCTGACAGCAACCAATAGAACATATGTTCTTGCATAGGAACAGGTAGCTCAAGTTCAAAGCCCAAGAGAAGGCATAAAAAAACCCCACCTTCAACTCCATCTGGTCAGTTGCATCAGGACCATGTGTTCTGTCCACCATTAAACCCTCTTTCCAGTCAGACTCCATGTTTCCAGTGTCTTTCTCCTGGCTTGGAACTGAACCCAGATGGATATTTCTTCCAACCCCCATTCCTTTAACCTCAAACTAACCACTATTGACCTCACCCCATTCCTAAGGGGCGTGCATAAGTGCACCATCGTGCCTCCTGTCCCTGTCCTATTGTCCCCATTTATTCGGACCTATTTCCTGTATTCTTACTCATGTTTATACTTATACCTATTATCTTGTAAGCAATTGACAAATCAAATAAAGAAATAAAATAAATAAATTCAGTGTGTTGGAGCTACATGCACATGGGCATAGCTGCAGCTTGGAAGCTGCCAAGTAATCTTTTTCTACGCACAGTCCTGGAATCTTTCATGCCTTAATTTTATAATTTCAAAACATATTAACCTGCCTTGGTCGATGCTTGAGGCTACAACTGTTTTTTGTTTTTTTTTAAAAAAATAAGCAAATAATATAAAATGACCTCCTCCTCCAGGAAATCAGGCTAACCAGCTTGGCAAACCTTATTAGGATGCACACACACACAAAAGCTGAATCTGAAATTAGTTGCTTTACATCTAATTGCTTTAGCCTGAATATTCAAAGGAAGCGGTCCCTCCCTCCTTTTGGCAGCTGTAAGAGCCTTCAGCAGCCTTGGGAGTCTTCAAATCACAGAGCTTCTTAATCTCCAATCCCAACTCCCCTCCCCCTTCTGCAAGAAAACCTGCAAAGCAACAACAGAAATGAGATGGAATGGATGTAATTAACGACTCGCTTTTGTAAAAAGTTCAGAAGACAAAAGGAAAGCAGGGGACCTGTGAAGACATAGTCTTCTTATGAACTACCTGAATAATGGAATTGTCAAAGGTAGCAAAGGTAGGGACACTGTATTGGGGAAAGCCACACATGTGTTCAACTTTACCTAGATAACCCAAAACATCTCTAACCATAGCACGTAGACTTATATACTGTTCCGTGGTGTTTTACAGCATTTCCTGGGCAGTTTACAATGTCAGCATATGTCCCAGTGGTGGTATTTTACTGGTTCGGTCTGGATCGCTGTGCTTGCATAAAGTATGCATTTGAAGCACACGCACACAAAGCTTGTGTATGCACACAAAGCGTACCCACCAAGCCATGCCCACCAAACTGGTGGTAAAACCTTTTTGAATCCCACTGCTGATATAGCCCCCAACAATCTGGCTCCTCATTTTACTGACCGCGAAAGAAGGGAAGGCTGAGTTAATCTTGAGCCAGCGAGGACTGAACTCCAGGCTGTGGGCTGAGTTAGCCTGCAATTCTAACCACTACACCATCAGGGATCCTCTATGGATATTATTTATTGTTGAATATAAGTAATTTTAGGTGGCCAGAGGGAAGGGAATTCTTTTCATCCTGGAAATCTTCCACCTTCGTGACCCCCAGGCTCACAATGCCAGCCTTAGAGAGAAGAGCAAAGTAATTCTTCTCTCTGTTTGTGTGCACGCATGGCTGATACAGTGATGATACTCTCTTTGGTGTTTCTTTGTTAGGACCTTTTGCAAAGGCCCTGTTTGGGACCCAAACAAATTGTTAGAGAAGGAACCTCTGTTTGCTCAAGACCTAAGCTTCACAGAAAAGTTCAGTTGAGACAGGTGCAAACAAGTATATCATGTCAGCTAACAGAATACAGTGCAACAGACTTGGAAGGGGGCTTGGAGGTCTTCAAGCTCAACCCTTTCCTCAGGCGGGAGAGACCCTATACCAGGGGTCTCCAACCTTGGCTCCTGGAAGCCTGGCGGACTTCAACTCCCAGAATTCCACAGCCTGGCTGTGGAACTCTGGGAGTTGAAGTCCGCCAGGCTTCCAGGAGCCAAGGTTGGAGACCCCTGCCCTATACCATTTCAGACAAATGGCTGTCCTAGAGCACCCACCACTTCTGAAGGGAAGCCGTTCCACTGATTAATTGATCTAACTGTCAGGAAATTTCTCCTTAATTCTAGGTTGCTTCTCTCCTTGATTAGTTTCCACCCATTGCTTCTTGTCCTGCCTTCAGGTGCTTTGGAGAACAGCTTGACTTCCTCTTCTTTGTGGGCCATGCCCACCAAACTGGTGGTAAAACCTTTTGAATCCCACTACTGATATAGCCCCCAACAATCTGGCCCAGTATCCCTTAGATACTGTCATGTCACCCATAATCCTCCTTTTCATTAGATAGTCGATTCCGAATTTTTCTGGTGGAAACAAGTAAATCTCATGTTTCCAAAACTGTGACCATCAGTTTGTTTCACACATTTGTGCAAAAGGAAAAGGCCAAGAGTCTCACCCTTGTTGCTCTTGTCTCTTGTCACACATTGCTGATCTTTCATTCCTGTTTTCTAGAGAATTGGTGAGACACGTGGTTATGCATTACATTAGTCCCAGAGGGGAATGCCTCTAAGAATCTCTCTCATCTAAGAAAATGAGAGTTTTCTACAGAAAATGCTCTGTATGAATAGGGAGAAGAACAATCCATCTCACATATTCTAGGATGCCCTTCAACATGTATGGAGGAAGATCTCCATGATAGCAAGAGAAAATGCTGTCAACATGGCCTGATACTGGGTGAATGTCATTTTAGTTCTAATCCTATTTATTTATATGCTATATCCCAAAGGTGCTTTTTCAGGAGGCAACTGGACTTTCAGCTTTTTCTTTGAAGACATTTCGCTTCTCATCCAAGAAGCTTCTTCAGCTCTGAGTGGAAGGTGGGATAGACCAGTCAGAGCTGAAGAAGCTTCTTGGATGAGAAGCAAAACGTCTTCAAAGAAAAACCAGTTGCCTCTTAAAAAACATCTTTGGGACAACCATGAACTGAGAATCTCCATACAGATTTATATGCTATACTTTCTATATGCTATTCTTTTAGGACCTATTTTAAAAGTGTTGTGCTTGCTCACTGTTGAAGGTTTATGTCTGTAATTTGAAGGTGCTTCTGACATGAATAAAGAAAGTCAGATCTCCAGAGGAGCTGTTACTTTGTGTCCCCCCCCCCCCAATATCTTCCTTTCACTGCATAAGGTGGTCACGTTCATGACAGAATCAAAGGAATATTTTTTTTCCTGCATGCTTTGATCCTGTCTCTCCAATAATAGCCTTTGAACATTTAGAGTATATCCTCACTCCAGTGGTGAGATTCAAAATTTCTTTACTGTGGACGTGGTTTGGTGGGCGTGGCATGGTGGGTATGGCAGGGGAAGGATACTGGAAAATCTCCATTCCCACCTCACTCCAGGGGAAGGTCTCTGTGAACTCCCATTCTCTCCCCACCCCACTAACCTGCCTTCCAGCTCCATTTTCCTGTGCAGGGCAACCAAAGATGACCCAGTCGATCAACTGGGACTTGGGAGGCAGAGAATAGATGGGGACAGGGCTAGTCGGAGGTGGTATTTGCCGGTTCTCTGAACTACTCAAAATTTCCGCTATCGGTTCTCCAGATCTGGTCAGAACCTGCTGAATACCACCTCTGAGACCTTTTGACAAACAAAATCAATGGGGAAGCCAGATTCATTTAACATCCATGTTACTAACTTAACAACTGCAGTGATCATTTAACAAATGTGGCAAGAAAAGTGGCAAAATTCACTTAACAAATTTCTTACTTAGCAACATAAGTTTTGGGCTCAGTTGTGCTTCATAATTCAAAGGCTACTTGTACTAAGGGTTATTTGCATGGAATCAGTGTGTTTGGGGAATGAAAACTTAACCATACCTGTTTACTCATGGCGATTCCAGTAACCCCATTAGATACCAAAGGGGGGAAACAACTTCCCTTGAATGTGTGCATTTCTACTCTTCCAGACCACCCCAGTTAAGGGAGCTGGCCAAGCCACATGTTGATACAGAACTGGAATTGGTGAAATCCTGGTTATTGTTAGGATTTTATTCCATATGAATTGTCTTTTGATTCTTACCAGATGCTTTTTTCCTGTCTCCTTCCAAATGTAATAAATAGACTCACTAGGGTGATAAAAAGCTTGCATAAACATAATCACTTCCTAGAAGTCTAATAATCATTTCTGCATACATACGTATATTATTTTTAAAGTACAAATATATGTTTATGTGGAAAGGAGATTTTGTAGTTCCCTTCTTCCCCAATAATCATTCAGTCTCTAGGGAGTCTCTCAAAGATATGAAACTTTTGTCTTTTGTTTCTAAGGTTGGATATATTGCTTATGACAGTCACTCAAAATTAGCAAGTATGAATAATTGAAAGCTGCTACTTATTTCAGTCCTCTAGAAGTGTTTGGAAAATCCATTGAATTCATTTATTTATTTTATTTATAACTTTATTAAAGATTTTTAGAAAGAAAATAAAAACTAATGGAAATTAATATAAGGGATGAAAAAGATCAGAAAGAGCAATAAAAAGACTAAAAGTTCAAAGAAATGGAAGAAAGTAAGAGAAAGATAGGAAAGAAAAAAGTTACAAACAGATAGTTTTCAATTTTCTTTAAATAAGTACAATTATAGGTTTACCTCTCATTCTAAAGTTATTGTATACCTGAGGAGTGGGATTCTACCTGTTCGCACCTATTCGCTAAAACCAGTTGTTTACATTCTAAGCAGTTCGGAGAACCAAACTTAGAAGAAATTACTGGCCTAATCCTGTAAGGAAGGCAGGAAGGAAACATTCTGGGGTTGCTTACAGAAACTGCCTCTCCGTTAACCCTTATTACATTCTTGGCAGGACTAGACTTCCTGTCTCAGAAATGTCTCTGGAGTTTTTTCCCCCTCCTTTGGTGGTACTTTGCTTGTGTGGAGTGACCATTCAAAGTTATAATGGCACTGAAAAAGTGACTTATGACCATTTTTCACACTTACGACTGTTGCAGCATCCCCAAGTCATGAGAGGCCAGGCAAGGAGATGTGTGCCTCGATGTGAGTGATATTGAGTTGGCTACACCCAGCCAATAACATGACCACCAAGCCACGTCCACCCAGTCACATGCCCACCAAGCCACACCCACTAACTAAGCCACACCCACAGAACTGGTTGTTAAAAAAAATTGAATCCCACCCCTGGTATACCTCTCTTCTTTCGATTATCTCTTCTGTTTAATCATGAAAACCATAACTCGTATCCTCATTTTTTTTCTGTTATAAAAACACTATAAGCAATAAATGTAGATATCACATTTTCTCTGATCAAATAAGTCAATTTAGCCATCTCAACAAATTGCTGGTCGTTTTGTACTTTGCCATTTTGGCCAGAAAAATGCTGCAGGAGGCCATCCAGGCTTAAAACAGAGGGCAGGGTGAGGGCACGCATGCCCCCCTGTTTTGGCCGGCAGAGTGCTGCAGGAGGTTTCCATCCCATTTGCCATCTGTCCTGTCTCCCCACTACCCGGCCGGTCTGCAGAGGACAACTATATTGCTGATCTGAAATAAGAGAACCGAGGGCTGGGTCCTTGGAGATATTTACACCTTTGATTCCTGCTTGTTACTGTATATCTACAGTGGATTTTGCAGCATTTGCTACACATTCCTTGGATATTCCAATATGCTCCTTTTTCCTTTCCACCTCAGATGTGGTATTCAGCAGGTTCTGACAGGTTCTGGAGAACCAGTAGTGACAATTTTGAGTAGTTCAGAGAACCAGCAAATGCCACCTCTGACTGGCCCCATCCCCATCGATTCTCTGCCTCCCAAGTCCCAGCTGATTGGCTGGGTCTTCTTTGGTTGTCTTTGACAGGAGAATGGAGCTGGAAAACAGGTTAGTGAGGTGGGGAGGGAATGGGGATTTTGCAGTGACCTTCCCCCAGGAGTGGGGAGGGAATGGAGCAGACGTGGTATTCAGCAGGTTCTGATCAGTTCTGGAGAACCAGCAAATACCACCCCTGACTGGCCCTGCCCCCATCTATCCTCTACCTCCCGAGTCCCAGCTGATCGGTGGGGTCTTCTTTTAGTTTAGTTTACTTTATTTCCATTGCACCTCATACAAAGAAATCAAACACCATCTTCAGTGCACATCATGACCATTGAAAATAAACACAAACACACATCCTTCATGCTGCACACATTGAACCGAAACCCCCTGACACCGCACTAACAATGCACCATACAGTAGAATTCAAAAATTTTGTTGCCCTGCACAGGAGAATGGAGCTGGAAAGCAGATTAGTGGGATGGGGAAGGAATGGGGATTTTGCAGTATCCTTCCCCTGTCAGCTCACCAAGCCACACCCACACCCACAGAACCAGGAGTAAAAACAATTGAATCCCACCACCGTCCCACCTGAATGTGACAGTGGCATTTGTATAGTCCCAGTTTCTCAAAAAGTGCTGAACTGGCATCCAAGCAGCCATCTGTTGGTCAACTTAATGGATTGAATAATATAAGGAAGTCATCAAAAGCCAAAGAAAATCCTGCCTGAAATTTTGGCATCAGCTAAACCTGTGGGAAAAATAAAAATGCTTTAAGTGGCTTAAATCCAAGCACAATACTTGGGGCTTATTTCATTTTTTTCCCCTGCAGGATATTTAATGGGTTTTTTTTTCCCTATCCAAAACTATTTTTAGTATATGGAAGTATATTGATTCTCTTTCTCTTTTAAAAAGGCAACAGTATAGAGTAGCCGTATGTATATCTGTATGTGTGAGAGTGTGAGTGGGCAAATATACCCACATTCACATACACACACATTCACATACATAAATAGAAATACTCCTCTTTGTGAATTGGTGTGTGGTGTACATACCTATAAATAAAAATGTTAATCACTTTTCCTTGCAGTAAAAAAAAAAATCCTAAGGTTTTTCAGTCTTAAGTCATAGCTGCAATTAATAAGCACCATAATTTGGCTGGTCTTAAGTCATATTGAAATTAACAGTCACACTTAATCTGTGCTTGAAATGAGTCTTTCCCATGGTGGAACCTTCAGATATCACTCCAGAACTCTCAGCCAAAGTTTCTGTTGACTGAGAATAATGGCAGTTGAAGCTCTGAACAGCTGGAGAACATCAGGTTGGGAAAATGTTGTTTTAAAGGCTGCCTTGCCAAGTGTATTTAGGCAAAATGGAAACTATTCTTGAACAAAAACTTCAACCTGTACTGTATACGTCACTGACTTCAGCAGGGTAGCTTTAAGAAGCTTTATAACTATTTGGAGTGTATATCCAGATAATCCTGGAACAGTGGTCAATTTATTCCATATTTGGACTGGATCATGGCAAATTGTATCCAAAGCAAAATAGGTGGTCCAAGTTCCTTTGGATCTCTTTGGAATGGGAGCCTCTTCATTTTAGACAAACTCGATGCACAATCTCTTCTATGAAAAGAAAATGCCAGGAAGGCTTAGGGAAAAGAGCGAGAGAGGGATTAGTTTTGCAATGGACAATTTGGAGTTTCAAAAGTCTGTTAAGGTTCTTAACTCAGAGTAACTTTGGAAAGGACTTGAAAGAACTATGCAGGTCTCTTCCAAACTTGTTTTGCATCTGTTTGTAAGCTGAATTCTATGCATCTATTATTCAGAAACTGTATAGCTGATAATCTAATTGAACAGTGTATTAAATATGGCTGGCAGGCATTTGGCAAGTTGTGTAATTTTCAAGGCAACCTCCCCCTATGCCTGAAGAAAAAAATCTTTGATCAGTATGTGCTACTTGTTCTAACATATGCCAGTGAAACATGGACATTAACCTCACAATCGACACAAAAGCTATGGGTGACTTCAAACAGCTATGGAAAGATACATGCTAGGCATCACAAGACAAGATAGTAAGACCTACACGTGGATCAGAGAATAAACGAACATATATGATATCCTCTGCTTGCAACAGAATACCCTATACCACCAGACCTGAAATGTTGGGCTTGGACACTGAAAATTGTATTCCCACCTTGATGAAAAATGAATGAATTAATGAATGGATGGATGGATGGATGGATGGATGAATGAATGAGTGAATGAATGAATGAATGAATTCTTTATTGGCCAAGTGTGATTTGACCCACAAGGAATTTGTCTTGGTTCATATGTTCTCAGTGTACATAAAAAAATGAAACTGTTACAGCCATTTGTTGATGTCTCCATTCCTGCTAGAGAGAGAAACCACTCAGAGTTTCAGAAAAGAAACAGAAGGAACATCTGCCTTTGATAGAAACTCAAGAGACATGAATCTGAAATGCTAGAATAACCCACATCAGGACTTAGATAAAGACATGTACTTTGAGATGGGTGTAGCATTGAGATGGGTGTAGCACCTGGGTTTCCTTGTGATCTTCTCAAGAACCAGTTGTGAGCAGGATTAGTGAAAACTGAAGGCAAATTCCTTGTAGAATTTTGTAAGAACTGTGGTGGTGCATTGGTTAGAAATAATGCAGTATCGCAGGCTAAATCTGCCTATGGCCAGGAGTTCGATTTTGAGTGGCTGAAACTTGACTCAGCCTTCCATCTTTCTGAGGTGAGTAAAACGAGGACCCAGATTGTTGAGGGAAATAGGCTGATTCTGTAAAAGGCTTAGAGAGGGCTGCAAAGCACTATGAAGTCATACTGTATATAAGTCTAAGTGCTATTGCTATCTCCCAGTTTACAAATGCTAGCCTTCAAGAGCTCAACTCTATATACTTTAGGAACCTTATGCAGTGAATATTTCCAAATGTATTAAAGGTCCATTCTATCCAGCCTTCTTTAACCAGATGGTGTGACCGTTGGCTTTCCTCAAACACTTATGCACATCCTTTAAGGGTATGTGTATCATCTTTGCTTTGTGACTGACTACTGAATCTGGAGAAGACCCAACATTCGTCTGCAGATGGACACCGAATGATCATTTTTAATGTGACCAAAGGGGAAATTTTTGAGCATTTGAGAAGCAAACCTATGAACTGCACTTAATTACATCTAATTTAAGGCCATTTGTTCTGTCCTAGCAATGTCTGGCTTTTGGAGTGAGGCTCCTGGTAGGCGAATAAAGGATCCATAACTGAAAAAGATTGAACATCTTGTTTTAGGGAAAAGCAATTTCCCTCCACCTCATCTCGGAAAGCCAGAAAAGAGCAGAAAGGACAAGGGCTTGCCAACCAAGTCTCTGTAAATGTGCCATAATGATGCTATTAATACTGAAACTGCCTTCAATAAAATAGGTCATTTATTATCCCAGGCCATGGATGCAGAAGGGCAAATTAATAACTCAATTAATTCTTAGGAAGCTCTCGCCTCCAATGACTGAATCATTTCTACTCTTCCAGCCGCCCAAACTTAAAATGTTGCTCTGGTTTTAATTATAATTTTTCCCACCATGTTTATGGAGATTCTCAATCACTCAGATCACTGTTTTCCCAAATGTGTTTTTTTTCAGATGGCAACTGGACTTTCTTGGGTTTTTTAAAACCTTTTTGCCTCTCATCCAACAAGCTTCTTCAATTCCCACCACATTCCTATTCTTAGATAGGCAAGCAGCAGTTTTATCCAACTGTCTATTGTACCATCAACATTCAAATCAACAAGCGACCTTCTGCCAGAGAATTGTTATGATCTGTCCAATGAGACTCCTGTTAATCATGCCAAGGCCCTGACAGAAGTTGGATGGCAATGTGCCCAGCCTATTGTTCTACTGGACCATCAAAGGACCATTCCTGTTCTAGAATGACCTCACTGGCTGTCCATGACCTGCTTTGTAGAACATAGAATAATAGAGTTGGAAGGTCTTCTAAGTCCAAACACCCCAAAACCATTCCAGACAAGTGTTGTCCAGTCTCTTCTTAAAAACCTCCAGTAATAAAGCACCTACAACTTCTGGTGGCAAGCTATTCCGCTAATTAATTGGCTTCACTGTTAGGAAGTTTCTTCTTAGTTCCAAGTTGCTTCTATACTTGATTAGTTTCTATCCATTGTTTCTTATCCTGCCTAGAGGTGCTTTGGTAAAGCATTCCAGACAAGTGTTGTTCAGTCTCTTCTTAAAAGCCTCCAGTGATGGAGCACCATAACTTCTGAAGGCAAGCCGTTCCATTGGTTGATTGCTCTCACCATTAGGAAATTTCTCCTTAGATCAAGGTTGCTTTTTTCCTTGATTAGTTTACAACCATTGTTTCTTGTTGGTTATTCCAATAGTCTCTTGCTTGAGCAGGGGGTTGGACTAGAAGACCTTTTGAGGTCCCTTCCAACTCTATTATTCTATGTTCTTGCCTTCAAGTGCTTTGAAAAATAGTTTGACCCCTTCTTCTTTGTAGGGGCCCCTACAAAAATGAGGGGAATCAAGATATTTTCCAAAGTTATTTCATCCCTCTGTACAGACCATAATTTGGAACCTGCTTGCAAAAAGCATATATCTTTCCATCATTCTAGAGTTGATCACTTCTGACCAGACCAGAAGTAGTTAATGTCAAGAAGGAGTCTCAGGGAGTTTTGGTAAGTAAGATTTATTTCAAAAAAAGGTTAAAGAACATCCCCAGGAATTTCAGTAAGGACTTTTCCCTCCAACAAGAAACATATGCCCAGGCAAGAAGTTAATTTTAAGCTTTCTGTTCATGCTCTTTTTCTGTTCATGCTCTTTGTTGTGGGAGAGACAGATATTAGTCTCCTTCTTAGCCCTGTTGACTAATCAGAAATCTAATAGCTGTTTCTAAGATGATCTGAGAGCCAGCTCAAATCTGTGCTTGAGGTGGCTGACTTTCCTCCCTGGCTCTAGTTGGTGCAGAAGGAGGGAGGAGATATCTGTTGCATGGGGGAGGCACCGTGGGCTCGCTCTTCTTCTGCTGAGTAGAGGAGCAGGGCTGTAATCCGACCTGCTTCTCCTCACGTCAGAAGGCTCTGTGGATCTCCCCAGGAATCCCAACAATAGTTTTGGGGCTCTGGCTTGTTCCCAGTCCCACATCCATTCCACTCTTGTCAGCTCCTTTTTTTAACGTTTTCCCAAGTTGCTTTCAGCGTTGACATCCAATCAGTCAGGCTGACTGAGGAGGGGGGAATCCCTTGGATACTCAGGCATTGGGACGAAATCCATGCCGCTCATGACTTTGAACAGGGTTAGTCCCATGCTACTGTGAACAGCATTATTGTACACAACCTCCGCGAAAGGCAGGAGGTCTTCTCAGGTAAATGCCAGATGTAGAATGTTACCTTCAAATCATTGATTTTTTTTTTTTTTTTAGTTTTGGGAGTGTGGCTCGAGCCTCATGATTTAATTGGAGCAATGTCCTTCCTGTCAATGAATACTTCAGCTTCAACCATAACAACACAAGAGCACACAATAGATACAAACTCAAGGTTAATCGCACCAAACTTGATTGCAGGAAATACGACTTCAGCAACAGAGTGGTCAATGCCTGGAATACTCTACCTGACTCTGTGGTTTTCTTCCCGAAACCCCAAAAACTTGAACCTTAGACTGTCTACTATTGACATATTACTGACTACCTTTCCTAAGAGGTCTGTAGGGGGCGTGCATAAGCGCACCAATGTGCCTACCATCCCGGCCCTATTGTTTCTTTTATTTTTCTTATATGTACCCATTTCATGTATTCATAACTATGCCTGTTATCTAATAATCACCTGACAAAATAAATAAAAAAATAAAAAATAACTGCCAGAATCCTGACAGTCACATTCTTTCCTTTTTAAGGCTTCCTTTCACTTTTTAAACTCTAAACTGCCTGGGGTTATTTTTATTTGTTTACTTTTGTGTGTGCTTTTCTTGCTAGGTACATTTTGTGTACTTGTCACTGAGCTATTTTGCAAAAACTCTGGAAAAATCTGAATCTCTTGCAGAAACCTTTTCTCGGTGCATCTCCGTTTCCTCGGATCCCTTCAGAAGTGGAAGCTTGGAGAATCTTCATCCAGAAGAGCAGGAAAGGGGAAGTGAAAGGAATAATTCCTTTTGCCTGGTTTCTGAAATTCCAAGAAAATGCTCAAGCAGAACTGTAATCTATTGGAAGCACGCCCTGTTCGTTTTCTTCAAACATCATGAGATGCTTCTGGAATGTGAAGAGACCTGCTGAGGATTGTAGAGAAATGATTAAGAGGCAGAAAGACAGTGAAAATTCATTCGGAGCTGATTATACTACTTTTCTTACTTTTCTTACTGAGTTACCTATTAAAATCTAGCTTTGGATACCAACCCTATAATTTGCAACTGCTGAAAGGTCCAATCAGCCAACTGAACATGGCAATGCTGGAAGGGGCCATTCATCTTATACCAGGGCTAGAAACACAAAACAGGAAGGCAGACCAACTGTTCTGACTAAGACTTCCTGAGACCGTAATTAAGCACATGCTTAGTCCAAACAACTCTTGTTTTATTTCAACACTGGGAATTATCTGCATTCCCAGTCTGTAAGAAGTCCCAAACAGTCCCTCGAGATAAGCACCCACCTTTCTCTCCTTTGAATTGCTGCCAATAACTAAAGTGCCAAATTAACTGTAAAAACCCAACCGAAGTACAAAGTCCACACAGAGCTTCAAGGTTTAATCTGAACAGAGTGAATGACTTTGCTTCCTGCAAAGGTTTCTCGACCTTTGCACTTCCTTTATACCTTAAGGGAGGGGCAATCACTTCCCAGCCTTACTTCCGAGTCGCCCCTTTTATCTCAGCTGCTCTTGCCTTCTGGCAGCTCTGCGCACATGCGCACTGAGAACAGGCTCCCCTTGTTCCTCTGTCTCGCTGCTGCTAGACTCTGGTGGCTCTGGAGTCAGCACATAACTCCCAGATGGTCCTGGCCCTATCTCTGTATTGGACGCAGGACTCTCGTCCGAGTCCTCCCCAGACTCCCAGGCTGGTCCCCGTTCTTCCCCACTGTCCGATTCTGCTGCCGTTTGCACAGGCTGCTGGGGAACCAACACCAACAATGATCAAAACAAAAACAAAAAGCCAAACCAACAAAAACTATGAAATCAACCATCTTCCATAAAGCTTCATCTCCCGTTGCAGCGGACAATTTGATGAAATGGGTAGAGAATCAGTGAAGGACAGGTGTGCACTCATTGCTGCACGTTTTGTGATGAGAGGCCATTTATCCTTCTGTAGAAGAGGCCTTCTGCTACACCTCCCAGACTTCCAACCTTAATACGATCCGGGAAACTCCCAAGAATTTAGGGACATTCATGGATATTCAGCTCAATGGAGTAATTACCCTAAAACAAAGGCAGAAGTTTGGAGTTGTCACTTTAATCTGTGCATGATTTCTGCAGAAGTCCATAAATGTCCATCTGGAGTAGGATTTGTCAAACTGTGTTCTGAAACAACATGATGGGGTTCCTTGACAGCTGATGAGGAAGGAGAAGGAGAAAGAGAGGGAGGAAGAGAGGGAGAAGGAAGAGGAGGAGGAAAGGGAGGAGGAAAGGGAGGAAAGCAGTGGTGGGATTCAATTTTTTTTTTACTACTGGTTCTGTGGGCACGGTTTGATGGACATGGCAGGGGAAGGATACTGAAAAATCTCCATTCCCTCCCCACTCCTGAGGGAAGGATACTATAAAATCTCATTCCCTCCCAACCCCACTAACCTGCTTTCCAGCTCCGTTCTCCTGTGCAGGGCAACAAAAGAAGACCCAGCCAATCAGCTGGGACTTGGGAGGCAGTGAATAGATGGGGGCAGGACTAGTCAGAGATGGTATTTGCTGGTTCTCCAAACTACTCAAAATTTCCGCTACCGATTCTCCAGAACTGGTCAGAACCTGCTGAATTCCACCTCTGGAGGAAAGGGAGGAGGGGGAGGGGGAGGGGGAGGGGGAGGAGGAGGAGGAGGAAGAAGAAGAAGAAGAAGAAGAAGAAGAAGAAGAAGAAGAAGAAGAAGAAGAAGAAGAAGAAGAAGAAGAAGAAGAAGTAGTTAAATTAAGCAGGTTACATAGACTGAAAACATTGAAAGATCTGAACAACAAACCTTCCCCTTGCAAATCTGTATTTGCTTAAATTCATTTATCAGCACAGAGTAATTTCTACCTTGTACTCCTGTGCTTGCTAGCAGACAGTCCCCCTTTTTTCAGGGGAATGTTTGAAAATTAATAGCATTAATAAACATGATTGATTAAACAAATGCCCCAAGACTTCTTGCTGAGTGCTGTGAATAATTATGGCATAAATCACCAGGATTCCCTTCACCATCCAATGCCCTTGGTCTTCTGTATTTTATTAGAGTTTCAGGCCCTCCTGTTGCATACAGAAAGCTTACACAGACTCCAGGAGGTGGAAGTTCAACAAAACAGAACCTCAGACCAGTCATACAGTAGGTCCTTTGCGGGAGGTCTGTTCTCTTAAGCCAGAGGTCTCCAAACTTGGCAACTTTAAGACTTGTGGACTTCAACTCCTAGAATTCTCCAGCCAGCTGGCTGGAGAATTTTAGGAGTTGAAGTCCACAAGTCTTAAAGTTGCCAAGTTTGGGGACCTCTGTCTTAAGTCATGTTGAGAAGCAAGGATGAGGTCCCTTTGTAGAGCTATTTTGGTTCTGGCATGTAATTATAATTGAGAACAAAGTGTAAAATAGCACGAGGCTTTCTTCTGTATCTTAACAGGCACTTATACTGAGGTTTAGATAATATGCATATTTATTTACCTTAAATAATCAACTGGTTAAAAGGAAAATAATTTGCTAAAATTCTTTAAGCAGGAGACAGGGATAATCTAATTGCAACACTGCGAGAATTATGTTGTAATATGGTATTAATGTATTAATGCAGCTGTTTTATAATTTTCAATTAGATTTCCCCTATGTTGTGTTCAAATTGATTTCTTCCTGTTTCAGTTTCTCTGGCTGTGAATCTTCCCAATTTCCTCTCATGTTTCTGTTGCTCCCCTCTGGGAGGAGGATTTTCAAAGTATTTCTAGCAGGACTACTAGAAATGTTCCCTATGCCATCCTTCCATCTGCTAAACTTGCAAGATTTGTTTTCTTGCCAAGTACACATATATATCTGAACTAGATTGTGTTGTGTTATATAATAATACATGTGGATATATGCATATTTATTTATTTATCACGTTTATGTAGTGTATATTGGAGGTGGTGACCCTTTGACTGCTGCATGCAATGAAATTTCATTTTAATGTATGGCGATTAGTGTACATTTAAAGTGACAGTAAAGTTATTCTAAGTCTAATGTTATTATTTCCCCAAATAAACTTCCCATTGATATTTCAGAAATCATTTCCTGCTGACACTGATGGAAGATTACAATATTAGTTACTGGTAGAAGAAAAAAAAAACCCTTTTAATTTAAAAACTGGATTTTAAAATACCTGCCTAAAATCATGTATTTTGTTCAGCTTGTCGTACTAGCTCAGTGTTGCCGTACTACTCCTATAGAAAGTTAGCACCCATCCCTCTCCTAGGAGAATGATATGTTTTGAGAAATATTTAAAAGGCATACTATTATATTTCCCTGGATGAGAAGTTTTTTTTTAGATGAAGAAAGCAGCCCCTGCCTTTTCTTAATAGCCCACAGCAGATGTCAGCACTTAAGAGATAGATAGCTCTATTCATAGGCAAATACTCTCACCCAAGTTCCAACAAAGGTAGCATTAGCCCTCAGCCACAATAGGAATTGCCCAACACCCCTTCATTTCACCACCCTCAGAAACTTCAACCAAATTTAGCTCAGACAAACACCTAGGGTTGTATTTTGTCTATAGAGCCAGCTATGACTCCTACATAATCCCTATATGGCCCCTGGGAGTCTGACAACAGCCAATAGAATGTCAGGGTTCCAACGGATGCCCTAATTAATTCATGAGCCTCAAGCCAAGTTTCAAAGGAAATCCAATTATTTATTAGGAGCAACATTTCGGCACTTTTCCCAAGTGCAGTCAGCTCTGCCCTACATAATTTACTGCCCACCTCTTTTGATCCTCTTTTCCCCCTCCTCCCAGGGTATGTCATAAATCACATTCTCCAATGGAGCACTTTTGCGGGCTGTAGAAAATACACCTCTGGCTCTGGTAACCTGGGATACAGTCTGCAGAAATGTATGCATGGAATGTGCTTCTGGTCATAGCAACCGGACTGCTTCCTCAGATCTTCCCCCCTCTTTCTTATGGCAACTTGAAAGCAGGCCAGGAATGCTTTACGAGTTGACAATAAGTTATTTCCTTCAGTGCCATTGCAATGTTGACTGATCACTAAACAAACTGTTGCAAGAAGATTACCTGTACCTAGAATGATTTTGCTTTCATAAACAATGGAGATTCATCTACACCCATCTTAGTCATAACAATGTAGCTCAGCTAGAACAAAAGGCAAAAAGCTGATTTAGAGAAGAGGTCAAACCTATCTTCAACAACCTCACTACTCTTACCTGTATACTAGAAATAATTAGAGAGTATTTGACAAAAGGTGGACACAAACAGAAATTCCTAAAGACGACAAGAAGATCGGTCATAATCCAAAATAAAATAAAACAATAGAATTGTATGATGCTATTGAAAGAAAAGGATTGATTTTTAACTCCATAGAAATGAAGATCAAGTATCTCCTGAAAATTATACTTCGTTATTGTATAAAGCACAACGGCTCCCCAAAAAGCATGAAGGTGACTCCTCGTCTCAATAAAACCCCTTTTATTTAGTTTAAAGTAAATTCCTCTCCAGCAAAGTCCCAGCAAATAGTCTTTAAAGAGATTTCACAATTACAAACCTTTATCAGGCTTGGAGAGTTGACAGCCTGATATCTTCCAAACGCCACTCTGTAGCAGACAATACTTGGCAAGAAGTCAGGAACAGAACTTCACCCTAATGAATTGAACTAATTGTCTCCTGCAAAAACCACTCCCCTTTCGCTCCTCTTTATTCCCTATGGGAGGGGCCATTCACCTTCCACCTGTGGCTTTACTCCCAAGATGACCCTTGTTCCTTAGCTGTTCCCTTCTCCTGACAGTTCTGTGCATGCATGCACTGGGAACAGGCTCCAGCTGTTCTTCTGCCCCGCTGATCTCCGACTCTGAAGGGAGCTGATAACCATCAGATGGTCCTGGCCCCATCTCTGTGTTCGATGCAGAGCCCTTGTCAGAGCCTTCCCCCCCAGACTCCAGGACTGGGCCATGTTCCTCCCCAACCTCCTCACTGTCCAAATCTGTTGCCAGCTCCACTGGCTGCTGCTGGAGCACAACACACAAGAGACCAAGGGAGGAGTCCCAAAACTTCAGGACTTTAAAATGTTCCACATGTTGAATAATCCAAAATTCAAACCCACCCTTTGAAGGCTATTTCATGAATTTCCTGGGAATTGGACATATATTTTCATGTTAGATTAGCGAATGATCCGCTTAAGGCCAATTAATATAAAAACCTATTTGGGCATATGTGAGGAACTAGTTTCAGATACAGGTGTCAATATTCAATGGGATTCGTAAATTTGGCCAAGGAATGAGGAGTCAGACAAAGAAGCAACAACGTATTCTTCCACCCAAGAACACAGCATAATATGGATATGTGCGTCTCTCTGTGTTATACACAACCTGAAAAAGAAATGGAGAAAAGCTGAACAGAGTAATCCAGAAGTCAATTTATATTTATGAGTGAATTGATAGAAGGGCATCCAGAGTAGCTGAAGCATGAAGCAGTTACAAGTGAGTAGAAGTTTTCAGATCGCACTGGACAATTAACTGCATGAAAAAGTAAGCAAAATGCTGAAAAATTGAGAAACTACAACACAAAACCAAAAAGCCACAGGAAGTAAAACTGAAAGCATTTTGTAACTACAGGAAGAATATAATTTAGATTTTTGGGGTTTTTTTTGGCATCTTAAGGGCAGTTGAATTCCAGCCGCTTCTAGCTGAGATACTCCAGGTAGTCTGTTTCAGTGTCGATATAGCCAACATCAACTTTCTTGGGGGAAAAAAAATCCCTTCTGACATTGAGCTGAACATTAAGGCTGACTAGGCTGATTTACGTGTTCACATGACTCTCAGCAGTCCACAGTCTCTAAACAACCTGCAATCTCAATTCTGCAGTTGGGTGGATTTAATAGCAATTCTCAGTCAAAGATTTTTAAATGACCCTCAGTTTGCAAAAAAGAAAAAAAAAAAGGCCCATGCTTTAGGCATCTTTGTATTGTTGGAAGAAATATCCTTCTGGGTTCAGTTCCAAGTGGGGAGAAAGAGACTGGAAACATGGAGGCTGCTTGGAAAGATAGTTTAATGGTGGACAGGATCACACGCCTTGGAGCTCTTGGGTGAAGAAAAGGGGAAGAGACACCGAGAGTCCCTGGGTTTTATACCCTCTCTGGCTTTGAACTTCCTGGGGGCACAGGAAGAGTTTCCTGATTGGTTGCTGTCAGAGGTCATGGCTAGCTTCGTAGGTTGTCTGCATGCTAAGTTTGGTTGAAACTTGGTGGGTGGTGAAATGAAGGGCAATTAAATGGCTCTGCCTGAAGGAGGTAGATCTTTGTTATGTAGAATAGACTGGCTCAGACCTTAATGGCCCATTAACAAAGGGAGCGTGGGTGGTTTAAGTTTTTGCCTCTCTGAGTTTCTACTTCTCTTTTAGGGGAAATAGTCTGCTTTTTAAATATATCCTAAAATATTTCATTTTTCTAGGAGAGGGGTGTGTTTTAACTTCCAACGATATCAAGGAGCTTCAAGAATTCAAATTCCAGGCTAGATATTAGTAAGAAAATCAACAGTATGTTTAACAGGTTAGCAGGAGTGAAGCCTAATTATGCTCCTATCCAGGGGCTTCTCACACAAAGACATTTCTCAAACTAATAAACGTGGGAGAAAATGCAGATACATGTCATTATAATAGAGAATAAATAGAATAGCACGAGGCTTTCTTCAATATCTTAACAGGCACGTATACTGAGATTTAGATAATATGTATATTTATTTACCTTAAATAACCAATTGGTTAAAAGGAAAATAATCTGCTAAAATTCTTCGAACAGGAAACAGTGATAATCTAATTGCAACACTACGAGAATTATATTGTAATAGAGTATTAATATATGAATGCAGCCAAAGATAAGGATAACATATTTGTTTTAGAAAAGAGGGGAAGAATGCCTAAGTAACGTGCAATTATCTCAGTCTAGAAATCCAAGTTTAAGATCAGCTTTCAACAAAGCATTGATGACCCAATGATACTTACCTAAGCTTTCATATTCATAATCCACCAGGAGGCAAGAACAGTGTGGAGATCATGCCTGATGACTGAGTCTGCATCCTAGGAAGCCATCGTGAAGAAAGTCAGTGGTTAATGAAAACGTGGCTGGGTTCATAGATCATGAGAGGCACAAGAGGATTTAGTGTAGGATGGATAAAGATTATTGGGCTAATCCAGGCACGTTGCTTGAATACAGATTGAAAAGCATACACATAGAAGCTGAGGCTTTCTGATAAATTGGAATTTTATATACAAAATTGTCTGTCTATTTATCTCTCTCTCTCTCTCTCTCTCCCTCTCTCTCTCTCTCTCTCTCTATCTCACCAATTGTTCAGTTACTGCAGTAATTGGGGCATACTACTTGGGGCATCTGAGAATAGAATGGAATGAAATTATAGAATAGAATAGAATAGAATAGAATTCTTTATTGGGCAAGTGTGATTATATAAGAATGGAATGGAATGGAATAGAATAGAATTCTTTATTGGGCAAGTGTGATTATATAGGAATGGAATGGAATGCAATAAAATAAGAATACAATACAATACAATACAATAAGGAATGGAATGGAATGGAATGGAATAGAATAGAATAGAATAGAATAGAATAGAATAGAATAGAATTCTTTATTGGCCAAGTGTGAATGGACACAGAAGGAATTTGTCTTTAGTGCATATGCTCTCAATGTACATAAAGGGAAAAATACATTAATCAAGAATTCAAGGTCCCTTCCAGCTCTATTCTATTCTATTTTATATTATTATTATTATTTTAATTATTATTAATGAATATTATTAATAATAAAACTATTATTTTATTATTATATTCTAACTGGTTATCTATCTATCTATCTATCTATCTATCTATCTATCTATCTATCTATCTATCTATCTATCTATCTATGTCTTCTAGTCCAGCCTCCAGCTCAAGAAGGAGAGCTTATGCTATCTCATACAAGTGACTGTCCAATCTCTTCTTAAAAGATGATGAAGCACCCACAACTTTTGAAGACAATCAGTTCCACTGGTTAATTAATTATTTATTTATTTGATTTGTCAATCGCTTACAAGATAATAGGTATAAGTATAAACATGAGTAAGAATACAGGAAATAGGTACAAATAAATGGGGACAATAGGACAGGGACGGGAGGCACAATGGTGCACTTATGCACACCCCTTACAGACATTGTGCTCACTGTTAGGAAGTTTTTCCTTAATCCCAAGTTGTTCCTCTCTTTGGTTAGTTTCCAACTGTTATTTCTTGTCCTGCCCTCTGGTGCTTTGGAGAATAATTTGATCCCTTCTTCTGTGTGGCAGAGTCTCAATATCCTTTTTATATCATGGCATTCAGTGACTTATTTAAGCATAGATTCAGTGGGTCTCCTGTGAGCCTGGATCCAATGATTTGATTCCTTGAAGATAATTAATGCATTCCCTTCTCACGCATTAACATTGCTATTTCATAAAACTTAGTTCGTAAAGGTCTTTGTATGGAAGATCTACTGAAAAATCCAACCTCCTTGAGATGGTGGTGTTCAATGGTGCCTCTGTGACTTGTCTTCCCTCCTGGTTTGAGCGGCGTCCCCAAAGGCCATCCGATGCTCAGTGCTGTGCATTGCCATCATTAGCTGGTTCAGTGCAAACAGAATAAAGGGGATAAGGGAGATCAGCCAATTATGTAATCCTTGAACTATAAAAATAGCAAACAAGAAGCAAAAGATGCAGAAATGATGCAGGGCGGTGGGAGGCTGGAGGTCGCTTTCTTTTGACATACAGATTGGCAGATATGTTAACAGATGGTCCTGTAGAACATAAAACTCATTTCAATGCTTTGGTAATATTGAACTGATGGTGAAAACTTGCAATGCAAGGATATTGGAGATATTTTGCTCCAGAAGGTAGAAAGGGCCTGAGAGATTGAACATTAAGATTTATTTTCTCATGTCAGGAGAGCAGAAAGCCTTCAGGGAGACACCGGAACAATGAATTTCACTGAGATTTAGGAACAGTCTGGATTGCACTTTAATTTTAATTCTGTTGCATTATTTCAGGGTTTGCTTTCTATGCACACTGTTCCGATAATATTTGGCCTTTGGAGCAACATTTTTCCTGGCAAAGGGAGTCTGTTCTTCTTCTTCTCCTTCTCCTTCTCCTTCTCCTTCTCCTTCTCCTTCTCCTTCTCCTTCTCCTTCTCCTTCTCCTTCTCCTTCTCCTTCTCCTTCTCCTTCTCCTTCTCCTTCTCCTTCTCCTTCTCCTTCTCCTTCTCCTTCTCCTTCTTCTTCTTCTTCTTCTTCTTCTTCTTCTTCTTCTTCTTCTTCTTCTTCTTCTTCTTCTCAATTATCTCTTGTCTTCCCATCTCAATCTTCCTTCAAGATTAGTAGGTACTTGCAAATCGGTCAGGTTAGATAATTTTAATGCCTCGGTTTTTGCTAATCTGCACCCATAATTCATTGAACTTGAAAATTTTGTCCAGGAGACCCATTAAGATTTCCAAATATTTTATGCACATTTCTTCATGAAGTGCCATTCATCTATGGAAAGACAATTTCCTAAATTATAATTCACTTATGAGCTTACATTTCCCATCGCGCTGTATCATTCATGACCAGTATTAGCCTTCCTCTTTTCTTTAGGTGATTCTTTAGAAATCTGTAAAAATCTTTAGAAAGCCATTGAGGGCTGAAACTTAAAAGAGAGAATCTAGGCATGGTTTATCTCTGTTCTGTGCTCAGCTGAAATACTCTGAACAAAACATTTCCAAACTGAAGAAGTTTTTGGGATGAAAAGGGAAACATCTGCAAAAAACCCCCAAAGAAATTCCAGTTGCTGCTTGAAAAAGCACTTTTAGGACAGAACTAACATAATATTGTTTAATTAGTTTACCACCATCAAAACCTTCCTTCCTGAATTAGTTTCTAAAGTCTCCCTGTGATCCTGTCTCCCACTCCTTTTATCCCTGGATCCCAAGCTTACATGATCTTTTTTATTTTATTTATTTATTTTATTTTATTTTGTCAAGCGATTATAAGATAACAGGTTTAAGTATAAACATAGTTATGAATACATGAAATGGGTACATATAAGAAAAATAAAAAGAAACAATAGGACAGGGACGGTAGGCAAGTTGGTGCGCTTATGCACGCCCCCGACAGACCTCTTAGTGTAGAGTTGTAATTGCAGGAATGTTCCAATCTCGGATGGCAAACTTCAGATAAAGAATGTTTCCAAGCAAATACAACTCAGGCAAACAAAGTCACTAATCTAAAGGAGGATTAGAGAGAGGAAGTAAACATATGTTAGACTTTAACTAGAGATAATTAATTGTGTTAATTACTATGCTAAACAGTAACAAAAGTTAAGCAGTAACCAAAGTTAACCAATGATGGAGGATAACTAAAAATGTGTATAAATGCAAGACTAGACTCCAATAAAGATCATCATGATTCAGTTGTTCATGATCAAACAACTCGACTGCCTTGTCATTTTAACATATTAGGAAAGGGGTGAGGTCAATAGTAGACAGTCTAAGGTTAAAGTTTTTGGGGTTTGGAGAAGAAACTACAGAGTCAGGTAGAGTATTCCAGACATTGACCACTCTGTTGCTCGAAGTCGTATTTCCTGCAATCAAGTTTGGTGCAGTTAATCTTGAATTTGTATCTATTGTTTACTCTTGTATTGTTATGGTTGAAGCTGAAGTATTCATTGACAGGAAGGACATTGCAATGTATGATTTTATATATTATACTATACTTAGATCAGACAGAAGGCATCATAATTCTAGGTGGTCTAGATCTAGAATTTCAAGACTGGTGGCATAAGGTATTCTGCAATGAGTAGAGGAGTGGAGAACTCTTCTTGTGAAATATTTCTGGACTTTCTCCACTGTATTAATATCAGATATGTAATGTGCTGTATTCAAGTACTGGTCTAGCAAAAGTTTTGTATGCTCTAATTAGTAGTGTGATATTACCTGAGAAAAAACTACGCAGGATTAGGTAATGCCTTTTTGGATATCTAGTTACAGTGGCTCTAGCACTTAGATCATTAGAGATGAGTATTCCAAGTACCATGTTGATCCTAACAGAATATTAAGCAGATAGCAGTAAAATTAGACACCTCTTTGACTGGCTGTTGGACTGATAGATGAAGTTGATGGTTATAATAGATAAAGGGCATTGGAGGAGAGGGGATATGGTAGTGTGTGTTTGTGCTTAATGCGTCCCTCTTATTTGCTCATAGATAGTATTTTGGAGGAAGCTAAGCTTTGCTAAGTGTTTTGTTTTCTTCTCTCTCTCTCTCTCTCCCTCCCTCCGTCTCTGTCTCTCTCACACACACAAAGAAGCATCCCTCTTTGTCTCTTCCTTGTGTCCCATCTTGGAACCAAATCAAAACAACCAATGCTGTTTATGAAATCCCTATAAACTGCCACATGCTTTGATGCTGTTCTATAAATAAGACTAATATTTTACTTTGATATATTAAGTACTTGTTTACAAGGGAGATGATTAATTGCTCCTCATTAATCACCAGCGAATCAAACATGGCTTGTTTTTCACACCTGGAGATATTAGTCTTTAAAATTAATTAATAATAAATAAATACACCTTTGGCATCATAGCTCAGAAAGTTACACTGCAGGTAGCTGACTCAGAGACCCAGATCTGCCTCTCTCTTGACCATTGGTCACCAGCAAAAGATGCACACTGAGGTGTTTCTGAAGGTGAGAGGTCAAACTAGAGTTTCCTGCATATGAAGCAGATGTCCAGTCCTTTAAGAAGAACTTGCTTCTGTTTTTTCTCTGTTCTCAAGAGACACTCATGGCCAAGAGGATGATGGCTTCTCTCAGCAAAAGTAAACCTTCCACTGAAATATGGGAACCATAATTGTGGCATCTCTTATTCTGTCCTTGGATAGTTCACCACCAGGATAATATCAATGTGAAACATTTTGGATCCTGAAGAAGAGGATAAGTGCCCTTAGAAAATTTTAGAGGAAATATGAGAATGGAAGTATGTATTAGATGTAAAATCCAGAAATTTCTTCCAGAGGCTCCAGAATCTGACAGCAGCGAGGCAGGAGAACAAGGGAAGACTGTTCCCAGTGCGCATGTGTGCAGAGCTGCCAGAAGGCAAGAAGAGCTAAGACAAAAGGGGCAACTCAGAAGTAAGGCTTGGAGGTGATTGCCCTTTATACCCTAAGGTATAAAGGAAGTGCAAAGGGACAGGAACCTTTGCAGGAAGCAATGTTGTTCACTCTGCTTGGATTAAACCTTGAAGCTCTGTGTGGACTTTGTACTTTATTTGGCTTTTTACAGTTAATTTGGCACTTTATTATGTATATACATACACACATACACACACATACACACATATAACACACACACATACATTTTATTAGGTTATAAGCAGGGGTGGGATTCTACCAGTTCGCACCTATTTGCTAGAACTGGTTGTTAACATTCTAAGCAGTTCGGAGAACCGGTTGTTAGAATAAATTATTGGTCTAATCCTATAAGGAAGGCAGGAAGGAAACATTCTGGTGTTGCTTACAGAAACTGCCTCTCTGTTAACCCTAATTACATTCTTGGCAGGACTAGACTTCCTGTCTCTGGAACTTTTCTGGAGTTTTTTACCCCTCCTTTGGTGGTACTTTGCTTGTGTGGAGTGACCATTCAAAGTTACAATAACACTGAAAAAAGTGACTTAAGACCATTTTTCACACTTACGACTGTTGCAGCATCTCCACTGTCATGAGAGGTCAGGCAAGGAGATGTGTGCCTCGATGTGAGTGACATTGAGTTGGCTACACCCACCCAGTCACATGACCACTAAGCCATGCCCACTAGCTAAGACACACCCACAGAACCGGTTGTTAAAACATTTGAAACCCACCCCTGATTATAAGGTATTATAAAATACAAAATACAAAAGCAAATAAAAGGACACTGTAGGGGAAGGGAAAAGGGGAGAAGAAAAAGGAGGAAAGATAGGTAAAGAAAAAGAGACATTGACTTTTGTTGCAGTAGAATAAGACATTAACCAAAAATCACAACTTTTTGTTTTACCATGATAGTATGAACGAGTCCTTTCCACAAAAATCTATCAGTGAATCTGTGAAACCCAAAATCAAAGTTTCATTCTTTTCCACATCAAGCATGAAGTTCAGAAGCGGTTTCCATATGGAAACAAAAGTATTTATGTTGTTTTCTTTGAGCAGAGTAATCATTTTTTGTCATTTCAGCTAACTCCATCAGCTTCTGCAACCATTCTTCTATATTAGGAATTGAAGTTTTCTTTCTAATAAAAACCAAATGTTGGTTATTAACTCCGAGGAATTATTCAGCATATGAAAATGTGTAGAAGGGTGACATCTATGTTTCTCTGAAAAGTAAAATACTTTAAGATTGTTTATCCCAGGGTTAACCAATTTTGGGGGGCAGTGTTTCAAACTCTTGGCTGTGTCCCAGATGGGTTTCCTGGGAAGTCAGTTTGAAATTGAGACTTAAAGTAACTGAAGAGCCACTGGATGTCCAACTTGGCAGCAGAAGGTGAGTGCAGATAGGTTGGTGAACAAGGCTGACATCTCCATGGAAAGGACAACAATAGAGTTCTACTGCATTGCTGCTTTTGCAGAAACAGGTTGCTAAGACAGGAGAGATTCCCAGGGTGAGTACTATGTGAGTGGATAAAGCTTTCTTTGAAAGTAGAGGAAGAAAGTTGCTGTTTTTTTTTTTTTTTCTGGTGGGACTGGTCTATCAGGGCAACCTGGTCTACCCTGTTTTGGGATGGAGCATACTGCTTCCACTTTCACCTTTCAGCCCCAATCCAGGAGCCTTCGCAGACAGTCATTTTTGCAATAAACTATTTTTGTGTTAAATTTATTGGGCTGAAAGGCAAAAGCAGAAGCAGTATGCTCTGTCTCATAATTGGGTAGACGAGGTTGCACTGATAGACCAACTTAATCTTTCCCCTGATATAGCTGACAAAACTAGAAGAGCCTGTGGCTTAGAGGTTAATACATCTACCGAATAGGCAAGTAGCTGTTTCTTTTTCTTTTCTTTTTCTTTTTCTTTTTCTTTTTCTTTTTCTTTTTCTTTTTCTTTTTCTTTTTCTTTTTCTTTTTCTTTTTCTTTTTCTTTTTCTTTTTCTTTTTCTCCTCCTCCTCCTCCTCCTCCTCCTCCTCCTCCTCCTCCTCCTCCTCCTCCTCCTCCTCCTCCTCCTCCTTCTTCCATATCCACCATTGGACATTAGCAATCATGTTGGTGACCCTATTTTTATCAACGACCACATGAAAAAGGTGCTGCTGAGATTTGTCCAAACCAGTTCCTTAGATTTTGAAGTCATCCTGTTCTTCTTCTGCCTGGACCTCCTTTGCCTTCAACCTTTCCCTGATTTCTTTATTGATAAAAATAAATTCAACACAAAGAAAGTAGCTATAGCAAAGAGCTGATCTTGATTTCCTCTTTTTTCCTCTCTCTTCTACACAGAGCAAGAAACCACTTCCTGGGCATCTCTGAATACTTCCTTGTCATGGCAGCCAGTTCCTTGCCCTTGAATGAAATCATCAATCAGCAAGAACGGGGTTTTAGGGAGCTCAACCCTAACTCAGCCAGTCTTTATTGGGGAAATGGCTTCTCTCTCTCTCTCTCTAGACTAGCCAAGGGGGATCTCCTCATTTCCCTCCTCTGCTCTGATTGACATAAACCAGTTCCCAAGCACGAGCCTGGCTATTAAAAGATTCATTTTAATGTAGAAGATTAGGAAAAGCTCATTGCTCCCAGACACCTTGTAAATCAGTTGAAAAATAGGTTGTAACAATAGCTAAACACACAAGCTGCTCAAGAGGCTAAACGGCCATTGTTTTATGAAAAGCCATGGCTTCCATTTGGCGAATTTTATGCAAAATGCTCATAGGGGAATCCTAAGTAAATCTCTTGTACGAGAGCTTTGCACAATTCATCTTTAATTATGTGGTGCTTATTAATTTCTCTTCCACTCTTTATGAAAACTGCCTGGGTTGACCTTGGCTCTGATTAGCATCTTTTCTTACAACTCGAGAGAAATTGGTTACATCCATAATCTGAAGTTGTCCTCCAAGGGAGTGACTTTTGTTTTTTGCCCTCAGTGTATTTCTGCTTCTTGCTTCTCTGAGCGGTTTACAGAGTCAGCTTATTGCCCCCAACAATCTGGGTCCTCATTTTACTGACCTCAGAAGGATGGAAGGCTGAGTCAACCTTGAGCCAGGCAGGATAGAACTCCTGGCAGTCAGTAGAGTTAGCCTGCAATACTACATTCTAACCACTTTGTCACCAAGTCTTAAATTCTATTTGTAACCACAGACCATGGCCATGTCCCCCCAAGTCTTAACTCAAGATTCAAATCATAACATTTCTTCAAGCTTTTGTGTGATGGCATTCCTCCCTGCCGAGTTTGCAGACAACTGGTTGACAACCACTCTTATACAGCCAAACTATGATGGCCTGGGACAACGCACGAAGGGCACACAGCTAACTGAGAGTTCAAATTCCTCTTTAATGCTCCAAATTTCCCCTCAAACACTCTCATGTTTTTGGCAAGTCACAGAGCAAAATGTGTATACACACACAGAGCAGCCTCAGGCTGCACCCAGTCCAGCAAAACAAAGGAACAGGGAAATGAGTCCACGAAACAAGGAACAAGGAATGAGTCCACAAAGTCAGAAAGAAGCAAGAAGTCCTGCAAACTCCAAATGGCTGTACCAGCCAAACTCCACCAATTCAGTGTTTGTTCCCGACAAATGCCCCTCGTTACAGTGTCTCCTTAAATCTCAGTCCCTAGATGTGCCTTGTGAACAGTGGTGTGTTTCAAATAAGTTTATCACTGGTTTGGTGGGTGTGACTTGGTGGGCATGCTTTGCACATGCATGCCAAATGTGCACTTTGCACAGGTGCAGAGGCTTTCTGACTGGCAAAGCAGCTGCGCTTCAAAAGCAGGAAATAAAGGTCAGTATGGGAGCCCGGGTGAGCAGGTGGGCCCAACAGCAGAGCATCTTAGAGAATTGGTTCAGTCTCTGCTGCTCTTTGGTGCTACTGGTACGCCAGAACCAGGCCGAACTGGTAGAATACCACCACTGCTTGTGAAGAGGGGTGAGGCGCTCTCCTCCTGAGTCATTGGGTCAGTCTGTGCTGTTCTTGCCTTCTCTCCACTCTCCGTGCTCAGGGATCAGGAGTGGTGGTCCTTGCTCATTGCTTGAGCTGCGTCACTCATGTCTACTGCTTGCCCTCTCTTCATCATCCTGTACCCGTTCCTCCCTGCTAACAAGCCATCCCAATCTTGAGGGGCCCTGGTCCCCCTTGCCTGCTCCTCCCCACATTCTCTGAAGCCAACGAAGCCACCCCCAAAGCCGCCCCCACAATCTCCATAGGCTCCAGCTCTGTTTCATCCTCCTCTGCAGATTTAGGCTCAGATGGGAGCATGACACTTCCTCCCTAGACAAAGCTCTTAGAACCCACAGATTCCAGACTCACTGGAATCTGGCCAAAACTGTACAATCATAACTGAGGGTTTTAAGCCCAGGACATGTGGAAGGCCAGGTTTCAAACTCAGTTTAAACCTGTAGTTTATGTTTCACTTGTGAAGACTTCAGAACATGGCTTTTCATTGTGATTTTTCCTGAGAGGATGTTACTGTTGACGCCGCAGTTATTTTCTGCACCGCTAGTTTACCAGTAATGGTAAGTATGATAGGAGGCATTTATAAACAACTCGAACAGAAGCTCTATAAGCCTTGGGCATAAATACATCTGCTTCTGCAAGAGTCAAGCAAAGAAAAGCAAGCACAGTGGGAAAACTGATGGTATGGCAACATCACAGGATGCATTTCCAAAACTACACATTAAATAAAAGACTTCTGCTGCTGAAGAAAAAGGAAAAAAAAAACTCTGTTCCTGTGTTAATTGTCCAATTTAATCCACATCTGAATTTACCTGCCTTCTATCTTCCCTCCATATGTTTCTCTAAGCCCATTTGATCAGCGTTATAGAGGAACATAAGTACTTCTATGAAATTCAGCCTTTTTATATATTGCATTGACAGCATCCCCAGGTGTGGTGATTTTGCAAATGAAGCGGTTCCTCTTCAGTACATGTATTGATGCATCAGAGAACAAAAGTATAGCAGACAAGGAAGGAGGCGGTTGGGGGGGAAAGCTTAAAAGAGCTGAGAGAATCTCAGTAGCTCAGGGTTGAACTGTGGTATTCTTGGTGCCTTCTGGGCTGGGTTATTTGCTTGCAGAAGTTTCATTATCAGACTAGGTAATATCATCAATTCTAGAGGGAGGGGGGAATTGGTCTCTGTTTATAGACAGTAATTTGCCCTGTCAGAGTTGGTGGGGATGTGGTTTCTTCCTTAGCAGCTCCTTGAATTACAGATTACAGATTAACAAAGTTGGAAGGGACCTTGTAGGTCATCTAGCCCAACCCCTGTTCAAGCAGGAAACCCTACACCAGTTCTGACAAATGGCAGTCCAATCTCTTCTTGAAAGTCTCAAGTGATGGTGCTCCCACAACTTCTGAAGGCAAGTTATTCCATTGGTTGATTCTTCCCACTGTCAGAAAACTTATCATTTCCAGGTTAATTTAGGTTTACTGCATGATTGTTTGGGATTAACCCGTGGTGTTGGTTCCTGGAGAAGAGATATTCTGATCTTTTTCTTTCCTTTCCAGCTTTATTGTGAATGGTGTGTTGATGTCTATCTCTATGTGCTTGTCGATGGCTGGTTTGTCTGAATGCCAAGCTTCCAGGAATCCCCTAGCATTTTGGATTCTAGCAATGGCACTTAGACTTATATACCACTTTATAGTGCTTTACAGCCCTCTCTAAGCAGTTTACAGAGTCAACCTATTTCCCCAAACAATCTGGATCCTCATTTTACCCACCTTGGAAGGATGGAAGTCTGAGTCAACCTTGAGCCTGGTGGGATTTGAACTGCCAAATTGTAGGCAGCTGGCTGCAGAAATAGCTTGTAATACTGCAGTCTAACCACTGCACCACAGAGGCTTCTAATGTACAATATTTTGCTTGGTTTAAGATGCTCACAGTTTTCCAGTTGGAACTATAGTTGATCTGTCCACGTGTTGTGAAATTAAGGAATTTTTCATTGTGTCTTCTGCCTCCTAGACAGTGATCATAGATGTGCTCTGCCAGTTTGCTAGTCTTCTGTCTGAATACCCTACAACAGTAGTCTCATCTTGGGGGGGGGGGGAGGGATGAGTCTGCCTACCGAGATGAGGTTGCTTTTGTGATGTGGCGGCAATAACTTGGTCCTCAACACCAATAAGACCAAGAAGCTTATAGTGGATTATAGAAGGAACAGATCAGACATCCAGCCCTTGCTTATCAATGGAGACCGAGTGGAGCAAGTGGCCAGTTTTAAGTTTCTGGATGTTACCCTAAATAGTCCATGGGCCAGGCCAGATATCGGTACCATCTTGGGTGACCAAATCTTAATGGTACTAAAATGTTTATGGGTCCATACCAAGTACATTAAGATGTGATAGCCTTTTCAGATATGTAGCTTTGTATGTTTTTTAAGAAACCATCAATTTGACTGAATAGCGGCCTTGTGATATCACATGATAACACATATATTTGCGAAATGAAGCTGTAAATCATTAGAATTAAACCTAATTGATGTTGATAATTTATTAAAATCATGTGCAGAGACTTTTTGTGGTAAATGTAGAGCATCATAGCAAATTAAAATGTATTTCGTAAATTGCTAATATGTTTTTTTTTTCTCTTCCAACATCGTTACAAAGAGTTTTGAACTCAATTTCTCAATGCGGACTACTGTTGAATAATTGCAGTTCTCTGTTATATTGTGACAAACTACTAAGGCCCACATGATGGATTCAAGTGGAGACAAGGCCACTGCATTGCCAAAGAAAGGAGTGCGGCCAGGCTGCATTATTCACTGTTCTGGTGAAGACACGTCTACCTTCGTGTTACTAAAAGACTTGGACTCATGGAAGACACTGCTAAGAGCAGCAGAGATTAGACAACATGCTCCACTTCTGGACATTGCAAAAGACTTGGAAGAAGGCCAAATACCGCAGATCCAGTATCATCGCAAATGTCGCAGCATCTTTACCATGAAGAAGACTCTCGACTCCATCCTTTCTAAAGACAGGCCGAGTGCAGAAGAACAGACTGGTGTCCATGGTGTCAGAAGATCATCTAGGGATGCACCGAGTACATCAAGAGTGTATGACAAGACATGCATCTTCTGCTGCAAGTCAAGCAAGTACCTGAAAGGAAGACAGACAAGGGAACCTATCATCCAGTGTGTTGAGTTACGTGCAGATGACAGAATCCGCAGTGCAGCAACCCAAAAAATGGACCAGCGAATCCTCGCGTTGTTAAGCAGAGACCTTGTTGCCGCAGAGGGGCACTACCACAAGTCGTGCTACAAAGTGTATACAAAGGAAGGGGCATCCACCAGTTCTGGTGCATGCGATGAGCAGGAGCAGTCTGAGCAGGCAGTATACGAGGAAGCCGAGAAACAATCCTACGAAGAGCTATTCCTATATATCAGGAATGAACTCATTCTCAACCCTGAGGTGCTGCCTATGACAGATCTGACAGCTAGACTTGAGAAAGCCATGCACTCTCGCGGAATTTCTCAGATCTCCACGAAGAACTCCACGAAGCAAGGGCTGCCAACTCTGGGATCTTCTTGAAGCCTACAAGATTGGAGAGGAAGCGTACGAAACCTTCAAGCAAGAGCGCTTGCAAGAAGATATCCCATCTACACAGTTCCATGACAGGATGAAAAAGAAGAAGCTGCACACTTTCTCTGACATCAGGAAGAAGACGAACACCAAATTTGGCCGTGGCAAAGAGTTGGTGCTAAAGGCTGACAGAAACCTCTTTGGCCAGATGGTTCTGATTGCTGAGACCAGAAAGCTGCAGATGGGTGAAGTCTTGGCCCATCCACTGGGACCTTTACCGTGGGCACTGGCCAATGGTGATGGGTCACTCCGCAAGACCAACAAAGCGGCCCTTGCAAGAGAGTTGGAAAAGAATGTCGCCCCAGCTGAAGTGATCCCAGAGCCATCAGCGACCATCATTGATGGGATGAGCCTGGTCCAGAAGCTGAAAGGGAATGACCAAACCTTCTTGCAGCTGGCAGAATCAGCCTTGTCCCATGTCATCCATGAAGGTTCTAAGAGCCATCGTGTAGATATTGTCTTTGACGTCTACAAGGAGATGTCCATCAAAGATGTCGAACGAGCCAACAGGGGTGCAGGCACAGGAATCCAGTTCAAGGACATTGCACCTGGGCACAAGATTCAGCAGTGGCGGAAGATCCTATGCAGTCCAGCTAACAAGACAGCCTTGATCAAGTTTCTTGTGGAGCAGTGGAAGGATCCACAGCTGAGGGAGAAGCTCCGAGACAAGGTTCTCTTTGTTACCTGTGAGCATCTGTGCTTCAAGATCACCAAAGAACACTGGGAAGAGGTCTCAGAATTGAGATCATCACAGGAAGAAGCTGACACCAGGTTACTTCTCCATGCTCTCCATGCAGCAGAGTCTGGCTATGAGTCTGTTGTTGTCACAGCAGAGGACACAGATGTCCTAGTTCTGTGCCTGGGGATGTGCAACAAAATACCTTGCCACATGTACCAGAAGTGTGGAACAAAGGCCCGGACAAGGTTCCTTGACATCATCAAACTCAGCAATGCACTGGGGTTAAGTGTCTGCAGGGCCCTGATTGGTATGCATGCTTTCACGGGTTGTGACACTATCAGTGCATTCGCTGGTCGCGGCAAGATGACGGCTCTAAAGCAGATGAAGTCTGACAGGTCTCAACAAGAAGCCTTCGCCGAACTCGGGCGTTCATGGAACGTATCTGAAGAGCTGTCAGAGAAACTGCAAGAGATCACCTGTCAGCTGTACCATCCTTCCACTCACACAACAGAGGTGAACAAGCTCCGTTACCAGATCTTCTGTGCCAGGCGTGGAGAAGTGGACTCAAGCCAACTTCCTCCTTGCAAGGACTGCCTGTCCATGCATATGCTACGTGCAAACTATCAGGCTGCCATCTGGTGGAGATGTCTTGAGCCTTTGCCATCTGTCCCAAACCCAAAGGACTGTGGCTGGACAACTGATGAAGATGGGAATCTCGTTGTTGAGTGGATGCGTGGCTCCCCTGCCCCTGATGTTGTGCTACAGCTCCTCTCCTGCAAGTGTGTGCGCTCATGTAAACTTCCAGTGTGCACTTGCCTCAGCAATGGTCTCAAGTGCACTGACATGTGTAGACTACAAACCTGCAGCAACCAGGCAACTGACGAAGAGGCACAAGCAGAACTAACAGACTCTGATGTTGACCAAGATGATGGTGGGGAATAACGTATGTATGCTATAGTGTATTGATTTCAGGATCTGTTATTCTTGTGGAACACTGTAGCTAATACAAATCGAATCTGCTCTTCAGCTAACATTAAATTGAATTATCAAACAAAAGTAGGCCTAAACCAAAAAAATTAGCTAGATCAACCCTACATGTAATTGGAACTTCCATTGCAAGTAATATGAACATTACTTTTACTGTTGAAAGTGCCTGAACGCTGCTTTGTATGGTATTGAACATGACTGTACTAGAGTCATGGGCGTCCTGAGAAAAAAATGCAGGGGGGGGGCAAAAAAAATATTTTGGGTGTTGGACTGGAGGATATGTGCAATGGAGCGAAGGAAATGTGCGTTTTCTAAGCACGGTAAACACATATTTGAAAGGTAGAATTTAGCTGTTCTAGAGATTGTAATTAGACTTTGAAGGTGGCTTTGAGAATAAAATGGTGTTATTATTTCACCAATCAAAGGGAGAAGCTCAATTACATCAGCTGCGTCGGAGAATATTGATTATTGATAAAAATTTTATAAATTTTTATTATCGTCCATATCTTTTTTTTAAATCTTGTATTTCTTTTTATTATTTTTTTCATTTTCCACGTGGGGGTGGTGGTGGCAAATGACCCCCCTTGTCCCCCACCCTCCCTCCGGACGCCCATGACTAGACTGTTCATGCATACTAACAATGAAAGGGTTCTGGAGATATTTTGGATAGTATATTTGGTCATTAGCATAAACATGGTGATGTTCAGAATAGAGAATATTGTCAAAGTATGTGTTCACCCTTTCTTTCCGTGTACATAGGGTGCATCTATTCTAAGAGTGATAACCTCGATTAAGCTACGAGTTAACAAGGGCTATCACATCAAAACATAAACTAGAGACATAAAAGAAGCCAAAAACACCTAAGATTATTAGTCACCTCGGGTGGTACCAATATGTGAAAATTCAGGTCTTGGCTCATGGACTAAAAAGAGGACCTGACATGGGGTGCCCACATTGCAGCCCTGGTCAAAAGGGCCTAGCAGAGATTATAGTACCTGAGACTTCTCAGAAAACAACTGAATGAAAAACTGCTGGTGACCTTCTATCGCTGCACCATAGAGAGTATTTTAACTTACTGCACCTCTGTATGGTTTGCCAATTACACAGGGGAAGATAGGAAAACACTCCAGAGGGTTAATGTCATTGCCCAGAAGATCTTGGGTTGCCCTCTCCCTTCTTTGGAAGAACTTTATAGCTCCCGCTGCCTTAAGAAAGTTCAAAACATCCTCAAAGATCCATCTCATCCTGGGCACCCTTTTTGTTTTTTGAACTATTACCATCTGGCAGACGGTACAGGATAGTAAAAACAAGGCAAATAGGCTGAAAAACAGCTTCTATCCCAGGGCAAGTAGCTCTGTTGAATTCTGCTGTATTGTGCATTGTTGGTGTGGTGTCGGGGATTTCCGGTTCAATGTGTGAACGGTGAAGGATGTGTGTTTGTGTTTATTTTCATGGTCATGATGTGCACTGAAGATGGTGTTTGATTTCGTTGTACGAGGCACAATGACAATAAAGTAAACTAAACTATAAACTAAACTAAACTACAGAATGGCTGTTGCAGTCCTTTCATTGTATGTTGTAGGTGATGATCCCTGCTACTTCTTCTTGGGCCGCTGGGTCTTTTTGTTTACTTAAGATATTTTGGGAGTTTTGGTTGGTTTGTGTGCTAACAACCAAGCTCAGAGAGCACCAAGGACTTCACAGACCCAACAAAGCTTAAAGGTAAAGATTTTCCCTGTCCAGTTGTGTCTGACTCAAGGAGTCCATGGCTCATCTCTGTTTCTTAGCCAAGGAAGCCAGTTTATCAATCTTCAAATTGTTATACATGTGGAAAACATGAATTGGAAACTTTAGAATAATTGAATGAATGTTCAACACTCTCCAAACTTGGGTCCACAGGTGTTGGACTACAGCTTCCATCATCAATGAAAGCTGTTCCTGAGGGTTAGAGAAATGTCAACTATTCCACAATTAAATTGAACTTTGGGGGTTTCCAATAAGATAAGTTAACCTTTATTGTCATTTTTTAACAGTGAGCACATTAGCTCACATTAAAAATTAATTTCTTTTGCCTGCTCTCAAAATAAAGCATATATCTACTCATACACATACCTAACACACACATACACACGCTATATACATAAATCTAAGCAGATCATGCTAGCATCTCATTCCATCTTATAATATCTGGCAGGATTATTTTCCCTGGGTAAAAAATGGGAATAATCTGATAGTTTTGGGGGGGAAGCCTCCATATCATTATCTCCCATAATCAGATTACAATTTTCAGCAGGGAAGCATTTAAAAAATAATAATTTGGAGAATGTTAGAAAACACAGATTTACAAGCTATGTTTCCAACGAGGAAAACTTACTAAGAGTGGTATGCTCAGGAAATTTATTTATTTATAAAACTTATGAGGCTATCCATCTTATCTCCAAGTATTCCTGGGTGGCTTCGGGGTAATAGTAAAGGGTTACTTAAATCTGTTCTGATGTTGAGAAAAGAGTTTCTTTGGATTGTTTGTTTACATTTCTTCTGTTTTGTAATTCCTGCTTCAAACAAGAATTCGTAACCAGAAAAATGACCAGAAAGGCTTCTAAGTTTGAAATAAAAAATGCAGAATATATGCAGAACCTTTTTTCTCTCTCTGCCTACTATGAGATTGAGAGCCAGTCTGAAGTTGTGGTCAAGGCATAAGACTAGAAACTGGGAGACTGTGAGTTCTGGCCCTCCCTTGGGCACGAAGCCATCTGGGTAACTATAGGCCAGTGATTGTCTCTCAGCCCCAGGAAGGAGACACTGGCAAACCATTTCTGAAAACCTCTTGCCAAAAAAACACAGCAGACAGCCTCCGAGAATCAGATACGATCGAATGGAGGAAAGAAAAGCTGAGATTGCTTGTAACATAGATGCGGGGCCACAGACCTGAAATTCATTGACGAAGGGCTTATTTATTAGTGGCTGAAGAAGAGCAGCCATCTGCTCCAGAAGCAGAATTTATAAGATAACTTCCTTGTCAGTGAGCATTATCATGCACTGTAGCTCGTGATAATAGGTAGATCCTGTTCCACACAAGCCTGTCTGGTTATCTTGGTGGGTTTTTTTTTCCTGTGCTGCACCCGAAGCTGCTTCAAGATATATGCAGGCCAGTGTTGGGATTCCAAATTGCATGTTACCGGTTCTGCGCACACGCTGTACTCTAAGGTCAGTTCACACACACACACACACACACACACAGCACTCACCGATCACTTTGCAAACGTGCACAGATTTCAAAAATAACTTTGCGTGCATGTGTACAACTCAAAGACCACCCTCAGTGAGCTGTTGTTTTTTTAGCTCAGCTGAGGCACAGCAATCTGCTCTGCTGTGCAAATCAGCTGAGCTAAAAATCAATGAAATATATGACAGGAAAGGGTCAGAACTGGTCAACATTTCCATGACAGGTTCGCCCGAACTGGTCTGAACTGGCTGAATACCACCTCTGATGTGGACGATCTTTTAACTGGTGTTTAAAGATCAAGAGCAAGGTAGAAATGAGGTTCAGAACAGGCTAGATGTGATGACCCAGAGTATATCAGAAATATAACAAAACCCAAAACGTAACTAAAAGTCCTTTAATGTCTTCAACTTGGCTTCACTGTTTAATTGTTCACAGTGGAGGAGTAATAACATTTCAAAATAACATTTCAAAATAACATTTCAAGGGAAGGAAACACAGTTCAAATTCAAAGAGCCGATAACGAAGCAAAAAACAAACCGCACTGAATAAAGTTCCACGACAGACCAGGATAGATAATTGCCCACTTCAGGGAGATAACCAGGTACAGTCCTTTGGAAGAATGCCAACCAAGATAAACCTTCTTTAGGAATAAAACACTAATTTGTCTCCAGCGTCTGCTAACATGCAGGTCCAAACTCTTATGCAGATCTCATACCTGCAGCCCATGAAGAGGATCATGGCCCTCTCCTCCTGAGTAGATCATGTTTTATCCTAATCTTCTCCTCCCTGCGTGTCCTAGGATGCATAGAGGATGGGCCTGGGTCCTCCTCTGACCACTCAGCCGGCCTCTGCCCTTCCCCAGCCTCCTCTACCACCTTTGGAGCCACATTTCCACTCTGTGCTGGCTGTTCCTCCTCTTCCTCAGAGTCAGTCTCCACCAGGGGCATGACACTGGAGAAGTTTCTTCTGGAGGTGGAAACGAAGGGTTAATTTATCCTGGGAATGGTAAATGTAGAAATGACAGGGGTTACCTGCAGCTGCAGAGCTAATGAGATGTTGCCTAGAAACCAGGTAGCATCTTACTACTTACCTTGAGTCTTCTCTGGCTTAGGATTCACTCCCCTCTCTATCTCTTTCTGGGAAGAGGAAGGAGAAACCTCTGGTTCTCTAAGTCAGGCTTTCTGCCTTGACAGAGCTGTTGCACCCACTCTTCAGTTGCCCTAACTAAGAGGAAATGATGCACTGGAAATTGCTAGGGGTCAGGCACGACACCTAGACTGTGTTTCTTTCGTACAGTTTTCTGATTTTAGCTTTTATGCGATGTTTGGTTTTATCTCGCAATTGTGAGATACCCAGAATCGAGGGGTTTTTTTTTAAAAGAGGAAACTAACAGTAATAGTAACAACGTTGGAAGGGAAGTTAAAGATCATCTAGTCCAACCCCCTGCTCTCTATACTATTTTTGATAAAAGGCTGTCCAATCTCTTCTTAAAAGCCTCCATTGATGGAGCATCCGCAAATTCCAGAGGAAATTTTGTCCCACTGGTTAATTGTCCTCACTTTTAGGAAGTTTCTCCTTAATTCCAGGTTGCTTTGATTAGTTTCCATCCATTCTTTCTTATCCTGCCTACAGATGCTTTGGTTAAAAAAAAAGGTGGCCCTCACTTCCTTGAGACAGCCTTTCAAGTATTGAGAGACTACTATTCAAGTCACCCCTGGCCCTTCTTTTCACAGCTCTTGTGTTAAACACAGAAACAAAATCTGTAGTTTCTGTTTGTAGGGTTTCACTTTAAAATATTGCAGCTGTTGCATTTTGGGACCATTTTTTTTTGTGGGGGGGAGTGTTAAAATGCAGGCATGTTTCCAAGATTCGCTCTCCAGATAACTACACTGGGGAGGCTAAGAGTGGTTAGAATGCAGTATTGCAGGCTAATAGCAATAGCAATAAGCACTTAGAATTATACACAGTTTTATAGTGCTTTATAGCCCTCTCTAATCATTTTTGCAGAGTCCTCATTTTGCCCCCAACAAACTGGGTCCTCCCTTTACTGTCCTTGGAAGGATGGAATGATGAGTCAACCTTGAGCCTGTCAAGATCAAACTGTTGGCAGTTGGCAGAGTTAACCTTGCAATGCTGCATTCTAACCACTGCGTCACCAGGACTCTAATTCAGCCAGCTGCCAGCAATTCGATTCTCACGGGCTCAAGGTTGACCCAGCCTTCTGTCCTTCTGAGGTCAGTAACATGAGGAACCAGACTCTGAGAGGGCTGTAAAGCACTATGAAGCAGTATAAAAGTCTAAGTGTTACTGCTATGTCTATTGCTATTGCTACTTAGTGATAGTGGGTGGTGGAACAATAACAATAACAATATGGCAAGAACAATATGGCAATAACAGAGAAAATAATGGAGGTCTTCAAAGACCTTCTTCACCTAGGAAAGCAAATGAAACAAATGCCTTCTTTAAGCTTTCAAGTCAAGGTGGTAGATGCTTAATGATCCAGCTACATCAGATCTGCTCAGACATTTTCTCTTCCTTGTGATTAATCACTCAAAATCCATTGTGACTGTCAGGTTTATAGTGAGGGTGAACCAAAGAAGGAAGGATTTTCCTTCTGAAAATCCAGCTCTCACTTTGGGATGAACACCCTTCAAGCTGTGGGGGAGTATGACTCGATTTCAGACTACAGAAAAATTGCAGACTACAGGAAAGAGGGGTCAAAGAGGCCACCTGAGGTTCCAACCTCCAAGTGGCCTCAACAACTCTCTAAATGATTGCAAATAACCAGCTGTCTGCAAGGAATATCAATCCTTCCATTCCCCACCATCCAGTCAGAGTTGAAGAAGCTTCTTGGATGAGTAGCAAAACATCTTCAAAGAAAACCAAGAAAGTCCAGTTGCCTCCCGAAAAAGCACATTTGGGACAATCATGATCTGGTTGACAGAATCTCCATAGACATTTCCCTTTGCACTTTGGGATGAACACCCTTAGAATGATGAGGGAGTAGGAATGGATTTCCAGAAAAATTGCAGACTCATTTGTGCTTCCATTTGAGATGCGGACAACCCCGACTCATACTCAACAGGCTGCATCTATCTTCGACAGTGAAGGGACACAGGGCAGAAAATATAGGCTCCATACTCACTTGTGCTACTCAGGTGACTCTGAGGACCCAGATAAATCTCCAAGTGGCCTCAACAACTCTCTAAAAGAATGCAAATGACTAGCTGTCTACAAAGTGTATAAATCCTTCAATTCCCCGTCAGAGCTGAAGTAGCTTCTTGGATAAGAAGCGAAATGTCTTCAAAGAAAACACAGAAAGTCCAGTTGCCTCTTTAAAAAGCACCTTTGGGGCAGTGACTTTCTTGTTCTTTTGGGATCCCAGACCCACAGCAGATGGAGCTTCTGTGCTTCCTCGAATCCTGGGGATTTCTCCAAACAGGAGCGCTAAATTACAACACCCTCCCAGATGCTTGCGATTATTAAAAATCATTAAATGCACAAAGAGCAATGTTAGTGGTATTTAATTTAATCCTAATTAAATGTAAATTAGCATAAATTCTTTATTGTTTGGATCCATTGATCATAAATAATTACAGGAGCACAATAAAACTAGAAAGTAAGTCCTGAAATGCCCAATGAAGCACAGAAAATACACGCCCAATTTATCAGTCTAACATTTAAGATATTAAATGTCAAATACAATAGTGCAATCGTGTGACCTCTTTGGAAGTGAAATAAAACTAAAAGCTTTTTTAAACCGTAAGTAAGACCAGACTTGCAATGCTGCAGTTTTGAAAAAAAATATAAAAAGATGTAGAAATTCTGGAAAGAGTGCAGAGAAGAGCAACAAAGATTAGGGGGTTAGAGGCTGAAACATATGAAAACAGTTGCAGGAATTGGGTATGACTAATCTAGAGAAAATAGGGACTAGGAATGACATGATAGCAGTGTTCCCATTTTTGAGGGGCTACCACAAAGAAGAGGGGATCAACCTATTTTCCAAAGCGCAAGAAGGCAGGACAAGAAACAATGGATGGAAACTGATCAAGGAGAGAAGCAACCTAGAATTAAGAAGAAACTTCACAACAGTGAGAACAATTCACCAGTGGAACGGCTTGCCTTCAGAAATTGTGGGGGCTCCATCACTGGAGGCTTTTAAGAAGAAATTGGACAGTCACTTGTCTAGAATGTAAAAGGGCAGGGGTCTGCAACCTTAAACACTCAAAGAGCCATTTGGACCCATTTCTCACAGAAAACACAGGGAGCCAATAATTTAACAACTGGTGTGACTGGGTAGGTGTGGCCAACTCAACGTCACTCACTCCCACTCAGTCACCTCCTGCTCTGGAATATGGAGTGAGTCCCCATCCTCCGTCATCACCCTTACCTTCTCAGGCCAGACAAGGAGTGATGGGGAGGGGCCGGCCAGTGGTAGGATCAGCCAACAGGGAGCCACAGCAGAGGGCTGAAAGAGCCACATGTGGCTCCAGAGCCACAGATTGCAGATGCCTAGTATAGGGTTTCCTGCTTGTGCAGGGGGTTGAACTAGAAAACCTCCAAGATCCCTTCGAACTCTGTTACTCTGTTACTACACTGTCCATGCAAACCTTCTGTCCAGCTAAGTAGTATGTCCTTGAACTGTCTTGTATCCTTTTTTCCCCTGTAGCAACTTGAGTCTCCCAGGAACTACTCTGGAAGTGGATTTTGGAGAAGGAGACCAGGGATGAGTCTTACAGTAAATATTTTAAGATAAGTTCTTTCTGTTCTTCCAGGAATGATGATTCCAATGAGCCCATGCCACATAGCTTAATCTGGGCCTTTCAGAGGACAACTGCACTTGTATTCAAGGACTGTGTGGTGACTGGGAATCCCATTTGTCTGGTCCTCATCTCTGTGTTGCAATAATAATAATAATAATAATAATAATAATAATAATAATAATAATAATAATAATAATAATAATAATAATAATAATAATAATAATAATAATAGAGTTACTTTGGAAAAAGAAATTGTGTGTTACCCCAATTGTAATTGGAGCCCTTGGAGCAATACCTAAAGGGCTACCTCACTATTTAGAAATTCTGAATTTATCAGACTTGAATACCCTGATTCTACAAAAAACCACTTACTTGGAACAGCTTATATCCTCCAATGCTGAACAGTTCCTAGGTCCTTGGTTAGGACTTGAGCTGTTGAGCTACCAACTAATCCCAAAGGCTGTGAATCTCAAAACAACAACAAAAATTCTTTATTGTCACTGTACGTATATACACAGTATACACATACAACGAAATTCACATAGCACCCAGAGACCAGACCCAACACACACACACACACACAAATCCCCAAACACATCCCCACCTGCCCCCTAAAAACACACAAGCATCCATACACCAGATACTACTACCCAACAGCTCACTGATGATGGTCCTTAAGTTCATCGTTAAGTGAAATTATAGCTCTGGGATAAAAACTGTTCAAAAAACATGTGGCTTGAGTTTTAATTGTTCCGTATCTTCTGCCAGAAGGCAACAGCTCACAAAGATTGTGAGCAGGATGGGTAGAGTCTCTGGGAATGTTGTGCAACTTCCTCAAACAGCGAGATGTGAAGATGTTGTCCAGGGCTGGTAGCTGGAGCCGGATGATATTCTGGGCAATTTTAATGATTCTCTGTAGAGATTATCCTTATTCCTGGGTGGAGAGAATGCATGAAATGAGAATTTTCAGGAGCCAACATTTTTGCATTAATATTTTAGTGTATTATTTTCTGTGCGGGGGAGAGAAAGAAAGAGAGAAACCAATGATAGGTGTTAAGTCGCTGGCTTGAAGGAAATTCAGGAGGCAGTAACAAGTTCTGCTCTTTTATTAGGTTCCTGGATCGGATCGGCTTGAACCAGATTGGCCCTGGCTGAAATTCATTTGGCCACGCGAGCTGTGGCCAATGGCACCACTTTGAATCTCCCGTGATTGATTCTTACCAATCGCGGGGATTCGCAGCAGGCCAATCAGTGCGGCTCGCTCAGCCAATCCGATTGCCATGCGCCCTGACCAATCAGGGCGCGGTGTTTTCAAAAATGTTAATGAAGCTATACAGAACAATAGGCATTGTATAAGGCAGGGAAGAATTGAAACCTTTGCCTGTGCTCAGGCTGGGAACTGCAACCTTCTTGTGATGGTGGGTGGCAATTACTTTGACTTCCAAGAAGCCTCTTGTGTAATTTATGGCAGAGAATTCCCATCATTTTCAGCCCTCAGATGTGGCAATTATAAACCAGTTACAGAGAGGCATTGAGCTCCACCTGCTGCAATTGAAGAATTCTATTCACTCATTTGATTGAATAGCGGTATCAACTTCTGGATGACTTTGCTGGTTTTTTGCTAGGTTCTCCGCTGTCCAGAGCAGAAGCTTCTGGAGATCGCAGCAGCTTCCTGTCAACTCATAAAATATTTCTATGGTCATTTTTAGAATTGCCAACAGAAAAGGAGGGGGGAAAGGGGTTTGAAAGAGCAGTGTGGCAGCTTGGAAATTGAAAGTGCATTCCATAAATAGTTTTCAAAGATAGTAACTAAGTGACTGAAGTTTCTGACGTGCAAAATTCTAACTGGAGAACATGATTGGTGACTCTTGACTATGGATATGTCTCATTGGGGAATATGAATTATGATACACCCAGGGGGTGGGAGGGTGACAATGAATGATGTGTCTCAGAGTCGGCTACATCCAGGCACTGCCGGACATATTAACTCCCAATAAATTCTTTTGAAGTTTTGGAAAGTTTGGCTGGAGACTCATGATTTAATTGGGGTAATTGCCGGAATCCTGACACTTCCTTTGCTTCTGAATTCCTTCTGTGAGCTCCTCTTTCTGGTTCCAACACAGCTAGGGCTCCATCAAAGTTTTCTTAGCTAGAACAACCTCCTCTGTATGCAACAATGGACATATCCAGATCTAACACAGAAGTCCTGATTCTTTCTCTTGAGGTAGGACAACTCAGATGGATACAGGCCTGACTGGCCTCTCACTATGCAAAGCTATCATCTGTTAAACAAGGACTCTCTAAATTTTGTGACTTTAAGACTTGTGGACTTCAATTCCCAGCATGACTGACTGAGGAATTCTGGTAGTTGAAGTCCACAGGTCTTAAAAGTTGCTAAGTTTAGAGAGTCCTGTGTTAAATAAATAAAGATAACTATAGGACTGTGAAGCTTGATTTTATTGAGGGCCGTATAAGGGTTGTGTTTGACCTTGGGGGAGGCTAGGGAGCAGGGCCAGGGGGCATGGCCAGCTGAGCATCACTCATCAAGGCTCCGTTTTCTGCCATGACAGCCTTCTGCAGTCCTCTGCCAGTGAAAATGGAGCTCGGGAAACTGTGTGTGGCCCACCCGGGCTCCATTTTCTGCCACGACGGCCTCCTGCAGCCCTCTGCCATTGAAAATGAAGCTCAGGCGGTCCTCCTGAGCTCTGTTTTCACCGGCAGAGGCACCGCAAGCTGGTCCTTCAGTGTTTCCAGGGAGGGTCTGCGGATCAGAACTAAGCATCCCACAGGCTGGATCTGGTCCTTGTGCCTTGAGTTTGACCCCCGTCATGCCATAACTGTATTTATAAATCACAATGCATTCACTCAAAGCCCCATGCTAGGTTGCACTATGGCTGAGTGTGATGGTGAACAGCATCCTCACTGTGCTCCTTAGAACATAACTATCTTGCACATGATTGTGCATTGGGAGGAAGATTATAACTCCTCCCACAACGGAAGGACTAGGAAGCATCAGCACCACATAGAAGTAAGCCTGGGCAGCCTGCAATGCTACAATACTAATCCAGCAGAGCTTGCCTAGAAATCTGGTCTAAAAGAACCCCTTCATTTTTGGGGTGGAGGGCTGCTTGGCCCTTTGATGGTCTCCCATTTCTGCCTTTCTGATTCAGGAGAAAAGAGCCTTCAGATGAACTGTGGAGGAAGCTGCTGTTCCCTTTTAAGGCAGCTGAGCTGGAAGGTTTTCCTTAGTCAGGTATTGTTGTGTTGATATGATCTTTATTGCTTGGTTCACAATTCACTCAAGGTCGAAACTGACAGACATAATAGAGAAAAGAACTCTAGCTCTGAATAGTTCATGACAATTTATTTTTTTCTGGATATAAAGAATTATCACTCAAGTTTAGCTGATCTCCTGATGATTCTATTACAGTTAACCGACCCACAAACATTCCAGATAGATACCGAAAGCCCTGCCCTTTGATGCCCCCTTGTGCATACTTGGATTGTTACCATTCAGATTCAATAATACCTTGGGTTGTTTTCTTGGCCACCAAATTTGGTCAGTGTCACCAGTATTCTTTTGAGACTGTCCAGTCTCTCCCAGTTACTGCACTGAATTTCCAGGCAGTGTCTCATTCAAGCACGAACCAGGCTCGACTTGGTAAGCTTTCTGGAAATCAGTCAAAGCATAACCAGAAAACTCAGACTCACAGCAACTCCAAGAATACGGAACTGCCCAGGATGCCAAGTCTATGACCAATATGGCACTTAGGAGGTGCACCTTTCATTCAAGCCAGCAGATCTCCTTCCTCTCCATCTCACAACTGCCCATTTATTCCACTAGGTGTCTTCTGGCTCACCAACATCTCCCTTTTCGATGGTATTGAAGATTGGAATAAATATGACTAGACTAACGTCATAATCACTCACATTCATTTTGCAAAGTATTGCTGGTTTGTATTGCAATTCAAGGCTGATGTCATGTCCTGCTTTGGCAAGAGGGGCATCTGTGGTGGCAGATGTCCTTGCACCCATGCCTTTCACATCTGGTTGATCACCCAGTTAGCAACAGAACTATTATTTAGCATTTCAACTGGCCACCAGGGAGCCTTCCAGCAAAAGGCGGCCATTATAAGCCATGGGCTGCCAATTAATTCTTTATCTCGTACCAGGAAATAGAAGATTAAATTTGTTTCAAGAATGATGGTTTCATTACCAGCTTACTGCATGAAACTTGCTCATTTGTACACTCTATTTCTCCTCCTCCTGGTGGCTGAAGGGCATGGAGAAGATGATGAAGGAAATAATCTTCATTCACAGAAGCACTGCGATGCTTGCATGATGTGTCCAAGGTGCAAAATACATATCATTGTTGCAAATGTTCTTCCCCATTATATAATGAAAGAAGGATGCTAATGATGGTGATTCAAATAAAAAAATCGTTGCAAAAAAACAAACCAGTCCACAGAGTTGAGTTCTAGGAGAAACTAGAACATAGAATAAGTTGGAAGGGACCTTGGAGGTCCAGCAGTCCAACCCCCTGCTCAAGCAGGGGACCCTACACCATTTCAGATAAATGGCTATCCAGTCTCTTCTTAAAAGCTTCCAGTGACGGATCATCCACAACTTCTGAAGTAGAATTGAGAGCAATCTGATCCCACAAACACTTTTAAGAGAAACAGCTTCATACATTTGCAGAGTTTTCTCAAGAAGGGTGGGCCTTTACCCAGGGCAATACCCATGTGGCACAGCCTGTGTGCAAAACCATGCCAATCTCAGGATTGTCTAAATGAATTAATCCTAGGTACCTTTGTGTCAATATGGGTGTATGTGGGAAGGCTTAAACGAAAATGCTCTTTGAAAAGGTTTTGGGGTTTTAGCTTTTTAGAGGAAGGTACAATGAAGCCATGCAACTTCTCTTGGTGTAAATTACCTTGTGCAAAAATGGTAAGAGGACTGGAGGCTAAATCATATGATGAATGGTTAAGAGAACTAGGAATGTTTAGCCTCATGAAGAACTAAAGAGTGACATGATACATTGTCAGGGTTACTTAAAGGAAGGAGGAGGAGGTGGAGAAGGAGGAAGGAAGAAGAAGGAAGAAGAAGGAGGAGAGGAAGGAGGAGGAAGAAGAATGAGAAAAGAAGAAAGGAGAAAGAAGAAGAAAGAAGAAGAACAAGGAAGAAGAAAGAAGAAGAGATCAAATTATCTCCCAAACCACCTGGGGGCAGGACGAGAAGTATAGGTGGATCATTAAAGAAAAATCAAATTAGAACCAAATAAAAATTTCCTGACAGTGAGAACAATTGATCAATGGAACAGCTTCCCTCCAGAAATTGCGGGTGCTTCATCACTGGAGGTTTTGAGAAAGATTGGACAGCCATTTATCTGGAATGGTATAGGGTATCCTGCTCAAACAGTGGGTTGGACTAGAAGACCTCCAAGATCCCTTTCAACCTTGTTATTCTAGATTCTAGGTTTCTCCATCTCTCCAAGTGAGAGGTCACTTTGTATGAACAGGACAACTGCGTCTCTTTACAATTACCTACAGAGGAGAACTGATCACTCTTCTCACTTCATTTTAAACACAGAACTTTTTATTACCACTAAAATGCTGGAAATGTAGTTTATTGCCTCGAATACCATATCATAATGAAAGCTGTCACAGCACTAGACTAATAATTTTTCAAATGATGGTGGTGGTGGTGCTGGTGGGACTTTTGAATCACTGCCATTTTAGCAACTAATTCAATTCCCATTTGCAACAGACATTAAACATGGTTTTCTGGGCATTTCCGGAGCAGCAATGAGAAATCACATTGACAAGTTAGCCGTGCTTCATTCCAGTTGAGGAGAAGAACCAATTTTATTTCCAGAATTCCAGAGGTACAAAATGCACGGAGGTACAAAAGGGCTGTCCAGGATGGTTTGCTCTTCCTACTCTCCCAGCTGTTTAGGGATGAAATTTGCACTCCAGTGCAGCTCCCCTGCATTGACAGGAAGGCAAGGAATCCATTCGTGGGAACCCTTTGGGATTCATTTGCTTTGCTAAGGTCCTGTGCAAATCAGTTTGGAGGTGGGTAACAGCCGCCCAGAGTTGTTTTGCAGAGTGAGATGGGGGACATATAATTTAATAAATAAATACACAGCAGTATTTGGAGACCTCCCCTTTCCTTGCAAGTGGCACAGTTCTCTGTGGGGTTGCACCTTCCCTTTCCTCTTTTTTTTTTTTTTTAAAGAATGGACCAGAGACTTCCTGCAGTGTTCTCTTTCTCTTTCCCTCTCTCTCTCTCTCTCTCACCACATGCACGCATGCACCCCATAAGCACACAGATTGCAGCTGGAGAACCATCTCTGGGAAACCATTCCTGTGCAGGCTCCTTACATTTGCCTCTTTAATTCCTTTACTCCATGGTCAATCCAGACTCCAAGACTTCTCTCTCTCCCCTCTTTATCTCTTCTCCTCTCTTCCCTCCTCTCCTCTATTCCTCTCCTCTTCCTCTTCTCTTCTCTTCTCTTCTCCCCTCCTCTCTTCTTTTTTTCTCTGTCTCTTTTTCCCTCTCCTCCTCATCTTCTTCTCTTTTCTCCACTCCTCTTCCATCCCCTCATCTCTCTTTCTCTGTCCCTTTCTTTCTTTTTCTCTCTCCTATCAGGAGGGAGCTGCTACAGCCCCAAATGTGTGGAAGGGCACTGTTAGATTTTCCTGTCCTTGAGTGACTCTTTCAGCTGAAATGTGTTTTAGTTCCCCAAATCTCTGCAGAGAACCGGAATAGCTTTTCTCCCTTAGCTCTTCTGAATCTGTATTTCAGGTGCAATATACCCCAGGGACCAGCAAACGATTGCTTAGGAATGCCAAAATACCACTTACACTTAAGAATATGCTTGCATGCACATCCAAATAAACACACAAGCATAAGCACACACACACAGCAATGTTCTCCGGTTTGTACCTGGCAGCAAAATGTTAATGAAATTAACTTGTGTCATTTGTCTTTCTTTTTATCTATATGGATTCCCTACTCTAAAAGACTTGGGATGAAATTTAATAGTCCTCTCCTTGATGGCAAATAAGGAGGCGAGCTGAAAATTCATCCAGGATGTGGGTCAGATCTGAAAGTGACCATCTAGTTTTGGACCTTGTATGTCCAATCACACTTGGCTAATAATGAATATTCTATTCTATTCTATTCTATTCTATTCTATTCTATTCTATTCTATTCTATTCTATTCTATTCCATTCCTTATTCTGTTCTGTTCTATTCTGTTCTGCTCTGTTTTGTTCTCTTCCATTCCATTCCATTCCATTCTTTCTCATCCTATCCTATCCTATCCTATCCTATCCCATCCCATCCCATCCCCTCCCATTCCATTCCACTTCACAGTTGCTAAACCAGCCAGGCACCTATTTCTCCAAGTCTGTTGGTTTGAGCCCCCTGGCCTAACCCAGTGCAATACTTTCAGATCAGGTCATGAATGGCATCAAGGCTAAAATTCCTGGCCACGATGAGATCATGATGGAAAAGTTTTCTATGAATAACAGAATATCATGAGTTGGAAGGGACCTTGAAGGTCCGCTAGTCCAATGTCCTGCTCAAGCAGGCAATCCTATAACACCCCAGACCAATGGTTGTCCAATCTCTTCTTAAACCCCTTCAGTGATGGAGTACCGACAACTTCTGGACAAGCTGTTCCACTTGATTAATAGTTCTAACCCTCAGGAAGTTTCTCCTTCGTTCCTGGTTGCTTCTCTCCTTGATTAGTTTCCATCCGTTGGTTCTTGCTCTGCCTTTGGAGAATAGCTTGACTCCCTCTTCTTTGGGGCAGCCCCTGAGATATTGGAACAGTGCTATCATGTCACCCCTAGTCCTTCTTTTCATCAAACTAGTTCATACCCAATTCCTGCAACTGTTCTTTCTACGTTTTAGGAAGGGGTGGGGCTGCTGGTGGTTTGCAGGGATTCGGGAGAGCCCTTAGCTAAGATTCTGTGCAGGTCAGAGAACCCTCAAATACCACTCCTGGCTGGCCCCACCCCTCCCCTCCCAAGAGTCCCCACACAGCCCATTTTGGATGCAGGTAAGTTCAGGGTGGGTGCAGAGGCTCTGGGAGGGTGAAAAATGGCCTCCTGGAAGTTCAGGAAGGCTGGAAATGGGCCCATTTCTGGCTTCCAGAGAGCCTCCGGAGCCTGGGGAGGCCATTTTTGCTCTCCCGGAGGCGCAAGAAAAGCCTCCAGAACCTGGGGAAGGCAACTCCCCCCTCTGCTAGACCACACCCACCATGGTCACGCCCACCTAGCAACCAGGCAGAGAACCCATTGATAAAATTTTTGAAGCCCATCCCTGGTTTTAGCCTCCAGTCCTCTAATTATCTTTGTTGCTCCTCTCTGCCCTTTTTTCCAGAGACTCAACCAGGAGATGGGAGAATTTCTTCTAAAGTCTATTACCGTTCCTACGGTTTTGAGTTTGTTCCTTTCCAGATTGTTCCGGTTACACCACGAGGCAAGTTGTACAACCTCCTGCCTCAGAGCGTGTTAATAATAGTAATAGGCGAAACACTAACGCTCGGATGGTCATTTCGAAAAGTCCTTTCTTAGTGAGCACCTAGAAGCCAAGAGGAACATCCATAGCAAATTTCAAGTTTGTACTCAAATCTCTTTTTTTATATATCATGGCAACCAACACTATGCAGGAGTTTATTTTGTCCCAAACACCGCCATTTTTAAAAGCTTCCACTGAGGATTCTAACTCTGCTGAAGGAAAAGCTGTTTTTCTGTATCAGGGTTTCAGCTCCCTCATGGGGGACCTTCTTCTGATGTCAACAGTTCAGAGGAGCCAAGATGGCGGCAATGTGCAAAGCTGTTAGGAAGGGAAAGGCAGATGGAAGAGACCAGCTTTGAGAGTGAGCCAGCACAGCGATGGTTTTGATAAATGCCTTCCTCTGTACCCAGATTCCCCTTGTTTTATGGTAGCTGGGAAAGTCCCCTTCTCAGCAGACAGAGAGCTTGCACTGCAGAGCTGCAGGAGGCCACCGGGGTATTTCTGGGCTGCCACCTCTTGACCATGCTGGATAGTGCAAAGGAAGTTAGAAGCCCCAGATTGGCAACAAGACAGGCCTTGGAATTTTCATGGACCAAGTTCAAGGGACATTGCCAGTTTTTACTGTGCCCAAAAAACTTGTGGCTCTTTAATAGGGGCAGGAGATTTGGGGGACCAGGACAAGGAGCAGCCAAAGTCCCCCGTTCTGCTTCTGGAAACTGATTGCGTAACCCCCCTGTTCTTTGAAGGGGAAACAATGAGTAAGAAGCAGAGACCAGAAAAGTCTGCTTCTGCTTCTTCTGGGACACAGCTGAGCATCCTCTCTGGCAATGATCTCCTCGTGGTCTCTCATCCAGATCAGCCAGCCCCTTGCCCTTGCTGGCCAATTGGGGCTGAGCCTTTCTGCCCACCTGCAGAAGGAAGGGAAGAGCCAGGGAGCTTCTCTGCTTCTTTCCCTGGGGGTGGAGGCGTGACACCTGGATCTTGTAAACCCGACCTTCGCAGCTGCGGGGGATGCGTCGTTCCAGACGTGCCCCAGACCTGGGATCGCTGGCTGAGCATCCTGGGCTTTTGTCGCCTTTCTCCTTCCTTTTCGCTGCGGGGCGGGAAGCGTCCCGCAGCGCCACCGAGCGCGATCAGGGCGGAGGGATTGTTGGAGCGAGGGGGGGTGGGGGGGGGGAAGGGAGAGAAACGGGTTCTGCGCAGGCGCCGGCTCTTCTATTCCCGCCTCCTCCCCACCCCACCCTACCGGCAGAGGGGTGGCAGCTGCTGCGAGCCTGCAGTTCCCATGGCAACGCCGGGCGGGAGCCGAGGAACCGGGCTGGGGTGGGCTGAGGTTGAGGGGGGGGGGGGAGGACAGCTGCCCTTCGTTAGCATGCCAGGCGCTGCCGCGGGGCCGGAGCAACCTGCCCGGGCTCCGACGGACAAAGACGCGCCAGCTCTGGCGCTTTGTCCTTGGGGAGGGGGCTCAGGTGAGGCTCCCGGGGAGCCCCCGCCCTTGCAAAGGGAGGGTCTGAAGAGGGGAGCCTCTTCGGATGGAGCAGCGAGGAAAGATCGCCATCCCGGCTCGTGGAGGAAGCGGGTGGGTGGTGGTGGGCTTGTGGGGGGGACGCCTCCCCTTCCAGCTCGGCTCGCTTCTCCCCAGCATTACTGGCAGGTCGCTTGGAGCAAGGGAACATCCTTGCCCGGGGAAGGAGACCTGCGCGCCCCTCCCCACCCTGTCCTCCAGGTAGCCACCCTTCCCCCATAGCTCCGTCTGTCCTTAGAGATGGACGCACACCCACTCACACCCTTCAAGGGCTGCACCTTTGCTCAGGGTTGATTCCTTTCCTGGCTTCTCCCACCTCTCTCTCTCTCTCTCTGCCCGGGGCTTGGCTCTTCCCTCAGATGGCATTGGGCAACCAGCTTCTGCTCCCCCTGCCTCCAACCTCCTTTTTGCCCCCCACCCCTCCACCGATTCCAGTTCATTTCCAGGCCCTTTCCCCCCTTTCCATAGCCAGTCTGTAAACTTTCTCAAGAACATTCCCCAGTGACCCGTTGAAGAGAGAACATCTGGTCTGCCTCCCATCCACCGCCTCCTAAATGTTGCTTTTCCCGTCCTTTTCCGTTATTGTTCTGCTTCTCCGACCCTCCCTTCCCCCCCCCCCGCCCCCAAAAAACTCAACTGACAACCCAGCCACCTGCAGTTGTGGCCTCACTCTTGCCACTTTTCCCTTCCCCGTTGCGAAGAAGGGGCCTCCTTCAAGCTATCGGCTGCCTTCCTGCTTGGGTGGCAGAAAGGAAGCCTTCACAACTCCTCCCTAAGCCGACTGCAACCCTATTTCAATCTCTCTCCGATTCTGGTAGTCACCTTGGGGTTTTTTTTTTCAGCCTTCTCAAAGCGTTTTTGATTCTCTTTTCTTCCTTCCGTCTGGTAGTTTTCCTTCCATTCTCCTTACAAGAGGCCCTTCTTTGATCCTCTTCATTCCATTCTTAAACACTTTTTTTTAAAATTTTCCTCTTTCCATCAAAATGATATGTCTGTGAAAATATCTCAGCCATCCAGGTCATAGTTGTCTCAAGGGTGCTTTTTCAAAACTGGTTTTTTTTTTTTCCCCTTGAGAACTGTCAGATAACAGATAATCAGAGTTGGAAGGGACCTTGTAGGTCATCTAGTCCAACCCCCTGCCCAAGCAGGAGACCTTACATCATTTCTGTCAAATGGCAGTCCAGTCTCTTCTTGAAAGTCCAAGTGATGACGCTCCCACAACTTCCGAAGGCAACTTCTGTTCCATGGGTTGATTGTTTTCACTGTCAGAAAGTTTTTTCCTAATTTCCATGTTAAATCTCTCCTTATTCAGTTTCCATCCATCGTTCCTTGTCCGGCCTTCGGGTGCCTTGGAAAATAACTCGACCCCTTTCTCTTTGTGGCAGCCCTCAAATATTGGAACAATGGTATCATTTCTCCCCTGATCCTTCTCTTCACTAGACTGGCCATGTCCAGTTCTTCATATGTTTTAGTCTCCAGTCCCCTGATCATCCTGGTTGCTCTTCTCTGTACTTTTTCTAGAGTCTCAAGATCTTTTTTATAGTGTGGTGACCACAGTTACTGCTGTTGAGCCTAGTTTCACCCAGTCTATATGTGTACTTTAACCTTACCTTAATTTTTTTACATTGTAAAACAGTTCATATCGGGCACAATAGTTTCTGAATAACCATCTGCAGCTATGACATATATTTTCTGAGCTTGGGAGATTCCCTATTGGGAGAGAAAAGGAAGTGTGTATGTGTGTGTGTTTTTGTATAGGCCTTTCAGGTAAGAGGGAGTTTTGACTCTTTAGAAAGGAACTTTTCACAAAGGTTTCTTGGTTCAAAGGAGAAAGGGACAAATGTGTTTTGACCTAATTTGCTTATTCCTCCCATTGGATGGTGAAACTCTGGTTCTTTCTTGTTTTCTGCCTAAAAAATATATATATAGCCAGACTATCATCATAATCAGAAAGCATTTCTCAAAACCTTTAATAGTTACAACAGTGGCAAGTTTATGGACATCATGTATTATTGGGCAAACATAGTTTGCATATATAATTGTGCTGGTCAAAGCCAAGAAGTTAGTTAAGTACTAATTTCACATACCTTGTTATACAGGTATTCCTCAACGATCACAACAAAATGTATGCGGCTAAGTGAGAAATTTGTTGCGTGAGTTTTTGACCCATTTTACAACTTTTTGTGATGACCTGGGCCATGGCACAAAAGCAACAAAGTCACAAAAATAGGTTGAGCCCCCTTAATACCTTCAACTTGCCCCCCAATGTCCAGTTATCATCAGCTGGAGAAAAAACTCTCCCAAGAACAGGTTTTAAAGGGAAAAAATTCAATCCAAACCCAAAGTACATATAGATTATAAATTAAAAACCAACACAAACCACAATGCTGCAGCAATTAACGAGACAGGGCAGGATAAGGAATTGAAGACTTCAAAAGATAATGAAGCACACACGGTTGGGAGGATGCCAGAACTCAGATAAGACTTGACAAACCAAAATAATTCATACTTTGTTTCCAGCAAGGAACTGTGCACAAACATCCTTTTTACCCTGTTTTCCCAGCTGCAGTTAATGAAGGGAATCGGGGCCTTTTTCTCCCACATAATCCATGTGGCTCCCTTATTCATTCCTCTCTGCATGCCCTAGGATGAAAAGGGGGTGGGCCTGCAACTTCTTATGAATGCCCAGCTGGACTGTGCCCTTCCCCAGTTTCCTCCACAGCCACCAGAGCCACACTCCCACTCCCTGTCAGCTGTTCCACCTCTCCCTTGGAATCAGATTCCAACTGGGGCATGACATTTTCTTGTCACATTTGTTAACAGAATCATTGCAGTTTTAATTAGTAACATGGTTGTTAAGTGAATCTGGCTTTCCCCATGGACTTTGCTGGTGAGAAGGTCACAAAGGGGATCACGTAACTCCAGGACACTGCAACAATAATAAATATGAACCACTTGTCAAGCATCCGAATGTAAATCAAATGACCACGGGGATGCTACAATGGTCGTAAGTGTGAAAAATGGTTGTAAGTCACTTTTTTCACTGCTGTTGTGATTGTCAAACAGTCATTAAACAAACTGCTGTAAGTTGAGGACTTCTTGTATGGCCCTTTGTATGGAATGCATGCATGGAATGTTGCTTTCTAGTTTATCAATACATATACGTACAGGTATTTCTTGACTTACGGCCACAACTGAGCCCAAAATTTATGTTGCTAAGTAAGAAATTTGTTAAGTGAAATTTGCTCCATTTTATGACTTTACTGCCAAGTTTAGTTGAGCTCTACCAACTGTCCATAGGAGATTTCCAACATCTTGGAGAGAGTTTAAACTTTGTAGACTTGAGGAAGTCCTGAGGTCTGTGCTTTTGCTAGAATTTTGGCCATTCCAATTCTTTAAAAAAAAAATAAAAATCCACATGTAAATATGGAGAAGTTGTGATCTTTAGATAGTGAATGGGGTGGATAGTTTACTGTATATGCACAGCACAGCATACTTCACTTTCTCATGGTCAGCTCTTCATATTCCCGTCCAATTGTAACTGGTTGTGCTCCATTTCCTCACCAGCGCCCTTCTCATTGAGCTTCGTCAATGCTAACTCTCCATATTGGAGGGGCTGCCAAAAAGAAGAAGGGGTCAACCGATTTTCCAAAGCACCAAAAGGCAAGATGGGAAACAATGGTTGGAAACTCACCAAGGAGAGAAACAACCTAGAACTGAAATGTCCTGACAGTGAGAACATTTTAAGCAATGGAACAAACTTGTCTCCAGAAGTTATGGGTGCTCTATCACTGGTGGCTTTCAAAAAGAGAATGGTCAACCATTTGTTTGACATGATATAGGGCAGGGGTCTCCAACCTTGGATCCTGGAAGCCTGGCGGACTTCAACTCCCAGAGTTCCACAGCCAGCAAAGCTGGCTGTGGAATTCTGGGAGTTGAAGTCCGCCAGGCTTCCAGGAGCCAAGGTTGGAGACCCCTGATATAGGGTCTCCTGCTTGAGCAGGGGGTTGGAGTAGAAGTCCTCTGAGGTCCCTGCCAACTCTACTATTCTATGTTCTAAATATAACTATCTTTGCATTCATTAATTTTTCTGTGTTCTGAGAAGAAATGATCCAGAACTAAACAGCTGTAGCAAGAACTTTCTATAAACTTTGGAACAAATTTAGTGACATATTAAGGGGGAGAGGAAACACACAAACAGGCTTGTATATATGCTGGATCAGTAATATAATGCAGGAGTGAAGAGTATCAGGTGTAAAGTCCAGAGTTCAAGTCACAACCCTTCCCTAAATCTTCAGGGCAGCTTTATGAACCAAGGAGACCCTGGACTCAGTGCCCTTAAGGGATTTCTCTGGTTTTAGACCAAGGGTTCAAGTTTTGGCAAGTTTAAGACTGGTGGACTTCAACTGCCAGAATTCCTGAGCTAACATGACAGGAGGAAGAATTCTGGGAGTTAGAAGTCCACAAAAGTCTTTAAGCTGTCAAGTTTGAAGACCCCTGTTTTAGACGAACAGAAGCAAGGAAGGGATCAGAATTTTTGTCAGCTGATCTTCCCTTTTGTGGTAAGGCCAGTTGGACTCCAAAATTCCCAGACAGTGACCAAAACCATAGGAAATTTGGGGAGTCAAAATGAATGTATCTAAAAGAGGGAAAACTAAGTTAACTTCAGGTTAAGCTGTGGGTGCTCCATCACTGGAGGTTTCTTTCAGAAGAGATTGGGACAGCCATTTGTCTGGAATGGTACAGGGTCTCCTGATTGATCAGGGGTTGGGCTAGAAGACCTCCAATGTCCCTTCCAACCCTGTTATACTATTACTGTTAAAACTTTTGCTGTTGGTGCCAGCAGCAACCTCCTTCAAAGGACAATTTTCATCTTCAGATGAAATGAAAGATGAATGAACCATGGTGGTGCAATAGTTAGAATGCAGTATTGCAGGCTAACTCTGCCCAATGTCAGGAGTTCAGTTGACTCAGCCTTCCATCCTTCCAAGGTTGACTCAGATTGTTAGGGGCAGTATGCTGACTCTGTAAACTGTTTGGAGAGGGCTGTAAAGCACAGTGAGGGCAGTGTCTAAAACAGGAGTCTTATAACTGCTATTGCCATTGCCAATCCCAGAGAATTAGCTCTCCCTGACACATTGCCTCTACCTAACTGCAATTGAAACTAAACAATCAACTCCAGAGTAATGCAAATGGCTGACAACACCTGGACAGCCCTTGAAAAAGCTGGCTGTAATTAGTGAATGGCTAGATGGAGGAAACCAGGAAATTGCAAGGTAATAGCCTACACTGGGAAGTCAGAAACACACAGCAGACACAAAACATTTTGCTCTGGGTTGTTGGCAAGAAAACCACTTTGTCTCTAGCAACTGATGTCTAAGAGAAACTATGTGCTAGTTAATAATTGTAAACGTCCAAACTTGGTGGATGTTGACAATCCACACATGAATGCTTCTAATCTCAATGAATAAATATCGGCACTAAAATTGACATTTTTCTGTAGAATTAAGTGAACTTCTAGATATTCGTAAAATGTTTTTGAAGTTGCCCATATGCAATCAAATACAATTGTTGCCAGGATCAAATTGCAGGCATTCACTTTATTATAATATACAGAGAATCTAATGCCTTACCTTCTCCATCCTGCCACAGTTCCTCCAAACAACCTCTGATACTGCTAAATTTGCAAATTGTATTTTGACCACCTCCATCTCTTCCTCTCCCTCTTCTTCCTCCTCCTCCTCCTCTCCTCCTCCTCCTCCTCTCCTCCTCTTCCTCCTCCTCCTCCTCCTCCTCCTCCCCCTCCTCCTCTTTATTCCTCCTCCTCCTCTCCCATAGAGGTGGGATCTCTCATCTGAAATTCACTAGGAACTGTCAGGTTGGAAGATGAATGTAACCTGAGGTTTTATCAGGAAGGAAGCTGAGCTCACCAAGCTGTACTTCTTCTTAGCACTTAATTATGAAGCAGAGCAGAAAGACAAAAGCCTTTGAGATGGTTGCCATGAGAAACAGAGTTGTGGTCACACTGTTGCCCCACTCTTTCTCTTCAGCCTGATCCTCCCCTCCATCCTGCAGCTTTCATTGACTGACCTGGCTATACCTGGTCAAGCTGAACTTTGTGGGTTTGCCTTTTTTCCCCCATCTCCGCCATCTTAAGCCTACAGAGAAAACATTAGCTACTCCTTAACTGAGAAATTTGGATCCCAGGCAAACAAGAAGCCATTTTTTTTCTTACAACTTTCCTCCACCTAAAGGAAGGAATCCCACGAAAAGGGCTTGAGGATGTTTTGATGTGAGAATTTTGGGTCAGCCACGTTGGATTCATCTCAGATGATACATGGTTATTCAAGGTTTTACCACTACAATCACACTTATCAGTAGCTGAAGGCTCTTGGCTTTCAACTGTGATCTTAAGGTGTTTAAATTTAGTAGCTGAGACAATGGGGTTGTACAATGATTCAGAACACACAATTATAGTTGATCAATTGGAGAGTGCTGGCTCTGAGGCAATTTGTGTTGTGATTGGTTGCTGTGGGTGTGGAGGGGGAATTTCCCTTTTTTCCTGCCTTTTTCTTCTGGGTGCTCTGTGATTTACCTCACGATGCTCTTGTTTGGCTGACTACCTTGTCTGCCATATCTATAGATGTAAAATATATATCTATTTATATAAATCTGCAAGTTCCTGTCAGCCTCACTGACTTCATTTGGACACCTGTTGAGCAATTCTCTGACAGATCTCCTCATTCTCAGAAAGGCATCTAATGAAAGTGGAGGAATGGCGGAGTTCTCCTGCAGGGCAGTCAGGCAGTTCCCACCCTAATGCTCAGAAAAAGCTGAGTAGCAAAACAAAAAGCGATAATTTTCTAGCAATGTAGATATTGTAATGTGTACAGGGGATCTTTTTAGGTAATGTGAAGAAGAAGGGATCTTGTGCTGAATGATGGTCATAAAACCCCCAACCTTGTGCCTGGAAAATTAACATATCTGCAGAAAGCTTGGAGTTTTTTTTTCCCAAAGGAGAATGAATTGGTTTTGTACTAAGAAACATTCAGCCATCCTAATCTTCCTCTGTAGCATGATGACTCAGGGATTAAAGATGGGTTCAAGACCGGATCACCGCATGATGGAGTGAATTTCATTCCTTGTTCCCACTCCTGTTCACCTAGCAGTTCAAAAGCATGCAAATGCAAGTAGATAAATAGGTACCACTTTGTTGAAAAGGTAACAGTGTTCGGTGCACTTCGGTGTATAGACATGCTGGCAACATGATCACAGAAGTGTCTTTGGACAATGTTGGCTCCCTCAGCTAGGAAAAAGGGATGAGCACCGCCCCATAGAGTTGGACATGACTGAACAAGGGAAATGTTACCTTTTTTTAGTCCCTGTATAATAGTCAGAAGTGATGGGCCAAAAACAAGGTGATGTTGTGGACTCCAGTTGACCTCCTCCTTCAGGTTGATATCTGAATCTCTTACCAACCCTAAGCATAAAGAACAACCATGTGCTTCATACCAAGAGCCATCAAGGTTGAAGTTTCTTCTAATCATCTAAAAAAAAAAACCCCATACAATTATCCTTGGAAGTAAAAACAAAGATAAGATTTTTACTTTATTTTTATTTGATTTGTCAAATGCTTACAAGATAATAGGTATAAGTATAAACATGAGTAAGAATACAGGAAATAGGTACAAATAAATGGGGACAATAGGACAGGGACAGTAGGCACAATTGTGCACTTGTGCACGCCCTTTACAGACTTCTTAGGAATGGGGTGAGGTCAATAGTGGATAGTTTGAGATTAAAAGAGTGGGGGTTAGAGGATGTAACAACAGAGTCAGGTAGTGCATTTCAGGCATTGACCACTCTGTTGCTGAAGTTGTACTTTCTGCAATCAAGTTTGGAGAGGTTTACATTGAGTTTATATCTGTTGTGTGCTCTTGTATTGTTGTGGTTGAAGCTGAAGTAGTAATTGACTGGGAGGACGTTCTAGCAGATAATTTTGTGTACTACGCTTAAGTCCAACTGTAGGCAGCGTAGTTCAAGATTGTCCAAGCCCAAAATCTCAAGTCTGGTGATATAGGGTATTCTGTTGTGAGCAGAGGAGTGTAGCACTCTTTTTGTGAAATACTTCTGGACTCGCTCAATTGTATTAATGTCCGATATATATAGCCATCACTCATGGAAAGCTGGAGACCTGATCAAGCAAAAGATTAAAGGGAGAAAATTGTGATTTCTGAAAGCTTCCAAAGTCCTTCCACTCTCATCTTCTCTGTTCATCTCCTGCAAACTTCCATCTGGTCCAGCTTATCATCCAGGGTGATGCCAGACAGAATACTTTCAACTAGCTTTTCCCTCCCCTTGTGCAACAGGTGCTTTGGATTTCAAGAGTCCTCCAATCTGTTTTTTTCCCCCTCAAAGGAGTGCTGCTGTCTGAAGCATCTGTCCATTTATTCCTTTGGTTCCTGGACTGCCCAACAGAAAAGGGCCTTTCCTGCCTGTTGAATACAGTGGTTCTCATCACAGTGAAAAAGACTTTGGAGCATGGGCCTTCTCTCAGCCCTTTCCCCAGAGCTGGAGTGGAATTAATGGAAGGGATAAAGTCTATATCAGAACCACATGCAGTAACATTACAATCTTCTCTTGGGTCTTGGGGGAATAAATCCAGGAGGAGCCATGGTGGAGCAGTGGTTAGAGTGCATTATTGCAGGCTAGCTCTGCCCACAGCCTGGAGTTTGATCCTGATGGGTCTCAAGGTTGACTCAGCCTTCCATCCTTCCAAGGTTGGTAAAATGAGGGATTGTTAGGGGCAATATGCTGACATTGTAAACTGCTCAGAGAGTGCAGTAAAACGCTGTAAGGAGTTATATAAGTCTTAAGTGCTGTTGCTATTGCTTTGATGCTGGACTTGGTATTGTTTCCTTCTTATTTGCAAGTAGAAGCACTTTTCAAGGTGAAGACAGCAAACGTGCCTTACCTAGATTGCAATTCCCGATGGTTCTGAGTCAGATAAAGCCTTTACAATCTGCGATGCATTTATTATTGCTATCTAAGCTTTCTTTTTTAATCCTAGAAGCTGCAAGCACACAACAGTGATAACTTAGTGTTGTTGAGGACATCCCCAATTCAGATTTGTGTGCTATAATTTGGGTAACCACAAAGGGATTATTTGGATGGCGAATTCGGGATATCCCCTCTTTTTCTCACTGAATTTCCAACTCTCCCATTTAGTTTGCATTTTTGCTCCATTGTGGCAAGCTTGATTTAGGAGTGAAGACCTGCCTGAACTACAGCATCCCACTAGCTGTGTTGGCCAAGTTGTAAAGAGTTGAGGTTCACCTCATTTGACCAGACACTGGTTAATCATCTCTGCTTAATCCAATAGTTGACTTTCTTTAGTCTTTGGAATAAACAGATAATTCTCTATTATTCTGCTGACTTTCCATCTTCTAGGAAGGCAGGCCATTTCTTGATCATATATCCCAAACTGGTTTCTAGCCAACAAACAGCAAAAATGGTTATAAACTAACATAGCTGTTTGGAAGCCTACTGGAGAAGGGAGAAGATGTTCCTTGAAAGTATAAATCTGTTGTTTTCTAGCATGGCCCTATTGAGGGTTGAAAAGACCACTCAGCATTTGTGTTAGTATGAGCATTTGAGGCACCACTGAACCGTTAGACATCTGATTACATCAATAGTTGAGGAGTTAAAATTAAAAATGTAATGAAGTTTCCTATAAGAAAACAAATTTGTGTCATGAAGCTTCAGAATGGATGGTGTTTTCTAATCTGTGAAACATGATGATGAAGCTAAAATGAAAAAAGAAAAGAAAATTAAAAAGAGTTCGTTTACATTGGTGTATAAAAACTGATGACCAAGGTTTTTGCTGGATGCATAACATTTTTTAAAACTTTCTAAGATGTATTTGAAATTCCTGGATATGAGGATACAATTGATCAAGACTGAATATATCAAGAAACAAATTGTAATGTGAATTTAATATGGCATTTCCAAGACCTGGTACTGGAGACAGATTAAACCCGTCATCCTGATGATGGCAAATAGGAATTTGTTATACGCCAAAATTGATTCGTTTCCATCCATTGCTTCTTGTCCTACTTTCAGGTACTTTGCTGGCTGAGGAATTCTGGGAGTTGAAGTCCACAGGTCTTAAAGTTGCCAAGGTTGGAGACCCCTGCTTTGGAGAATAGCTTGACTCCCTCTTCTTTGGGGCAGCCCCTCAAACACTTCTCTCATGCCACCCCTTGTTCTTCTTTTCATTAGACATTCCCAATTCCAGGAATCATTTTTGATATGTTTTAGCCTTCAGTCTCCTACTCGTCTTTGTTGCTTTTCTCTGCACTCTTTCTAGAGTCTTTGTACAATCTTTCGTATCTGAGTTTGGGAACAAGACCACCTACAATATTATGCATTATGTTTCATGTGAAGATGATTAAGTTGTCACGTTGTTTGTGCCCCTTGGTGGTCTACTCTATTGCAAAGTGCAAATTGTTTCCAATTGGAATTTTTTTAAAAAAAGCGAAGCGCCCTTTAGAGATGAGGGAACTGTGAAGGAAGCTGCTTCTTCACCCTCAGAGCGATGTTCACACTCCAAAAAGGCCATCTAAATTTGGAAATGGCTCGAATTCGAAACGTTTTCCCCCAACACACACACACACACACTCACACAGTGGTGGGATTCAATTGTTTTTACTACCGGTTCTGTGGGTGGGGCTTGGTGGGCGTGGCAGGGGAAAGGATACTGCAAAATCTCCAGCCAGAGGTGGGATTTGCTGGTTCTCAGAACTACTCAAAATTTCCACAACCGGTTCTCCAGAACTGGTCAGAACTGGCTGAATACCACCTCTGCACACATGCACGTACACACGCATGCACACCCACCTTTGATCTTTTGGGTTCAGGCTTATCAAGCCACGAGTGTCAACAGCTATGAGCAGAGTTGGTTTCAAAAATGTTAGCAAAGGGTTCTCTGCCCGGTTGCTGGGTGGGCGTGCCCATGGTGGGCGTGGCCTAGTCAGCCTCCTGCCCCATGGTGGGGGGTTGGGGTTTGCCCTTCCCGGGCTCTGAAGAAAGCCTACAGAGCCTCGATCCTCTGGAAGGGCAAAAACGGCCTCCTCAGCAGCGGTGGGATTCAAATATTTTTACTACCAGTTCTGTGGGCGTGGCTTGATGGGCGTGGCAGGGGAAGGATATTGTAAAATCTCCATTCCCTCCCCACATCGCTAACCTGCTTTCCAGCTCCGTTCTCCTGTGAAGGGCAACCAAAGAAGACCCAGGCGATCAGCTGGGACTCGGGAGGCGGAGAATAGATGGGGGCGGAGCCACTCAGAGGTGGGATTTGCCGGTTCTCTGAACTATTCAAAATTTCCACTACTGGTTCTTCAGAACTGGTCAGAACCTGCTGAATACCACCTCAGGCTCCAGAGGCTCTTTGAAAGCTGGAAACAGGCCCATTTCCGGCCGTCCTGAACTTTCAGGAAGCCCATTTTTTGCCCTTCCAGAGCCTTTGCACGTGCCCTGCATTTACCTGTATCCAAAATGGGCTGGATGGCTCAATTTCTGGGAGGGGAGGGGCAGGGTAGGCAGGGCCAGCCAGGAGTGGGATTTGGGGTTTTTCTAAACTGCACAGAATCATAGGGAATCTCATGAACCTCTGCAAACCCCCAGCAGCCCCACCCTTGGCTATGACTTACCCCAGCGGTCTCAGCGTACTTGGCCAGGAAAGGGGAAAGAAATTCCATTAAAAAAAAAAAAATCATGAGCAAATTGAACAGAACTGAGAACCGTTAAGTCATGCAATGATCCAAATGCCAATATCTGCAGTACGGTTAAGGGGGTATAAGATTAAAGGACAGGCTCTTTCATTTAAAAAGAAAAAAGAAAAGAAAAGAAAGAAAGAAAAGGAGAGGAGAGGAGCGCTAAAGCTTTGGGACCTGAGGTAGCCGCAGGAGTGGGGATGATGGATGCTAATTCAGTTCTGTATCAGAAGGCTGTTCCAAATTTTTATTGGCCCAATAAATCTTGGCTATTCTGGCACACTGCAGATTAGGGCTGTCCATGCCAAAATCTGAAAGGGCAGGGTTTGGAGAGAGGAAGAACAGCCACAGGATTTCATTGATTTCCCTTTACACCAGTAAGTTGACTGCCTGCAACCCAGCAAACAGGAGGAGAAGCAAGGGGAATGACAAAATGTAGATTTATATCTAAGAAGTCCAGTCCATACGTAAGCATTAAGCTAAATGTACTGATGAGAAAGCTATGGCCCACAAATGTCTCTTAAAAATAAATATTTATCTCAAAAAGGAACATGGAGAATCTTTGTCTATATAAGAATGTTGCACTTGCAAAGAAGACGGTTCTTTGCTGTGTAAACACACTGCCAGGATCTTGTCCTCTCTCTCCAGGGCTCATGACCTTATCTGAATATAGAGCTACAAATGTACAGTAGTGTGACTAATGCTTTCTTAGCTCTCGGTGCAAGCTTTGCCCTCTCCTGTCCAGAAAGGGCTGCAACTCCCAATATTTCCCCCTCAACTCCCAATATTTCTCCACAACCCACCAAATACATGGGGAAATCCAACAGGCTTAAAATCAACTTAGGGTTAGGTCTCCATGAATTGGGAGAGCAAAATGGACATGACAAATGGATTTGGAACACATGAATATGGTTACTAGGTTGCATGCTTTTTGACACTGGCTGATCTACATTTCCTTGTAAAATATATTGGAAAATCCCATTGGGGTGACATCCACTTGGGGTAGGGTTAGGTCTTGCTAATGCCAACTTGCCATGGCTAATTTGCTTTGGCCAGCTTGCCAGTGGACAAGAGTTACACTAACATCAAAGGAATAGAACCTTTAAAAAAAGGATGCAAAAAGAGGGACAATGTGAAATGTGAATGACAAAAATTAAAATAATTTTAGAATTATTTTAAAGAATTAAATTGAATGGTTGAATTGCTCTGTGGTGATTTGTCCCATGGTAAATTGGAAATGGTGATTTTTCCCCTGGTACGCTGGCCCTGGCAAGTTGGCCACAGCGAGTTGGCTGTGGTGATTAGGCCACTGAAAAGGGTCTCATTCTATGTGAGTGATCATCTGCAGGAAAGATGAGAGAGAAAAAACCCTAGTGTTTTCTGCTTCTGCTTTCCACTGTCCCATACAAAAGCACAAAATGGGAGTTTTTCTTTTCTTTTCAGAATCCATGGATGTCATTGCTCAAAGTTTCACAAATTAATAATTTACATAAGACCAAAAAATACTATTATGTGTGTTTTATGTTTAATATCTATCTATATAAAAGCGAAATACCCCTCGCACATCATCACAAAATCTCCAGAACTGTAAAGCCTACAAACGTGAAATTGGGCATGTATGTTCCTCTTGGTTTCTAGGTGCTTGCTAAGAAAGGATTTTTCAAAATGACCATCAGAGCATTAATATTTCCTATATTATTATTAACACACTCTGATACTAAGGAGTTCTACTCTCCCTCCCCACCTGAAAAGAAATCTGTTCCAAATGCAAAACACAAGCAGAGGAGAGGAGTTTCAGTTTCAGTTTTACTTTCACAGCAGCAAGCAGCTTTAGTACAAAACAGTTGAGCTAAGCCACGCCCAGGCTCCTTGCTGTCTCCTTCTTGCTCACAGCAAATACTGTTTCACTTTCCAAACAGCCCTCAACCCTCTCACACACTGACAGGATGCTAGCCAGATGAATGAAGGCCGATGGATGCTGATAGGTAGAGGCATAATTTATTCCCCTTATTTTCCTCCCCAAATACTAAGCCCAAACACATAGTTTTGTAGCAAAGCATGGGTATCCAGCTAGCATTATTATATACTATTATGTAAGCAAATTAACCTAGACAATACGCTGTTCATAAAGCACATATATGTTAAGGAAAATACATAAATAAACTGTTAAAAAAATGCAAGAAAGATGCCCTCTACTAGCTAGCCACACACCTGTCTTGGGCAACGCTGTGAGAACTATGCACCAGCCAATTCAGAGGTGGTTATTCAGCCGGTTCTGACCAGTTCTGGAGAACCAGTAGCAGAAATTTTGAGTGGTTCGGAGAACCGGCAAATCCCACCTCTGACTGGAGATTTTGCAGCATCCTTCCCCTGCCACACCCACCAAGCCACGCCCACAGAATCAGTCATAAAAAAAAATGGAATCCCACCACTGAGCCAAGTTATGCACGGGTGAGATGAGTAGGCCCTCTGGATGAGGGCAGGCAACAGGGGTGGGATTCAGATTGGGCATGGCCATGTGACTGGGTGGGCATGGCTTTCTTTCTTTCTTTCTTTCTTTCTTTCTTTCTTTCTTTCTTTCTTTCTTTCTTTCTTTTTAGTTGCAAATCCCCACCACCACCATATATATATATTTTTTTGTCTCCTGGGCTTCAGGGAAGCCTCCTTGGGGGGAGGGGGGGCGTTTTTGTTCCTAGAAGGCTTCTCTGGGGCCCAGGAAGGCAAAAAATGGAGCGTGGGGGGGGGCAACACCCCTCCCCCACTCCCCCATGTGCCCCCATTTGCCTCACGGGCCTCCTGGGTGAAGCAGGAAGACTGCAAGGGGGATCCTGTCACAGCTGATCATTGGAATAGCTGATTGTCAGGAGGGGAAAAAATGCCTTAAGGAGTGACTGGGTAGGGGAGAATGCAGTCAGCGTGTGCTCTAAGGACTGTTTGGGTGGGGTGGGGCGGGTGGAGAAGGGAGGGGCCATCCAGGCCATCCACAATTTGCCAGTTCTCCAAACTGCCCAGAATCATAACAATCAGTTTCATAGAACCGGTGTGAACCAGTAGAATCCCACCCCTGGCAGGGACTGAGGAAGGACTGAGGAAGATTTTTTTGGAGAGTGGAGCAAGGGAGGGGTTACTGTTCCTAGATATTGAGACTTGATGCCTTTTGACCTCTAAGTTGAAACTGCTGTTTGACAGATGGCTTTGGTTCTGAGCACCATTCTAAGCAAACTGTTTTTCACCAAAATGGGACACCCTTCAGCCAACATGAGATGCTGTTCTTGGCACAGCTGCAACCACAAAACACCTGGGTGAGGCTTTGTGGAGGTTGGAACGAGGTCACATCTGGGGCGGACATCCTCTTGCTGAGCTCTTGCTAACGTTTGAGAATGGAGAAAGAATTTGCTTTTCTGCTTGGGTGAGGGTGCTAATTCCCATCACTTAAAACCTGTTTTTAGCTCTGAGTTTGTGAAAAGTTCTGTGTCCTGATGTGGTCAAATATTGTTCCTATTTATGATCAAAGGGGCATGAGGCTGCAACAGGTCTGCAGAATGAGAGGCTGCAACAGGTCTGCAGAATAAGATGCACTTATACATTGTTTCCAAGAAGGAGGAAACTTAGATTTCTAAAAGGAGGAGTTTGCCATTCCACTCCTGGAACTTTATTTGAAAACAACCTTGGCTCTTCCAATAATAAGATCATTGTCATCCTCAACTTCCTCCTTCTCCCACCAACCATGGATGGATACATTTCTTGTTTTGGTTCCACATTTCCTGGAAAACTGGATGCAGAAGAACAGAGGTGGTATTCAGCAGGTTCTGACCAGTGGGGAACCAGTAGAGGAAATTTTGAGTAGTTGGGAGAACTGGCAAACACCACCTCTGACTGGAGATTTTACATTATCCTTCCCCTGCCACGCCCACCAACCCACGCCCACAGAACCAGTAGTAAAAAAAAAATGTGAATCCCCCCAACTGCAGTAGAAGTCTATTTACGGAGGGACAGGGGTTATCTTTTTGTGGCTTTTCTTTTATCAGCAGACACAGGAAAAAAATGATAAGATTGCTCTCTGCTTACAAAGATAGTGTTGGACGTTGGGCAGCCTTCCTTTCCCTTCTCTATTTTGAAATGAGATTGGGATGTTCAAAAATGAAGAGCAAGGAATATCATTTTCTAGTATGTCTTCAGCTAACTTTGCTTTAAAAAAAAAAAAAGAGGCAAAAAAGTGAATTGTGAAATGCAGATTTATTTTGGCAGATCAGTTCGTTGGAAATAGAAAGCATGGGTCACATTGCTAGGAAGAATGCTCTGCAGCAGTGGCTTCCAACCATTTAGGCATCAGGGACCAGTTCTATGGAAAAAGGTTTTTCTGCACTCTGGAGGGAAGGATGTTTTTGCATGCTGCCTGCATCCCATGGATGGGGCTTTGTTTGTTTCTGTGGCCCAATTGTTGGCATGCTGTGGTCCAGTATTGGTCTATAGACTGAGAGGTTGGGAGCCTCTGCTGTAGTGTACAGCACCAAAATGCAGTAGGGCATATCCATGTTGTGGCCCACCAGAGGCCAGAGGAGCTGATGGCAGCCTTGGACAGTGAGCAGCTTGGGAAGGAAGATGGACCAGTCCTGGAGTCTGGGGAAGGCTCTGACGAGGGCTCTGCATTGGAGGCAGAGATGGGGCCAGGGCTGTCTGACAGTTAACAGCTACCTTCAGAGTCGGAGATCAGTGGGGCAAAAGAACAGCTGGAGCCTGTTCCCAGTGTGCACATGTACAGAGCTGCTAGGAGAAGGGAACAGCTAAGGAACAAGGGTCAACTTGGAAGTAAAGGCACAGGAGGATGGTGAATGGCCCCTCTCAGAGGGAATACAGAGGAGTCAAAGGGGAGTGGGGTTTGCAGGAGACAATTAAATAGGGTGAATATTTGTTTGTGACTCCTTGTTAAGTATTTCCTTTTACAGTGTTGCGCTTGGAAGCTATCGGCCTGGCAACTCTCCAAGCCTGATAAGGTCTGTCATTGTGAATCAGTCTTGAAAGACTCTTTGCTGGGGCTTTGCTGGATGTGAATGATTGGAATTCACATTAGCCTAATAAGGAGTTTTGGAGTCTGCTTCATGATTTTGGTGAAGCCTAGATCAGAACAATTCAAGCTCACTTGGTGATCCCAGAAGTTTAGTTAATTTCATTATTTGACATTTTACTCTTTAAATTTGGATCTTTCTGTCTATTCTCATTAGTCTTCATCATTCTTCTCCAGCGGCCTGCTACGCTGCCGACCCCCATGGGAGCTACGCGCCCACTTTGGACGCGCCGCAGGCGGTGCGCGAGAAGGAGGAAGCGAGGCAAGCGTGGAGGTATCCGAGCGAGGCTAGCGGCTAACCCTAACAAGCCAGCTATTCCATCCATCCTTCTCGCCAACGTACGCTCTCTGGACAATAAACGGGACCACATACGGCTCTTGCGATCATCTCAGCAGTCCGTGAGAGAATGCTGTGTTTTTGTTTTCACCGAAACATGGCTCTATGACGGCGTTCCGGACTCCGCCATTCAGCTTGAGCAGCTAACATGCTATCGGGCTGATAGGACTCTTACCGAGAGAGGTAAGACCCGCGGTGGTGGGATCTGTGTTTACATAAAAGACGCCTGGTGCCAGGACACAGTAGTGATACGAAAACACTGCTCAGCCCTTGTGGAGTTTATGCTACTTAAGTGTCGGCCCTTCTATCTGCCGAGGGAGTTTACAGCCATCTTGCTAGCCGCTGTTTACATCCCCCCCTCCTCCAACAACAAGGACAGGGAAGGGGCACTGTGGGAGCTGAACAGTGCTATCAATGAACAACAGATAGCACATCCAGACGGGTTTCTCATCGTGGCGGGGGATTTCAACCATGCAAACCTCAAGTCGGTGTGTCCACAACTACACCAGCACATTGACTTTCCTACAAGGGGAGACAATATTCTGGACCTTGTTTACACTACTCAGCGAGGAGCCTACAAAGCCTCCCCTCTCCCCCATTTGGGTGCTTCTGACCACATTACAGTTATGCTAATGCCGGCATACAGACCAAGGACTAAAGTCAATAAACCGGTTAAGAAACAAATTAGAGTGTGGCCAGAAGGTGCTTCCTCTGTGCTCCAGGACTGTTTTGAAACTACAGACTGGGACATGTTCAAAGAGGCAGCCACCTATAATGGCCACACTGACATTGAGGAATATACAGAGACTGTTACTGCCTACATCACTAAATGTATTGATGATGTCACGGAAACAAGGACCATCACAGCACGGGCCAACCAAAAGCCTTGGCTTACAGGAGAAGTCTACAGGCTACTGAGGGCCCGGAATGCCGCCTTCAGAGCAGGTGATGATGTCGGCCTGAGAACAGCCAGGGCCAACTTGGACCGGGGCATTAAAGAGGCAAAGAGGCAGTACACCAAGAAGATAGCCCACCATTTCAGCGACAGCAGTGACTCCAGGAGCCTGTGGCAGGGTCTTCAGACCATCACGGACTATAAACCCCGACCTCGGACCTGTGACAGTGACACCACTCTGCTGAACAACCTGAATGATTTCCCAACAGCTTATACAAAACTGGATCGGCTGGGCGTGAACACCACACTGTGCAACTGGCTGTTGGACTTCCTGACTGGGAGACCCCAGGCAGTCCGGGTTGGCGGCAACACATCGAGAACCATCACTCTGAATACGGGGGCCCCCCAGGGATGTGTGCTCAGCCCCCTACTTTTCACTCTGCTGACCCATGACTGCACACCCAAGCACAGCACCAATATCTTTGTCAAGTTCGCGGACGACACAACTGTTGTTGGTCTCATCCACAACAACAACGAGTCCAACTACAGGGATGAGGTGAGCCAGCTGACCACGTGGTGTGGTGACAACAACCTCTCTCTCAACGTCGACAAAACCAAGGAGATCATCATCGACTTTAGGAGAGCACACACCCAGCACCCCCCACTGTCCATCAACGGCACAGCTGTGGAGAGAGTGAGCAGCACCAAATTCCTGGGCGTGCACATCACAGAAGACCTCACCTGGAGCACCAACACCACATCACTACATAAGAAAGCACAACAACGCCTCTACTTCCTCCGCAGACTGAGAAACGCTAGAACCCCTACCCCCATCATGCACTCCTTCTACCGTGGGACCATTGAGAGCATCCTGACCAGCTGCCTCACTGTGTGGTATGGCAGCTGCACAGCTTTCTGCTGTAAGTCATTGCAGCGCACAGTGAGAGCAGCTGAGAAGATCATAGGTGCCCCCCTCCCACCCATCCACAACGTCTATAATTCACGACTGACCCGCAAAGCCATCCAGATCTCAGGCGACGCCACCCACCCCACACACAGCTACTTCAGCCTCATGCCATCAGGCAGGAGACTGAGGAGCCTTCGGGCTAGGACCAGCAGACTAAGAGACAGCTTTGTCCACCAGGCTGTCAGGCAGTTAAACTCCCTGCCAGCTCTCCCCCCCAGTCTGTTTCCGCTGCCCCCGGACTAAACACTACATATATACACATACTTACATTGTGTCTCAATTGCTGCTATTTCCCTTGCACTTTGCACTTACAGCATTTTTAATGTACTTACAGCATTTTTAATGTACTTACAGCATTTTTAATGTTTTAACTTTTTATCTTGCATTTTATTGCCCTTGAATCTGTCGCACTAGTGTTACTTGTCCATTGTTTTATTGTATATTGTCTGTTTACCTTTTACTGTACTGTGGAAGAGTGGGAACGAAATTTCATCCCTATATATGATATGACTGTCATGTATTGGAGTGACAATAAAGAAACCTTGATACCTTGATACCTTGATACCTTGATTTTTTCCAAGAAGAGATTTTACAGAGGTTTATATCAAATGCTCAGCCAGAAGGTCATTATTTTTCATTATTATTTATTTCAACATCAGAACTGAAAGTGGGTTTTTGTGGTGCTCGTCATTTTCTATTACAGTAATTTGTTTCAACAAAACTGTGTGTGTGTGTGTGTGTGTGTGTATGAAATGCTATCTTCACTTACTAAAGTTTTTCTCACTGATTCATGAGCCAACACTCATTGACCACAAGCATAGATTTGGCCATGGTTGAAGATGCAAAGGTTAACATAGGTGGACCTTAGTCCAAAGGAAGCTTAGTTCGTAGACAAAAAAAAAAAAAAACAATAATCAAAGATTAATATCTATTATGAAACACCCTGTACATTCATTGCCTTGTAAAGTATAATGTTTGCCTGTTCATGGAAAATCTGGGCAGGATGTTGACAGCATTCCTGGAAGCTGGAATGAGGAAGATTTACTGCAATTCTAGAATTACACAAATCAGTGCTTTAAAAACTCTAACTGATGGAAGGAGAGTGGGAGCTCCAGATACAAAAAGAAAAAGGAATATGAGTCAAAGAAGGTTGGCTGGAGAGCGTAGCTACTCCAATCAATGCCCTCTGCCAGAGGATTCTTGTCATACTTGCCATAATTAGAACTTCTTTCTCTTGTGAAACTCATATAGAGGGATCTATATCAATCTGCAATGGCTGACTCGCCATGGTCAACTCACTGTGGCCAGCTAACCGGTCCCTGAAGCAGTTCTCAGGGTTCTCAGGCTCTCATCCTGGCCACATCTACTCTCCAAGTCTCCTTTACTTTGTCCAGATAATGCCAGCAATGAATCAAGGCTTTTTGTTCATATTGCTTTCCATTAAGCTAATGAGAAGCTAATGAGTTTTGCCAGTTTGGTGAACTGGCCATAAAATTAACAACCAGTCCACCTGAACCAGTGCGAATCAATAGCAGTCCATCCCTGACTATCTTCTATCACATGGGCGATCTCTTGCAAAAACCTGCCTCACAGGATTGCTCTTGTAAGGAAAAAAAAACTAGAAGGAGCACTGAGGAGACACTGCCTTCAGTTCCTGGAATGAAACCTTCTGAAGCTCACCAACACAATGATCTCCTTGCCTGAGTTCTACTGTGCTCTTCAGCCCAACCTGCCAGGTGATGGGTTCAAATGCCCCATTTGTCACAATCGAGATGAAGTGAGGTACTAATACTACCCTATAAAGCCTTAGTAAGACCACACTTGGAATACTGCATCCAGTTTGGGCCACCACACCATAAAAAAGATGTTGAGACTCTAGAAAAAGTACAGAAAAGAGCAACCAAGATGATTAGGGGACTGGAGACTGAAACATATGAAGAACGGTTACAGGAACTGGGCAAGGCTAGTCTAGTGAAGAGAAAGACCAGGGGAGACAGGATAGCAGTCTTCTAATATTTGAGGGGCTGCCACAGAGAGGAAGGGGTCAAGCTATTTTCTAAAACACCCAAAGGCCAGACAAGGAATAATGGATGGAAACTGAACAAGGAGAGATTCAACCTAGAAATTAGGAGGAACTTTCTGACAGTGAGAACAATCAACCAATGGAACAGAAGTTGCCCTTGGAAGTTGTGGGAGCTTCATCACTTGAGACTTTCAAGAATAGATTGGACTGTCATTTGTCAGAAATGGTGTAGGGTCTCCCACTTGGGTGGGTGGGTGGGGGTTGGACTAGATGACCTACAAGGTCCCGTCCAACTCTGATTATCTGTTTATCTGCTATTTGACAGGTGGGCAGGCTTTTCCCACATGCCATCCAAAAGGAAGAAGTTCCATCCTGACCTTCCCATGCATCTTGTTGGAGATCATGATGGTTATTTGTCAGTTAGAAAACCTCTTGTGTGTGAGAGAACACAACTGGATGGTGATGGAGACACTGAAGTGGAAGAAAACCCTTCTTAGATTTGAAGGATGCAGATATCTCGCACCTGCTGTACTATTCACTGTTGTCCTCTCTGTGTGTGTGTGTGTGTGTGTATACAATACGCAGTATGTTTCCCTAGTTACCTTTCTCACACAAGGCTTGTTGTGAAGATGAAAGGAATCCCACTTATCTGTTCCATCTGAAGAGGATCAGGGCTGCTTCATTGCCAAACGCATTTGTCCTGCAGAGTCAAAGTTTACAGAAAGCACAGGCGCTGGCCAGTGGGAAAAGATGGTTAAGTCATATCATGCAAGCCAGCTTGAAGGAGAGGCAACCTCTTCTTTATCTAGCCATGACCTCAATTAATCCCTCCCTACCCTGCCTCCATTTTTAGCTGCTGTTTGGCAGATACAGTTTTGATTTTATTCAACCCCCGGGAGAAAGAAGAGAACGTGCGTTGTCCTAGCCGTGGGCCTGTGGTTGGAGAAATGCTCTCCTCTATGGGGTCCAGAGAACTTTGCATTAGTTCTCGCTTGCTTCTCATGTGATGCTTTTCTTCACCTCTTCCCTCTCTGCCACTTGTCCTGTTGGGTTTCCATGGCAGCCTTGCACATCGCCACATCCTTCCAGGGCTGCGGGCGGGGGGGGGGGGGAGCACATCTTGATGGAGGAGCAAGAACAAAAGGAGATCGGGCTATATAACATGAAAAGGGACACTTTGGCTCCCTTTAATTGTGCGGGAGAACATATCCTGACGTGGAGCATGAATTGCAAGGATAAAAAGTGTCCCTTGTTACTTGAATTGGCTTCTAACTTTCTCCTCCTTGTTAAAGGGAATTGTGTGACTCCTTTCTAATCTCCTCCTGCTATTGTCCAATTTCAGAAGAATATTCACTCTTCCTTTTTTTCTTCTGTGAAGGAAAGATTGGGAGAAGGATCGCAGACTGTTGGAGAAAAAGCAATGGGTGTTAATAGAATCTTTTGAGGGGGAACATTCTTCTCTCTCACTTAAGCAAAGGTCTCTTCTCTTATTTGAATTGCAAAACTCCAAAGCCAGATCTAGGTAGTAAAGTTCAGGCTACCTCCAAAATATTAAGCTGGAATGAAGATTTTCCTGCTCCTGTTATCTTCTGATACACTTCTCAGGTTCTGGGTGCAAAGAAGACATGACATCCAATATTACACCATATTAAAGTCAATTTAAACATGGTGGCTCAGTGGCTAAGATACTGAGCTTGTCAATCAGAAAGGTTGGTCGTTTGGCAGCTCGAATCCCGACACCGCGTAATGGAGTGAGCTCCTGTTCCTTGTCCCAGCTTCTGTCAAACCTAGCAGTTCGAAAGCACGTAAAAAAATGCAAGTAGAAAAATAAGGACCACTTTGGTGGGAAGGTAACAGCGTTACATGCACCTTCGGCATTTAGTCATGCCAGTCACATGACCAGAGAGATGTCTTTGGACAGTGCTCACTCTTTGGCTTTGTAATGGAGATGAGCACTGCCCCTAGAGCCAGAAACAACTTGCACATATGCGCGAGGGGAACCTTTATCTTTAGCTTTAAAGTCAGAATATGAAAAATTACATATATTGCACAAGTTTGGGCAACCTCAATATATGGCCTTTTGAGATTTCAGCCTTCTCCCGTGAAATCTCTCAAGATTGTTAGAAGATGGCCATGTGTCTTTCTTTTTCTTCAGTTAAGAATAATTAATTGTGGATTTCTGTATTTTTATCTGATCTCTTGGTGTTATTTGAAGCAGTCTGAGATCCACCCAAACAGCTTTCAGTTATGGTGCCCAGAAATAACCGTTCGTGGTGATGTTATTTCTGAGTCTACTACTCTGCTGATAAAGTGATATTTTTGGAGCTTGTTTTTCTTCTCAGCCCCTATTCTAGAAGTGTTTGGCATAGGTTTGGTTGGAAATGCAGCTGGTGCAGAGGACAACCACATGTGATGCTGATATAGCTTGAGTTCTGCAAGGCTGTGTTCTACTTCAGACTTTGGTGCCAGAAGTAGGTGATGGTAGTGGCTCAGTGACTAGAATGCAGATTGCTAATTCTGCCCACTGCCTGTAGTTCGATTCTGATCAAGGTTGACCCAACCTTCCATCCTTCTGAGGTGGGTAAAATAAGAACCCAAATTGTTGTGGGCAACAGGCTGACTCTGTAAACTGCTTAGAGGGGGTTGTAAAAGCAATACAAAGTGGTATATAAGTGTACGTGCTATTGCTATAATGCCTACATTTAGGACCAACTACAACATCTGAACAGATTACCTCTTTAGATGCTTGGGGAGTGCCAAGTCAAGGCTGACATGACCATAGAAAAGTGTCTTTGGACAATGTTGGTTCCCTTAGCTAAGAAACTGAGAGAAACACTATCCCTAGAGTTGGATACAATTGGACAGGGAAAACATTTACCATTACCTTTATGGATCACTAATATCTGCTTTCTAAATCTGATTTATGGAAAGATTTCAGAGTGTTAAAAAGTCTGATGGGTGTTTCTCCTATCCCTTCTCTTTCTTACTCAAGGAGTAGAGCCGGAACTGTAGAACCAAGCTAAATGTAAATTCTTCCCAGCCACCTTAGTGTTTCATTTGAAGAAAAAGGATGTATATACGTGTATATACACACACACACAGACACACACATATATGGATCTTTGGTTATTCGGGTTTTCTCCAGTGTAAAATTGGAAGTATTTTGGCGACGTTTCGATGAAGTCTTATTCATCATCTTCAGGCTTGTGTCTTTGGCTTTGTGCTTCTCAGAGTAATGCAAGCTTGCAGCTGCTTCTTCCTTTTAACTGCTAGTGGGGGTGAGACTTGATTGGGTGGGGGCTTGGCTGTGTTCTGATTGGATGGGGGTGTGTTCTCATTGGTTGGGGGTTTGGCTGTGTTCTGATTGGTAGGGGGTTGGCTGTGTTCTGATTGGCTGGGGGTGTGTTCTGTTCAGGTGGGGGCTTGGTTGGGGGCTTGGTTGGGGCCCCCACCTAAACAGAACAGAACACACCCCCAGCCAATCAGAACACAGCCAACCCCCTACCAATCAGAACACAGCCAAATCCCCAACCAATGAGAACACACCCCACCCAATCAGAACACAGCCAAGCCCCCACCCAATCAAATCACACCCCCACTAGCAGTGAAAAGGAAGAAGCAGCTGCAAGTTCACATTACTCAAAGAAGCACAAAGCCGAAGACACAAGCCAGAAGATGATGAATGAGACTTCATCGAAACGTCGCCAAAATACTTCCAATTTTATGCGGGAGAAAACCCGAATAACCAAAGATCCACATACAAATACCCGTGAAAACCTCAGAATACACACACACACACACACACACACACACACACACACACACGTACACACACACAATCAATCAATCAATCAGGTTTTGGCTGAAAGTTCTTTTTCTCCTGTTTACAAAAAAAGAAGTTGAACATTAAAAAAAGAAAAAGAAAGGGAAGAGAAGGCTAAAAATTAAGAAAGCACATTTAATTTCCCTTAAGCATATCTTACAAATGTTTGATAATGATGATGAAGATATTTTTCTCTGCTTCATTCCTGAACATATAATTTTTTAAATGCAAGTGGACATTTATATGTATTATGAACGTCAGCTTCCAGTTTCCTGAAAAAAAAAAAAAAAAACCTCAGGAAAAGATATGGGCTTTTATTGTGCTGTGCTTCTATCATGGCAACTTTTAATTGTTTCCCTTCCTTTCTGTTTTTTCCTTGCATCAAAACAGTTTGATGCATTTGAGTGGTAGTTCTTTTAGGTTGTTTCTACTGAAATATAACTGAATCAGTTGTAAGAATGTTCAAAAGCGTACAGAATGCGGAACGTTATTATCATTATGGACATTAGTAAGTATATTTCTTTATGTTGCATGTTCCACTCTTGCTTTCTAGTTTATTGACTATGAAAAGATAAGGGACCTTACACTTTTCTTGCAAATGTCCATATAATTTCTGATTGGGGTTTCTTTATTAATTTTTGCTCTTTGCCTGATTAGTGCTTCCAACAAGCGTTGCAAAACATTTGCTTCATTTCCTGCACATGAGAAGACATGACAGCCGATAATAACTTCCAGATAATAAAATACATAATTAAACAAAATCAATAATGGACAATAAAACAAATCATGTAACCATGCACAATCCCAAGCACCAACTCAGCAATAATATAATTAGCAGTAACCAAAGTCAATTAGTTGATCCTCTCTTGGTAGATGATGTGAAGCCACAGCAATAACTTAGAAGTTAGAGCCAAAAAGTTTTTGAAGAAAGAAAAGTTTTGACTAGGTAATTTTTTTTTTATGAGATGAAGGGAAGTGAGCTGCTGATTTCATTTCCTGTCAGTGAGAACAATTAATCAGTGGAACAACTTGCCTCTAGAAGTTGTGTGTGTTCTAACACTAGAAGTTTTTAAGAAGAGATTGGGCAACCATTTGTCTGAAATAGTATAGGGCTTCTTGCCTAAGCAGGGGGTTGGACTAGAAGACCTCCAAGGTCCCTTCCAACTATGTTATTTTTCTATTCTGTTATCTTCTTGTTTCCTCTTTGGGCTGCATCTAGTTTGGCAGAATTGCTAAGGGATTCCAGTCTTCTTCTTGGAATCAGATTCTCCCACATATGCACGAATGATAATTTGGTTTGGTTGGCCTTTAAAGCTAGGAATGTACTTAACTAAACATGAGTCAGTTTTTGTTTCTTTTCTCTTTTGCAGCTTTTGCAAAAACCATTATTAATGTGTGATGATGGTTAATGAAAGGCTAGATGTCATCTTTCTCCTCAGAGAAGGTCTTTTGGTAAAGCTCAGATTAGCCCCAGTGAATTTTATTTTTAATTGATTAATACCTTACTTTACAAAAAAACCCGAATGCAAAATAACAATTAGAAAAAGAAACAAAAAAGACAAAAGAAATTTAACCTTCTTTCCTCTCTGGAGTCATGTCACATCCTTCCCTTCCCCTCCTTCCCTTCTATCTTCCTTTTATTTCCTTTCCTTCTATTTTCCTTTCCTTCTTCTATCTTCCTTTTATTTCCTTTCCTTCTATTTTCCTTTCCTTCTTCTATCTTCTTTTCCTTCCCAATGCATGGCCAATATTGTTTCTGCAGATCGGAAAATGATGGGTCATTTCAAATGTTTCTTCCTTGTAATTCTTAAAAAGGAAAATGAGCAGTTTTCAACAACCAAAATAAATACTGGTTTGCAAGTACAGAAATGAAGTTCGTAGTGAATCATGTTGGTGTTCCTTATCTTTTACATCTTCCCTTTCATTTCCTTTGTCTGCTGCATACCCCTGTCTGCTCCTTGCATGTGTCTCAACAAACATATACTGTTATAAGTTAATTCCTTCGGCCCAAAAGCTGATGAGACTGACATCAATACCTGAATAGTTCTCAGACAACAAGCCAAAAAGAGAAGGAAAAAAACCCTTAACACTAAGAGAAGCACTGAAAAAGGAGACAAAAACATGTTAGTTTGGCTGGTCAGATGAAGGGAAAGCCAAGCTCAGATTCAATTATAATTGGGCTGAAGATTTTTCCATTGGCCTCTCTAGATTTCTGAGATCACAGTGGAATCTGTTTCTTCTCCCTTTCAGCTGATTTCATGGCAGCTTTCTCTGGGGATCAACACTGAAGCGAAACTGTTGGACGTGTTTCTGTAATATCTGCCAATGAGCAAGTTGTGATTTCAAACAGAACATTTTGAGGATAATCATGCACTGTGCTCAAAATTGGGTGTAACATACATACATACATACATACATACATACATACATATATATATATATATATATATATTCTTAAGTTTTCGCGGGTACTTACATGTCTGGCATTCAGCTTTGTTCGGGTATTTTATATATATATATACATATGTATGTATGTATGTATGTATGTATGTATGTATGTATGTATGTATAGACCAGCATTCCATTACACTGAATTTTGCTTTGTGTGTTTCTTTTCTAAATCTGGGATGTGGATATGATATTTCCATATTTCCTTCTGTCATTTCTACTTTGCCATCCCAGATGATTAGCTCCTTAGAATTATCTCTACCTCTATCTACTATCCATCCATCCATCCATCCATCCATCCATCCATCCATCCATCCATCTATCTATCTATCTATCTATCTATCTATCTATCTATCTAATCTTTATCTATAAGATCTATATCTCTATTATATTTATATCGTATCTATTACAGTATATCTATATAGAATAGAATAGAATTCTTCATTGGCCATGTGATTGGACACACAAGGAATTTGTTTTTGGTACATACATTTGGTACAGTGTTTATTTAAAAAAAGATACATTTGTCAAGAATCATAAGATACAACACTTAATAATAGTCATAGGGTACAATAAGCAATCAAATCATACTAGGAAACAGTCAATATAAATAGTAAGGATAGTCAATATAAATAGTAAGGATACAAGTGATAAAGTTATGGTCATACAGTTACAAGTGGGAAGGGATGGGTCATAAGGAGTGATAAGAAGATTATTAGTAATAGTAGTGCAGGTTTTGTAAATAGTTGGAAGTTGGACAGTGTTGAGGGAATTATTTGTTTAGCAAAGTGATGGCATTCGGGGAAAAAACTGTCCTTGTCTCTAGTTGTTCTGGTGTGCAGTGCTCTATAGCGTTGTTTTGAGGGAAGGAGTTGAAACAGTTTATGTCCGGGATGTGAGGGGTCTGTAAATATTTTCCTAGTCCTCTTTTTGATTTGTGCAGTATGCAGATTCTCGATGGAAGGTAGGTTGTTTTTTTTAATCTATCCCTATTATATCTATCTCCATTATATCTATCTCCATATCTATTATATTTATATCTATCTTTGTTATCTCTATCTCTCTATCTATTATATCTACTATTTCTATATCCATATCTATTATATGTATATCTCTATCATTATCTATATCTAGACAGAGATAATATTATAGAAACACACATATCTCTGTTATGAACAGAACAAGCAATCAATCCTATAACTTCATGAATTATAAATAATATTTGTAACAAATAAGAAAATGTATATTAATTGGGACAGGGAATTCTCAGTAATCTTTAATTGGGACTCCCCAGTTATCTGCTGGTTCAACTATAGAGGAAAAATGGCATGTTCTATAGGCTACTATATAGTTTGTGAAAATGTTCACAAGCTTTATAGTAATCTATAGAACGTGCCTTTCCATGTTTTTTTGCAGACTGAACCATTGGCATGTAATTCAGAAGGACAATGCCTGATATGCACATGGTTTTTCTATGTATTTTCAAAGAGCTGGGAAGAAAAATTTAAATAAGAGAAACCCCTAGAAGACCATATACTGACTTCTCAAGTATATGATATAGAGCAAGGGTCTTCAAACTTGGCAAGTTTTAAGCCCTGTGGATTTCAACTCCCAGAATTCCTGAGCTGACATGACTGGAGGAGGAATTCTGAAAGTTTCAAGTCCACATGTCTTAAAGCTTCCAACTTTTAAGACCCCTGGTATAGGATTTGCTGCTTGAGCAGGGGTTGGATAAGAACAGTGGTCGCCAACTCATGGGCCAGGGACCATGGTGATCCGCAAGTAAATATTGGTGGTCCATAGAGAAATGTCACCCCCAAAGTACCATCCAAAGCAATTAATCCAGGTTGCACAGGAACACAAAGCTGCGCTGCCCACATGGCCTGCGGGAACACAAGGCTTGCGTCGCTTGCCCCATGCACCTTGCCTGGCCACTGGCCTGCTTCTTTCCACTTCTTTCTTCTTCCGCTTTTGGCTGCACGCAAGGAAAGCAGCAAAAGTCTTTCTTTCTCTCCCCCAAACTCTGCCAGAAATGAGTCTTTGGGACCCTGCAAGGCTCCTGGTCAAAGAGGTTACACTGGCAAAGACTCATTTCTGGCAGAGTTTGGGGGAGAGAAAGAAAGATTTCTGCTGCTCCTGCTGCTTTCCTTTCATGAAGCCAAAAGTCTCCCTCTCTCTTTCCCTCTGAGAATGGAGCTGGAGACGGTATCCTGCGGTCCCAAATAAAGAATGATTGATCGGGAGGAAAACAGGATGGGGAATTTTCCTGCAGACTTTTTGGGGATTTTCCCAGGGTCTCTGGTCTGTGGAATTTAAAATTATGAGTTTGCTGGTCCCTGAGGTCCAAAAGGTTGGCGACCCCTCGGATAGAAGACCTCCAAGATCCCTTCCAACTCTGTTATTCTGTTAAGTGTGGTGTGTCTCCCCTTGTATAAATCACAAACTATTAGCTATTAACTTTTCCAAAACAGAAGTATGTTTCAAACTTAAAATGGGAGACTGGAAAGTGCTTTTATATTGACATCTTTGGATATTGAACTCCCATGTCCATGTGGTCCCACTTGTGTTTGTTTTGTTAAGTTAAAAGTGACACTCTGCATTGCAGCGGACTTTGCACAGTTCAGTAATTGCCCTATTTTGCTTCTGACAGGCAAATATACACGGGGCACTTTTGTGTCACTGCTGGTTTGTTGTCTCCCTTTCTTTAGTTTTTGCCAAAAACAGAGTAGCAAAGCGTTGAGGAGAGAAACCACAGCAGCTCCTGCCGAAGAGCCATATGGAAATTAGGCCTATATTAAAACATGTGAAATGGGGGGGAATGGGGGGGGGGAACTTGCCGTTAGGAAGTACTTTTGTTGCACACCCGGATATGGTGCTGCCTGCGTTGACCCGATACGAAGTGCCCCACCAACGCCAAGGTCAACATCCAAGCCGTCGCCACCTGCCCACCCAAAGATGCAACGGAGGGGAATTAAGTCACCCCTGAAAAGACGGCCTAGCTATTTTTTCGGGGCTCAAAAAAAAAAAAAAAAAAGACCCGGCCTTATTATATGAGAAACACAGCATCTATCTATCTATCTATCTATCTATCTATCTATCTATCTATCTATCTATCTATCTATCTATCTATCTATTTCTATCTTTCTATCTATCCCAGTATATAGCATGTGTAGATACATGTTATGTATGTGTATAGGTTGATATATACTTTCTTTTTTAGAGCAGGCAACCAAATTTCATTTTTAATGTGGACCAGTGTGCTCATAACAAAAAGTAACAATAAAAGTTTTCTCTTCTCTTCTCTTCTCTTCTCTTCTCTTCTCTTCTCTTCTCTTCTCTTCTCTTCTCTTCTCTTCTCTTCTCTTCTCTCTTCTCTTGTCTCTCCTCTCCTCTCTCCTCTCTTGTCTTTTCTCTTCTCTTCCTCTTCCACTACCTCTTCTCTTTTCTCTTCTTTCCTCCCTTCTTTCTCTCCTCTCCTCTCTTCTTTTCTCTTCTTCCTCTTCTCTTCTCTCCTCCCTTCTTTCTCTTCTCTCCTCTCCTCTCCTTTCCTCTCTTCTTTTCTCTTCTTCCTCTTCTCTCCTCTCCTCTCCTCTCTTCTTTCTCTCCTCTCCTCTCTTCTTTCTCTCCTCTCCTCTCTTCTCTTCTTCTCTCTTCTTCCACTTCCTCTTCTCTACTCATCTCATCTCATCATCTTTTGTGATCTTCTACAAGCAAAGTCATTGGGGAAGCCACATTCCCTTTACATCTGTGTGATTCATTTAACAACTGCAACGATTCCCTTAACAGATGTGGCAAGTAAAGTACTAAAATGAAGCAAAACTCACTAAACGAATGTCTCACTTAGCGACATAAACTATGAGCTCAATAGTGGCTGTAAGCCAAGGACTGCCTGTACGTATTTCTTGTTATCTGTGGAAACTTAGACCAATACATTTACTTGGGGGTGGGTGGGAATCCCTTGGGCTTTCTCAGAGTAACCTCTCCAATAATTCTGTACAGGATGGGAACCTTTGATTTGGCAACAGCAAGCACTAAGACAGTGAAAATAATTTCTGTTTGTGCACCAAAGGTATGTAACAAGGCTTATGGCTTGACATCTTGCTGTCATTTGAAATCGATTAACCTTCATTTTCCTTGGAGAGGGGGTGTCTGAGGGAAGGAAAAGTGACCTGTGCCAAAGTCTAGGAATCTTTCCCATCAACGCCTAAACGTGTAAGAATGATTGGCAGCATCTCTGCGATCTTTTCGACCTCCTCCCACTCAATCCTTTCTAGCTCAACATGCCGAGATGGACTCCATCTCCTCCTAAATGCAAAGCATGCGTCTGACCACTGAACTAGAGCCCTCCACAGACTGGCCATCTTTCCGAGTCTGCCTCCAGCCGTGCAAGAGAGCATCACCAGAGCAACAGGTTGGCCAAACCCACCCCACATTTTCTCTTCAAAAATATCGGCGGTGATTGAAAGTATCTGCAGAGCCGAGGAAGCATTTCTGGAATTCTTTACCTGGTCTCCTTCCAAGCCTGAGCGAACAGAATAATAGTGAGAAGGGACTTTAGAAGTCCTAGTCCAACCCCCTGTTCAGTCAGGACCCTATACCATTTCACATAAATGGTTGTCCAATCTCTTCTTAAAAACCTCCAGTGTTGGAGCACTTTCGGGAAATTCCTCCTTCGTTCTAGTTTGCTTCTCTCCTTCATTAGTTTCTATCCGATGCTTCTTGTCCTGCCTTCAGGTGCTTTGGAAAATAAGTTGATTCCCTCTTTTGGGGGGGGGGGGTTTCTGTAAATGATCCTTTCTTATTTCCCCCCAAAATTTTCAGTAGAACTATGTTTCCTTGTCCTCCCAGATGTGGAAGAAGGTAGATCTCCAATGCGAACCTTTATTGTCATTTATTGGCACACTTTAAAAATGAAATTCTGTTGCCTGCTCTCAAAAGTGCACAAATGCATAATTCTCTCTCTCTCTCTCTCACACACACACATATACATATACAGCCACACATACATGTATATATAGGTGTGGGTTCTGTATTGATACAATAGCCATCCATTTACTCGGAGCCAAGCTGCACTAAAAGCTCCAATACAGGAAACACAATGTTGCCAGCCAATCAAGATACAAAAAAAGACACAAAACAGACAGAAGATATTAAAAACACCAATCAAGCAGAACACAGCAAACTCCAAGACCAATAAACACAGACCAAGACTCCCAACCAATCAGGAGGAAGAAAAAACCATTCTGGCACAACAATAGGCTGCCCCAAATTTAAAACTGAAACAACTATAAAAGTCTGACTCACAGACAAACACAATACAGAAGCCTAATGATGGCAGATGAGATTCTGCCGAAACATTGCTACAACTTTAAAAGCACAACTATAATGAAGTGGGAAAATGCCCAAACAAAGCTGAATACTATATATATATATATATATATATATATATATATATATATATATATATATATATATATATATATATATATATATATACTATATATACTATATATACTATATGTATATGTATATGTATATGTATATGTATATGTATATGTATATGTATCTATATCTATCTATATCTATCTATATATATCTATATATTTGCTTAAGTTTTCGCAGGTACTTACATGTATGGCATTCAGCTTTGTTCGGTATTTTCCCACGTCATAGTAGTGGTGCTTTTAAAGTTGTAGCAACATTTCAGCAGAATCTCATCTACCATCATCAGGCTTCTCTATAGTGTTTGTCTGTGAGTCAGACTTTTACAGTGGTTTCAGATTTAAATTTGGGGCAGCCTATTGTTGTGCCAGAATGTTTTTTTCTTCCTCCTGATTGGTTGAGAGTCTTGGACTGTGTTTATTGGTCTTGGAGTTTGCTGTGTTCTGCTTCTAATATCTTCTGTCTGTTTTTTTGGCTCTTTTTTTATCTTGATTGGCTGGCAACATTGTGTTACTTTATTGGAGGCCTTCAGTGCAGCTTGGCTTCGGGTAAATGGACGGCTATCATTAGTTATCTAATTAATTAATTTTCATTAGTTAACTCATTAATTAATTAGTTTCATTAGTTAATAATGATAGCCATCCATTTACCCGAAGCCAAGCTACACGAAAGGCCTCCAATAAAGTAACACAATGTTGCCAGCCAATCAAGATACAAAAAGAGCCCCCCCAAAAACATATATATATATATATATATATATATATATATATATATATATATATATATATATATATATATATATATATATATGTTTGTTTTCTGAGGTTCTTGCGGGTATTTGTATGTGGATCTTTGGTTATTCATACATATACACACACACACACATATATTATACCCAATTTTTATAGAACTATACATACATACATGCACGCATACATATATGTTGCATGTATGCATGCATGTATGTATATGTATACCCATCACTGTCCATCTTGAATATGGATACCTCCTCCCAACACTGATGTTTGTAAGTTTTTTTTGAACGATCATGGACAGGATGAGCATATCAAGTGCCAGCAGCTTTTAATGTGCCAGAAGGGAGGGCAGAGGGCATAGATGACTTCCTGCCATATGCACAGCCATGAGTTCATTGGAGACCCATTCAGCACACAACCCAATTCAGAGCCCCACTGTGGCTGTTTTCACAGGACTCCCTTAACAGCTGGAATTGACCAGAACACAGCTGCTCTCTGGCTGCACTCCATTGCACTTTCCACATCGCTTCCATCACCGTCATTATCGTGAGGTGTGAAGGCAGGAGGCACAGATTATTCCCCCACGGTTTAACTATCTCACCTGTATTTTTTCCTCAGGCAGAAGGAGACTACAATTGGCTTTACACATTAAACAAGGTTTTGATTTTCTTATCCAAGCACTGAGCCGCACCTGCATGCCTTATTTTCAACATGATGATGTTGAGACTCTAGAAAGAGTACAGAAAAGAGCAACCAGGATGATTAGGGGACTAGAGGCTAAAACATACAAAGAATGGTTGCAGGAACTGGGCATGGCTAATCTAGTGAAGAGAAAGACCAGGGGAGACATGATAGCTGTACTGCTGCATTTAACAACTCTGTGCCATTAAAATCTTCCCTTGCTTTGTACTTTGCAGGCCAATTGCAATCACTATAACCTTGTCAGGCATCTAATAACCAAAGCAACGAAGTGGCTTAGGCTAAAATATATGAAGAACGATTGCAGGAACTGGGCATGGCTAGTCTAGTGAAGAGAAAAACTAGGGGAGACATGATAGCAGTGTTTCAATATTTGAGGGACTGCCACAGAGTGAAGGGGGTCAACCTATTTTTCAAGGCACCTGAAGAATAATGGATAGAAACTGATCAAGGAGAGATTCAACCTAGAAATAAGGAGAAATCTTCTGACAGTGAGAGTAATCCACCAATGGAACAGAAGTTGCCTTTGGGAGTTGTGGGAGCTTCATCCCTGGAAGCTCTCAAGAAGGGACTGGATTGCCATCTGTCAGAAATGGTATAGGGTCTCCTGTTTGGGGGGAGGGATGGACTAGATGGCCTGGAACAGTGGTAGAATTCAATTTTTTTTTTTGACTACCGGTTCTGTGGGTGTGGTTGGTGGGCGTGGCAGGGGAAGGATACTGTAAAATCTCCAGTCAGAGGTGGCATTTGCCGGTTCTCCAAACTACTCAAAATTTCTTCTACCAGTTCTCCAGAACTAGACTAGCCTGCTGAATAACACTTCTGGCCTAGAAGGTCCCTTCCCACTCTGTCAACCTGTTAAAATTGGGCTAATGTACTAGCTGTTTAACTATTATTATTTTTCTCTGTTTCTTACTACTGCAGAATCCAGTGAATTCCAGATATTAAATTGGGCAAAATTTTGGTAGCTTTTAATGGCAGCCCTAAGACACGAGGGTGGGGCAAGATGGTCCTTTTAATGACTTGTGGACTTTTAACTCCCAGAATTCTTGGACCAGCCATATTGGTTCAGGAATCCTTGAAGGCAGAGGTGGTATTCAGGAGGTTCTGACCAGTTCTGGAGAACCGGTAGCGAACATTTTGAGTAGTTCGGAGAACCAGCAAATACCACCTCTGAATGGCCCCACCTCCATCTATTCTCTGCCTTCCGAGTCCCAGCTGATTGGCTGGGTCTTCTTTGGTTGTCCTGCACAGGAGAACAGAGCTGGAAAGCAGGTTAGTGGGGTGGGGAGGGAATGGGGATTTTGCAGTATCTTTCCCCTGCCATACCCACCAAGCAATGCCATGCCCACAGAACTAGTAGTAAAAAAATTTTTGAATCCCACTACTGTTTCAAGTCCACAAGTCATGAAGGGGGCCGTTGTTTTCTTACCTCTGCCCTAAGAGAATAGAAGCTGAACATTCCTTCACATGGGATGAATACAACATCCTGACACTTTCTACAAATTTGACTCCTCAACTTAGTGTGTGATTTATGACCCATCCTGAGGGGGAGGGGGGAAGACAGGGTCACAGATGGACCACAGACCATCGCTGTGTCTTTGATTCACTTAAGAAACAATGGCCAGAAAGGTCGTAAAATGAGGCAAAACTCACATAGCAAATGTTTCACTTAACGACAGATATGCTGGTCTCAATTGGAGTTGTAAGTCGAGGACTACCTGTACATTTTCGTTATTTATCTGCTCTTCTATCTCTCCTCTGGGACAGGCAGGCCCTTCAAAACTCAAACCCTCCCCAAAATGAATCCCACGGTGGCTGAAAAAGTCGATGAACTTAGCAGAGAGGGCAAAATTGGCTGCTTTGATTAAAGAAAAGAAGACAATTACTTTTCTTTCTATTTGGAAACTGCTTTTGGACTTTGTGCTTGAGGTGGAAAATAAATAAATAAAATAAATAAAACTATGATTTGGGGTTTTGCTGACTGAGATACGTTCAGTTGTTATAGAAATGGCTGATATATATTATAGCTGGTTACTTGTGTGCTTCGCTATGAAACTATGTGGTCAGGCTTACTTTTTGGGGAGGAAAATAAGGTGGGGGAAATTCTGCCTCTGCCTACCAGCATCCATCAGTATTCATCTGGCTAGCATCCTGTCAGTGTGTCAGAGAGTTTAGGGCTGTTTGGAAACTGAAACAGTATTTGCTGTGTGAGCGAGAAGGCGACAGCAAGGAGCCTGGGCATGGCTTAGCTCAACTGTTTTGTACTAAAGCTGCTTGCTGCTGTGAAACTAAAATGGAAACTCCTGTCCTCTGCTTGTGATTTGCAGGTGGGGAGCGGGAGTAGAACTCCTTAGCATCAGAGCGTGTTAATAATAATATACGAAATACTAATGCTCTAATGGTCATTTTGAAAAGTCCATTTTAGGGAGCACCTAGAAGCCAAGAAGAACATATGAGCCAATTTTCAAGTTTGTAGCAGAGGTGGTATTCAGCAGGTGATGACCAGTTCTGGAGAACCAGTAGTAGAAATTTCGAGTATTTCGGAGAACCGGGAAATATCACCTCTGATTGGAGATTTTACAGTATCCTTCCTCTGCCAAGCCCACCAAGCCATGCCCACAGAACTGGTAGTAAAAAAAATTTGAATCCCACCACTGGTTTGTAAGCTTTACGGTTCTGGAGATTTTGTGATGATGCGTGAGTGGTATTTCGCTTTTACATATATAGATTACCTAAAAGTGAAAAAGATGAGGTTTTATGTTGCTACCTTATTCTACTGCCTCAAAAGGAGTTGGCAGTCAGTGTTTTTCTTCTTCCTTACCTTACATTGTTTTCTCTTCCTCCTTTCCTCCCTTATTTTCCTTCTTCTTTGGACTTCTTTTTGTATATTTTGATAAACTAATAAAACATTTGAATCGCTAAGGCTCAAACCCCCATGGGCTCGCTGAGTTCCCCGTCTGGCCTTATTTTTAAGCAAATGATTGAGAGTAACGTTACAGCATAAGAAGATTGAATTCCAACCTAGAGGAAAGGCAAAAAATAAAAATAAAAATAAAAAATCAGGGAATTGTTTGGTGTCGTAGAAAGAGTTAAGCTCCTGTCCGAGCTAGATGGATGAGCTCATAAAGAAGAGATAGCTTGGTTTGTGAGGTTAGGAGAACGAAAGCTCAGGAAAGGAAGCTTTGACAGCTGCTCAAGGGGACATTTCCTGAGCATTCAGGCTGAAAATATAGGTTGAAAATGTCAGAAGTGCTCCTCAACCTTTCCCAGAGGCATATGGTTCCTCTGGAGCATTGCAAAATGTCATCATATTATGGGATGGACTTAACGTGGCCATCTTTACTATTCATCAAGATGAACCAGCAGATGTTGGTGGTAGGGACAGAGGTCTTGGAGAAGACTGTTATTCTGACCCAAACCTGGTTCCGTGTGAATAAACACAAAAGGTACCAGCACAACCTTTTACTGTTTCATTTAGGAAAACTGTTTCTTCACAGATAAAAGGCTGCTTCCAACTAATTAGCTCCAAAAAACTTGCCAAGATTTTGTCTGCCAAGAACAACAGATAAAGTTCCTAAACAATAAATTAAAGAGTCTCCAAATACCAACTCACATATTCTAACGCCTCCACCAGGCTCAAGTATCAAACTTCTTTGCCTTCTGCAAAGAATTCCGGTTTCTCAACTGGCTTTTATCTCTTAAGGGAGGGGCCATTACCTTGCAGCCTTACTCCCGAGTTGCCTGTACTGCTGCAACTGCTCTCTCCTTCAAGCAATCCTGCGCGCACGCATCCTGGGCACAGGCTCCTCGGGGGCCTCTTCCTTGCTGCTGCCAGCCTCCACAATCTCCGAAGGCAGCACTCCACTCCCTGATGGTCCTGGCCCCATCCCTGCATCACACGCAGGCCCCTCATCTGAGTCCTCGCTCTCCGAGACCTCAGCTGTCCACACCTGCTGCCGGTGAACCACAACAACAATTCTCCAAGCCTAGTATGAGGACGTCAGCTCCAGAGTTGGCCTGAGTCCACCCAAGGAATGTTCATTCCTCCCCCCCCCCCCCATCCACCCATCCAGAGACCTGCCAGAGGCTTCACATTCTCATCTTTGATGAGACAGCTAAGGGAGTCTTCCGGGTGACCCCAAACTGATTGGGCCAGTGGTTCTTACCCTGTAGTCCACACACCCCTGTGTGTGTGTGTGTGTGTGTCATGATGTTGTCACAAGGACTTTGCGAAGACTTGAGGAAATCGTTGTGGTCTGCCAGTGGCCAGCAGAGCTGGCAACAAAGTCAGACAGTGAGAAGGTTGAGGAGGAACGCGGGCCAGTCCTGGAGTCTGGGGAAGACTCTCATGAGGGCTCTGCGTTGGAGGCAGAGATGGGGCCAGGACCATCTGACAGTTATCAGCTATGTTCGGAGTTGAAGATGAGTGGGGCAGAAGAACAGCTGGAGCCTGTTCCCAGTATACACATGCACAGAGCTGCCAGGGGAAGGGAACAGCTAAGGAACAAGGGTCGACTCAGCTCAGGTGGACAGTGAATAGCCCCTCCCATAGGGAATAAACACAAGGGCAGTGGTGTTTGCAGGAGACAATTAGTTCAGTTCATTAGGGTGAAGATGTGTTCCTGACTTCTTGCCAAGTAATTGCTACTACAGCATGGCGTTTGAAAGATATCAGCCTGGCAACTCTCCAAGCCTGATAAAGGTCTGTAGTTGTGAAATCTCATGAAAGACTGTTTGCCAGGACTTTGCTGGAGAGGAATTCACCTTAAATAAATGAATAAAAGGGGTTTTATTGGAACAAAGAGTCTGCTTCATGATCCTGGGAAGCTTAGGTCAGAACAGAAATGTTATGATTTAAACCAGGGGTCTCCAACCTTGGCTCCTGGAAGCCTGGCGGACTTCAACTCCCAGAATTCCACAGCCAGCTGGCTGTGGAACTCTGGGAGTTGAAGTCCGCCAGGCTTCCAGGAGCCAAGGTTGGAGACCCCTGATTTAAACCTTGACTTAAGCCTTGATAGCCCATGGCCAGGGTCCATAGCCATAAAAGGAAATTAAAGGGGGCCCACAATGAAGAAAAGGCTGAGAACCAATGGACACGGCCATTGATATTCTAGAAGTCAGCAAGGGGATTCAAGATGATCTTGAGAAGACACAGGACTGAACATAAGAGAAGGAAAGGTAAGTGAGGCACAGGTAAATTTATCCCAAGGGTGCTTTTCCAAAAGGCAACTGGACATTCTTGGTTCTTTCTTTTTTCCCCTTGAAAACATTTTGCAAGAACTGAAGAAGCTTCTCAGATGAGAAGCGAAATGTTTTCAAGGGAAAAAAAAACCCTAAGAAAATCCAGCTGCCTTTTGGAAAAGTACCTTTGGGACAACCATGACCTGGATGACTGAGAATCTCTGCAGGCACATATAAAAGTTCTTCATTGGCTTGGTAACAGCGGGCGTCAAAAGGATACATGCGGGTGACAAGTTGACTGTGAACCTAGCTATTTTTTTAAAAAAAAATAGGGAGGTGCATGGATAAAATGGTAGGAAAGTCTTCCTGCCATTCAATTCCCTTCAGCACTGGAGAGATCCCATGGAAGCACTCAATGCTGGGCACCACACCTTAAAAAATGCTTCTCTTACAGATCCTCAAAGACCTTAGGAGAAAACATCTGGTTATGATTAAACTTGAGAAAAAGCTAAAAAAAAAAAAAAAATTGCCCCAGAGCAAAGACACCTTAAATCAGAATTCCCCAGCCTTTGTGGACTGGCACTGGGGGTGTGTGGTGGGGAAAAGAGAGGGGATGATTCTGTGCAAGCAGAGGCCAGTGCATACACCAAGCTCCATTTGCAGGAGCGGCTGGCATGCACTTCCACCATTTGCACAACTGGAGTATGTACGCACACGCTCATCCACTGTGCAAGCATGGATGTGAATGTACGCTCACCTGCTGCTTCTCTGGCCCAGTTCCAAACAACTCACAGCCCAATAGTGGGCTGCAGCCCACTCCCCAGGTTAGGGAGCCCTGTTTAAAATGACAGAGAGTCAAGATTAATGCTAAAATATTAAGGGAAACAAATGGGGGTGGAAACAGTGGTCGAAGAGCCATCAAGAGCCATGGTGGCGCAGTGCTTAGAGTGCAGTACTGCAGGCTGTTTCTGCTGACTGCAATTTGGCAGTTCGATTCTCACCAGATTCCAGGTTGATTCATCCTTCCATCCTTCTGAGTTTGATAAAATGAGGATGAGAGCTCAAATTGTTGGGGGCATTAGGCTGGCTCCGTAAACCGCTTAGAGAGGTCTGTAAAAGCACTGTGAAGTGGTATATAAGTATATAAGGGGATCTTCAAACTTGATAGCTTTAAAACTTGTGGACTTCAACTCCCAGAATTCCCCTTCCAGTCATGTTAGCTCAAGAATTGTGGGAGTTGAAGTCCGCAAGCCTTAAACTTGCCAAGTTTGAAGACCCTGGGCTCTAAGTCCTATTGCTATTATTGTAAGAGAATGGACTCCCCATTCATGGGTCTTTTTCACAGGGAAGACTGGATGTTCTCCAGGTTCCCCTTTGTGGCTCAAAGCTCTGCTCTTCGGAACCTTTCAGAGGGACTTGGCACCTCTGGCAGGGAATCCTCCCCACGGGCAACAGAGAGACTTCCAGAACAGGAGTCCCCAGAGAACGGTGTTTTTTTTTCTTTTTGGCTTCTCTTGCACTTCCAGTTAGTGCAAGGAAGGGCAACTAAGGACGGAGCTGCTGGTCAGGAAGTCCCACTTACACTGAAAGGGCTGATCAAACACAGCGCAACCCACCCTACGGCGGGTCACAACGGGACAATCAGGTCACCCACCAGGCGGCAGGTGAAGCCTCCTTGGCCAGACCGGGACCGGATTTGCGCTGGGACGGCTGGGGTAACGGGAAGCCTCTACCCTTTTAGGTGCTACCCTGCATCGCCGAGGGCTAAAGACTCTGGGCAGAGTCGGAGCCCGACAACCCTTCTCTCGCACCCCGGACCTGGAAGGATCGATTGCTCCGGCCCCACTTTTGCTTGTGCGCACCTGGCTCTCCGCCGCTGGGCTGGGCTGGGCACCCAGCTCCCCGGATCCTCAGCTCTCTATGCTGGGCTGGTTGCGCGGCTGCCCTGCGCTCTTGGATTGGCTGGGGGCGCTGCTCGGAGCGGCCGAGTGAGGCGGTCGGGCTGGGGGTTTTTGTGAGGCGGACGCCTCTGCCTTCTCCTCCTCCTCCTCCCTGCGCAACCCGGCCCACCTGAGCCGCAGCAGCAGCACCCCCTCCCTTGCCGCAGCCGCGCCCCCGTCCCGAGGCATCCCGCCCGGCCAAGGAAGGCGGTGGAGGCGCCGCATTGTGCCCGGCAAGAGCTCCTCTGACGCACCGCCCGCCCGCCCCCCGAAAGTCCCAGGTCGGCCAGCAGCCAGCCAGCAGCCCCGCCCGTCCCCGCCCCTCGCCCCCTCCCCCGAGAACCGCAGCGCGCGCGCGCGCGCCAGGGAGGCAAAGCAAGGGGGGGGGAGGAGAGCGCGGGCACGCGAGCGAGCGAGCAGCCAGGCGGGCGAGGAAGCTGCGAGAGGAGCGGAGGGCGCCCGGCGCGGGGGCGCGCGCGCGCGCGGGTCTGTGTCTGGCGGGCAGCGGGTGTGTGGCGGCGGCGGTGGAGGAGGAAGAGGAGGAGGAGGAGGAAGAGAAGAGAAGAGAGTCCGGGCGGAGAGGGGACCCTGGAGGTACGGAGGGTCCTTGAGGCTCCGTGGCGGCAGCAGCAGCAGCAGCAGCAGCAGCAGCAGCAGCAACGGATCAGGTCGGTCTTTTGCAGCTTCTTCTCGGGGTCGCCACGGTTGGGGGATGCCCTCCCCCACCCCGGCCGTCCCGCCGCGTTGGCGGCTTGTGCTGGGACGCCAGATTGAGCGGGGGGGGTTGGGTTTGGGTTTCGGGGGGGGGTATGGGGGTTGGAGGAAGGGCCGTCTCCGCGCTGAGCAGCTGCCAAGCCAAGCGCGGGAGTCCCGGTTCTCGGTTTTTAGGTGATGCCCGGGTTGGGCAGCCCGGTGGCGCATCCGCTTCAGTGGCCGCTTCAGCCTCTAGGCGGGCAAGGGGGTCGGCTGGTGCGCGTGAGTCTTTCGGGGAGTCCTGGAGGAGCTCGGCGCCGTTTGCACTCCGGGGACGATTGCTCGGGCGCCCGTGGTAAGTCGGCGCTGTCATTTGCCCTCCTGGCTATAGCCCTGCAAGTAGCTTTTGCCAGCAGCCTCCCTTCCCCTCCCCTCCCTTCCCCCTCATTTCTGCTGGGGGGGGGGTAGAGAGAGAGGAGGAAAGGGAATGGGTGGAGTAGGAGTTGACAAAGGGAGAAGTTTGCGGGAGATCTGCCCGACCCAGGCTTGGAGGTGGAGGTGGGTGGAGGGGTTGAGTGGGCGAGGGCGGAAATTCCCTCTGGCCGGGCAGTTAATGCCAGCCAGGTTTCGAGCCGCGGGGAGCTCCGAGATCGGGGTCACTCGGTGGGAAGTTGGTTTGCAAGCGCGATTCCCCTCTTTTTGGAGAAGGGAACTTTCTGGCGAACTTTTGTTTTGGGTTTTGCTGAAAAAGTGGGAAAGCAGCGAACCAAACGCCTCGCCGAAAAGGCTTGAACTAGAGCGTGCTTGGTTTGCAGACGTGTGGCTTTCGCGGGCTCTTTTTCTCTTCGCGTCCTCCTCCAACAAAACTTGCATTGTGTGTGTGTGTGTGTTTTTAAAACAAAAACAAAAACAAAACAAAACACTGCCTTAATCGCGATTACCCGACGTTTCAGCTGATTTAGGAGCTCGGCGGTGTCGGGCTTCTTAAATATCTTTTTTTTTTAAAAAAAAATTATCATTATTTAAAGCCCAGCGGAATGCATTAAGCTGGATAAGCGCGGCGTGACGGGTTTCGCTCGCGGCTGAGTTGAAAGAAAGAAAGAAAGAAAGAAAGAAAGAAAGAAAGACGAAACGCTGCACCAAACGCCCCTGGAAGCACCACGGGGTGGCTCGCGCCCCCCTCTCCCCAACCCCGGTCCACGAAGTATTTTATTTACACGCGGAGTCGGGGCACGCGGGAGCCTGGCAGACACGTGCCAATCAAGCCGGGCTTCAAAAGCCCCGCGAACTCCAGTCGGGGGTTGTGTGAGCTGAAAGCAGGTCCCGCTTTGGGTGGGAGGAGGAGAATGGGTGGGCTGCGCGAACGGGAGGAAGGGAGGGAGAGTCCCTTTTGGGGTCGGGTTCCTGTCCCTGGCAGGAATGTGTCCCCACTCCCTCCTCCTCCTCCTCCTCCCCCTCCCCTCCCCCGTTCATCCTTGCAAGCCTTTGGCCAGGCTGGGCGGGTGGGGGACGCGGTGCTCTTCCGCCCCAAAGTGGGGCCCTTCGGCGGCGCGCCAAAGGCTGTTTGGATTGGCTCAGAGCCGGGGACTGGAAAATTGGCCCCGCTTCAGGGTCACATGTGGCGAGCAGGGGGCACCGAGAGGCCGGTTTCCATGGCGCTCTCTCCCTGCCTCCCTTCCCAATCTTGGCAGGTAGCGCTTCGCGGCAAGAGGCTTCCTTTATATGGCCCTGGTATGTGAGCACCGTTTCCTGAGCCTTGAAATGAAACAGGAGCAGCCGAGCGAAGTGTGTGTGTGTGTGTGTGTGTGTGTGTAGTGCTCACACATGCACAACCCCTCCGCTGTCTCCTTCCCTCCCTCCCTCCCAGCATGTCACTAAATATTTTAATTTAAGTCAATATTCAGCCTTGCCTTCGCCAGGCTCAAGTCTGCCCCAAGTAGAGAGAGCTGGTTTGGGAAAGGGGGCAGGCAGTGCCTGTCCTTAGCCAGGCTGAAGATACTGTGGACATCCTTGGCAAAGTAAGGCAGTCTTTCTGCTCTCCCCTCCCCTCTCCCGTCCTCTCCCCGCTGCTTCTCTCGGTACAGCTCGGGAAGCCCACCGCGGCTGAGCGAGCGAGCGAGCGCACAGCCTCAGCGGCAGCTTTTCTCCCTGTCTCCCGCACAAACACAATGATGTCACTTTCCTTTTCTGCTCCTGGGTGGGGAAGGAAGAGGTTGAGCCGCTCGAATTGGCTCTCAGGTCACGCAGAGCATCTCCGCCGGGCGAAAGGGCTTCTAAGACCCCGGCTTGGCTTTTCGGGAAGGAAAGCGTGTCTCCTGGCCGGCTGAGGGGGACCCAGGTGGTCTCTCTCTGCCTCTGTCTCTGTCTCTGTCGCTCTCTCTCGCTCTCTTTCTCTCTCTCTCTCTCTCTGTGTGTAGGGAAGGGTCTTAGGGTGATAGGAAATGCTGCCCCGTTTTTGGAACCCTGGGCAAAAGGGGACACCCTCTGGCAAGAGTGAAAGCTAAGTCACCTTCTTGGCTTTCCATAAATAGGGACATCAGTCTGGGAGTTAAGGTTTTATTACTTTGTACCTTGGGACAAATCTTTTGCACAATTCCCATTCTTGGGCTTTGGTCTTGCTGAAAAGGATTCTCAGAGCTCTCTTGGGGGGAAATAGAATAGATTTTTTTATTAGCCACGTGTGATTGGACATACAAGATTTGTCTTGGTGCAAATGCTCTCAGTGTACATAAAAGAAAAGATACATTTGTCAGGAGTCAAGAATCATCAGGTGCAATACTTAATAATAGTCATATGGTACAATAAGCAAACAGTGGATAAAAATCATTAGGATACAAGCAACAAGGTTACAGTCATACAGTCATAAGTGGGAGGAGATGGGTGAAAGGATGGATGGGAGGATTAATAGTAATAGTAATAGCAATTCAGACAGTAAATAGTTGGACAGTGTTGAGGGAATTATTTGTTTAGCAGAGTGATGGCATTTGGGGAAAAACTGTCCTTGTGTCTAGTTGTTCTGGTGTGCAAAAAAAAAAAAAAAAAAAGATCATTTGCATTCTGGGAGATCCCAAAAAAGTAAGTGAGTGATCTCAGGTCCATAGGAACATCCAGGAGACGAGTAGGACCACAGAAGACGTTCGACTGCCACAACCTAGAACAAACATGGGACCTTCACTTCGGTCTTCTGTCAAGTATTTATGGACTTCTTGACAAAGTGAAGATACCATGTATGTTCTAGGTTGTAGCAGTCCAAGGCTTCTTGTGGTCCTACGTGTCTCCTGAATGTTCCTGTGGAGCTCAGATTATCCATCAAGCATGTTCACCACTGGTGTCCCTCTTTTCAGAAGCTGGTTGGGTATTTGGAGCAGAAGACTTGGGGGAAGAGCTGTCTTAGTGCTGGATTGCATAGTTTGTTGCAGAAAATCCTGGACTACTTTTCTGGGGAGTCTCCATTAAAAGGATCTCAGGGGGACAACAGAGAACTTGCTTTTCTTTCCCTGAGACACCCCCCCCCCCCAGTGCTAGGGTGTGGTTCATTACAAGGGAGTGTCTATGGAGATTCTCAGTTATTCACCTCACGGTTGCCCCAAAGATGCTTTTTCAAGAGGCAATTAGACTTTCTCGTTTTTCTTTGAAGACATTTTGGCATCTCATCGAAGAATGAGCTGAAGAGACTTCTTGGATGAGAAGCAAAATGTCTTCAAAAGAAAAAAAAAAAAACAGAAAGTACAGTTGCCTCTTGGAAAAAAGCACCTTTGGGACTAGGAGGGAGTGTTTTGGTGAGATTATCCATATCAGAAGCATCGGTGAGATCCTTATTCATCTCTCTGCACTTCCTCTTCACTCTTTCCTCCTCTTCGTGGAATCTGATGCATTTTGCAATTTTATTTTATTTGTGCATTCACTTGTTTTGATGTGAAAAAGAGGTTTTGGCAACCTTGGGAAAAAAAATGATTTATAAGGTAGGAAACATGGTGGAAATCTAGTGATGGATGACCCATAGAGGCTGTTAGTGGTCTTCAGCTGGTGTCCAGGAATGTAAAGTAGGTAACAGAACAATAGAAGGGACCTGAGAGGTCTTCTAATCCAAACTCCTACTCAAGAAGAAAACCCTGTCCCATTTCAGACAAATGGTTGTCCAATCTCTTCTTAAAACCTTCCAGTGTTGTAGCATTCACAATTTCTGGAGGCAAGTTGGTCCACTGATTGATTGTTCTAACTAGCAGAAAATTTATCCTTAGTTCTAAGTTGTTTCTCTCCTTGATTAGTCTTCTACCCATTGCTTCTTGTCCTTCCTTCTGGTGATTTGGAAAATAGGTTGACTCTCTCTTCTTTGTGTCAGCCTTCTTTGTGGTGGGTAGATTAAGCATCTCTTAAAAACAATGTTTTCCCAGTTGTAATGTATGGTTGTGAAAGTTGGACTATAAGGAAGGCTGAGCACCAAGGAATTGAGGCCTTTGAACTCTGGTGCTGGGGGAGACTCCGCCCAGTCAGTCCGAGAGGAGATCAACTCCGACTGCTCTTTAGAAGGCCAGATCCTGAAAATGAAACTGAAATATTTTGGCCCCCTAATGAGAAAGAGGGACTCACCGGAGAAGAGCCCAATGATGGGAACAATTGGGGGCAATAGACGACAGAGAATGAGGTGGATGGAGTCACTGAAGCAGTCAGCATGAGCTTAAATGGACGATGGGGGATAGTGGAGGACAGGAAGGCCTGGAGGAACATTGTCCATGGGGTCACGATGGGCTGGACATGACTTCTTGACTAACAACAACAGCAACAAAAGTCTTGCATTCATAACCATAGGAACAAGAAAACATCTATTTTTTTGTGTAAAGTTTTTTTTTTTTTAATTTTCAAACATACATCAATATCATTTCATGGACAGTGTGGTGTCTGAGTGTTATTTATTTTGATACAAAAGCAATATTGATACAATGAGAATTACTAGTCAGACTTATGTGGTCTATTGTTGTTATATATAACTGTATTAGCCCATAATCCTTTATTTTTCAATTATTCAATATTTGCTACAGTCTTCGAATATTAATAGCATTATTTTTGAGCATACCTAATAACATCCTTTTTCAAACTCGGATCTTAACCTCTAATATTCACTTTGAATCTGTTAAGTAAAGATATGTATAACAATATTCCCCTATTCCTAAATCTTTCATCTATTCTAATTTTTAATAGGGCCAATCTCATTTTCTTTTGTTGTTAAGAAAAACCCTTCCTGTCCATCTTCTCTCACCCTTGAACAAGAAGCCACCTAGTTTAGGTGCAAGCTGGAGCTGAAAAAAAGCTAAACAGGGTGGAGTAGAATGGGAGGAAGAAGGTCCAGGACCAAATGTCGGGAGGTGGGGCAGGAAACGGAAGGAAGGCAGATCAGAGCTCTCTGAAAAGACCCAGTGAACACTGTGTCCTTCTCCCTATGAATTGCAGGGCCTGGTGTCAAAGCAGTTGGCCCAAAGTAGGCAGGAAGTGTCACTCCAAAAACCTGAACGGGGAGGAGGAGGAGGGAGGAGGAGGGAATTGGTCCTCCAGAAAGGGGCTCCTCTGATGGCTGAGAAAGGGAGGTCAGACAGTAGAGAGGGAACTGCTGCTGCTATTCATCAGAGAAGCTTGTCGAGCTGCCAAACCTGGGAAAGGAAAGGGAAGGGAAGGGAAGGGAAGGGAAGGGAAGGGAAGGGAAGGTGGGGCCGGGTGAGGCGAAGAGTGAGGCCTGGCATCTTAAGCCAACGAACAGCTTTCCCACTGAATTTGAGTTGTTCATTAGTGGAACCCCCGGAAGTCCCTTGTGCAAGCTTTTCCTTTAGCTTCCTTTCCTGAGAAAAGGATATTGTATTGAAAAGGTTGACTTTATCACGGCCTCTTCCTGCAGGGGAGACAACAGTCTCCTGGTTCCATTTGAAGAAAGCCCTCTAGGTCAGGGGTCTTCAAACCTGGTAGCTTTAAGACTTGTGGACTTCAACTCCCAGAATTCCTCCTCCAGTCATGTTAGCTCAGGAATTCTGGGAGTTGAAGTCCAGAAGTCTTAAGCTTGCCAAGTTTGAAGGCTCCTGCTTTAGATCCGTGATTGCGAACCTATGGCACGCGTGGCACGCAGAGCCATTTTTGCTGGCAGGTGAACCACAGGCAAACTTACCTCACTGCGCATGCACGTGACTCCCAGCTGATTTTCAGTTGGTTTGAGGCCTTTTTTTGGCCTCCTGGAGGCTTGAGGAAAGCCTCTGCAGGCTTTGCAGGCTAAATTATAGGCCCATTTCATCACTTCCTTTATTTCCAAAAATACCAGAAGTGACAAAATGGGCCTATTTTTGGCCTGCAAAGCCTGCAGAGGCTTTCCTCAAGCCTCTGGAAGGCCGAAAAAGGCCTCAAATCAGCCAAAAATCAGCTGGGAGACTCAGTGCAGGTAAGGGTGTATGTGTGGGGGAGCATGCATTGCCTTCTGGGTGCTGGCATGCGAGTGTGCATGTGCAAAATTTTTGGCACAGGAGCCCCAAAAGGTTAGCCACCACTTCTCTAGATGTTTGGCTGAGATTCCGTTTTTTCTGTGATGCAGCAAAGAAGAGTATCAGAAGAAGGCACTCTTCTGGAGCATCTTTTGTTTGGTGCTTGATGGACATACTTTGCTTTTTCATACAGGACATACTTTGACATACAGGACATACTTTGCTTTTTCTGACAGCTTTGCCTTGACAAAAGAGAGAGGCAGAGCCTGCCACCTTTTCCTGCTCATGTTCCTCAGGAACCTCAATGCCAATCTTGCTGAATATGAGCTGGAAAGCAACTCCGGTTACGGGGCTCCGTTTCGTCATGCTGCATCTTCAGCTTGCTGGGTGCAGAATCCGGCATCATGGGGAGGATGGCCGCCTGCCTCATTGGTTGTCCTGGGCTGCACCGAGAGGATAATTTGCCAGCTGGATTGTGTTGGCTTTTGTGCCAAGTGCTCTGACTGGCACAGAGAGGCAGTGTTCCTTGCAAAGGAACTGGCAATGTTTGCTAGCAGAGATGCTGCCTTTTGTTCAGGCAATTCCATTCCTCAGCTGAAGATCTTCATCAAGTGATCTTCGGCCCTGATTCTGGGGCTGTAGGAGCACCTGAGACATTTGCCCCAGGAGTCTGTTTTGGACCTTAAAGTGAATTCCAGGGAACAAAACTCTCCAACTTGGATTCCCTGGTTGCGGGTCTAGGCATCATTCTAGGAAATTGGGGAAATATTAAAATGAATGAATGAATGAATGAATGAATGAATGAATGAATGAATTCTTTATTAGCCAGGTGTGATTAAACACATAAGAAATTAGTCCTTTTTGAAATGCTCTCAGTGTACATAAAAAGAAAAGATACATTCATCAAGAATCATAAGGTAGAACACTTAATGATAGTCACAGGGTACAAAAAGCAATCAAATTATATTAGGAAACAGTCAATAAAAATCATAAGGATACAAGCAACAATTTTACAGTCATATAGTCACAAGTGGGAGGGGATGGGTGAAAGAAAGGATGGTAAGTTTAATGCATTTAATAGTAATGCAGACTTTGTAAATAGTTGGACAGTGTTGCAGGAATTATTTGTTTAGCAGACTGATGGCGTTTGAGAAAAAACTGTCCTTGTGTCTAGTTGTTCTGGTGTGCAGTGCTCTACAGTGTCGTTTTGAGGATAGCAGTTGAAACAGTTTATGTCCGGGATGTGAGGGGCCTGTAAATATTTTCACAGCCCTCTTTTTGACATGTGTAAATAAATTAAAAGCATCCTATTGATATCGCCATGCTGGATAAGACTTTGGCGAGAAGGGAAGTTGGACAAGGGTGGAGAAGCAGCCCCTTGCTTGACATCTCTCTTAAGAAACTCGTAAGCTCTTTTTTCTGTATGGATCAGAAAGGTGGGCTGATGTGAAGGAGCCACTATTCGATTTTGCCTTGAGTACTGAACTTTAATTGGTACTCCCCTTGTGCTCCACTATGACCAAGAAGTCATCAGTGAAGAATGGCTTTACAGCAACTTTCTGCTCACCCTGAACTCCCGCAAAATATTGCCTTGAGTCAGCTGCCCAAGGGGTGCTTGCATTGACACACTGAAATAATAGCCTGGTTGGTAGGTTGTTGTTGCCAAATTAAATGCAGACTCCTCCTCTGAATAGCTGTTTGGTTGGGAACTTGGAGAACTTGGTGGGTTAAGATAAAAGTAAAGGTTTTCCTTGCACATATGTGCTAATCATTTCTGGTTCTTGGGTGCTCATCTCTGTTACAAAGCCGAAAAGCCAGCACTGTCCAAAGATGTCTCCATAGTCATGTGGCCATCATGACTAAATGCTGAAGGTGCACAGAACGCTGTTACCTTCCCACCAAAGCGGTCCCTATTTTTCTACTTACATTTTTACATGCTTTCCAACGGCTGGGTTGGCAGAAGCTAGGACAAGTAACGGGAGCTCACTCAGTTACACGGTGCTAGGGATTCGAACCACCGAACTGCTGACCTTACTGATTGACAAGCTCAGCGTCTTAAACACTGAGCCTTGGTGGGTTAACTTGATGGGTTAGAACCCATCTAAGGAAGAATCTAAATCCTTTCCTGTCAATCTCAATGTAGATGTTTTTGAAATTGCAGATTGTGAAGTTTCTGTTTAAGCTTGAGCGGAGGTTGTTTTGCATTGAATTAAGTTATTGCTTTTCCCCTCCTCTCCTTAGTTTGCAAGGGGTGCACGGTTGTCTTAGGAGCAAAGGAAACACTGTAACATGACTTTGCTAAGGAAAAAGCTTTTCCTGAGGGTGGATGAACCTTCTGAACTTCTCAACCAGAGGTGGTTTTCAGCAAGTTCTGACCAGTTCTGGAGAACCGGTAGCAAAAATTTTGGATCGTTTGAAGAACCAGCAAATACCACCTGTGACTGGCCCCACCCCCATCTATTCTCTGCCCCCAAGTCCCAGCTCATCGGCTGGGTCTTCTTTGGTTGCCCTGAACAGGAGAACAGAGCTGGAAATAAGTAAAATTCTTTGAATCCAACCACTGCTCTCAACCCCTGGCTTTTCCCCTGCAGCTGCTGTCTTCCTGAGTAGTAAAAAGAAACTTACAATTAGGAAGAAAAATGCCTTCGAAAGGGCTTACACTGTAGAATGAAAGAATACTAAGGTCATTGCATGTGGCCAGGTAAACTCTGCCTGCTGGCCTCCCATATCTTTGAAGGAGTTCCCTTTGATGAGGAGGAATCCGAGATGGTCTTCTTAGTAGAGAAATATTTCCTTTCTTCAGTATGGAAAGTCATCTTTATGCCAATCTGTGTTTGGGTTGCTTTCGACACCACCCCTTTCTTCTCAGTTTTAGTGTTGTAGGAAGGGCTTGTTTCCTATGTACTGAGCTAAGAGAGGGACTTTATGGCTATAGAAAGGGCAGGTGGTGATCAGAAATAAACCAGGAAGAAGGCTTGAGGAATTGTAATGGCAAAGGGATTGTCTTCATGAACGCTATCAATCCAACCCTGTTGAAAGTTTTGGCAGAGTTGCTTCAGACTTGAAAGTGTGGTGCTCAGGTCTTGAACCAGGCTGATGGCTTTCCAGCCAACAAGCCCAGCACCGTAACAAACTGAGCCACTGTGCTGCCCACTGTTTGCCTATGGGTTATTAAAACATTCGTTTCCTGTTATTTCCTGGTTTTGTGGCTGTGACTGCGAAGGGAACATCATTACCCACAAAAATCCTTCCCTAAAAAGTCCTGATCTGAGTCCAGTTGATTTAAAACCATTAAACTGGTTAGATTACATGCTAGAGAATGGAATTGTGGAATTTTCTTTAAAGAGCCAAGTCATTCCTCAAATGGTAACTGTTCTATAGCCTAGTCGACCTAACTGAGAAAGATAAATAGGGAAAGATAAGTAGGGATGGGACCTCTTGGCAGTTAGGCAAGAGACCAGAGATGTAGACTAAACTGGAAGGTCCCAGAAGAAGGCATTTTGGTACTGCTGCCCAGAGAACAAACCACAGCCATCCATTAAGTCACTAGACATGATTTGTGGCTTAAGAGAAAACGTGACCCAACACCATCCTTATGAGTTGCCATTGTAAATTCCAGGATGTCCTATACAGATTTTGCAAAATGGTGCCTTGATTTTGGGACAGGTTTCTAAGAGGCCTACATGAGAACATTTAATTAAAGAAGGATAATAATTGCAAATCCATAGAATATTGTTTCCGTAACCGAGTTGGAAAGGACTTTAGAGGTCATCTAATCCAACTCACTGCTCATACAAGAGACCTATAGTCTTTCTGACAAATGGCTGTCTGGTCTCTTCTTAAAAGCATCCAGTGATGGGACACCCACAACTTCCAAATGCAATTTGTTCCACTGGTTGATTGTGTTAGGAATTTGCTCCTTAGTTTTAGGTTCCTTGATTTGTTTCCATCCATTGTTTCTTGTCTTGTTTTTTATTGCTTTATTGTCAGTTGGCCCTCTCTTTCTTGTGGCAGCCCTTCAAGTGCTGGGAGACTGTTATCATATCTGATCCTTCTTTTCACTAGACGAGACACACCCAATTCCTGCAATCATTCTTCATATGTTATAGCTTCTAGGCCCTAACCATCTTTCTTGCTTTTTCTCTGAACTCTTTCAAAAATCTTTAAAAAAAATTGTATTGGGGTGACCAAAACTGGATGTTTCCATACTTAAAAAAGAGGACTTGGTCACACAAAGCAAAGCCCAGGATTTACCAATTGTTGACCCTGATTAAGAAGCTTGATGGGTACTCTCACATTGTGTTGGGACTACAGGACCTAGAAGGCTAAGCCAATATTTCTGAGGAGGAGCTGGAACCTTTTTGAGTTGGGAAAGGATGTGTAATGTCCTCACTCTGTTCACAGATCTCATTTTGAGTTTTCTGACATGTTGATTCTATTTACTTACTTAATGGACCTCACAGATTTATTTCCACAACCTGCTCAAGGTCAGGTTGTCTCATAACTAACTTTGCTTCACATCTGGAGGGCAACAAGTGGGTGAATTATTGCCTCAGACAACATTTTTCCAAAACAGTAAAACATACAAAAGGGCACCTTTGGTTATTAACTTTAAAATAATAACTGCTTACATGAGAAAGTAGTTGTTAAGCCCGGGTTCCCCAACCAGGGTTAAGGAGACAAGCTAAACAGAATGTGCAGCGTTAGTCAGATAGGCACACAGATAAATGAGTGAGATAAGTTTGTATGTTTATTAACATACAGTAAAAATAACAGATACACTTGTGTTATCAAAAATATAGTTTATTCCACTTAGAATTTTATAGCATAGTCAAAATAACAGTCCATTAGTCATGTATCATTTTTAGTCAGTCCATTCAAGGATATTCAATTAGCAAAGTCCGTGTAGAATGTCAGTTCACTTACAATAAATCAGTCCTTTCTCTCTCCTTTTTGATAGAGGAAAAATGCAGTCTTCAGTCTATCCAGTAATTAGGGATCATCAAAGCCAGAGAGAGCAAGCTGCCCTGCCTTGCTTCTTTTATGGTACTTTTACAACCACTCCCTTAATTACATTCTTACAGTTAAAGTTACAGACACTTTAACTAACAAACCATGATAACATATTTATTATTTTACCTAAACCAGTTAGGGTAAACAATGTTATCCCTAACAGTAGTCCTTTAAGATTATTAAAAAATCAATAAGTGCCGTGCATGTTTTATATTCTCCTGGTGGTTTATACCCATTCCTTCCTTAGGTGAGGCTTTGCTCCTTGTACATAATTCTTTAATCCTGTCCACATAACTCTCTTTCTGAATATGAATTTACATTGGTTGTGATTTGTGTGTACTGTAGCTGCTTCCATGTTCCGATGTGTCCAACATCATGACACATCAGAACATGCAAATGATTTTTTTTTTAAAAAAAGAGAACCAGGTTGATCTAATGCTTAAGACACCAGGCTAGAAATCAAAAGACGACGAGTTCAAGTCCTGCCTTAGCCATGAAAGCTTGCTGGGTGACCTTGGCCCAGACACTCTCCTTCAGCTGAACTCACCTCACAGGGTGATTGTTGTGAGGAAAATAGAAGGAGGAAAGTGTTTTGGAGATGTTCACTGCCTTGAATCCTTTGTGAAAATAATGAAGGTGGGGTATAAATAAATGAATAAATATGTAGGACTGTGGAATCCAGAACTGGAAAATTTCTAGTGCAAATACATTTCACTTGCTATCAGAAGGCATATTGTAACTCAGGACCTCAAGACATTTTCCTCTTAGTGTTTGTTTATCCAGTGACCTTTCATGGCGATGGGAGGATCTATGAAAAGCTGTAGAGTGCAACGAAGGATGAGGGTGGAGGTTTGTCTTATGGGCTGGTTTCCTAATGTTTTGTTACCAGGTTAGGTTACATCTTCAGCAAAATTTAGGGAATATCAATGTCAGTGTTCTTTTGCTTATAAGGGCTTCATGTAGTCAGTAGGTCAGGTGAGGTGATGGGTCAGGTGTGGGTTGCATCAAGTCAGGGTCTTGTGATTGGGAGATCATGTCAGGTGAGGATCATGCTACCTAGACTGGTAATGAAACATTCAGAAACCAACCCACAAGCTCAGAGGATGAACCTCCACTCTCAAACTACAAGTAGATGTGGCCACCTGCAACAAATGGCAAATGGCAGAAGCCTGCTGTCCTCCTTGGGAGAAGCTAGAGGGCTGCTGTCCTTCTTGGGAGAAGCTACAGGGCTTTTGTCCTCTTTGGGAGAAGCTACAGGGCTTTGTCCTCCTTGGGAGAAGCTACAGGGCTTTTGTCCTCCTTGGGAGAAGCTAGAGGGCTGCTGTCCTCCTTGGGAGAAGCTACAGGGCTTTGTCCTCCTTGGGAGAAGCTACAGGGCTTTTGTCCTTCTTGGGAGAAGCTGCAGGGCTTTTGTCCTCCTTGGGAGAAGCTACAGGACTTTTGTCCTCCTTGGGAGAAGCTACAGGGCTTTTGTCCTTCTTGGGAGAAGCTATAGGGCTTTTGCCCTTCTTGGGAGAAGCTACAGGGCTTTTGTCCTTCTTGGGAGAAGCTACAGGGCTTTTGTCCTTCTTGGGAGGAGCTACAGGGCTTTTGTCCTTCTTGGGAGAAGCTACAGGGCTTTTGTCCTCCTTGGGAGAAGCTACAGGGCTTTTGTCCTCCTTGGGAGAAGCTACAGGGCTTTGTCCTCCTTGGGAGAAGCTACGGGGCTTTTGTCCTTCTTGGGAGAAGCTACAGGGCTTTTGTCCTCCTTGGGAGAAGCTACGGGGCTTTTGTCCTTCTTGGGAGAAGCTACAGGGCTTTTGTCCTCCTTGGGAGAAGCTATAGGGCTTTTGCCCTTCTTGGGAGAAGCTACAGGGCTTTTGTCCTTCTTGGGAGAAGCTACAGGGCTTTTGTCCTTCTTGGGAGAAGCTACAGGGCTTTTGTCCTTCTTGGGAGAAGCTACAGGGCTTTTGTCCTCCTTGGGAGAAGCTACAGGGCTTTTGTCCTTCTTGGGAGAAGCTACAGGGCTTTTGTCCTCCTTGGGAGAAGCTATAGGGCTTTTGCCCTTCTTGGGAGAAGCTACAGGGCTTTTGTCCTTCTTGGGAGAAGCTACAGGGCTTTTGTCCTTCTTGGGAGAAGCTGCAGGGCTTTTGTCCTCCTTGGGAGAAGCTACAGGACTTTTGTCCTCCTTGGGAGAAGCTACAGGGCTTTTGTCCTCCTTGGGAGAAGCTATAGGGCTTTTGCCCTTCTTGGGAGAAGCTACGGGGCTTTTGTCCTTCTTGGGAGAAGCTACAGGGCTTTTGTCCTCCTTGGGAGAAGCTACAGGGCTTTTGTCCTTCTTGGGAGAAGCTACAGGGCTTTTGTCCTCCTTGGGAGAAGCTATAGGGCTTTTGCCCTTCTTGGGAGAAGCTACAGGGCTTTTGTCCTTCTTGGGAGAAGCTACAGGGCTTTTGTCCTTCTTGGGAGAAGCTACAGGGCTGCTGTCCTCCTTGGGAGAAGCAACAGGGTTGACAACCTCCTTGGAGTGAGTCATCTTTAGGGTTGGGAGGGAGCTGAGTTCTCCAGGTTTTTGGAAGATGGGATTGCTTCCATCGACCTTATTTATGATTCATCCTAGGGACATCACTTTTAAAGTAGCAACAGAGGAGGTTGACAAGAGACTTGAATGGGGACCAAGATCAGGGGTGGGCTTCAAACATTTTAGCAAGGGGTTCTCCACCCGCTTGCTGAGTGGGCATGCACCATGGCCAGGGGGGATGTTTTTGTTCAGGAGGGTCTCTGGAAGCAGGAAACGGACCCATTTCTGGCATTCCCAAACTTCCAGGAGGCCCTTTTTTCACCCTCCCCAAGCCTCCATGTGCGTCCTGCACTTTCCTGCATCCAAAATGGGCCATGTGGGATATCCTGGGAGGGGTGGGTTGGGCAGGGTTAGCCAGGAGCAGTATTTGGAAGTTCTCTGAACTGCCCAGCATCTTATCTAGGGGCTCTCCCAAACCCCTGTGAACCCCCAGCAGCCCACCCCTGGCCAAGATAGACAGAGTTATTAAAATGTTGAGAAAAAGGGATGAATTTTCATCATGCATGCATTTTCTGGAAATGGAGCATGAATGATTGGCAGGATGTTGGTCTGTCTTGGGCAATTGTGCCTAACAACTTTTGTGAACTGCATCCAGCATCCTTTTTCGAACAAGCATAATACGCTGAACTCTGGGACTTTCCATATGTTTCAGATTATGCTCCCACAATCCTTTGGCATTGCCTTTAATGTTTGAGAGCTGGGATCGAAAAGACAGAAAAGGTCGCAGGTTACTGCCTGGAGCCTTTTGTGCCCAAGGCAAAAATCTGCTGAAATGATTCCCCTGGTTTCTATAAGAAACACACCATCATAGACGTCTGGCTTATTTCTTTCTTGCAACTTTGCCTTTCATTTGGAAAAAAAATGGGATTTTCTGGAGCAGCCCCATAGGAGAAGTAGGAGAACTCTGAGTGCCCCTGGGATGATCTCAGAAAAGTTTAAGATCAAAGACGGGCCCTTGGACTCACCCAGCAGACTCTTACAGACATAGACTTACAGAATAACAATGAGTTGGAAGGGATCTTGTAGGTCATCTAGTCCTACCACCTGCTCAAGCAGGAGATCCTATACCATTTCTGACAAGTGGCTGTCCAGTCTCTTCTTTGAAAGTCTCCAGTGATGAAGCTCCTACAACTTCTGAAGGTAACTTCTGTTCCACTGGTTGATTGTTCTCACCGTCAGAAAACATCTCCTTATTTCTAGATTGAATCTCTCCTTGATCAGTTTCTATCCATTGTTCCTTGTTTGCTTTTCTGGTGCTTTGGAGAATAGATTGAACGCTCATTTTTGCAGCAGCCCTCAAGTATTGGAACACTGCTATCATGTCATCCCTGGTCTTCTCTTCACTCTTCACATGCCTAATCCTTGAAACCATTCTCCATATATTTTAGGTGTGGCCTTACGAAGGCTTTATAGTCATGAAAAGTCTGTAGAGATTCTCAGTCATCCAGGTCATGGTTGTCCTAAAGGTGCTTTTTTCAGGAGACAACTGGATTTTCGTGTGTTTTTTTTTTTTTTCTTTTGAAGACATTTTACTTCTCATCCAAGAAGCTCCTTCAGCTCTGACAGGATAGTGGGGGAGAAGCTTCTTGGATAAGAAGCAAAACATCTTCAAAAGAAAAAAAAACACAAGACAGTCCAGATGCCTCCTGAAAAAAAAACACCTTTGGGTCTTTATAAAAGTGCTCACCCACACTTTATAGAAGTTTGAGTGAACCCTTGCCTGTATTTTAGTTAGGAAACTGGATCTAAATGGGGATCCTGTGCATTTTTAAGAAGCCATTATGCCTGAACAAAACATGTCGGTTCGCTTGAGAGAAGTAGTCGGTGTCAGCTGTGCCCCTCATCCTCATAACAGTCCCTGCTCAGTTCCTGAAGGAAGCATAAATCATCAGGAGTGTAAATATCTTTTCAACCTGGAGTTAAGGAAATTGATCTTTCCTTGGCTTGTCTGAAGCCTTGCACACATAAAATACTGCTGTGAATAAACCCGAACACTTATTTTTCATTCAATTTGGTTTTTCTTTTTTCTTTTTGTTTAATCCTTCTGGTTCTTTCTCTTAATTCTGTATTTCTCTTCCCAACAACTGTTCTTTTTCACCACAGGGTGCAATGATAACTTTGCTCCTTCTCCAAGATCAGCCAATGAGTCAAGAGTTATCTCTTAGTTATCATTGTTAATTATGTCTCCAGAAAGCTGATGAAGGCAATAATATGTTAACCATGTTGCCATTGTTAACTAGCCAGCGTAAAGCTAGATTTCTTAATATGTGCCCTGCGGGCATGTTTGCCTAGCACTTTTTATGAGCATCTGGGAAGGCTTATTAATGGAAATTCATACCAGGGGATAACCCTGGCTGACATTGGCTAATCTTGAAAAAACAGGATTAGACCTACTTAGCATTCCAATGGAAGAAGACTGGAATGAGACTGAGAAAAGCGAGAAACATTTTAAAAAAGGCACTGATAAACTTTTCAATATTTTAACCAAACAATCTACAAGGATGAAGTCTCTAGGGGTCAAGCAGGACCTGAAGAAGACTTTAGCAAAAAAAAAGTTAAGTAGCTACTGCAAGTCACTGTTCTTTATGCATATGGTCAAGGCTTGATGTGCAAGAATTGGCATTTGAATATGATGTCTTAGTTGCGACATACTCTTTATGGAGCTACTCTTGAAGACCATTCCAAAGCTGGAGGTTTTCCAGAATGCAGTGATGTTTGCAGTAGTCATTCACACTGTCATGAAATAGTTATATTTCATGAGCTGCTCTGGCTCCTGGTTTGTGGATAGAATTTAAAATGATGGTTATTATCCATTTTGCTCGAAATAGCATACAGTCTAGTTGTTTGAGACCCCTGTGGTTTCTGACCATCTTGCCTGTTCCATCAGAGTGGATCCCATTCATTGAACATGTCATCTGATAGAATCCTAGGAGATACTTTCTCCTTTGAAGTTCTTGGGTTCTAGAGCAGCAGCTTCCAGAGATTCAAAGAACCTTTACCCAACTCTCCTTTAAGCAACCCTTGTAGACCTGGTTCTTCTTCCAGCCTTGGGATAGGGTGAGTGGAGAGATCTTTTGGGATGGTGTGTATTTGAATTTGGTTGTTGCCTTCAAGTTAGTTGTTGGGTTTTTTAAATTATTTTTATACTTTGCTTTTATAGCAGTTGGGTAGAGTTTGTTGACCTTACAAATAAGATCAGTCAATGAGTCAATGCTCCTACTTTATGGAACACAACCTTTTCAAACAAGCAGGCAACCACCCTTGTAGTTTTCTGGAATGACCCAAAGACACGAGTCTTCCTTCAGGCCTTGGGTAGAGCGATGAGAGCCCAAAGAAGGTTGCTGGAGCATCAAGACTAGGTATTGGGTTGTTAAGGCTTTTGAGGTTTTATTGTTGTGAGCTGTCCAGAGTAGTACTCTAAGATAGCAGTTCTTTAAATAAAGAAAAATAACTAAATTCATTCAAGTGTGACTGGTCCTTGGGCTTGATTATTTTCATTTACTTAGGCTGCTGGAGTGAAAGGATTTAGAATGTATCTTCCTGAGCAGTTCAGTGCACTGCTTTTGCAAATAAATCTGGGTTTTGAATCTTACAATTCCAAATGCAGTTACAAAAGTACTATATGTGGATAGTATTATTTTTCCACACCATCTCATCTTTTACTACCAACAACTCTTGCATCCATTGGCCTTAAAATATTTAAAATACTGAGATCACCAAAGTTCCCTTTTATTTGGATAGTAGGAAAGAAATTAGTTGACACTCCGGTGCCCCTATCCTGAACAATTTTTTTTATTAGTCTATGATTTAAAATATCAAAGATACAAAAGAAAATAATGGGAAAGTAAGGGAGGAAGAAGGAAAGAGGAAAAGATAGGTTGAAGGGAAAGAAAGAAAGAAAAAGTGTTGACTTTCGACACCCTTTGGTGCAATAGAATAAGATAATCACATCAAACCTCAACTTTTTTACTTTTACATTGTAATATAAACTAGCCATTTCTATAACAACAAACCTACCTAATCAGTGAATCCCGAATTCAAAGTTTCATTCCCACCCCACCTCAAGCACAAAGTCCAGAAATGATTTCCAAGTAAAAACAAAAGTAATTGTGTGTTTTTTTTTTCTTTAATCAAAGCAGCCAATTTAGTCATCTCTGCTAACTCCATCAACTTTTGCAAACATTCATCCATTGTGGGAAGGCTGAGGGTCTTTCCCAATTAATTGACCAAGCTGAGGTTTTAATCATTGTGAACAAAATTAAGGAAAATGCATTGGGATTGTTTTTCTCCCCAGTTTTTTTTGGGGGGGTGGCATCCTTTTGTGTGATCTGCGGACTAGTTTCTTGGTCTGGCACTTCAGTGAATGCACTCTGGTTGAGAGAAAGAAGAACTAAGGCTCAGAGAGAGAAAAGGGAAGGGAAGCGAGGGAGGAGATAACAGGCTGACCAAAGACTTCTGCATTTTGAAATAGAAAGACGGCCTTTAGCTGGATCTCCAGTAGAGAAATAAATCCACATGCAAACAGTGGCAGAAGATCACTCAAAAGCAGAGCTGAATCTAGAATATACAAAGATGATGTCTGAGCAGAGTGTTCCTTTATTGCAAAAATGGGTCCAGTACTTCTTTTCCTGAAGAGAAAATAACCTACAGCTAGTCCCAAAGGTGCTTTCTCAAGAGGCAATTGGACTTTCTGGTTGTTTTATGAAGACATTTCACTTCTCATCCAAGAAGCTTCTTGGATGAGAAGCAGAGGTGGTTATTCAGCAGGTTCTGGCCAGTTCTGGAGAACCAGTAGCGGAAATTTTGAGTCGTTTGGAGAACCGGCCAATCCCACCTCTGACTGGCCCCGCCCCCATCCATTCTCTGCCTCCTGAGTCCCAGCTGATCGGCTGGGTCTTCTTTGGTTGCCCTGCACAGGAGAACGGAGCTGGAAAGCAGGCTAGTGGGGTGGGGAGGGAATGGGGATTTTACAGTATCCTTCCCCTGCCGCGCCCACCAAGCCACACCCACCAAGCCACACCATGCCCACCAAGCCACGCCCACAGAAACGGTAGTAAAAACATTTGAATTCCACCACCGCCTGCCATATTGGGTATCTGCAAGCTTGGGCAGGGTAGCTCATCTGTCTGAAAAACTTTGCATGGTTTTTGTAGAAGTTTCTTCTTTTGCATTGCAATCAAATCATGTCTAGAGCCACCCTCAAATGTAAGCCTCGGGGAACGAAGCAAGGCTTTCAGTTTCTCATGGTGAATTTTGTGCCAAGCCAAGCCTATTATTTATTTAACATTCTGTGATGGCGTTAGCGAATAGGCCTGGCTCAATGTGAATGTGGATTCACTGATTTGGTTGCTTGGGAAACAAAAGTGCCTGCAGAGTATCCGCACGAGGTGGCAAGAGCTTAAAGGAATCCCAACTATTTGGTAAAACATGCTCAGAACATGGAAGGCAGGAATGTTGTGATGCTAATTCTGCAAACCTCCAAGGGCCTGATGTGCAAGGCTTGCCTTTATCTATTATTAAATAATGTCCAGGGGGTTTGTCTGCAGATGCTCCAAAAACAGGCCAGTATTTGAATACTTCTTTCAAAGATAGCATTGTCCCTGTAATTCTGAACTGACAAAGGGCTAATAAATCAGGAATGTCTTCATTGCTTTATGAAAATTTGACATTGCCTCAATCCAAATGGATTCTAGATATATAATAAAATGCAGTAACAATAATGCAGAGACAAACATTAAGCAATATGTAATGATTAGAAGAAAGGGTGCAATGGCTCAGCGGTTAAAGATGCTGAGTTGTCAGTTGGAGAGTTGACAGCCTGGGTTTGAGATTGAGTTCCATACAATGGAGTGAGCTCCTGTTACTTGCTCCAGATCCTAGCCGCCTAGCCATTTGAAAGAATGCAAATGCAGGTAGATAAATAGGTACCATTTAGGTGGGAAGGTAACAGCGTTCCATGCACCTTTGGTGTGTAGCCATGCTGGCCAGATGACCATGGAAATTGACAACTCTGGCTTCGTCAGCCAAGAAACAGTGACGAGCATCAAGCCCTAGCTTTGGACATGGCTGATAGAGAAAACTTTACCTTTTAATGATTAGAAAAACTAAAACTTAACATTTGATGAATTGGGACTTAGTCCTGGAAGACACCTAGAAAAGCCAGTTCTTTATAGCATTCTGGGAAACCATGAGAATGGGGGCCCTCTTCGCTTCAGCTGGAGGTTATTCCACAGACAGTCACTCCCACCAAGAGCACCTCTCTGGAATCTCCTTCCCTGGGTCCTTCCTGGTAAGGCGACGACCCCCAGCGGGTATTTTCTGAGGCTCCAGAATGTATAGGCAGATTTGATCATGGGAAAGTGGTCCCTTTAATACCCAAGTTCTAAAGTAAAACTAGCAAATTGAACTAAACTTGGAAGCATGATGCTAGCCAGTGGGAACCCTAGATTCCTTCTGGGTGTGATCCAGCTACAGATATAAATTTAAAGGATATAGATCCATGATAGCGAACCTTTGCCACGTGTTCTGGAAGTGGTACGTGGAGACACACTAGTCATTGCCCGACTTCTGGTGTGCGCGCATGTGCACCGGCCGGCCAGCTGGTCTCACCAGTGCTGGAGTGCCAGAAACCAGAAAAGCATGCAATTGTGGGGCTAGCTGATCTTCGCCCGTGCATGCATGTTAAAAACCAGAAGACCAGGTAGCAAGCATGCAGGTGCTTGCTGGGAAGCTAAGCTTCTGGTTTCCAGTGCTTCTTTTCGGTGCACATATGTGAGCTCCCATTTTAGCACTCGGTGCCGAAAAGGTTAGCCACCCCTGATATAGAGAAATGCACAGTGAAAAGTGGTCATTTTTCAACCGAATGGGGAGAATTCTAAAACCTAGAGCTGAAGAGAAATTTTCTGACAGTGAGAACAATTAACCAGAGGAATGGCTTGTCTCCAGAACAGAGGTGGTATTCAGCAGGTTCCGACCAGTTCTGGAGAACCGGTAGTAGAAATTTTGAGTAGTTTGGAGAACCAGGAAATACCACCTCTGACTGGAGATTTTACAGAATCCTTCCCCTGCCACGCCCACCAAGCCACGTCCACAGAACTGGTAGTAAAAAAATTGGAACCCCACCACTGCTCCAGAAGCTGTGGGTGCTCCATCACTGGAGGCTTCTAAGAAGAGATTGGACAGACACTTGTCTGAAATGGTACAGGATCTTCTGCTTGGACAAGAAGACCTCCAAGGCACCTTCCAACTCTGATGATGTTCTATGTTCTATTTATTAGTGAAACACTGCCTGCCCTTGATGTGTCCTTCCTTGGAATCTCCTCCCATGGTTCTTGTCAAGCGAGCAGGAGCCCCATGGGACTTATTTCTTGCTGGATTCTATGATTGAAAACATCCGGCTCAATGGGCTTTCAGTTGAATGGGCTCCTTCCACATGCAAAGACTATTGAGTTAAGGGAGGATTTTCAAGACTGCTGTGAAGAGAACCGCTCAAACTTTATGTGGCTGAAATGAAACAGAGCAGGAGTAGATAAGATTCCCTTCATCTGGTTCAACTCAAAGTTTAAACTTGTAGCCCCCCATGTATTACTCAGTAGGAAACCTACGGGCAGCCACGCTTATCCATGGATCCTTATTAAGTGCATTTTTATCCTTCCTTATCCAGGGCTGTTAAAGGTGTCTCTTTAATAATTCCTTTCAGCAAAGCCAACTGGGAGTTACTGTAGACTTAAGTATGTAAGAGATTTTTATTAATGGCTCACATTCGGAGCTGTTAACATAAACTCTTGACAGAAAGCATTTGATGTGTCTCCTACATGGAAGGATACAGTTCAGAGCAAAGGTGGTTATTCAGCAGGTTCTGACCAGTTCTGGAGAACCGGTAGCGGAAATTTTGAGTAGTTCGGAGAACCGACAAATACAACCTCTGACTGGACCTGCCCCTATCTATTCTCTGCCTCCCGAGCCCCAGCTGATTGCCTGGGTCTTCTTTGGTTGCCCTGCACAGGAGAACGGAGCTAGAAAGCAGGTTAGTGGGGTTGGGAAGAGAATGGAGATTTTACAGTATCCTTCCCCTGCCATGCCCGCTAAGCCATGCCCACTAGAACTGGTAGTTAAAAAAAATTGAAACCCACCACTGGTGGGAAGGGAATGGGATTTTGCAGTAACCTTCCCCCAGTAGTGGGGTGGGAATGGAGATTTTACAGTATCCCTCCCCTGTCATGCCCACCAAGCCACACTATGCCCACCAAGCCACGCCCACAGAACCGGTAGTAAACAATTTTGCATCCCACCACCGGTTCAGATGTAGGCCCAAGAGGAGATCTGTATTAGTCTATGGCATCCAGAAATGAAGAGGGGCTTAGTAGCCCCTTTGCCAACTAACATATTCTGTTAAAAGGTATCAGCAGCTTGTGCTTTTTAATAGGATCCGTTGGTCAGAAAAGGTGCTATCAAGATTTCCAATTTTGCCCACTTCCCTGTGCATTCTATAACATGGATGAGGATGTACTGCGTCTTTCCTCAGGAACATGGAAGTTGGAAACTGAACTCGGAGAAAACCAACATAGAAAGAACTAAGAGAAATGTCCCAACAGTGAGAGCAATTAACCAATGGAACAGCTTGCCTTCAGAAGTTGTAGGTGCTCCATCATTAGAGGTTTTCAGAACGAGACTGGACAACCATTTGTGTGATATGGTATAGATCCTGGTATCAAACTCAATTTCAACTGCATCAAGGTTGTGTTTGACCTCGGGGTGGGGTGGGGGTGTGTGGCCATGGCCAGCTCGATGTGACTTGTATGATCAAATGTCATGTATATGTATATGTATTTCTTTTGAGAGCAGGCATGAAAATGTAATTTTTTTAATGTGTGCCGGTGTATTCACAGAAGAAAAGAGATAATAAATGTTATCTTATCTTAAACTGGTCACAAAAAGAAATTGGGTTTTCTCTAGTATTGGCCAAGTACAGCCAGGATAAGAAAGGCAGCAAAATAGAGTATCTTACATGAGGCTTTGGGAAATGCAATCAATAGCGTGCTGGCTGTGATGATATGAACTTCTTTGTCATTGCAGAGTAGGCAAACTTCTCTTATATTGACCATGCTGGCTTGGGATTATAGAGTTTAGAGCCAACACCTCTGGAGTGTTTTATTGCTGGTTCTTTCTCTGATTTGTATTCAGTTCTCCTTTTCTTCCAGAAACTCAAGGCGGCTTCTATGTGGATCTCCCTTCATTTTATCTCCATGTGATGTAGGTTGGGCAGAGACAGATAACTGGGGCTTCCAATGCTATGGGTGGACTTAAATTTGGGCACCCCCAGTCTCACTTCAACCCATTCATCTTTACATCAAACTGGTTTGGTTTTTCTTTCCCAGGGTTGGCTGAGCTGTGCAGAGTGGGGATTCTGTTGAGTATATTTAGAAAGCCCCTGAATGGCAGTTTTGAATGTTATTGTCTACAATACAAAGAAGGAAGCTCAGTCACGTGCCGGCTTCTCCGTTGGGACCTGAAATTGACGTACTTTCCAGTCTGAGGCTCTGCCGTGATGCGACTCATGAACAGGGTTGAATACCTGTCAGCTGTGGGCTCAAAGAAGCCTGTGCACTAGCTGTTAGCAAAGATCTGCTAGAGTTCTTGCACCCTAGCCCTTGAAGTACTCATCCACACTAACCTTCCCCACAGTTCTATCTGGCAGATAGCAATAGCACTTAGACTTATATACCACTCTGTAATGCTTTATAAGCACTCTCTGGGCAGTTTACAAGGTCAGCACATTGCCCCTCAACAACCTGGGTCCTTGTTTTATCGACCTTGAAAAGATCGAAGGCTGAGCCCACCTTGAGCCCTGTTGAGATTGAACTCCAAGTTGTGGGCAGAGTTAGCCTGCAATATGTTCAGCTAATATGTAGGCCTTGTTCCCTTTCATATCGGACCTTGCTTGGCCAAATGGGAGCTTGGACCTGGAACTCATGCATCCCAATGCAGTTACTGGGGACCTTCCTGCAGCCTCTATCTCCTCCTTCTCTTCTCTAGCAGATCATGATTAATTGCAGACAGGAGAGAGAGGGAGAGAGAAGGAGGAAGAGGGAGAGAAAGAGAGGGAGAGAAAGAGAGGGAGGGTTCAAGAGGGAGAGAGGGAGGAAGAGAGGGAGAGAGAAAGAGGGGAGGGAAGGAGAGGGAGAACAGAGGATGGGAGAGAGTGAAAGAGAGAGACAGGGAGATGGGGGGAGGGCAGGATCCCAGACCTCTGAATGACATCAGTAGGAAGCGGGAGAGGAGAAGGTGAGAGAGAGAGAGGGAGGGAGAGAGAGAGGGGGGGGAGGAGGGAGAAACAGAATGGATGGAAGTGTGAGAGGGAGAAGGAGAGGAAGAGAGGGGAAAAAGAGGGAGAGAAAGGAGGGAGGGAGGAAGGAAGGAAGGAAGGAGGAGAAGGAGAGACAGGGAGGAAGAGAATGAGGGGGAGGGGGAAAGAGCAAGAGGAGAGGGGGAGGAAGAGAGGGAGAGGAGAGACAGAGAGGGGGGAGGGCGGGATCCCAGACCTCTGAATGACATCAGTAGGAAGCGGGAGAGGAGAAGGTGAGAGAGAGAGAGGGAGGGAGAGAGAGAGGGAGGGAGGAGGGAGAAACAGAATGGATGGAAGTGTGAGAGGGAGAAGGAGAGGAAGAGAGGGGAAAAAGAGGGAGAGAAAGGAGGGAGGGAGGAAGGAAGGAAGGAGGAGAAGGAGAGACAGGGAGGAAGAGAGTGAGGGGGAGGGGGAAAGAGCAAGAGGAGAGGGGGAGGAAGAGAGGGAGAGGAGAGACAGGGAGGGGGGAGGGCGGGATCCCAGACCTCTGAATGACATCAGTAGGAAGCGGGAGAGGAGAAGGTGAGAGAGAGAGAGGGAGGGAGAGAGAGAGGGAGGGAGGAGGGAGAAACAGAATGGATGGAAGTGTGAGAGGGAGAAGGAGAGGAAGAGAGGGGAAAAAGAGGGAGAGAAAGGAGGGAGGGAGGAAGGAAGGAAGGAGGAGAAGGAGAGACAGGGAGGAAAAGAGTGAGGGGGAGGGGGAAAGAGCAAGAGGAGAGGGGGAGGAAGAGAGGGAGAGGGTGAGAGAGGGAGGGGGGGAGGGCGGGATCCCAGACCTCTGAATGACATCAGTAGTCAGAGCTCTTTGGGATCTTGGAGGGGAAAAAAATAGGGTGTCAGAGAAGTGGGAGAGGTAAGTTCTGTCCAAGGCGAGCTGGCTGCAGCTCTGATCCTTTTGTGCCTTGCTGCAGGAACGGAGAGTTTCCGATGGAGAGAAATGAATTTGGCTGTGTGTGGCAGGGTTGGTGGGGAAGGGAGGGGTAGCCCTGGTCTCTTTTCCATTTCTCCTCCCTCTTCCCAAGCTTTGCTGTGGCAGAAGGGATTTTGTGTGATTATGTCATCGAAAGGACACAACTCTCCGGTGCCTCTGCAGTGCAGTAACAGCAATGAACTCTTGGAGCTGGCCCAGACTCGATGCCTTTTCGTCATGAATGGAGCAAAAGCACAAGGGGGAGGAAAAAAAAGGTCCTTAGATCTGTTTTGGACATCCCCCCCCCCAACACTCTGTCTTTTTCTGACATGGTTGCTAATAGAAAGCAAATGACGGATGCTTTAGCTTGAGCTGAAGTCTCGGGTAACATGAGCTACGGACTTGATGCTTCTTTGCTCTTCACTTTTGCTGCAGGTAATACCACAGGGTTGCTCTTTTGCAAGTGAAAAATAACAGAATCGCAGAGCTGGAAGGGACCTTGGAGGTCTTCTAGTCCAAACCTTGCTCAAGCAGGGGACCCTACACCAGGGGGTGTCAAACTTGATTTCATTGGGGGCGGCATCAGGGTTGGGTTTGACCTCAGGGGGCCAGCGTGGGCATGGTCAGCTCGGTATTACTCATCGAGGCTCCATTTTCGGCTGTGATTGCCTCCTGCAGCCCTCTGCTAGTAAAAACGGAGTTGGCAGAGGGCTGCAGGAGGCTGTTGTGACCGAAAACAGAGCCCAGATGAGCCACATGTGGTCTCCCTGAGCTCTATTTTTGCTGGCAGAGGGCTGCAGGAAGTTGTCATAGCTGAAAACTTAGCCTGGGAGGGCCACGTGCAGCCATCCCAAGCTCTATTTTTGCTGGCAGAGGCCCTGTGGGCTGGTCCTTCACTGTGTCCAGGGCAGCCACCATGGAAAGATCTAAGCACCCCATGGTCTGGATCCAGCCCCCAGGCCTTAAGTTTGATACCCCTGCCCTACACCGTACCAGACAAGTGTATGTCCAATGTCTTCTTAAAAGCCTTCAGAGATGGAGCACCTACAACTTCCTTAAAAGATTAACTGGTTGGTCATCCCAGCCTATTTTGTTGTTGTTGTTGTTGTTGTTGTTGCTGCTGCTGCTGCTGTTTGTTGGTTCCAGAGATTTATGGGTTGTGTAACACAGCCTTCTGGCCCCATCAGCTTGCTTTACTCTTTCTTTCATGCATTGGAGCATTTACTGTCCCATTTTCTAGAATAATTCATTGTGTGTGATCATGCATGGGATGACTTTGGATGTGTTTATGAACTCTCAGAATCCCCAAGGGAGGTTCTGTGTGGCTGCAGCTGAAATCATGGGCGTTCCTCATGTCGGTATAGTTGCTCATTAGATGGGTTGTTTGCAAAATTCTGGACGGGTTCAGGGAGGTGAATTGAAAAAGCTGTTCTGACCCAGCTCCCCAAACACAACAAACCCTCTGAAATTAACTCAAAGATTCCTTTATTAGAAGTGCCAGCAGCCCCGGCAAAACATTTCTCTCTCATTGCAGGTTAACAAGTCCACCTGACCGGAAGATGAATAGTTGTCTGCCACATCTATTCATCTCCATCTCCTGCCTTTTATCCCTAGAGCTAGGGTGGGGCTCTTCTGTCCCAAGGACTGGCCCATAGATTTCCACTGCTCTCCTCTCCTCTGCCTTCTGTGCATCCGTGTGTCAGGCACTGGACCCAGTTGTTCCTCTTCTTCCTCATCAGCCACCTCAAGACCTGGGGCCTGTTGACTCTCCATCTAAGGGCTGACGGACCACCCAGCCTTCACCTTTGTCTTTCTCTCTCTCTCTCTCTGCCAGCTCCATTCCCCCTTCCCCCTCGGAGCTCTCAGAGCGCCCTGAGGCTGACCCTGACTCCCAGGCCTCCTCCTCTGATTCAGCTGCTGGAGGGGCCGGTGCCTGAGAGGCCACAACAATATTGGAAATACCTTCTTTCCCTTTTCTCTTCTCAAAACATTTTCCTCCAAATGTTTGTGTTTTTACAGATAGCATTTTGGGAAAAAGCAACTTTATTGATTTCCAAACTCACCAGTGCTGTGGATAGTAAGAGGAGAAAGAGGAACGGAATTTCTGTAGACTGAGACTATGGGGAGGGACTCATGTTGAAATAGGGCAACTAAAGAATTTCACCAAAAATAATATAGCTAGTCCTCAGCTTATAACCATTCTTGAAATGACCAAAGTTGCAACAACACTGAAAAAAGGGATTTATGACCATTTTTCACATGACCACTCCACCATCCCCATTGTCACATGAACAAAATTTATAACCATTAAGAGCTACCACGGCTCTTAAAGATACTTGATAAAGCATTAAGTCAAGAATCACTCCAATGGGGTTATTTGAGCAAAAGGTGACAAATCAGGAGCTGCAATGAGCTGTGGTGGTGCAGTGGTTAGAGCGCAGTACTGCAGGCTACTTCTGCTGACTGATGACTGACTGCAGTTTGGCAGTTTGATTCTCATTGGATCAAGGTTGACTCAGCCTTCCATCCTATTGAGGTTGGTAAAATGAGGACCCAGATTGTTAGGGGCAATAGGCTGACTCTAAACTGCTTAGAGAGGGCTGGAAAGCACTGTGAAGTGGTATATAGGTCTAAGCGCTATTGCTATTTTTAATTTGAAATGGTTATTTCAAATCCACTCAATTCTTTCAATTGGAATATATTGCATTTGTAACCTTCTGAAAGCCTGAAGCCTCCTTTTATGATCGTGAAATTGTCTAATTTCCATCCCAGTTGGACTTAACCAGGACATTTTGATTTCGGAATGCTTTGAATTTGTGAAAACCACTAATGAAAATTTTGTTCTTTTTTTGCTGTGTAAGATCTCACCATAAAAAGCAAGCAGATAAACTAAGCAGACAACAGCAAGACTGATGCCAACTACATTTGGAGGCAGGATTTGGTAACCAGCAGAAGAAAATATATTTCTGTCAGTTGCTGCCCGCGTGACCTCTCAAAGAGTAAACCTTCACTGGAATTTCTAATCCATTCCCAAGGGAGGTGTACCCCACTCTGAAATAAGACAAGAAAGAATGGATGGAAACTTATCAAAGAGAGAAGCAACTTGGAATTAAGAAACTTCCTAACAGTGAGGACAATTGACCAGTGGAACAACTTGCTCCCAGGAGTTGTGGATACTTCATCATGGAGGTTTCTAAGAAGAGACTGGACAGTGGTACAGGGTCTCCTGCTGGAGCAGAGTGTTGGACTAAAGGACCTCCAAGGTCCCTTCCAGCTCTATTCTGATTGATTGATAGGTTGATTGAATTTTAGTGTCTCTAAAAGGAGCAGTGGCCCCCAACCTTTTGGGCACCAGGGATCTGTTGCTTGGAGAGAGGTTTTTTTCATGGACAAGAGGGGACATGGTTTCATATGCTGCTTGCATCCCATGGATGGGTCTTCACTGTTTGCATGGACCAGTTGCTGGCATGCTGTGGGCTGGTGCCAGTCCATGGACCGGGGCTCGAGATCTCCTGCATTAGAAGTGAACTGAGCTTTAGTATATGGTTAGACCCGGGATGGGTTACTACCGGTTCACACCAGTTCAGCTGAACCGGATGTTAATTTGACATCGGGTTTGCCGAACCAGTAGTTGCAATGGCTGGCTGGCCCCACGCACCCTGCCCCTGCCCTCCCCGGTAAGTGTAGAGCCCACCCAGAGGCTCAGGGAGGGGGAAAAATGGGCCTCCCGGAAGTTCTGGAAGGCCGGAAATCCCTCCCCCGCTGTGGTGCAGGAGGCCAACTAGGCCATGCCCACCATGGCCACGCCCATCCAGCAACTGGACAGAGAACCAGTTGTTAAATTTTTTGAAGCTCATCCATGGTTAGACCCAAGAAGCTGTCGCTGCAAGGTGTCCAAGAAGTCATGCAATACCTGGTCAACAGTTCTACTGTGGTCCCCATTTCTGAACTGATTTAGATTTTTTTCAATGGTTTTCCAAGAAAATTGCCTCTAAATTCTGCTGCTGAAGTATTCCTAATATGTGAGCATAATCCGTATAGTGTTCCCTTTGGGAAAAATAAGAAGGGCAGAATATTGACAGGCATTTCAAATGTAGTCTAATGTGACTTTATTTACAATTAAGCTGGGAGAGATGTCTCAATTACATCGTAAACACAGGCTATCAAGTGGTGGATAAAAGGTGATAAAGGCATTATTGAAATCTAAAGATTGGTTGGGTTTCTCTTCCATGATCTTGGAAGAATGGGACAGGCAGGCAATGATTTATGGTGCTGTTGCCATTATTTTGTTAATTTCATGACTATATTACCTTGTTATTGCGTGCAGCTCATTTGATTGATAAAGAGGCACATGCTGGCTTAGTTTGAAACTGATCAACCCTGGTTTCAAAGGAGCTTCTTTCATGTAAACCATAGAGTGAATCATTGCTGGCATGGGTTCTTCAATCTAGAACAATGAATTTGGGTTAGTTGCAAATGTCAGAGGAATCTTCCCATCTTCTGCTTCTGATTAGAGAATGGGAACCACTTCCTGTTCTGAGGCGTTTTCTTCCATCACTTTATGACTCTCTGCTGAAGGGCTCAGATTGGCCTATTCTAAAGGAGAACATTGGGTCCCTCTCCTTTCCACTCCTCTCCCCTTCCTTCCCTCTCCCCTCCTCTCCCCTCCCCTCCCCATTTCTCCTCTCTTTTCTCTCCTCTCTTCTCCCCTCCCCTTCCCTCTTCTTCTCCTCTCCCCTTCCCCTTCCCCTCCTTTCCTCTTTCCCTTCGCTTTCCCTTCTCCCCTCCCCATTTCTCCTTTCTCCTCTCCTCTCCTCTCCTCCTCTCCCTTCCCTTCTCCTCTTCTCCTCTCCCTTCCCTCCTCCCCTCCGCATTTCTCTCCTCTCCTCTCCCCTCCCTTCCCCTCCCCTCCACTCCTCTCCCCTTCTTCTCCCTTCCCTTCCCTTTCCCTCCCATCTCTCCTCTCTCTTCCCCCTCTCTCTCCCTCCCTCTCCATTCCTGCAGATCATTTCCCATTCCCACGAGCCACTGAGAGCCCTTTTGCTTTTCCCTAAGAAAAAGTGCAGTTCTGTCCCTTCTCCAAGATTCGCGTAGACAAGGCACCTCAGCCATAGCAAAAACTCTGGTATTACAGGTCATGCGGATGTTGCTTGTCTCTTGGTCTACTTTTTTCTTCTTTTGGCTTGCAAAACCCATTGCATACATTGGGCCTTTCAGCACCAGCCTTCTTTTGTGGTTCGGATCCCACTTCTACAGGAAGGAGACAAAGGCAGTGGTGACCATTTAAATGGGTACTTCTTGCTTAATGAATGAAATCTAAATTAAGACGGTGGACGCTTTAAGAAGGAAGGAGAGTGCTTGCAAGGAAAGCACAATGCTCCATGTGGAGCGAAGGGCTGTTCAGCCCTCAAGCAGGTGGTGAGGGCATGGACAGCTGGCTGCTAGAGAAAACTCGTTCTATTTTAATACGCCACAGAGTGCCCTTGGACAAACACGCCTGAAGAACAGGGGAGACAAAATCATTTTTTGACAGGGACTAGTTCCCGGTTCCCAGGCAGCAGCAAACTGGGTCACTCATATGGGCAAAAAGCAAACCATGGAGGAGGCTTTGTACTCTGGAATAAGAAATGGGGGGTCTTCAGAGAAATAGATCAATAAAAACAGGATGGGGGAGATGCCGTTAGGGTGATGGGCTCTTGATCAAAGGAACAGAAAGCAAGACCTGGATTTGGGAGGAGTTCCTGGTCAGACTTTTTTCCCCCCTCTCCAAATAAAGAGTAAATAGCTGCTTGGTAAGAATAGAATAACAGAGTTGAAAGGGACCTTGTAGGTCATCTAGCTCAGCCCCCAACTCAAGCAGAAGACCTTGCACCATTTCTGACAGATGGCAGCCCAGTCTCTTTTTGAAAGCCTCCAGTGATAAAGCTCCCTCAACTTCTGAAGGCAAGTGGTTCCAGATTCTGAGGATTGGGGCCTGAAGGTCATAAAGGGGCTGTCGGTCCTCAACCCTGACTTTAAAGAAGTGCCCGCAGCTCCGATTCTACTTTTCCCGTGTGGGTGATCAGGAAGCGCAAAAGGGAAGTCCCAGAACACAACGGCATCTGCACGCTGCCGTTTTTCTCTGCACTGCCCAGCCTTTTCCTTCACCTTTGGCTCTGGCTTCCGTACCCTTGGGGCAGCCCCACCTGGTCAACAGACAGCCCATCACCAAGGAGAGAAGCAGAAGTGGTCCAGAATCCCCATTCTCTCTATTTCTGTTCCATGGGTTGGTTGCTCTCATTGTCAGAAAATTTCTCCTTATTTCTAAGTTGAATCTCTCCTTGATCAGTTTCCATCCATTCTTCCTTGTCTGGCTTTCAGGTGCCTTGGAAAATAGCTTGACCCCTTCCTCTCTGTGGCAGCCACTCAAATATTGGAAGACTGCTATCATGTCTCCCTGGTCCTTCCCTTCATTAGACTAGCCAAGCCCAGTTCCTCTAACCGTTCTTCATATGTTTTAGCCTCCAGTCCCCTAGTCCTCTTTGTTGCTTTGGTTCTTAGATGCCTGACAAGGTTATAGTGATTGCAATTGGCCTGCCAAGTACAAAGAATTTTAATGGCACAGAGGTGGTAAATACAGCAGTAAGTACATTGTCCCCCCCCCCCCCCAAAAAAAAAATCACTTCTATATCACAACTCTTTAGGGTAGTCTTGGTCCAGTCCCAGTGGTGTAGTTGAAGCTCCTTCAGAGAGTAGAAAATCCCTTGCACTTTGAGGAAAGTTCAGAATGAAATCAATAACTAACCTGATTTCAGAGGTAAGACGTGGGAGGGTGAGAGGTGAGGGGCTCAGTCAAGCTAACCTAGTGACCAGATGTACCATGGTTTACAGTCCATGAGGTGGTCCTCCTATCCTTTTAGCGGTTATCCCAAAGAACAATAAATAATTTCATGAGAAATTATCTGCATGTAGATAGATACAGAGATCAAATCTCACTTCAGTCAAGGTCAGCTCCTGGTGGCTTTAGGGAGATTCTGTGTCATTTTCTTGGCAACCACACAACAGCTGATGGTGTGCTCTGGCTGTCGTCTTCTACCTTTTTGCTTTCTCAGCCCTGCTATTTCCATACGGTCTCCCATCCCAGTAATAAACAGGGCTAATCCTGCTTAGCTTTGCCAAGTTCAGCCACATTTGTCTGGGTGCTCTTACCTGCTGAGGTGTTGAAGAGTAACCCCTGGGGAATTCAAATTTGGGATTTTGATCAAAAAAAGAGAACCCTAACACCCATAATCCCTAGTTAAGAGTGTTTTGAGGTTACAGAATCTGTGGACTAAAATAACCCAGAGGGTAGTTGGTTAGGAAATCTACCCAGTATTTTTTTCCTGCAGAAGATGGCAAGTCTTGGGCAGGTCTTGGAGAAGAGGAGGCAATCTAATGGCAATCCTAAGAAGAGGCAGAATTCTAGCCTGAATACATCTACAGGCCAGGCTGGCAGAAGATGCTAAGTTTCATCTCCATTCAGTGGTGGAAACCCTTGTGGCAGGAAGTTGACTTGTTTACAAGAAGTAGAAGAACCGCAGCTGCAGGCTAGGCCGAGAGAAGCCACAGCAGTTCTTGCAAAGATGGACCGCCTGGGAAATGCCATGCTGATGAAGACAGGCTCTCAGACAGGCTCAAAGCTGATGGCAGAAAGCACAGAAGCCTCCCTCGGTTTTGTAAAGTTTTTATGAAACGTTTTAAAAATTTCATTCCACTATATTTCTCCTCCCCTACCCAGTTAAATTGTCTGCTCTGCATCGCATTCGAGATCATTTAAGACACCAAAGAGAAACCTGCAACACAAAGCATTCTGGGGGATTCGCTGTTGAGTTGTGCAAATTGACAGCAGATTTTTTTTTTTGTCGCTCAGGTTTTTTTTTCCGAATAATGGGGACCCCATCCAATGTGAAGTTGTGCAGATTGGAGTGCACCCTTCTTGAGAGGAGAGGTTGGAAAGAGCCCAGAACATACTGGAGAAACAGCTGGTGGTATCAGGCCCTGGAGTTACAGAAGTAGATCCTTTTTGTTCCCGAGGATGTACCAGATTCTGTCCTGAAGAATCTTACAGTCCTTTTATTTCTTTCATGGGCACAGAGTGATGCTCCCTTTGCCATGTTGAAATTCAATGTAGATGAAAGTAAAGTTTTATACTTGGGCAAAAAAAACCAACTGTACAGGTTCAGGCTGGGTGAAACCTGGCTTCATGCTGGCAATTGTGAAAGGGATCTTGGAGTCGTAGTGGACAAGCACTTAAATATGAGCCAACAGTCTGTGGTGGGAGGCAAAAAAGCCAATGCAATCCTATGCTGTATTAATAGAGGGATAGAATCAAGATCACATGGAGTTTTAGTATTGCTTTACAAAGCCTTAGTAAGACCGCACTTGGGATACCGTATCCAGTTCTGGTCACCACAATATATAAAAAAGATGTTGATACTCTGGAAAGAGTGCAGAGAAGAGTCACAAGAATAATTAGGGGCCTGGAGATTAGAACATATGAAGAATGGTTACAAGAATTGGGTATGTCTAATGAAATATAATGAATAACGAAAAGAAGGACATGATAAACAGTATTCCAATATTTGAGGGGCTCCTACAAAGACAAATGAAGTAAAGGTAAAAGTTCCCCTTGCACATACATGCTAGTCATTTCCAGCTGTAGGGGATGGTGCTCATCTCCATTACAAAGCCGAAGAGCCAGGGCTGTCTGAAACTCTGTGGCCATGTGGCCAGCATGACTAAACACCGAAGGCGCATGGAACGCTGTTCCCTTCCCACCAAAGTGGTCCCTATTTTTCCACTTGCATTTTTACCCACTTTCAAACTGCTAGGTTGGCAGAAGCTGGAACAAGTAACTGGAACAAGCGCTCCCTTACGCAGTGCTAGGGATTCTGATCGACAAGCTCAGCATCTTAGCCACTGAGCCACCACTTCCCTACCAAGGTAAATGGGGTAAAACTATTTTCCAAAGCACCAAAAAGCAAGATGATAAACAATGGATGGAAACTAACCAAGGTGAGAAGCAACCTAGAACTAAGGAGAAATTTCCTAATGGTGGGAGCAATCAACCAATGGAACAACTTCCCTTCAAGAGTTGTGGTTGTGGGAGTCCAAAGAGTGGTCAAGGTTCAGCTTGCCCAGATCCTGAGCAGTAAGAGGATTGCAAGGCTCCTACTCTTCCCCCTTCCCTCCGGACTGCAGCCAGGAGAAAACAGATTTCAAGTGGACCATTTTAGACTCCAAATTGTGAAATTCTAGGGTTTAAAATCTTACGTTGGCTTTTGGAAAGAAGCTAGTTGTGTAATTGAGGTCAGTTTGGCAGACTGGGGTGATGTCAAAGGCTATATTTTTTTCCCTTTAAAATAGAAGTGAAAGTCTTTTGTTGTCAGCCGGAGTCAAAATCTGGTTCTTGGTTTTTAAAACAAAGCGGAAGAAATCTTATGCTTGTCAATCAGCGACATTTACTTTCTGGAGACTTTTGAGTTTCTGGACTGCTTCGATCCGTTCTGGATATAGCCATTTTCACACATATGGAAATTGATGGCTTTTCCTTTGTAGCAGTTTAACCGTGCATCACGATGAAAGTACCATGGAGCAAGCTGCAGATTTGGGCAAAGCATTTTTTTTTTTTTTCTGGTGGCAGCTTTTGAATGTCAAACAAATCATTTCCAATGCAGAAGAGGAAAAAGCAGCAACAGAGCATTCAGCTTAGGATCTACTGGTCTGGAAGAGAATCTTCTCGGTCCTCCCTGGTTTAGGTGAAAAGCTTGTTCCTCCCTGGGATTGGCAGCTGTTTTCCTCGATGGGTCATGTGACGAACCTGCCCCAAGTGATGCAGCTGCCTAGCAAAAGCTGGGCAAACTCTTATAGGGTGTGATGCTGTTCTTTGCTATAATTAGTAAGTGAGAGATTGCAACCAAGGATTCAGGTTTGCATTGCCATAGAATATCAATCAACCGTATGAGGTGGTCAGGAAAGTTGCAAAGACTCTTGCAAGAACTCGGAGCTAATTGAGAATCCCATATGTGCCATGTTCAAAGAGATATTCATCTGCTTCTAACATGGGACTCTTATGTGTTTTCAGCTGTTCACACTCTTTCAAGTTTCTTTGATGCGTATGACTTGCTAAATCAGAGTTTAGTTGTACAGATACCCATTGACATGATATCAGTATTCCAGTATTTGAGAGGCTGCCACAAAGAGGAAGGGGGTCAATTTATTTTCCAAAACACCAGAGGGCAGGACAAGAAACAATGGATGGAAACTCATCAAGGAGAGGAAGAACCTGGAGTTAAGGAGAAACTTCCTAATAGTGAGGACAATTAATGAATGGAATGGCTTGCCTCCAGAAGGCGCTTCATCACTGGAGGTTTTTAAGAAGAGACTGGACAGTCACTTATTTGAAAAAGTTTAGGGCAGGAGTGAACTGAAGGCCCACGGGCCAGATCCGGCCCATGGAATGCTTAGATCAGGTCCGCAGAGTCACCCTGAAAACAGTGAAGGACTAGCCCATGGGGCCTCTGCCAGCAAAAACGCCCTCCCTAAGCTCCATTTTCACTAGCAGAGGGCTGCAGGAGGCCGCCGTGGCTGAAAACAGAGCCTCGATGAGTGATGTTGAACTGGCCATGCCCACCCCAGCCCCGCAGGTCAAACACAACCCTGATGTAGTCCTCAGTGACATTGAGTTTGACCCCCCTGGTATAGAGTCTCCTGCATTGAGCAGGGAGCTGGACTAGAAGCCTTCCGAGGCCCCTTCCAACTCTATTCTGATTGTTTGAGTCCGACTGCATCCTTCCTGACTACAGAATTTTGAGATGAAGGTCAAGAACAGACAGAAGAAGTAAGGAAATAGATATAAGGGGTCCTCTCCAACCTGAAGCCCTCTTATGCTTCTGGGCTCCATCTTCTATAAATCTGTAGCAGAATAGACCACCTGCGATGAAGCGGCCAAAACTTACCCTGTGCCAAACTGCCAAATATTGGGTTTGCTTTCCTCACTTCCACAAAACATTTGCAAAAAAAGGTGCAGACAGTTGTCATATGCAGAGGCTGAGTTTGGCCAACATCAAACGCATTTATAGCAGCAGGCTGTAAAAATAGCCTAATGAAATAGTTATGAGTAATCCACCAAAGTGAGTCTTTTCCATACTGCTGACCTATAAACACTCTGCTGAAGCTGATGCCAGTGTGAATCTCTCAGACAGAAGCAGTTAAAGGCATCTTCTCTCCTCTGACCTTTTGGAGCACAACAAGCCAGATTGTTGCTCATTCATTCAGAGGTCAGCGTTTCCTTCTCCTCCTTCTCTAGTTGTTTTGAAGATCTGTGGGAATTAGGAAAAGGGTTCCAGGATGTTTTTCTGAAATCACTAAATTTTGTTAAGGCTGGAGTCTCTGTACTAGTCTGAATACATCTCCATGAGAAGACAAGGGACAGAGAAGAAGACAGCAGTTGAAGGCCACTTTAGAAAGCTGCTTAAACAGACCTTCCCTTCCACTAGTTGTCCTTTGGGAAGGACCCCAGAAATGGCTATTTCTGTTCCAGAAATATTTCTCTCTGTGTGATGGTTGACTGTGAGCTGCCCTGGTAGGTTTGGTCTCCTCAAAGAACAGATGTAATGAAAATAAATTTGGAAGTCAATTAAACTTCATCGGCTAAAGTTCCTGTGATCAAGATGGCAGCTTTCGCTGTTGTGAATATTGATTCTTTTCTTTTTTTCCCCAAAGGTGTTTCATTTTATTTATTTTGGCAAGGCTGCCAACAGCTGTTTACAAGGAATAAATCTGGGGATGAGGCCCCACAGCCCCCTGCAAACCCTTTACATGGGAAGACAGCACAACCTGGCAAACACGAAAAGCCTGACGGTTTGTTTTTTAAAGAAAGCATCAAGTCAGATTAGCTTCATAGGTTGCTTCAACAAGGTTTTTGAGCATATTTATGGGGGAGGAAAACCTTGACCTGTTTTTGGATGGGATTCTGCCAGCTTGGCTGCTCTGGGTATTTAGTGGCACATGGCTTCTTCCTTTGCTGGTGCCAAAAACTTACTTTTGGTTTTCATTTTCAAGGAGAAATATGAAAAAAAAAAAAAAAAAAAAACAAGAAAAGGACTGGAATAGTCCTTTCCTACCGATGCACCTGATCCTTACATTGCTTTACCTCAGTATGCTGACTTTGCCTTTCTATTTTTGATGCTCAGGATTTCCTCCACATGGTTCTCAGAAATGATAATCACCGCATCTTTCAGAGCCCCTCTGATAAAAGCAATCCCTCCCTGCAAAGTTGTTCCCCGATCCTGGGTGAAATTTCCTGTGATCTTGGAACACTTGAAATGCACACTGTATATCCTTTGGGACATTATCACTTCCGCTGCCATTTTTTGTTATATGAAGTACATGTATATTTTGGACTCTCCTTTTTTGTGGGATTTGAAGAGCTATCTTGGTCTTTTGTGATGCGTCTCCTGGTGATGAAAATTGGCTGCGGAGACTGAAAGGGATAAAAATGGAGATGTCTTTCTTTTGAATCCTCTAAGAAGTGGTTCTTCTTGGTGGTGTTTCCTTCAGCACATGGGGAAAATGCAGCCCTGGAACTTTTTATCAGGTATAGCTTTGCCTCAAAAATATTCTAAAACAGGAGATTCCTTTCCCCCTTTTTTATGGGAAGAAGACAGTAGACAGTTTAGAATTGACAGTTGAGATGGTTGTGAGTATTCTCACAAAATGGCTTCCCTAACAAGTAGGCCTAGTCATGAAGTCTCCATTCACTTCAAGGCAAAGCAGTGGAATGCTTTTTAGCATTCCCAGTTGCTTTTGACTCTGCTATCCCTTTGTCATATGTCTTTCTTTGTCTTTTTTTTTTTTTTCTGGGCAACAGGATATACTTAAAAAAATGGAGTGCAACCTTTTGCCATTTTTATTTTCCCCCAAAAGCCCAGGTGTATTTGGGAAACAAATAAATTGATGATTCCTTGATTAAAAGTATCTTATCCTCCCCCAAGATGACTGCTGAATATGTTCCGAACTAGCAGGCTCGTAATCCTGCACTTCTGATTGGTCCGTGAACAGTGGGTCATGATTGGTCATTTAGAGCTGATCCGATTGGCTGGTAAATGGGCTGCCGCGATTGGTTGCTCCAAGCACGGCAAGCTCAAATCTCTGTCATTGGACGCTTTAGCAGCAGCCAGTTCTATAAAAGGAGCTGCTGCTGCTAGGCTTTTCACCTCCAATCTGAAGTCACTATTAAAGAGTTGAAGTTACGATCCGAGATCTCGTCTCCGTTATTGCGCCCGTCTTCCCAGACTTAACAGAATGGTAGGAATATTTTTCTCTCTTGCTGACTATTAGCTGATTCTGCTGCCAAAACTGGTTTTTTGGCAGTAGTGATCCTTGGATTGGAATGGCCAAAAACAACTTTAGGATGAATGAACCCAGCTAGGAAGATGAATCTTGAAGCTTGCAGTTCCCAGTAGGAGCAGCTGGAAAATCAGATCAAAATCTACCTTTTCCTTTTGGCAGAAAGCATCTGTGCAATTTCCCATTTGAGGAGGGAGTCTGCTGGCCTATTAGTGCTTGTGAGGAGTTACAACTTGCCCTCTGAGATGTCCAGATACAGAAGAGATGAAAGGAGAAGAGAGGAGTGTGCTCAGTGCTGTACTGCCTTCAGATCCGTCCGGTAATCCATCCATGAACTACATGTTTAAAAAGAGCTGTATGTACCTAGAGTCCTCCATGAGTGGAGAAAAGAAAGTCTACTCCAGTTAGGCCCTCCTCAAGCTTCTCCCAGATGCCTATAATCTTTTACAATGTTTTCAGCACTTGCAGTTTTCACTTGTCAAACTTTGTGGCAAGTCATTTGTTTCTCAACTGCCAAGGGATCAGAATTCAGGAGGGAATCTCCAAAACTTCAAAAGCAAGGGTTGACAACCATCTTCCATCCTGATGATCTTAAAATGTTCCTCATCAAGTTGATGAAGACCTTGTGGTAAGAAATATGGCTTCCACTCCAGCCCCTCTTCCTTCAAGTTGTGTGCTCTTTGCTCAATGGGATGGGTACACACATAATCTCAGCAATCACAATTGAGGTGAAGCCAAAAATATGTCAAGCCACTTTTCCACTTCAAGGACCTGAAACTCAGTGTTGGAAGAAATATCCATCTGGGTTCAGTTCCAAGTGGGGAGAAAGACACTGGAAACATGGAGGCTGATTGGAAAGATGGTTTAATGGAGCAGAACCATTAAGCACATGGTCCTGGTGTAACTAAACACATGGAATGGAGAGTGAGGGTTATTTATACATTCTCTTTGGCCTTGTTCTTGAGCTTCCTGTTCCTGTGGCAAGAGCATGTATTCTATTGGTTGTAGTCAGACTCTCATGTGCAGTCATGTTTGTCTGAATCAAGTTTGGTGGAACCTTGGACTGATGTAATGTCCCCAGGTGATTTTGCAATGCAGTGACCCCTGCTGTTAGATGGGTAGAGGGTTAATCCTATTATGTACTGAGGGGTTATGTTTTAATCCCATCACCCAGGAGCTGGAGGACTTTTGTTTTGTAGATAAGCTGGCACCAAAATATCTGCTGGGGGGCAGTGAGCTGGGGCTGAGTTTCTGTCTCTAAGAGCATGTTTCTTAATTTCTCATCCAGGGAAATATAATATTCTGCATTTTTATCATTTCCTAAAATATTTCATTCTTCTAGGAAAGGGGTGGGTGCTAACTTTCTACACCAGGATCCAGGAGATATGGTAAGATAGGAGTTCTTGCAAAGGGGGAAAATAGATCTAGAAGATATTATTAAATTATTCTTCTCTCAAAATTTGGTTTTACTGTAATTTATATATAAGGTAGAAGAAACAAATTGGCTGATAACTCAAACATGATTAATATCAATTCATAAAACCTCCTGAGACATTTTTGAAATGGTGAAGAAACTTCATGTAGAAATGATGTGTGTGTGTGTGTGTGTGTTCCATAAATGGGTAATTCTCTTCTGCCTGCTGCCAGTGGTGCTGAACACAACAATTTAAACACTTTAGAAGGATCAACGCTAATTTCTTTGTGTTACTTTAATTGTTGCTCATTTGTCATGTTTTGCATTTTATGACACAGCTGTAGATCCAGTTTCTGAGGATAGTTTCCCTGCCATTTAAAACTTCACTCCCATTGTTTGTGAAAAATACTTGCTCTGTTCTGTGTGAATTTGTTACTGTATATTTTATTACCTTAAATCATTAGCTTCCTTGTTAAATACATTTGCTCAGCCAGAAGTCTCCCTGTTACAATATGCATGCTCTGGGTTTGCCAGCACCCTATTAGGCAATGTCTCATCTCGACAACATAGCTCTGTGTGCCCTTATTTACGATTCAGATAAGTCTCTTGCAGTGGTTCAGTCTTGCCATATACATTTCATATTATCAGTTTTATTTAGATTTGAATGTATAATATCATTTCATAACCCTGCTAAATTCAGACAACAGTCCTGCAGGAAAGTTAAGTTTAAGGAAAAAGATTAGCATCATACTTTGCTACTTGACTGCTTTGAAACTTGTTTAATTGATACTCCACGCATTTTGACAAGAAAATGTTGTCCAGGTACTCATTGTTTGTTTGATACTTGACATGCAGGCTAGAACTTTTCAGTGTCGGATGCCTTATGACTCGCCATCCTTTCCAGCCGAAACAAAGGTTCATGCATCAGTCACGGAATAATTCTTGTTCTGTGCATATCCCCTTCCAGTCTTATCTTAGCTTTTGTGGTCATTTTGGACATTTTTGTACTTTTTTTCTTCATCAGTATAGGTAAAGTGATATTTTTTTTAAATTGAATCTAAGTCTTTATTAATGTTTAGGTTTATTTCTCATGTAATGATATACAACTCTTATTTTTTATATATTGCCTTAAAGCGTGCATGTCTTGGGTATGGAACACATTAATGTGTTTTCCTTATGGGAAACATTTGTTTGGTACTTGTTAGGGATACACCCTAGCAGAATCTGCACGGCAGTCAGGCAGGCAGGCAGGCAAAATATTTGAGATAAACATTTTTGTAGCTTACACTCAGTAAAACAGATACACTGTGCTAGTTAAATAGTTTATTCCAGTAAGAATTTTTAGCATAGTCAAACAGTCCATATATCATTCACTATTTCAGTCCGTCTGGGGATTATGCAGTTGCAAAGTCCAGTGTCAAAAAAGAGGTCAGTAAACTTACAAATATCAGTCCAGTAATAAATCTTCTCACAGTAGAGATATGAAGAAATTCAAACCTCCTTTCTCTCTTCAGCAAAAGCAGCAACAGCAGGGAACCATCAATCCATCATTGTCAGCAATCCATCAATCCAGCAATACAGCAAGCAATTCAGTAAGCCAGCAATACAGTAAGCTCTCTTGCTCCCTCTTATGGCGGTTTTACAGCCGCACCCAAAATTATATGCTTTGCAGTTAAAGTGACACATACTTACAATCATAGTTTATATATATTATTTTACCCAAACTAAGTTAGGTAACCTTGTTAATCCTAATATACTCCCCTTTTGGGTAATATAATAATATAATAATATAATAATATATATATATATATATATATATATATATATATATATATATATATATATATTTACAACCTTAAACCATAGTTATCACAACTTTGTTTGTATTTGACGGAACCTTGGGCTTTCGTAAACTGATCAGCAATATTTTCTTCAATCATACAATATTCCAATCTTATTAAACCATTTTTTACAGATTGTCTTACATTCAGATATCTAAGATCTGTATGCTTAGATCTCGTTTTCACAGCAATATTTGTAGCCAACCGTATGGCTGCTTGATTGTCCTCATAAACTACAGTAGAATCATTAACAGTTATTCCCATATCCAATAACAACTGTTTATACAGAATTAAATCAGTACATAATAAAGATAGACATGAAAATTCTGCTTCCATTGTAGACATACTTATGTGTTGCTGTCTAATTGACCTCCAACCAATCAGTGCTTTTCCTAACAGTATAGCCGTACCTGAAGTTGATTTCCTAGTGTTTATGTCTGTTGCAAAACTTGCATCAGCATATGCACTTAAAATCAGATCATCTTTTGGCTCCAAATACAATGCATAGTGCATTGTCCTTTTAAGATATCTAAATATACGCTTTGTGGCTTGCCAGTGTCATTCAGTGGGTTCAGCATTGAATCTTGCCAATTGATTAATGCTATAGGCAATGTCTGGTCTTGACCAATTACTAATATACGATAAACTACTAATTAACTATTGATAGATATTCTTATCGAATTTTGGACTTTGAGCATCCAGTGAAGTTACATAGTCATCATAGCTCTCATTTAACGAAGACAAAATTATATAAACCTGATGTAGTTCTGTGAAGATAAGTTCTTTTTAATGCAGTTCCTGAAAAATTCTCTTCATAGTGTTTAAATGAGTCAACATGTCTCCATTCTTTTGAAGATGTGTTCTGAACAGTTTCCGTGTAAGATTTATATGTGCTCCTACACTGTCTCAAACATAAATCTTCTTTAAATTCTCCCAACATTTCGCAGCTGTTTCTTCTCCACAAATATGGACAAACTGCTGGTCACAGAGTGTCAGTCCTATTATACAGAGAGCTTGCTCATTCTTCAGTTGATATTCTTGTATTTTTGGGGCATCATCCTCATCCTCCAGATCCCAAGCATCTACCTCTAGTGGGTTTTTAATTATAGGCTGCATTTCATAGACTATGAAACATAGTTTGTTCCATCCAGTTTGGATATTAGAGACAAACTTGGTAAATTGACTTGTGCCATCTTTTTCTGGATATTAAACTATAATTAATAAAACACAGCTGTCTGTTTACAGTATTGTGTAACTACACTAACTCTCACTTTATATAAGCCTGTTATATCCTGGTTAGTCTGACTGCACAGCCTGGGCCCATAACCAGTGTTAGGGATACGCCCTAGCAGAATCTGCACAGCAGTCAGGCAGGCAGGCAAAATAGTTGAGATAAACGTTTTTGTGGCTTACACTCAGTAAAACAGATACACTGTGCTAGTTAAATAGTTCATTCCAGTAAGAGTTTTTAGCATAGTCAAACAGTCCATATATCATTCACTATTTCAGTCCATCCAGGGATTATGCAGTTGCAAAGTCCAGTGTCGAAAAAGAGGTCAGTAAACTTACAAATATCAGTCCAGTAATACATCTTCTCATAGTAGAGATATGAAGAAATTCAAACTTCCTTTCTCTCTTCAGTAAAAGCAGCAACAGCAGGGAACCATCAATCCATCATTGTCAGCAATCCATCAATCCAGCAATACAGCAAGCAATACAGTAAGCTCTCTTGCTCCCTCTTATGTCGGTTTTACAGCCGCATCCAAAATTATATGCTTTGCAGTTAAAGTGACACACACTTACTTACAATCATAGTTTATATATATTATTTTACCCAAACTAAGTTAGTTAACCTTGTTATTCCTAACAGAACTCATTGTTTTTGGAACATGTCCCACCTCCAGGAACCAATTAATGATGGGCATCGAGGTACCACTCTATCAAAAGCACAACATTGGTCAGAATTTCTTCTACCCTAACATGTGGACTCTGCATATGTATATGAACAGCTCATGGACTCAGTGTCAAATACTGGGCAAATTGGAAATTCAGATAGTTCAAATGAATATAAAGATATCAATCAATCAATCAATCAAACAGAATAGAGCTGGAAGGGACCTTGAAGATATTCTAGTCCAAACCCCTGCTCAAGCAGGAGACTATTTCAGATAGGTGGCTGTCTAGTCGCTTCTTAAAAACCTTCAGTGATGAAGCCCCTACAACTTTTGAAGTCAATCTGTTCCACTCGTCAACTGTTCCTCACTGTTAGGAAATTTCTCCTTAATTCCAGATTTTTTCTTTCCTTGATTACATCCATTGTTTTTGTCATGCCCTCTGGTGCATTGGAAAATAAGTTGATCCCCTCTTCTTTGTGGCAACCCCTTAAATACTGGAATCATATCATCCCTACTGCTTCTTTTCTCTAGACTGGCCATACCCAATTCCTCCAACCATTCTTCATATGGTTTTGTCTCCAAACCTTTCAGCATCTTAGATCTTTGCACTTTTACCAAAGTCTAAACATCTTTTTTGAAATGTGGTGACCAAGACTGGAATCCAATATTCCAGGTGTGGCCTTACTAAGGTTTTATAAAGCCTTAGTAGGATTTATTGCAAGCTTAAGGGCTCTATAAGAATCTGAGTCAAGAAAACAGTCAAGGGAAATGAGTGGGAATTATGAAGACATGCAAGGTGGGCTGGACTTAGAACTCTTGTGGAGGCGGAGGGATTCATGACTGATGGCACATTTGATCCTTTCCTTGGGCTCAGCCAGGCCATGTCCTACACTCAATGCTCAATGCTTATGGATTTTTATATTCACAGGACCTAGCTGCCTTTCCACCAGGCCCATTCTCCCAAGATGGTGCTTTTTACAATAAGTACCAAGAAATAGCAGGATTTCCACATCCCAGGTGGATATGGACATTTTCCTCAAGCTCATTTCTTAGAGAGGCCTGTCTGATAAAAACCCTAGTTTGCCATAAACCCCATTTCCATTCTTAATTTTGACAGAAACAGTAAGTAAGGGTGTTCGCAAAAGTCGACCATTTTGCTAGGGAGTCCTGCTGAGGTGGGACCTAGTTTTATTTCGGATATACTGCGAAAGTAGATGAAGCCATCCTTCGAACATAGCAATCCACCATAAAATTGTCCATGTAGATTCTCAGTCATCCAGGTCATGGTTGTCTTAAAGGTGCTTTTTCAAAAGGCAACTGGGGTTTGTTTTTCCTTGAAGGTGTTTCACTTCTCATCCCAGAAGCTTCCTCAGGGTGTGGAATCTTCTACTCTTTATAGAAGGTTGCATGTCCTTTTGCACTATTCAGATGATCCTGATGCGCAGACAAACCTCCAAGTTTGCTAGTATGATAGCAAAGCTATTAGTATAAACTTAGTAAGCTAAAACAAAATAGTAAACAAAAGGAATTAAAAAAAATTAAAAGGATGTCATTTAAGTTGCAGGTCAATTAATATCGACACTCCACACACACACCACCTCCAAATTAATTGGCATTTCCTTTCTTTATAGAGACACTCCTTGGAAAAGGGAGAAACCCCAGCCAAATGCTTCATATTGCATTATGCCTTCTCCCTTGTTTTTAAATGGCAAGAGCGCAAAGTTGGTTAGAGGTAAAAATGACCTATATACTGTATTTTAGCGAGAGAATGAATATGTATGTATGTATGTATGCATGGTATTCAGCTTTGTTCGGGTATTTTCCCACGTCATTAAGTACCCATGAAAACTTAAGAAAACACACACACACACACACACATATTAGCAAGAGCAGGATTTGGAAGGTTCTTTGGGTTCTGAAATGCTTTGGAGCTTGCATTACAAACCTACTGAAATTAATAGGAAGTGCCCAGCAGCATAGCAGGAGAAATTTCAGTTGGGTTAATGCAGGGGTCAGCAACCCACGGCTCTGGAGCCGCATGTGGCTCTTTCATCCCTCTGCTGCAGCTCCCTGTTGGCAGTTGGTAAAAGGAAAAAGAATGCCATGCTAGGAAGAGACTCTATGGTGGGGGAACCAGACTTCTGGTCAGCTCCAGAATTGAATGGGGGGTTTCTAGTTAGGACTTTTGTGGCTCTTTGAGTATTTAAGGTTGCTGACCCCTGGATTAATGTATGCTGTGTTCACTTGAATGATTTTCTCTGTAAGTATATATACTTACACACATAGCTGGCGTTACCATTAAGGTACCCTCAAAAGTGTTTACATTCATTAGGCGTTCTTTTTGAGAGCCACCAGACTTCTGGAGTACGGTGTTTTGACAATATTTGAAGCTCCAAACTCCTGTCACACTTCACTGTTTGACGTTTTGTTTCTTCCTAACAGACCCAGGCTCCATCTGTCTACCTGATGGTAGGAATGTCTCCCCATAGCATTAACTGTGCTTAAAGCTGAAAAAATGAATATTGGTTTGGCAATGTGAGATTTCCTTAAACTGAACAGCTAGAATTAATCAAGAAGGTTAAGCATCATTTTCTGAAGCAGAATTCCCTACAGCCATGGAAAGCTGCCATGGGCGTTGGTTTGAATGAGCTCATCTTGCAGGAATCTTGACCTTACGGGTCTAATTCAGCCCATTCCCCAAATAAACACTTTCCTGTACAGCCCCTTTGAGCTGTGGGTTACTCTACCAGTCTGTCTTGGATCAGGGAGCAGCCATATTCCATGACTGATTCCATATGGACCTTTTGGACAAACCAGCAATGATGCCAACAGAAGAGATGGGGTGCTTCCTTTCATTGATTATGAGGGTGTTGATTGTAGCCAGGCTCCTTCTTATATGCTAAAAATAATGAAAAATCAGACCACTGAATTTCAGTTCTGTAACTTGGGCTTTCTTGGAATCACAAAGGAGGGACTAAAAGAGTAGATGCACCTTGTGCATTTTGACGTATAGATTGACCAGACTAGTTTGAACGGACTAGGTTAGAGGTCAAGTGCTGGTCCTTGTGAGACAAAAAGAGACAAATACTACAAAATACAGAATTTTAAGTAGAGATACAAAAAGTCCTAAAATAAAAGAATTTGGAAGAATACATGTCTCACCATACCTTCATGTCCATGTGGGCATTGGTCAACTTTGCAAGATTAGACCACCTTTATTCTGCTCTGCCGCAGCAAATGTACAAACATCCTCTTCTCTTCTCTTCTCCCCTCCTTTCTTCTCCTCTCCTCTCCCCTCTCCTCCATTCTTTCTCCCCTCTTCTCTTCTCCTCTCCTCTTTCAACTCCCATTCACTCCTTCCCTTCCCTTCTTTTCTCTTCTCCTCTCCCCTCCCCTCCCATCTCCTCCATTCCTTTTCTCCTCCCTCTTCTCTCCACTCCCATCCATTCCTTCTCTTCTCTTCTCTTCTCTTCTCTTCTCTTCTCTTCTCTTCTCTTCTCTCCTCTCCTCTTCTCTTCTCTTCTCTTCTCTTCTCTTCTCTTCTCTTCTCTTCTCTTCTCTTCTCTTCTCTCCTCTCCTCTCCTCTCCTCTCCTCTCCCCTCCTCCTTCCCTTCTTTTCCCTTCTCTTCCCTTCTCTTCTCTTCTCTTCTCTTCTCTTTTTCTCTCCCAAGCTGCAGTCTTCCATATGCTGAGGTCTTCACCATATGGGCCTGTTAGCATCCATCATGGTCAAACCTGTCACTTAATCCCTTTCAGTAACAAAGAGAAAGGCAGGACCAATTGTCCCAAGGCAGCAATACCTTCTCTAAGGACACAGTAAGAGTCATGCTGGACCAATTTGGGCTCATGAACCACTAGCGTAGCCAAAGGATGCTATGCTACAGGTCCATTCCAAGGATGCTCAAGCTGTCTAAGACTGGTCTGTAATCTAGATGCACTGCCTTGCAAGTGAGCAAATCCTACAGCTGGGAGGTGAAATCAAGCTACTGACATAGATTCTGGATCTACTTTAGATTCCTGTTTAACAATAGCAAACATGATAGCTATCAAAAAAATTTTTTTGAATGCTGCATATCTCCAGTGGGTTTTCCACCCACAAATAGCCCCAAGTTTTACATTTTGCAGATTAAACATCTCTGCTGCTGTGTTGTAAAAATGGTCAGGATGTGTAGCTGAATTTTCTTTCTTTTTTTTTTTATTTTCCCCCCTTTGTGATGATGCCTATCACTCATTGTTTCAACTTGCTGTTTCCTATTTGGCTTAGACTTCTCAGTTCACTCGAGCATTTTAAAGTTTTACTTTACTGCTAATCTCTGATTAAATGTTTGTATTGGTGTCTTGTTTCCTATAAACGTGTTTTTAAAAGACTTGTGTTGCTTTCTCAGGGCATGAGGGTAGCAAGTGGGTTTAACTCCCTGATAAGCCCTGCTAGGTTCTGTAGAAATTGCTCAGCATGATATGAAACATCTTTAGTCAGCAATTAAATCACACTGAATTATACTTACATCCCAGTATTTACTTGCAGTGGCTGTAATTTATTTTTCAGGCCAACGAATGTCAGAGCATCTAGGAGCCTTTTAAAAGGGAATAAAAGCTCCCATTGGATTTAGAATCGTATAAAACATGCTAAAATAAAAAAAGCAACTAAAACATGTCATGAGCTTGTGAGCAAATAAAAGATTAAATAAGCCTTAGATTTATGTACAGGCAATCTGTTAGAGGGCATTGGAAGTTGCATTCTTATCTGTATTTTCACCTGAGATCAAAAGCCCAGCAGATCTAGCCTGGATGGATGGGGATTCAGAAGATAGACTCCTGTGATGCCCTCTTTGCTTTAAAAGAAATGTAACCTGAAGGGCTCAAGAGAACAAAACAGAACAGAATAACAGTATTAGAATGGACTTTCAAAGTCTTCTAGTCCAATTCCATCCTCAAGGAGGAGACCCTGTATCAATTCTGACAAGTGGCTGCCCAGTCTCTTCTTAAAGGCCTCCATCGATGGAACACCCACAACTTCTGAAGGCAAGCTGTCCACTGGTTGATTGTTCTGACTGTCAGGAAATTTCTCCTTAGTTCTAGGTTGTTTCTCTCCTTGATTAGTTTCCATCTATTGTTATTTATCTTGCCTTCAGGTGCTTTCGAGAATAGGTGACCCCCTCTTCTTTGTGGCAGCTCCTGAAATATTGGAATACTGTTATCATGTCATCCCTGGTCCTTCTTTTCACTAGACTAGACATACTCCATTCCTGCAACCTGTTTTTTGGGAGAAATATTTCATTAATCCTTAGATTCCGCAAGCCTCATCAAGATAATCATATTAGTTTAAGCTGCTATGGTACAACACTTCAAAGGATGAAATCAGAAATTATTGCAACTGAGCGGGATGTTTTCAGGAATGTAAACAATTTTGGACAGGGCATAACTGCTGAAGGGAGTATAGCTGGGGAAAGACATTTCATGCCTTTGGGATGGTAGCTTTCCATGGGAATTGTAGAACAAAGTATCTAGTGCACAACAGAACACACCTAGTGATCTTTCATGGAGAAGCTGAAAGAGTACCTGGATCATTTGGGCTCCAGCGAAATCTCTATTTAAGCATTGCATTTCAGGTTCTCCTCATCCAGTCAAAGCGAGTTTCTGAAAAGAAATAAATATGGACATTTTAATCCAAGTAACTAGACTACTTCCTCCAGATCACACTTTTATCACTGTACAGTTCATAGAATTATGGTTGACTGTGGGCAGGTCCAAAATGTGATGAAATCCAAGTTAGGTCTATTCTTCTTGGCCTATGTTGACCTTTCTTTCTTTCCTTAGGGAAGGGGGATCAGCTGTTGCTGAGACCGGATGACTCTCTTAACAAGAAACTGCTGTGAAGGATGAAGAAATCCTATCTTCATTGGAAGGCTTTGACTTCTGTTGCCAAAGAGGGCTGCCCGTAGGATGACCGCATCTCTCGGCAACAAATTGAGATGGATGCATCTCGAAAAGAATTGCATCTGCCTTCTTGAAAAGCTATTCCAACCTTAAAGAATTGCAGAACGTATTCTGGAGCCCATTTTGGCAACTGAACCTGAAACACTTCACACACAGCCCTGTTATCTCTAGATCATCTTCTTTCTGAGGCTTAATTTCTTAAAGCACCTGAGTGAAAAGATCCTAAGCCATGCAGGCTTGGTTGGAAAACTTGATATCCTCAGAAGAGAAAAAAAAGCAATCTTTTTAAACATCTGAAACTCTTTGTAGTGTTATAATTTTCCAGCTGCAGGGATTAAGCAGACCAGCCGATAGATTATGTCAGTGTGGAATGATTTTAATTAAAATGCTGTTATTTCTGACTTTTGCCATTAGTTTTCAAGCAAAAGCAGACGTCTATAAATGCTGAATGGTTGAGAGTATTTCCTAATACCCTTTAAAGCTCTCTGAAATAATCCTCAGTATCAAGTTTACCTTTCCCAGTTCAAAATGTGTTGCAGGAAAATTGATGTTTATTTTACTACAATTGTTCATTTAATTAGCCCAAGTTTAAGGGTCTCACCACCAGATTCCTGGCCCGTTAATTACTTATGGCACAAAATAATGAATTTCATTTACATTCCCATACTTGGCAAGTTGAATGGATTTTTATTGGTTGACATTCTATAATTGCCTGTTCATTGATAATGCTTAATCCATTTTTTGCTTTTAAATAGTCTCAGTGACTTACTTTGTATTTTTTTAAAATAATGCCAACAATAACAATGATTGACAATCAATAATGAGTGCCGGCAATAAACTGTTTGCTTAAAAAGATTGTGCCTTTTCCTTCGGTATCACACCTGCATGAGATAGAGAAGAAAATGAAGAGTGCAAAAATAATAATGGGCACTAAACAAGCTGGGTGTCAGCTTTGGAAGCCATATTGAGATTTGATGCTCCCATACTGCCATAAGCCTGAGAAAGTGGGAGGTGGGGGATTCAACTTATTGTCTCTAAATAGCCAAAATAAAATTCTTTTGTTAGTTCAAGGTCATTGAGTATGGTGCAGAATGAAATAAGAATCTTACTTTAGGACAGATCATGATTGGGCCGTGTGACAGCTGAAGGGGGATGGATGTGTAGTTTTGAAAATTGCAAGGAGGCCCGAAAGCTTTCAGATTCAGGATTCCACAGATGTGCCAGTTATTATCTAAATAAAGCTATCTTTAAGAGATGTCTGTCTCGGAGTTATTGGTTGGAAAGGAGGATTGCCAGAACGTTGACACTGGCACGTTCATTGGACATGGAGACCAACTGGAGGCATCCTTAATCTGAGTGTTAGCAGAAAGTTTTGGAAGGGTAAACTCGGGGAGATAAATTAGGAAGGATTTCTTCTCTCTGGCATCTTTTTTTGCTCCAAGTTGATATGGTAGTTTATTTCCTTTTATACCTCAGGAATGTAGGCTGGTCTCCAGGGGTGTGGGGAGCATCCTGGAGCAGAGTGGACAAAATATTCAGCTCTCCTCCACTTTGTTTAGTCATTGCTTCCTTCTAAATCTCTCTGCTCTGAATTTGGTTTTGACAGTGGTTCCAAGACTCTTGAGTCAGGTGCTCTTTTAAGATAGAAAAAGCTTAAACTCAATGTGCAATACAATTAAAAATGGCCTCCCTGTTGGGTGATTGAGTCTTCCTTGTGTTTCAGGCTAAATCACAAAGTGTCCTATAATAGACTTTGGTGGGGGGGGGGGGGGGGAGGAAGTGGGATGAAATTGGACCATTTTAAGAGCAAAGCCTACTGTTTACTTTGAATGTTTACTTTGGCAAAGTGTTCTTTTGTAATATTGCTTTCTTACAGTCAGCTAGACTCCTAATGATTCTATAGAGATGACTGTATGGTCATCTCTATAGAGTCTTTTTAGCCAACCCAACTCAGTCATACCATCTTGGTCTCTCAAGTGGGATCTCCACTCAGATGCCCTATTCATGTCTCAATCCCATCATTAGAAACCAGAAGCAACGTTGCTATCCTATTTTCTGTCTGATGGCTGAATTTGATGTATGGGTAGATAATCGGTCCCTTTATTTCATTTTATTTATTTATTTTTTGAAACAAATTTTATTAATTTTAAAGATAAAACAACACATCATTAACCATTAAATACATAAATACATAAAACCTCTAAACATTATAAATTTTTACAAGTCGAATAAAACATTATTTTTATACAACATAATTCTAATTTATCCCATTTCCATATGGACACATAAATATCTTTCAGCAAATTTCTCATTATTTCTCTTTACTCTTATTCAATTTCATTTCTTTTCTATATTTATCCATTTTATAGTCATCATATTCATTTCTTTCTGACTTGTTTACAATTATTCTCATCTAACATTCCTCCAAGGTTTTATTGATTCTTTTTTTTTTTTTATAAAAAACAAATTTTATTAGTTTTACAAAAAACACAATACACAAACAACACAAAACATAAACAAAACTAAAAGATCTTTTCTGAAGGTTGTCTGTTCCCGGGTTAAAACTCTTCACACAGACACAAATTCAAACATCATATTCATCCCATATATCCTTCCATATCTTATTATCATTTTCTTTTTTATATATATATATAAAAACCATTTTTATCAGTTTTATAAAAACAATGCACAAAGAGTCAAGGCATAACAGCTTATAAATTCTTTTCTAGAAAAAAATAATAATAAAAGACTAATAAGGCATAACATTTCCAAATTATAATATCAATACTTCATATAGTATTAACTTCATATCTTATCCCTACTTCTCTTTTCCATCCAAAGTATTTATTAATTAAAATTTTATTGCCTTTTATCAATATACAAAATCCAAAAAAAAGCATATATATCCTTCCATATCTTATTACCATTTTCAACAACATTCTTTGTCTGTTCTATTTCCAATTATCCATTCATCTTTTTCTCTTTTACTATACTTCTCCTGTACACCAATTGGAGTAACATCTATAACTCATTACCCTAACTTAAAAATACTTCGTATAGCAATTTTTCTTGGGATTCTGTTTAAAAGATTCTAAGATTACATAATGAATTTTATATTCTAAATACACATATAAAAACACAAACTTATGTACCCTCCAGAATCCCTCTTTTATCCTAAATTAAATTCACCCATTGTCTCTAAATAAACTTTTTTTCTTTAGGTCTTGCTTCCCCCCATTAAGGCTTCTCCTCCCCCCCTTTCTCTCTTGCTTATTCTTCTCCTTGCCCTTTTTACCCCTTTGCTTTTTCTCCTCGCTTTTCTTGCTCCTTTTCCTTTGCTTTCTAACCTTGCCTCCACCTTTTCGCTCATTTTTCTCTCTTTTGGTTGTTTTTATAATTCTTAAAATCCCCTTTTTCTTATCCTTTTTCTCCTCCTCTCCGGAAGGGACCCATTGTTCATCAAAGATGGCTTCTTCTTCCTCTTCTTCCTTGTCCCAGTCCTTCTGCTGCGTAATCAACTTTTCATAAGTACATAACGCCATTTCTAAGAATTGAAACAAAGTGCCCAAAGTATCTTCTTTTTTATATTTTTGATATTCAATCTCTAGTTCATCCACAAACGATGCCATTATGAAAAGGGAAACTTTTTCCAAAACAACCACAAGTATTTTTAATCAAAGACAATCAAAAGCAATTAAAAAAAAAAAAGTTCCAAAAGTTAATACTTTTCTTCCTTCTTCTCTTTCTCTTTCTGGGGTTAATTTTTAATCAAAGAGGTCCAATTACCATATATCTTCCTTTGGGATTCTAGGCAATCTCCTCCTTTTTCAGCTTCTGCTCCAATTTTTTTTTTCTCTCCCTTCCCACTTGCAATGTCAATTTTAAATAATCAGAAATCCATACCTCCAACAAGGGTTTTCCAATTTCTTAAATTTTTCAATGTCCAAAAATCCTTTTGTCTCTTAGCTTCAACTCTCAAAGCAATTCACTTTCAATGTCCAATATATCCAAATATTTCTGCTGTTTCCATGGGGTGGGAGAGTAAAGAAAAAAAAAAAAGTTCCCTTTAACAGCTTCTCCGCCGCTTTTCGCTCTTCTTAGGGATACAATGTATCCTCCAGCAATTCAAACAGCTCAGTTCCAGGCAATTTAAAAGATGTTACTTGACCCGGCTCAGACAAAACTTTCACTCTTCACACTTCCTCCAGCACAATCTTACCCGGTTGTTGGCTTCTTCGTGGCGGCCATTGCTGACCGCCGCTCCACCGCCTTGGGAAAAAGGGGTTTTCCCGGAGAAGGGGGGGGTCTGCGACACCTCCCTATCCGACTCCCCTCTCTCTTCAGCTGTCCCTACAGGGCAGCCATATCCCCCTGACCCATCTGGATCGGGGGTACCTCGACGGCTAGCACAGCAGGAATCGCGAGCTGTCGCGAATTCCTGCTGCCCCGAAGCCACGCGAAACCGGAAGCCCTCCCCTTTATTTCATTTTAGGCCTTCTGTAGGAAAGTAAGGGATTAATAAATGTTAAGAGTCCAAATTCTTGGAAGTTGGAGTCAGTCTAGGCTAAACATTCTTATATGGTCTAAAGGCCTGAACTGGACTGTTATCCTTAGCTTCTACTACTGGTTTTCAAACCAAGAAGTAGCCTTAAAGCTCAGCTATTGTTTGTTGGACCTGGCAACTTTTAGGTTTTGATATATAGCAATAGCACTTAGACTTATTGTTATGAACTAATAAAGGCGTTTAATAAAGTTTTAACAACCTTAAGTAAAAAGCAGGGTTCTAATCCTGCACTTCTGATTGGCCGATAATAGCAACATCGGATTGGTCCTTTCTGGGAAATCTGATTGGCTGTTAACGGGCCAACTCTCATTGGTTCAAGGGTTTAACACTTCCATGTTTTTCATTGGCTAATAGGACAGCAGACAACCCTATAAAAGGGCTGCTGCTGCCCTAGGTGATTGCTCTGTTCAGTATGCTTAATAAAGAGTTGAAGTTCACTGTTCACTGCCTCGTCTCCGCACCCATGTGCAGAACTTAACACTTATATACACTTCACAGTGCTTTACAACCCTCTCTAAGTGGTTTACAGAGTCAGCATATTGCCCCCAACAATCTGTGTCCTCATTTGACCAACTTCAAAAGGATGGAAGGCTAGGTCAGAATGAGCCGGTGAGAATGGAACTGCTGACAGTCTGCAGAATTAGCTTGCAATGCTGCATTCTAACCACTGCAACACCACAGCTCTTTAGAGCTATTGAGATGCTGTTTTCGGTAACAGAATAGAATAACAGAGTTGGAAGGGACCTTGGAGGTCTTCTAGTCCAACTCCCTGCTCAGTTAGGAAACTGTATTCCATTCCAGCCACGTTGTTGTCCAATCTCTTCTTAAAAATTTCCAGTGATAGAGCCTCCACAACTTCTGGAGGCAAGCTGTTTCACTGATAAATTGTCAGGAAATTTCTGCATAGTTCTAGGTTGCTTCTCACCTTTATTAGTTTCCACGTATTGCTTCTTGTCCTGCCCTCAAGTGCTTTGGAGAATAGCTTGACTCCCTCTTCTTTGGGGCAGCTTCTGAGATATTGGAAGACTGCTGTCATGTCATCCCTGGTCCTTCTTTTCATCAAACTAGACATACCCAGTTCCATCAACCTTTCTTTATTCTTTATTATCCAGTCCCCTAATCATCTTTGTTGTTCTTCTCTGCACTCTTTCTAGAGTCTCGACATCTTTTTTTTTTTTACATCGTGGCGGCCCAAATTGGATGCAATGTGAATTGTGTGAATCCATTATGTCCATTATATTATGGAATCCATTATGTTACAAAACACATGAATCCTTTATGTCTTTCCGTGTGTGAGATCCTGACTCCTTTGGATTTGATCTATCTTATTGAGAATCAGATAGGAAGGAATCGAATCATCTTGTCTGGGCTGAAGGTTTTATGTGGCATTCATCATAATATGGCTGTGAGGATGTCAGGGAGAGTAGACCTAGGCAATCAAGAGACAGAAGGTGAGTCAATTGGCAGCTTATTTTACAACTTGGAGAGAAATCTGCAGAGTCTTGAGAGAGTTCAAAGACTCCCTGCCTTAATTAACTCACATAAAGGGAAAGACGGTTTTTCTCTGACAGCTTCCAAGATTTTGCATTTTTCCCCCAGACCAGAATGAAAGAGACCTCACTGGAGGTCGTAATACTTCCTTTCTTCTTCTAGCTGGAATGGAGGGCTTAAGCTCTTCTGTTGTCCCTGGATTCCTTTCTTGCAGTGGGGAGAGAGCAAGGCAGGGATGGGTTGGGGAGTTGGGAGGAATGCAACTTTTTTCCCACCAGTCTCCCCCACCTAGCTGACCTTATGTCCTAGCTCTGCTCCAGAGCTGTGTCCGGAAACTGTAGATGAGTAGGATTAGCAGTGGTGTTTCCTCATGTCAGAAAATAGCTTTTGTGGTGGATGTGACATTTGCATCCAGGAGCTTCTGTTGGTTCTTATCTGGGGGCAGGGACAGGTTAACTCATGGCTTCTTTGCTCTTGTTTCTAAATTGGATGTTGCAAGATGGGAGGACTACTGGAAATTGCCCGGAACATTTGCCTTTTAAAAGTTTTAAAATAGAAAAGAATTCTCTATTGGCCAAGTGTGGTTGGACACCCAAGGAATTTGTCTCTGGTGCAGAAGCTCTCAGTGTTCCTACAAGCAACAAAGGGATAAGACATAGAATCAAAAATCATAACATACAACTATAACTCATAAGATACAACAATTGATCAACCATATCCATAGAGGAGAAGGTAGTAGGAATGATGAGAGGTGAGAAAGATGAGAAGATGGGAAGGATAAGAAGAATATAATAGCCAAAAAATGGCTTTAGAAATATCTGAATATAGGCTGATGGGTAATTTTAAAAATCTGTCAAACAAAGAAGTATCATTACACCTTTTTTTTTTTTTTTAAAGAAATTAATTCAGCTGCCTGGTTGTTAATTAAAAGTTATTGATGAGAGATTGGGGGGGAGGGGAGTAAGTGCCACCTCCTTTTTTAATTTACCAAAGTTTCTTTGCCTGAGGCAGTTCCTGACTGCAAAATTTGGAAGGCAAAAGGGGCCATGGTTGTGGTTGTTTTTTAAAATATGTTTATCTGTATCTCAGCAGCAGAAGGTCACAGTTCAGTCTCTGGCCAGGCTTGGGGGGGGGGGGGGGACAGGAAGGAAGAAGAAACTGTAGAGCTGATGAAGTCCTGTCTGCCTTCCTTCCCTTCGCCAAACAGAGAGCCTACAAAAGGGGCTCACCCCGTCCTTGCCTTGGGGTGCAAAATGTCCCTTCCAGAGATGGTATTCAGCAAGTTCTGACCACTTCTGGAGAACCAGTAGCAAAAAATTTGAGTAGTTCAGAGAACCGTCAAATACCACCACTGACTGGTCCTGCCCCCATCTATTCTCTGCCTCCCAAATCCCAGCTGATTGGCTGGGTCTTCTTTTGTTGCCCTACACAGGAGAACGGAGCTGGAAAGCAGATTAGTGGGGTGGGGAGGGAATGGGGATTTGCTGTATCCTTCCCCTGCCACGCCCACCAAGCCACACACACCAAGCCACACCATGCCCATCAAGCCACGCTACGCCCACCAAACCATGCCCATATAACTGGTAGTACAACATTTTGAATCCCATCACTGGTCCCTTCTATGAACAATGCGATCCCCAAATAGGTTGCTTTGGATATTCATCAGACAACTTCTGAGGTCTTCTTTGCTCATTGCAAAATGCACTGTCATTTGGACTTGCAAAGGACACATCTTCTGCTAAAATACCCTTGTAGGTATTTTCTACCAGGCTCCCTTTTCACCCTCTTGACCAGGTACATTTTTGGGTGGGGTGGGTGAGGTGGCCTTATCTGACAAGGTCTGTGAGAGGAGATCACCCCAAACATCTGGCAAGCTAGCTTGATTCTTCTAGGCAACTGTGGTTGAAGTGATCCTATGGGGGTGATCAACAATCAGCTGTAGATCATTTTCTCTTCTCAGATAGCAGTCTAATTCTTCCATCTCTGGAGTCAAAATGTGCATCTGTGCCAGCTCTAAGAAGGTGACTCCAACCATCCTGTGTTTAATCACTTACATCAAGGGTGTCAAACTCAAGTCCTATGGCCCAGATTTGGCCCATGGGACACTTAGATGTGGCCCATGGGCTCAACCTGGAAACAGTGAAGGACTGGGCTTGGATGCTTCTTCCAGTGAAAATGGAGCTCAGAAGGGCCTCATGAGGTCTTCCCGAGCTCCGTTTTTGGCTATGACTGCCTCTTGCAGTCCTCTGCCAGCAAAAATCAGGGGGAGGGTGTGTGTAGTCCTCAAGCTTTATTTTCATAGCTGAAAATGGACATCAAGCTGCCCCCCCCCCAGGTTCAAACACAATCCTGATGTGGCCCTCAAAGAAATCGAGTCTGACACCCCTGACTTACATGATTAAGACTTTTTGCAAGCTTGTCTTCGTGTTTCTCTCAACTTGGAGTGAGGTACCTTTTCTGAATGACCAACCTTCTTGTTTCTCTTGCACCTTCCTAGGTTCCCTTCCAGGATGTGCATGAAGCATGATATGAGTCATCCACTCACCAACGGGGGCCTGTCCAACTGGAGCGCATCTGGGTTAGTTTCCTGATTGGGAGAGAAGTCAGAATGGGAAAAGATGCTCAAGAGAGAGTCAGTGGGAAATGGACTTGTGAGTGACTTGGGCCTTGCGTAATCATCCCCAAAGAGGTTGTGGATGAAGGTTCCCAACTTGTTCCAGGGCACAGAAAACCACACTGGCAGTTGAATTTGGAGACAGGTGGTTTCCTGTACCCAAGACCTCAAAAAACCTCTAACAGGAACACAGCTATAGGCTAGGGGTACAGGTCACACTCTCTGTGATGGGGAAATTGCTGCCTAGATTTGGATTAGTTTGTTGGATTCACCGGTGGCTTTCGTTGCCAATTTACTTCTCTCAAAATCATAATAAATGATTGTAGCAAAAGAAAGCAAAGGTAGTACCCATAGTAATAGATCTTTTGTGTGCAACCCCAAAACAACTGGAGCACCACTTGAATGCCACCAGCATTGACATCATCAGTCAATTGCAAAAGGCAGCTTTTAAGAAGCAGTTGGGCAGCCATTTGCCTGCAATGGTGTAGGATTTTTTGCTTGAGCAGAGGGCTGGACGGGAAGACCTCTAAGATCCCTTCCAACTCTCTTATTCTGATAAATTAGTAGTAAAAGTTCTCCTTTGACGGCACTTTGGAAAGGATATACTTCACTCAAGAATATATGAAAAATGGTGTGTGTCTTTGTGCTTGTCCCAAAAGTGCTTTTTCAGGAGGCAATTGGACTTTCTTGTTGTTTTTTTGAAGATATTTCATCTCTCATCCAATAAGCTTCTTCAGCTTTGATAGGATAGTGGGGAATGGAAGGATTTATATTCCTTGCAGACAGCTGGTCATTGACATCTTTTTAGAGCAGGGGTCTTCAAACTTGACAGCTTTAAGACTTGTGGACTTCAACTCCCAGAATTCCTCCTTCAATCATGTCCGCTCAGGAATTCTGGGAGTTGAAGTCCACAAGTCTTAAACTTGCCAAGTTTGAGGACCCTTGTTTTATTAGTTTACTTTATTGTCATTGCACCTTGTACAATGAAATCAAACATCATTTTCAGTGTACATCATGATCATGAAAATAAACACAAACACACACCCTTCACCCTTTACACATTGAACCGAAAGCCCCCAACACCACACCAACACTGCACTATACAGCAGAATTCAAAAGAGCTACTGCCCTGGGATAGAAGCTGTTTTTCAGCCTATTTGTCCTTGTTTTAATTATTGTGTACCGTCTGCCAGATGGTAATAGTTCAAAAAAAGTGTTCCCAGGATGAGATGGATCTTTGAGAATCTTTTGAACTTTCTTAAGGCAGCGGGAGCTATAAAGCTCTTCCAAAGAGGGGAGAGGGCAACCCATGATCTTCTGGGCAATGGCATTAACCCTCCGGAGTGCTTCCCTATCTGCCCTTGTGCAATTGGCAAACCATACAGAGGTGGAGTAAATTATGGTGCAGCAGTAGAAGGTCAACAGCAGTTTCTCATTCAGTTGTTGTTTTCTGAAAAGTCTCAGGTAGTATAGTCTCTGCTGGACCCTTTTGACCAGGGCTGCAATGTAGGCACCCCAGATCAGGTCCTCTTTTATGGTAACATCCAGAAACTTAAAACTGGCCGCTTGCTCCACTCGGTCTCCATTGATAAGCAAGAGCTGGATGTCTGATCTGTTCCTTCTATAATCCACTATAAGCTCCTTGGTCTTATTGATGTTGAGGACCAAGTTGTTGTCTCCACACCAGGAAAGCAACTGGTCCACCACATCTCGGTATAGGCAGACTCATCCCCCTTGGAGATAAGTTCCACCACTGTTGTATCATCTGCAAATTTAGCAATAGTATTACTAGCATGAGTGGGAATGCAGTCATGCACATAAAGAGTATAGAGTAAGGGACTCAACACACAACCCTGTGGTGTATCAGTGTTAAGAATAAGGGCTGAAGAGGTATGATTACCTAATCTGACCCTTTTGAGCGGCCAGACAGAAAATCCATAATCCAAAGGCAGATTGAATTAGAAAGCCCATGGTCCAGAAGTTTAGACACTAGTCTATGTGGAAGAATTGTGTTAAATGCAGAACTAAAATCCACAAAAACCATCCTCACATAGCCCTCCTGCTGTTCTAGATGAGTCAGAGCAGTGTGAAGAGTGATGGTTATAGATCTATAGCCTCTGTAGATCTGTTTTTTCTGTATGCAAACTGGTGTTTAGCAAATGTATGCGGAAGACCAGAAATGATGTGCTGGCAGACCAATTTCTCAAAGCACTTCATGATGATAGGAGTGAGTGCCACTGGTCTGTAATCATTGGGATTATTGATAGGGAACTTCTTTGGCAGCGGAACAATAGTGGAAGCCGTCAAACAAGATGGAATAGTGGACTGGGATAAAGGACGATTGCAGATCCTGGTAAAGACTCCAGCCAACTGATCAGCAAAGTCTTTAAGCACTCGGCCAGAGATACCGTCAGGACTGGCAGCCTTTCTAGGGTCCACAGCCTTCAGAATGCTCTTCACCTCCTATTCCTCCACAGTGAGGTGGGAGCTACAATTGGCTGGTAGTTGTGTTTTATCTGTCTCTGATGTCTCCACTTCAAAGCAAGCAAAGAAATGATTCAGTTCCTCTGCCAATGAAGCATCTCCCTCGGCAGGGATGACATTGGTCGGTTTATGGTTTGTAATTTGTTGAATCCCTCGCCACACCTGCCTCATGTTATTGCTATGAAAATTACCCTCAATCTTCCTCTTATAATCAGTCTTGGCCTTCCAAATACCTTTCTTCAGATTTTAGAGGGTGGTTGAAGCACTTGGAGGTTTGTCTGTGTCTTCAGAATCACCTGAGTAGAGTTCCTGGTCACTGTAGTCTGCATTTTTTCTTCTGGAAATCCATTCCTACTCCCACCTCATTCAAAAGTTGTTCATCCCAAATTGCACAACTAAAAGTCGGTAGAGATTCTCAGTCATCCAGGTCCTTGATTAGTTTCCACCCACAGTTTCTTATCTTGTCTTTTGGGTGCTTTGGAAAATAGTTTGACCCCCTTGTCTTTGTAGCAGCCCCTCAAATATTGGAACACTGCTATCATGTCACCCCTAGTCCTTTTCATTAGACTAGACATACTGTGCTATATTAGCATACTCCAAACCCTCACAACTGATTGGTCCGGACGGACAGCGACCCGATTGGTCGAAGCCTCGGCCGTGATTGGAGTGCTAGGAATCTACCGCGATTGGCTGTGCCGATCGCGGGAGATTCAAAGCACTGCCATTGGCTCCGAGCCACTAGCCAGCCCTATATGAAGGGCTGCCACGGCTCGTATTCCCCAGACTGTTCTTACTCTAAATAAAGAGTGAACTCACTAAATGGTCTCATGTCTCCTTCGAACCGATCCACCCCAGATCTAACACTGGCGACGAGGGTGGGATTATGAAACAAGGAGACCCCAGCATGTGGCGAAGCGGCACGCAGAACAGGCAGCATGGCCGGCATCAACTTGCCACCCGCACCCTTCAACCCTGCTACAGAGGACTGGGAATCCTATACCGATAGGTTCCAAATGTTCCTCGAGAGTAGCAACCTCAAGGATGCCAATGGCCACAAGAAACAAGCCGTGTTCCTCACACACTGTGGGCCCGCAGTGTTCAAGATGGCCAAAGCCTTGGCCAAACCAGAGGATGTCAAGAAAATGGAGTGGGGCGACCTCGAGCCTCTACTGCGAAGCCACTATGCCCCCGTCCTGTCTATCCTTATCCGGCGGCATGACTTCTACAGGCGGGATCAACGCGAGGGTGAGGGGCTTGGCAACTTAATGGCGGCACTACGAGACCTGGGCGGTCTGTGTGAGTTCGCCAACCTGGACGAGGCCTTGCGAGACCGCATCATCCTAGGACTCCGAGACCCCGTCCTCCAGAGCCGCATCATGGCAAAGGAGGATATCTCCCTCGCCGATGCCCTCACCGAGGCCGCTGTAGCTGAAGCGGCCAAGAAATCAGCGGCTTGGATGTGACAATCGTGCATCATGCCACGACCGGCAGCTGGAGAGACAACTTCGACCCCCGAGAAGCAACCAGAAACCAACCATCGAGACACAACCACACTCCATGGCAACATCGACTCCTTCTCGGAGACCGAGGATGAGGAGGAGGAGATCCACCACCTCCAATCAGCGCGGGAGTGGCGGGAACCATGAGGTCGTAAGTCGAGGTTCCAGTGTGCCGGCTGCGGCGGCGATCACTCCCGGGCGGACTGCCGTTTTCTCGATGCCATTTGCTGGCATTGCGAGAAACGGGGGCACATCGCCAAGGTATGCTGGAATAAAAGACACTACAGCCCATGACGATGAGATGGCAGCCCCCGACAGAGAGAGAGCACTCCCACCAGAAACCGCGTTCGCCAGATGAAGAACTGCTGGAGCCGAGAAGGTTGGAACAGGCTACTCCAGGAGACAAGACAAAGGGAGGAAACACATCAAACTGTCGTCATCGGCCACTCCTCCACAAGCGACGCCAGGAAGGTGGGGATAGAAGATCAGCTGTGCGACATGGAGGTGGACTCCGGGTCCTTCCTCTCAATGGTCTCCTGGCACATACTCAAGCGCCTGCTCCCCACCATCCGCCGCCACGAACTGGAAGACCAAACACTGACTCTCAAAGATTATCAAGGGAACCGAATCCCTGTAGTCGGCAGAGGCCACTTTAAGGTCACTTTCAAGAGCCACACAGAAGTGCTACCCCTGATGATCATCGACCAAGATCGACTGAGCCTATTGGGACTACAGTGGTTCACACCCTTGAGCATCAAAGTAACCAGCATACACCACATCAGAGAGGCGGACTGGGAAGTGACGCTCATGAGGGACTTCCGGGAAGTCTTCGATGACAGCCTAGGCAAGTACCGGGGGTCCCCTATCTCATTCAATATAGACCCGAGTATTGCACCAATCCGCCTTAAGCCCAGGCGAGTGCTGTTTGCACTCAAGCCCAAGATCGATGAGCAGCTAGATAAGCTCATCATGCAAGGGGTGCTGGAACCAATCGATCACGCCCGGTGTGAGACCCCAATTGTCACCCCCATCAAGCCAGATGGGTCCATGAGAATTTGTGGTGACTAAACCATGCGCTCCAACAAAGCGCATATCCCGTCCCAGTAGTCCAGCACCTTCTGCACTCACTGGGGGGAGGCCGAATTTTCGCAAAGCTCAACCTGGCACAAGCCTACCAGCAGCTGCCAGTCGACGCCACAATAGCAGAAGCCCAAACCATTGTAACACACTGAGGGGATTTCTGCTGCAACCAGCTCCAATTTGGAGTCAGCGTGGCACCCGGGGTCTTCCAAAGCCTCATGGAAAGACTCCTCTAGGGATAGAAAGGGTAGTGCCCTATTTTGATGATGTCTTGGTGGCCGCGAAAAATGAAAAACAACTAAAGCCAGGTTGAGGGAGGTACTGAAGAAATTTAGAGACTTGGGACTTAAAGTCAAGAAAGGGAAGTGCCAACTACAGGCCGAGAGGGTCGAATTTCTAGGGTACCTCCTAGACAAACAAAGGATCCACCCCACAGAAAAGAAACTGAGAGCCATAAGGGAAGCACCACGCCCCAAAAACAAAATGGAACTACAGGCTTTCTTGGGACTGTTAAACTTTTACAATGTCTTCCTACCTAAAAAGGCGACCATGGTGGAACCGCTGCATAGGCTGTTAGATAAAATAGCCACCTGCACCTGGGGAGGATGGGAGGAAAGCACCTTCAACAACACAAAGAACCTGCTAACATCTGACATGGTACTAATCCAGTACAGCGAGACTCTGCCATTAACGGTAACATGCGATGCATCGCCATTTGGGATTGGCGCCATCCTCAGCCACCAGCTACCAGATGGGAGGGAAGCACCCATCGTCTTCTCATCAAGGACACTTTCAAAGCCAGAGCGGAACTACAGCTCGACAAAGAGGTGCTAGCAGTTGTCGCCGGTGTCAAGAAATTTCACGAATACCTTTATGGTAGGACTTTTACAATCATCATGGATCACAAGCCGCTGCTAGGAATCCTGGCGGGAAACAGGGCCACACCGAATATTCTATCGCCAAGAATGACAAGGTGGTCCGAATTCCTAGCAGCACACAATTACCAGCTGATACACCGACCTGGCAAGGACATTGCCCACGCAGACGCCCTGAGTCGCTCACCCCTACCAGACCGGGAAGACGACCCAGCACCCACAACCAAGGTACTCCAAATAGAGACAATATCCAACCCACTCGTGACCGCGCCAGACATTGCCAGAGAAACAAATAAAGACAAGCGGCTGGCGTGAGTCTTGAGCTGGGTTGGAAAAGAGTGGCCAGAAGGGGACAAGGACGAACTATTCAGACCTTTCTAAAACAGACAAACTGAACTCTTTACCGAGAAGGGCTGCATACTTTGGGGGGACAGAGTGGTAATTCTGGAAACATTACAAGAAAGGGTGTTGGGGATGCTGCATGAGGGACACCCAGGGATGGTCAAAATGAAAAGCCTGGCCAGAAGCTACACATGGTGGCCAGGAATGGACAAACAGATCGAAACCTGGGTGGCCAAATGCAAACAATGCCAAGAATCCAGACCTAATCCTCCCGCAGCCCCAACCGAAGAGTGAGAGATACCAAGGGGCCCGTGGTCTAGGATTCACATAGACTTCGCGGGGCCAACCAAGGGACACATGTATCTTATCACAGTAGATGATTACTCCAACTGGTTGGAGGTAAGCACCATGAAGTCTACCACAACAAAGGCGGTAATAAAGAAACTGCCAGACATAATAGTGTCGGACAATGGATCTCAGTTCACTGCACTAGCATTCGAACAATTTCTGGCAGGCCAAGGAATACGCCATGCACTAACCGTACCATCAAATCCGGCGGCAAATGGACGGGCGGAACACATGGTCCAATACACAAAGAAAGCCATCCAAAAAATAGAAGCAGCCAACATACAGGATAAAATCAACAAAATGCTCCTCATCCAACATATCACACCTAGCGCAACCACCAATAGAAGCTTAGCAGAGCTAATGATGGGCAGGAAACTACGGTCAACCCTAGACAGAATGCACCCCACATACAACCCTGACAAACCCCCAGGTTCCTCCAGCAAACACAGAAAATTTAATACAGGAGACACGGTATACACGAAAAACCTGTCAGGAGAACCACTCTGGGTACCAGCAACGATCACCCAAATAACCGGCCCCCTATCATACCGACTAGAAACAAGCAATGGAAAAAACTGGAAATGGCACATTAACCAGCTAAGATCAAGAATAACTGTCGCCAATAACCAGACACCTGAGCAAGAAACTAGAAGGGAGGGGGAAACAGCAAGCGTTAAAGAAAGAACCGAAGGGAACCAGCTAGCGCAGGCAGAACACCCCCCACCCAGAATAAACAAAGCACAAATAAACCAACACTACTCACCTGTAGACGCAGGACCAACGGAACACGAAACCCCGGAATCTTCACCTGGAAGGAGCAGCCAAACCAGTTCAACCAGCCTGGAAAGACCCGGCGGGAACAACAGGAGCGGCAGCTCAACCAATCCAGGTAGACCTGGAGGGAGCTACCAAGAAAGGCCCAGCTCAACTTTCCAGGCGGTCCCGTCCCAAGGAACCAGAGCAACAGAGAAACCATCCGAACCAGTCAACGATCACGTCAGAATTGAACCGCGCAGGTCAAATAGACAGGTACGAAGTCCCGCCTACCTACGCGACTATGTCACAACGCACCAACAGACGAAACCAAGTGAGGAGGGGTGTGCTATATTAGCATACTCCAAACCCTCATAACTGATTGGTCCGGACGGACAGCGACCCGATTGGGAGAAAGGATTCTGATTTCTGGAGCTAAAGATAAACATTTGCCATAAACATTATTTTTATATTTCTCTCTCTCTCTCAATTCTTCTGGTGCCCAAAGGCTGTTTCCAGATTTTTCAGAGACTGAATGTCCCTGAATGGTACCTTTGATCTCTTTTGACTTAAGACTCATTGAACACACCAAGAACATATATTTGTTGCCAAATAAGGTATGTCTTTTTTTTTTTTTTTAAGGATTCATTTGGGGAAGTTAGGAAGAACCTGCTTAGAATGAAAATACAGGTTTTCATCAAATGTGTACTCCTGTTAGAAATGTTTGAAAAATCTTGCTATGCTTTGTGGTCTACACATTTGAAAACTTCCCTTGGGGTCAGTATTTTTTAGTTGTGTACCTCTCTGTTTGCCTGTTTGAATATGTTTGGATATTCTCTCTGTTAGGCTTCTATGTATGAGGTAGTTACGTGTGCCCATGTATGTGTGTGTGTTTGTGTGTTTGTGTGTGGAGGGGGGGGAAGAGAGGGAAAGAGAGTGAGAGAGAAAAAGATTACTCGCTTCACCTTCAAAGGATAACGAGCATCTTTTTGATTTTGAACTCCGTGGATCTTGATTGTTCTCAGAGTCTTAAGAGCAGGGGTGGTATTCTACCAGTTTGGACCAGTTCAGGCGAATCCCTGGCTCTGAAGATCCGACGATCATGTGGGCTTGCTCTCCCGCCTGCTCCTGCGCTGTAGTTACCTATATCCTCTCAGCTGATTCGCCCAGCAGAGCGGATTGCCGCTCCACAGCTGTGTTACTGCCTAGTAGTAACATAGCAGGTAATATTTTTTTTTTGAAAGTGTGTGCTTGATCACCAAACCGGTTGTTACACCAGCAGCATCCCACCACTGCTTAAGAGGATTGGACCTGGTTTGTATTTGAGGAGAAACCATCAGGAAATTCCAGGGCTGTAGGCCAGACTGGGAAATAAAGAATTATCCCCAGAGAATATGGCAGATTGTTGCCAGGAGAACGTGGCCCTGAGGTCACCAGGAATGAAGACTGCCTTGAAGGAAGTCATTACCCCCTGAAGCCATCTCTGCATATCCTTTCTGGCAGCAGTCAGAAATCCCTAAATAGTCATTGGTGAAAGCGGGCTGGGCAATCTCTCGCAGTTTCCAAGAGGAAATAAAATACTTAACGGTTTTGGATAGAATTTGGTAAGGAGAACAGGTTGTGTGTGGTGAAGTTCCCTTTTTATTTTAGCCCAGGTGCTCACTGATAAATCCAGAAAGCCAATGTGAATTCTGCCTCACTGAGATATTGGAAATTGAGGGCTTAAAACTGCCCTCTGTGGGGCAGTTAGTTTGTATTTCCCAGTGTGGTATTACAGTGTGAATGAGTGGTGCCAAAATTTAATGTCCTCAAATTTACTCTTGAAAATAACATTAAGCATAAACGAAGTGAATAACAATGCATTTTTCCTGATACTTGTTCACATCTGTGTGGAATTAAGCATAAAGGTGTAAGAAACATTTTGCACAGCCTTGGCCATTTCAAGCACTCTCGAGAGTCTGAGAGTTTTGTTTCAAGAATAAAATCTGAACATTTAATATTTAATGCCCATCTGTCATAGAAAACACATGTTACATTTGAACATTCCGAGCACAAAACTTGCGTGTATGTGTTTGTATGTGTGTGTGTGTGTGTGTTTCAAGAATTCTGTTTTGAAGCTGGACTAAACCTTCCCATCTCTTTCAAGTTTTGTCCCACCCAACTCCAAAGGAATCTTTCAAGCTGGCCTGTTTTGTTCTGATCTCAAAACAAAATACCTTTCCCAGGTGCAACCCTAGTTAAGAAGGGTAGAAATTCCTGAATTCCAGATGAGGCTGGCTTGATCTGTAGAGCAACATAACGGCCTTGGGACACACAGGCCAAATTTATAGGAAATAAGATGGACGGAGGCTGCTATCATGCACAATCTTTGAAGGGTGCAAAGCTCCTTTCTCTGGCCATTAGCACCTTGATGGAAGAAACTTCATAGGTGAGCATAGGAGTGTTAGGATATAAAGTTGGTTCAGTTCTAACTTAAACAAGGACTACAGTGATGAGGAAGTATGCAAATTCATACTTGCGTGTATGTGTTTGTAAGAATTAAGAGTAATTCTGGGACAACCTTTTATGTTTTAATCTCCAGTTCCCTAATCATCTTTGTTGCTCTTCTCTGCATTCTTTCTAAAGTCTCAACATCTTTTTTACACTGTGGCAACCAAAACTGAATGCAGTATTTGTTAGGGATACACACCCTAGCAGAACGTGCAACAGCAGTCTAGCAGGCAGGCAAATATGTGAGATAAACATTGTTGTAGCTTACACTCAGTAAAACAGATACACTGTGCCAGTTAAATAGTTTTTTTATTCCAGCAAGAGTTATAGCATAGTCAAACAGTCCATATATCATACACTAGTTCAGTCCATCCGGGGATTAATCAGTTGCAAAGTCCAGTGTCGAAAAAGAGGTCAGTAAACTTACAAATAATCAGTCCAGTGATATATCTCTTTTGCAGTTAGAGATATGAAGAAAATCAAACGTCTTTTCTTCTCTCAGCAATAGTAGGGAAAACCACGCAGTTATCACCATCAATCCAACATTGTCAGCAATCCAGTAAAAGCCAGCAAAACAGTGAGCTCTCTTGCTCCCTCTTATGGTGATTTTACAACCGCACCCAAAATACATGTTTTAACAGTTAAAGTGATACACACACTTAAACTCACTAACATAGTTTATATATATTATTTTTATCCAAACTAAGTTAGGTAACCAATGTTATTCCTAACAGTATTCCAAGTGTGGCTTTACCAAGGCCTTATAAAGTGGTATTAACACTTTATGTGATCTTGATTCTATCCCTCTCTTTATGCAGCCTAGAACTGTGTTGGCTTTTTTGGCAGCTGCAGCACATGGCTGGCTCCTATTTAAATAATTGTCCATTAGGACTCCAAGATTCCTCTCACAGTTACTACTATTGAGCAAGGTACCACATATACCGTACCTGTGCATTTGATTTTTCTTGCCTAAATGTAAATAGAACCTTACTTTTTCCACCCTTGAATTTCATTTTGTTAGATAGCGCCCAACATTCAAGTCTGTCAAGATCCTTCTGTATCTTAAGCCTATCTTCTGGAGCGTTGGCTATTCCTGCCAGCTTGGTGTCGTCAGCAAATTTAATGAGTTCCCCATCCATCCCCTCGTCCAAATCATTGATGAAGAGGTTGAAGGGTACTGGTCCTAAAGCAGAGCCTTGGGGTACCCCGCTGTACACTTCCCTCCATGTAGATGGAGAGAGCGATGAGTCTTAATCAACATCGGGCAACCCTGTTAACTGGTGTGAAGAAAAAGTTGCCAGGTATAGAGTGGAACCTTGGGTTGCAAACGCTCTTATTTGTGACCAAATCAGGAGGCGAACAAAAAATCCACCGGATTTTTGAATTGGGTCATGATTCAAAAATCGGGTGGCGAACAAAATTGGTGTGGAAAGATTCCCTTTCCACACTGATTTTCCCTTTGGAACCATTTTTTTTATTGAGCACATGCTCAGTCGATTGTGCTTCCAGACATGACCAAATCGGGAAGTGACCGGAGTCCGGGAATGGATTACGGTCACGACCCGAGGCTCCACTGTAGTTGGCTTTGCCTTGTGATAATGTCTGGGAGAATCAGGATAGAGAAGGAGTGGGTATGCATAGAGTTAGTCCTTGACTTACAACAGTTTGTTTAGTCACTGTTCAAAGTTGCAACGGCACTGAAAAAAGTGACTTATGAATATTTTTCACTCTTACGATCTTTGCAACATCCTCACAGTCACGTGATCAAATGTCAGATGCTTGGCAACTGACTCATATTTATGACAGCTGCAGTGTCCTGGGATCCCCTTTTGTGATCTTCTGACGAGCGAAGTCACTGGGGAGGCCAGATTCACTTCACATCTGGGCAACTAACTTAACAACTGCAGCGATTCTTTAAATAACGGTGGCAAGGAAGGTGGTAAAATGGGATGGGAAAACTCACTCTCTTGCTTAGTAACAGAAAACCTGGGGTCAATAATGGTCCTAAGTTGAGGACTGTCTGTATACCTGTGTGCTTGTCTTTGGGTGGGAGTGTGTGCTGGAGAACTCGATGGAGAAGAAGGTCAAGATCTGGAAGCAATTACAGGTCAGAAAGTGTTGCCTTTGTGAGACACTCCATGGAGCTTTGTAAATGAAATATTCCTGTCATTTCATGGGGGGCCTTGGCCCTCCCTGGCTGCCCTCCCCAGCGGGGCTTTGTCATGCCATGAAAATGCAGATGTTTCACATGCTTTCTTCTGGAAACTTGGCTGAGGGGACCAGTGGGGAGGTTGGTGGAGGCCTGAAGGGTTGGTAGCTGCTGAAAAGCATCCCTTGTCCCAAGAGCCTTTTTAGGTCAGGAGAAGGGGGAAGCAAAGACGCCCAAGGCTGTGCCAAAGAAAATTTGCCTTATGAAATGGAAATTCTGAAGCACCAGAGAGGATGCCAAAAAAGGGGAAATGGAGAGGAAAAGAGCCCCTTGTTTCCATGATGCTTCCAAGACGCAGCGGACTTGTGGCCTTCTTACCCAAGAATAGCAGTGGCATTTAGGCTTATATATCATCCTACCCTTTCTAGCACTCTTTGGGCAGATTACAAGGTTGAAGCATTATTTGCATATTGTTTCCAAGCAATCTGGATCCTTATTTTACCGAAGGATGGAAGACTGCATCAACCCTGAGCTCCATCGGCATCAAATTCCAGGTGGTGGGCAGAGTTTGCCTGCAATATTGCACTTGAACCACCGCACCACCGGGGCTGTTCTTAGAATGCTGCGATGGTCCAGAGGTGGAGCTCTTGCCTCATAATCAGAGGCTGTGGGTTCGATCCTAGATAGAGGCAGATATTTCTCCCTCTGGGTACAATTGAGAATATATCTACTGGAAAAAAAAACTCTTCATTGGCAATAGGAAGGGCATCTGTCCATTAAAATGTTGACTAGCTCCATTTAGTTGCCCAGACTCCACCCCGCAAAGGATTATGGGGTCATTAACTGTTGACGAGGACCACCAGGATTGTTCTTACCCAAGAAGCTGAAACCTAGCTGGATTCTTTCAAACCCATGTAGGGTTAATGATCTCCCCTCTCCCCACAGGAGGCAGATGTGATGTTGATCTCAGCCAGAAGGTGCCTCGGGAAATTTCCCATCCCCAGAAGGAGATTCAGGGAGAGTTGAACAACTCTTTGAAGGGGAGGCTGGCTCTGTCCAGGGTCTTGATGAAAAGCATCCTGCTGTCCAATTACTGTCCTGGCTGTATTGGAAAATAGATTTATTGGGGGTCGGGAGGAGAGTTCCCTTCTCTGAAACTTCCACATATATTCATTTTGAACTCTGAATGCAAACAAAAAGGTCCTTTGCTTTCTCCTGTAATTTTAGGATGAAGACTTTCCCTTGGGAAAGAGAGTGTTTTTGCAAAAAAACATTGGTGTAGGAAATGGAACAATATTTGTAGAAGCTCTTCTGGTCTGGATTCAATTTCCAGCTGTTGTTTTTGCTTATCCACCTGTTTTCTTTGTTTCCCCTCTAAATTTCCTCTCTCCTGAAGCTTTTTTTTTTTTAAAAGAAAATTATTATTCAAATGCACTAATTTGTATTCAAAATCTGGCTGTCTGATGATCACACAGTACAAGTTTGTTCTGGAGAAGGCAGCTGAGTACCTCTTCAGAACATGGGTGGCCGTACGAGGCTCCCAACTCCGTGAGGAAGTTGGAAAGAGGTATTCTAGAGACTTGGAAGAAAAGAGGGCCGAGTCTTGAGAATGCTAACAAGCTAGAGCCAGGGCTTACCATGTGCGAGTAGAAAATAGCAGTTTCTAGAAACAGTCTGGATATGCTTTTAGAGAACGCAGAAGAAACCACATTCATCATTCTGGTGATAATGGACTTTTCAGTCGTAAGAGCCACAGTGGCTCAGTGGTTAGAGTGCAGTACTGCAGGCTACTTCTACTGATTTCTGGCTGCCAGCAGTTTGGCAGTTTGATCCTGACTGGCTCAAGATTGACTCAGCCTTCCATCTTTCCACAGTCTGTAAAATGAGAACCCAGATGGTAGGGGGCAAGATGCTGACTCTGTAAACTGCTTGGAGAAGGCTGTAAAGCAGTGAAGCACTATATAAGTCTAAGTGCTGTTGCTAAGTGGTATTGGTAACTATCCAAATGGCAACACAGCTTAGCTGTGAAATGATTGAGTAGCTTTTTCTCTTAATAACCAGAATAAAGATGTATGTCTGGCTAATGCAATTTCCTATCTCTCTTTCTCCATAAAACATAATCCCTTGAGCCTGCATTTACTGTTTATACTCAATTTATTTTCCAAACATCTGGTAAATGTGGAGGAAAAAACCCAACTGCTGTGGTCTCTGTGCAGCCTCTTCTTGTTGTGTGGTAAAAGCTGTTCTAAGATAGTTTCTGCCTTGTTTCAGCGAACCCTTGCACTATGGTCACCTTGAAGTACAGTCAGTGGGAACGGCCCTTGAGGGCAACTCAAAAATGACAGCTGTTCCAGAATGCAATGGGGCAGGCAGTTATGGAAGGATTCTTGAAGTGCTCAGGTGTCCAATGCTGCTTTTGCAAGCTACATCGACCACCAGTGGGCTTTACAGGTGATAATTAAATGTAAAGTCCTGCATGGCATAGCAATAGCAATAGCACTTACATGCCACTTCACAATGCTTTACAGCCCACTCTAAGCGGTTTACAGAATTAGCATATTACCGTCAACAATTTGGATCCTCATTTTATTGACCTCAGTAGGATGGAAGGCTGAGTCAACCTTCAGCTGGTGAGGATCGAACTGCTGGCAGTCAGCAGAATTAGCCTGTAATACTGCATTCTAACCACTGTGCCACCACGGCTCTTAGGGCTTAGTTATTGAAGGGATGGCCTATCTCCAATGGTTTCCACCTGTCAGCTAAGACAAGGATTTGCTCCAGGTCCTTTTGATCAAACATGTATTTACTAGGACTTAAGAAGGTCCTCTTTGAGATGTCTTCTGGACAGCATCCCCCACTCCCAGAGGTCCCTGTGGGTTATCCCATCCTAATAATGTTCAGAAAGCCCATGTATTCTTGGAGAGACCTTGAGGTAGAGTGGTTATCAAGTCCTTGTTGGTTTTCCTTTTTATTATGTTTGATTTTTTTCCCCTCTTCTGTTCTTGTATGCTCTCTCCTCTTGCTTTTAAGAACTAAGTTTATTTTCAGGAGTAGAGTGACTGGTTTTGTGAGATGAGCCATGATATCAATTTGAAAGATAAATAAATACACTTGCTCAGAGGCATCTGGAGCTAGTTGGCCTCTAAATTGTGCACCGTCGGAGCCTTGTCCCAATTAGTTACAAACAAAAACAAATTCCTGGGAACAAGGAATGTCAGCAAGGGTAGGATTAAAATAATGGTTGTTCCGAGATGGAAGACTTCTGATTATTACCACTTTGCTAGCCAGGATGATGACCTGAGGAGCAACTAGCCCTATCTCCTCTGTTAAACATGGTTAGAATTGACATTTGAGAAACGACTTAGCTTGGCTCTATTTTCCAAAACTTTTTTGGGTGGTGAAAAGGTGGCACAAATAACCTAGAAAATAGTTTAAAACAATCCATTTGGGTTGCTTTGATATTTTTTATCCTTTTTTTTTTTTTTAAAAAAAAAATCAGACTCAGTTTCATTAAAACATTCAGTTTCAGTTTTAATGTATCCCACTTCCATCTCTGGCAGGATTTTAAAAAAATTTCCTTGTGTGCTTCAGAAAAAAAGTTAAAATGCTCTGATGATCATCTACAGTGTATTTGTGTGTTTTGATTGATCAATGTATATTTTGCATTTCTCTGTGGCTTCACCCTTATGCTTCTCCCAACTATTCTTTCCATTTTTTTTTCTGACACGTCCATAAGAGGTTTCTGGTCCAAATAAATGTAGATTTGTTTCTCTAATCCAAGAAGCTAATGTATTCAGCTCAGCAAGATGAATAAATAAAATAAGTAAAATGTCAATTTCATCAATCATTCTTTCATCAGGGATAGAGTTGGTTATCATGTTGAACTTTCTGCATTTAGAGTTGGTATTATAATATGTGAAGGACACCATACAAGAAAATATCCTCTTTGGAGATAGGATTTTTCCCTTGCCCAATGTAGAGCGTCCATGTTCATTTTCCAGGTGGAATTTATCTAGAAACTAAGATGACCTTCTTAATAACCTTTCATGGAATTATAAAAGAATATAACTGTCAACTTGTAAAGCATTCCTGGACTGCTCTTGAGCTGCCAATAACATTTTGGGTTTCACCTTTGCACAAATGGGACTATGGAAAGAAAAGCTAAATTACACTCATCAGGGATTCAGATGTGTTTCGTCCTATTAAAACTATCCCAATGAAATATCTTGTTTTTCTAATTTAGAGAGATCTGAGGTTTGTTTTTTTTAAAACTTAAAGTACACTTTCATTCTTTCATTTAAGAATGGATTGGATTGGATTGGACTGGACTAGAGTAGACTAGACTAGACTAGAATAACAATGTGATTAAAAAGAATGGAATGGAATTAGAATAGAATAGAATAGAATAGAATAAGGTTTATTGGCCAAGTGTGATAGTCACACAAGAAATTTACTTCTGGTGAGATAAAAAAATAAAACGTGTGCATTAGGGAAAATTGTGCAAATAAAACACCATACAACTTTTTCATTTCTTTCTTTTTTGAAATTTTTTTAAACTGAGAAAATTGGATAGAAAGGAATGCAAAACAATTTCACGTCCAATATTGGCCGAGCATGATTGTAACCACCCAATATCCCATGCATAACAGATTACACAAGCTGGATTTTTCAGAAACTCTTTAAAAATAGGCTCTGTAATAATACACTGGCAGTTCTCTAAATCAGAGACCTACTTACTACCATCAAGAAAACTGGTTTAGCAGTCCAAACTAATGCAACTTGCCCCGGAGGACAGAAACCATGAGTGAAATGGAACCAGAAAATCCTTTGGAGGAAATGCATCAATGTGCAGAAAAGGGAGGTTGGCTGAGGTGACTCACAGGCTGGGAGAAGAAGACAAAGGAAGAAAATAAAAGCACAAAACTGAAATGAAAAAAAAAGGGGGGGGGGAACCTTAAATTGAGGAATAACAATGACTCTTGAATCAAGCTGGATATCTATAAGCTATAGTTTCTCACGCTGTTTTCTCAGCAGTATACTGAAAGTAGTTTGCTATTGCCTTCCCTCAGGATATTTTAGTCATCCCAGGCTAACCATCATCTTAGATTCCCAGGCAGACTGACTGGCACTGACCTAGTGGTAAGATCAGACAAGGACAAAAAGTCTGTTCAAAAGCCATTGGTCTGAAGGAGTCTTCCCATATTTATGTGAGAATGTTGTGCCAAAAATATGTGGCTGGGTCCACCGTTGAATAGAATAAGAATAGAATAGAATAGAATAGAATAGAATAGAATAGAATAGAATAGAATAGAATAGAATTCTTTATTGGCCAAATGTGATTGGACACACAAATTTGTCTTCAGTGCATAAGCTCTTAGTGTACATAAAAAATACATTCATCAAGAATCATAAGATACAACACTTAGTCATAGGATACTAAACAAGCAATCAAAATCATACTAGGAAACAATATAAATAATAAAGGCACAAGCAACAAGGTTGTTATAGTCATAAGTAGAAGGAGATAGGTAATAGAAAGGATGAGAAGAATAGTACTAAGATAGTCTTAGTAAATAGTTTGACAGTGTTGTGGGAATTAGTTGTTTAGCAGAGTGATGGCATGGGAGAAAAACTGTCCTTACGTCTAGTTGTTCTGGTGTGCAATGCTCTATATTACATCTCCAATAACTGTGGAATATCTGAATCTGTCCTGATTCTGAAGCATTTAGTTGTGGTTTATGCATCTAGCTTGAGCATCCTGCTCTTCTTCATCAGAAAAATCCACATTTTGGTACTGTAAGAAGGGAAGTAATTCTGCCTCTTGGTGTGTACTTTGCATCCCAATTGTTTAAACGAATCAAAGAGGTTAGCTTTTTTGCCATCTCTTGGGGTTTGACTTCTGATGGACAAACATGAGAAAAAACACGCATCATTTTGATCTGCTTCCAGCAGTAACTTTCTAAGGACATTCTTGCCCTCTTATAGATCCTGCCTTTCCCCTTTATTTTGACCTCTCATCTGCTTTCATGTGATGTCCCACCTCCTCCTAACCAAGATGTGAATTTTTTTGGCTGGCTGTTGTCCCAAGAGAGCAGCTGGCTCATTATGTCGTCCAAGACTGAATGACTGTTTCTTTTCACCTTTCAACGTGTTCTTAGTTATTGTCTTCAGTCCACAGTTTGTAGGGCTCTACTTTCCTGTTTTGTTTCTTAATGTCCCACCCAGGGTTAGAATAACCCCAGTGCTATAGCTCTTGTAGAAGAGTTGTGTCTGACCCTTAATCATTTGTTGTCTATTCGCATTGTTGGGAAAGATTGTGGCCATTCTTGTCCCAAAGATGCCTTTTTAGGAGGCAACTGGACTTTCTGTTTTTTTTGTTTTTTTTTTAAAGATGTTTCATTTCTCATCCAAGAAGCGTCTTCAGCTCTTGGATGACCATCCGAACTGACAAAACTTCTCAGATAAGAAGCGAAACGTCTTCAAAGAAAAACCAGAAAGTCCAGTTGTCTCTTGAAAAAGCACCTTTGGGACAACCATGACCTGGATGACTGACAATTTCCATAGACCTGTGGCCATTCTTGTTTGTTTGTTTGTACATCCATCAAGATGGGTTTGACTCACAAACACGTACACCTCATCATTTATTAAAACACACTGTTCTTTTAAACAGTAACTTGGGTGGATTCATTCTCATTATATTCCATTTATTCCTGTCGTTCTGCATTAATTCCCTCTTTTCTCTGGGGATTTGCAAGGGTAAACATCCAGTCTGATCCCTGTTGGGCGCCACATGAAGGAAAAGTGGATTAAACATGGGAAAATTCCTTGCCCCTCCCTTGCTCTGCTGAACCTCCCAGGAAAAAAAAGGCAGCATAATTATAAACATTAAATATGCTAAGGAAATTCAGGGGCAAAAAGAGTTTCCTTTTGTCTCAGATGTGTTAGGTTAGAGCTAAAAGAATATATCAAAATAACACCCAAGCTACATATCCTTCAAATTAAAAAAAAAAAAAAAAAAAGCTGAAGGCCTTCTGTTTCCCTAAAGTGAAAATTAACTTAGATGAGTGGCTAATCTTATCGACTGCATTAAGTTCACTGCTGGTGAGCTGCTCTTTTGAGATTTTGCATAATGAATGAAAGATAAATGTTCCAGCCTTCACAACAGACATGGTTTACTCCTGTTTGGCGTATGTAGCATGTACTTTGTTTTTATAACTCGCTAGCTAAAAGAGCAAAGATAACAGAATAAGGTGTGCACGAAAGGCTGGGAAGCCAAGCATGAGATGTCATAGCCACCTTTGTACAGGAGATCATTATTTTGATTTAATTAATGTACATGAAGCAAGTGAAGTTGAGATCAGTAAGGATAGTATAGACTCTTCTTCAAGTTGAGCTTGGCTCCAGGACAGGGGTGGGATTCAAATTTTTTAACAATCGGTTCTGTGGGCGTGGCTTAGTTGGTGGTCATGTGGCTTGGTGGTCATGTGACTAGGTGGATGTGGCTTGGTGGTCATGTTATTGGCTGGGTGTGGCCAACTCAATATATCTCACATTGAGACATGCATCTCCTCGCCTGGCCTCTCATCACTGTGTAGATGCTGCAACAGTCGTAAGTGTGAAAAATGGTCATAAGTTACTTTTTCAGTGCCATTGTAACTTTGAATGGTCACTTCACACAAGCAAAGTATCAGCAAAGGAAGGAAAAAAATTCCAGAGAAGTTCCTGAGACAGGAAGTCTCATCCTGCCAAGAATGTAATAAGGGTTAACGGAGAGGCAGTTTCTGTAAGCAACACCAGAATGTTTCCTTCCTGCCTTCCTTACAGGATTAGGCCAATAATTTCTTCTAACAACTGGTTCTCTGAACTGCTTAGAATGTTAACAACTGGTTCTAGCAAATAGGTGCATACTGGTAGAATCCCACCCCTGCTCCAGGGGACTCTGTGGACATAACTGTGCCATTTTCTCACCAGCAATAAGGTGGCCACAGCTCACCCCAGGATGGATTTTTGACTTACCAGTCTAGCCTACTCTGTAGGATCCAATCTGGGTTGGTTAATGGGACTAGAAGTTTAGTCTTCTGAGTTTTCATGCTTGAGTGTATCCTCAGAGAACTACTCTCTAACTGAGTATGTGCGTTGGGGTAATCTGTCTGGGTTCCCAAAGCATACACTCTACTAGAGAGTTCTCTGAGGATAAGCTCCATCATGAATCTGAAAGCTTGGAAGACAAAACCTCTGGTCCCAGTGAGCAACCCAGATTTGATCCTGCAACATTATCCTGGGACGTGTATATTAGCCTACTCTCTTGTGGTTCCTTGGTGATCTCCATCCAAGGACTAGCTAGGCCTGGTCCTGCTTAGTTTCCAAGCTCAGGCAAACCCTTGCAATTGTTGAAACTTCTGAAACCCCCTTCCTCACATCCTGCAAATTCATTGCTGAGGGGGTGGTTCTGCTAAGGTGAGAAATCATGGGGTTTGCAGGTAAAATGAGGTTCACCAGGATACCTTGCGGTTGATTATGTGAAACATTTGAGTGGCTCTGACTGCAGACTATCAGTAGCTACCCTGTTTCCCTGAAAATAAGACCTATCCTGAAAATAAGCCCTACTGTGTTTTTTATGTGTATACCTAATATAAGACCTACCCCCAGTTTTAGGGCTGTTTTGGGGGGCATTTTCAGGCCATTTTCAGGCTGTTTTATGGACTGTTTTTAGTCCAAAAATGCCCTGAAAATGGCTGAAAACAGGCCGAAAAATGAGCAAGGGCATGGCCAGCCAGTGATGGGATTTTTCAGTTCACTGAACTGCGCAGAATCTTAACTACTGTTTTACCTGAACCAGTGCAAACTGGCATTCCTGTCCTTCACCCTTCCCAGTCCCTATGCTGGTCCAGGTAAAACTGAAACTTTTCTTTCCATTTTTAATTATTATTAGGTGGCTCATTTTAACAGTTACCCCCCAAAAGGATAATAATGTTATGTGGGAATAGGGAACATTGTAAATAAGGGGAGAGATTAATGGCTGCTAGTCAGGTCTTGCAAATAGTACAAGTAAATCATATAAATGTCCTTATATAGTTGTACTTTTCAGCCTCTGTGGCAAGGAGAACCAGGGAAGACTCTGGAGCAGGTCAAGACAGTGGTTAAGGTGTTAGATTGGGACTGAGAGGTCCAGAATCAAGTCCATCTTCCACAGCCGTGACCCTGCTGGGTGATATTAGACTCTCTTAATAAAAGCCCCTCCAGAGTTGTGGTTGCGGTGATAAAAGAGAATCTGTGTAGCTCAGGGTTGAACTGTGGGTGTTTTCTGAGTATAATGGGACATCTCACCACAGCCAACTCATCATGGCCAACTTGCCACAGCCAAATCATTGAGGGACAACTTACCATGGGATAATTCAACAAATACAAAACTTAAATTAATTTTGACAGAACTGTGGCCAATAACAATAAAATAAAGTCAATCCAAAAACACATGTTGCAATAATTTTGATGAAAACATGATAACTAATAATAAAAGTATATGAATGAAATGATTAATACAACATTGAATTGTCCCCTGGCAACTTGGCCATGGCAAGCTGCCCTAGAGTCCTATCGGAGCTTGGTTGTTTTCTTGCAAAAAGATAAGATATAAATCAAACTAATAATCACAGCTGAAATGGGAGTGATCTGAATCAGCATTTCCTCTGTTATAACAAGCCAGAATTCCAAAGAATGTAACTTGGGGTGATGACCTCTGAGTGATATGAAGTTGACTTTTGTTTCAGATGAAAGAGAATTGAGATTCACTGTGCAGCGATGGGTTTGAAGTTGTGGTTAAACTAAACGGAAAGACCAATTTTTGAAATCCTCAAAGGAGAAAAGACAGGGCGAGCAAGAATATAGAGGGTGGGCTCCTCCCTAAATAATTAAGGAATTTTCCATGCCAACTGTGCCTTTGTTTCTATCCCCTCCTAGATCTTCCTTCTTTGACCTTGCTTTGACAAGGAAGCATTTTCCCAAAGCATTCATCCTGCTTTCTTCCTGTCCCACCTCCTGGGTCCTGCCTCTGAGGAGAAGCTCATCCACTCGATTTCTTCCTTTGCCCCTGTGATGTTTCCAACAAATATTCTGGCCAAAGAAAGACTGAATTCACTTCCAGACAATGGCTAGGCAACCTGATTCAATAGCAAGGCAGCACAGAGACTCAGCAGGAAGCTGGAGCTGAGCGTTCTGCTTCCAAGGAAATTTTGAAGGGCGCAGTCCTTCACATCACACAGCCAAGTCTAAAATCTTCCTCTTTCAATCGCTCCTGCAGCTCAGATTGAAAGGAATGGCTGAAGTTTTTTTTTTTCCCCTGTGGGTACTTGTGTTGATCCTTCAGAAGTCAAAATCTTCAAAGATCTCTGAAAAGAGACAAGGTGGTGATAATGGGATTTATAGGGTCTTTTTTTTTTTAAAAAAAATATTTTATTGTTTACAAATATAGATATCAAACACATTCCTGGCATTCTTCTGTCATACACACTAAAATAGAGCTAAACAACTAACATACATATTATTTATACAATATTGATTTTGCTACAATTATTTTGACCACCCTGACATTGGTGGGATTCAAAATTTTTTACTACTGGTTCTATGGGCGTGGCTTGATGGGCATGACAAGGGAAGGATACTGTAAAATCCCCATTCCCTCCCACCTCACTAACCTGCTTTCCAGCTTTGTTCTCCTGTACAGGGCAACAAAAGAAGACCTATCTGATCAGCTGGGACTTGGGAGGCAGAGAATAGATGGGGGCAGGGCCAGTCAGAGTTGGCATTTGCCGGTTCTCCGAACTACTCAAAATTTTCGCTATTGGTTCTCCAGAACCTGTCAGAACCTGCTGAACACCACCTCTGCACCCTGCTCTTTTAGATCCTCTATAGCAGGGGTTCCCAACCTGGGGGTGCGAGACGATATTCCATGGGGTGTGAGAAAAGTCCAGGTAAATAATAGGATATTGGCTATATGTTGGCATTTTTATTTATTATGCAATGGATTAACTTTGTTTTCATTTTAGAGTTAAGTATCGTTATTTAGTGGCCGTCACATACATAGCTGAAAAGATTCAATCCTACCATATATTTAACACGTTCAATAGTTCCTAAAGTCTAAATTTCAGGGGGTGAGAGGTTCGAGTGAAATTTCTTTAGGGGTGCGGGGCGAAAAAAAGGTTGGGAACCACTGGTCTATAGTGTCACATTCTAGGTCAGTTTATTTTAATTATGTTATGTTCCAATTTCCACCTCTTGCTTCCAGCCATTGGTAAAACTTATTCCAAGTCTCATGGTATTCTGTTTCCCCTTTGTTTTTCAGTTCTAGAGTTAATCTATCTAATTCTGCGCAAAACCAGTATTTTCTTTATTATCTCTCTATCTGAAGGAATATTTTCGTTCTTCCATTGCTGGGCGTAAACCATTTTCTCTGCTGACAGGATGTGGAGTATTAGATATGTTGAGCCTTTGTTATATATAGGTTCCTTTTTTTTTTTTTTTTTAACATCATTGTCAACGTGTGGATTCTTTCACCTAAACTGAACAGACCTGTAACAATCCAAGATCTACCCTGCATAGTGTGAGCCTCAGGTTGTTTTCAGATGCTACAGGAACATTCCTGCTAAATTGAATGAGACACTGTTATAAAATTGATGAGCAGCATTCATAGTGGCTGTATAGAACAACTGAATTTAGTTCAATGAAATTCTTGCCTTGCCTTTAACAGAGAAAGGTAGACTCTTCCTGTATTAGAAAGTCATCTTTGAATTTAGCTCAGTCCCAGCTGACTTCATAGAAAACATATTTTTTTAAAACAATGCTTCAGAGACGATTATTGTTACTCTTTCAGGTGTTTCTTGAGGACTCACATCTAGACTAAATATCTGGAATTTCTTAATAGTTCCAATAGTTCCAAGAAATAACCAGGTCTGATCCTTCTTAGTCAGGGATATAAAATTGGTGGGCTTTGGGCTGGATGTGTCACATGCAGGTCATGCCCACCCTAGCTCCGCGAAGGGAAAAAATGTCATGAAATAACATGTGAGTTTGACACCCACATTCTTAGTGGTTGAGAGAAGGCATGGTGGGCTAAGAGGCTGCATTGGGATTAACCTCAGAAGCATTAAGTGTGATTCAGTGGGCAAAGAATTTTGGATATAATGTGATACTTGAACAATGGGAAAATATGTGGATGAAGGGTTTAAAATTTACATTAAATTATAATTTAATTTATAGCAAGATTGCTTTAGTGGTTGGTGAGAGGTAAAGTATCTTTCTGAACATCCCATTTGATAAATTTACACAGTCCAGTACAAAATACAAATAACAGAGTTGTAGGGACTTTGGTCTAGTCCCACCCTCTGCTCATGCAGGAAACCCTATAGCATTTTGCTTTCTGGTGCTTTGGAAAATAAGATGACCCACCCCCCTGCTCTTTGTTGTAGGAGCCCCTCAAATAGTGGAACACTGCTATCATGTCACTCTAAGTTCTTCTTTTCACTGGACTGGACATACCCAATTCCTGCAATCATTCTTCAAATGTTTTAGCCTTCAGACTTCCAATTCTCTTTGTCAATCTCATCTGTGCTTCCAGAGTCTCAACATCTTTTTTATATTGGAAATATTCCAGGTGTGGTCTTATAAAGGCCTTAAAAAGGTAAAGGTTCCCCTCACACATATGTGCTAGTTGTTTCCGGCTCTAGGGGATGGTACTTATCTCCGTTACAAAGCTGAAGAGCCAGCACTGTCCGAAGACGTCGTGGTTATGTGACCGGAACGACTAAATGCTGAAGGTGCACGGAACACTGTTACCTTCCCACCAAAGTGGTCCCTATTTTTCTACTTGCATTTTGTACGCACTTTTAAACTGCTAGGTTGGCAGAAGCTGGGACAAGTCACGTGGCACTAGGGATTCAAACCGCCGAACTGCCAACCTTTTTGATTGACAAGCTCAGCGTCTTAGCCACTGAGCCACCACGTCGCTCTATAAAGGCCTTATAAAGTGGTGATATCACTTCTTGTGGTCTTGATTCTGTCCATTAATCCATCTTTCCCAGGATTGCATTGGCTTTTTTTGTCAGCTCTAGCACTTTACTGGCTCATATTTAAGTGATTATCCACTAGGACGCCAAGATCCCTCTCGCGGTCCGTGAACCACACAAAAAGCCTTGAATACGTTTCTGCCCACTTCCATAGCCTTCTTCCCTGCCTCCTGTTCTTTTGTTCTCAGAGTGAAATGGAGGGTCCTCTCCTGGGGAAATCAGCTTTGGGACTCTCAGGAAAGAGAGAGGGGCAATGGCAGAATTGACCCAAATAGCAAGAAGGTGTCGATGTGCTAAATGACGCATGACCTCCTTGGGATCTGCTGATTTATAGCTCTGGGGAAAAAAAGGTTGCCATTTGCCTACACAGCTTCTCCTTCTGTTGAATAACAAGTTCAGGGTGAGGTGGGTGGAGAGAGATGGTTAAAGTATCAGCTGTATATCAGTGCAAAGCAAGAACGGGGCATTAGCCTCTAATCAGATTCCAAGAGTTCATTAAACCTGCCAGTCTGAGCATTGTCCTTTGTCTCAGAGGCAGGCCCTGTTTGGGATAGATCCAGCTCCAGCTTGTCTTTCTTCCCTGCTTGCAGCCCTGGGCGCCTGTCACAGCTGGAGACCCTCCCAGCAGAGCACAGCTTTCCAGGCAGGCAGTGCAGCCCCCTCCCCAATCCATCCGGCAGTCGCTCCCCCTTTCCCCTGTGCAGAAGGACCCCCAGGCGAGATCCTTCATCCGGGCAGCCTCACCTCGAGGAGATTTATGACTCCATTGGCCGTTGCAAGCCATGCAGTAGCTGGCCTTCTTGGGGGTCATGGGTGGAACAGGAGGCCTAGCTAGGCCAGGCAGAAAGAGGGAAGGAAACTGATAGGAGAGGCTGGCTGGCAGTGCTTTGTGCTCCACCCTAGGCGGAGGGCCAAACAAACCGCTGCTGTGGGTGACACCCATGGATATGGAAGGCAGGCCTGGTCAGCCCACACCCTCCTGGAAAGCGCCTGGCCCGGCATCTATTTCCCTCCACCTCTTTTATTCTTTTGAGCATGCCTGGTTGCTAGAAGGGCCTCCTGCTCCTAGAGCTCAGAAAGGGAAGGGAGGAATTCAGGGAAGGAAAGTGAGCCACTGCCTCTCTTGTGAATCTTTCTTTTAAGGGGCTTTCAGCTTCTCCCAAGAAACGGCAGCCTTTTCTTTTTAATATATGGGATTTCATGTTATCCCCCGGACTTGGATGGGATTCCAATTTGCAATCAACCAGCCCAAATTCTGCATCAAGAAAAGTGGAGTTTTACACCCAGGGTAATTAGTAATATTTATAGGGTAGGTTAGGGTAGAATAGAATAGAATAAATAGAATCGAGTAGTCAAATAGAAGAGAAGAAAGCAGAGCAGAGCAGAGCAGAACAGGAGTTGAAAGGGACCTTGGAGGTCTTCTAGGCCAAACCCCTTGCTCAGGAAGGAAACCCTACCCATTTCAGACAAAGCTTCGTCCAATCTCTTCTTAAAAACTTTCAATGTTGGAGCATTTACAATTTCTGGAGGCAAGTGGTTCCACTGATTATTTGTTATCGCTGTCAGGAAATTTCTCCTTGATTAGTTTCCGCCCGTTGCTTCTTGCCCTGCCTTCAGGTCCTTTGGAGATAGGTTGACTCCGTCTTTGTGGCAGCCCCTGAGATATTGGAACATGTCACCCCTAGTCCTTCTTCCCATTTAACATAATCTGCATCATGGAGCTCAGTTTCGGAAGCTCTGCCTCTTCAACACACTGAAAAATGATTTCTGTGTCTTTTCTGACCCAGCAAGCAGAACAGCTTATTTGGTGGTCCTATTTGGTCAGAAAAAATGAGGGCCAGGAACTTCCTTTTTTCCCCCTAGCTCATAAAATTTAAGCTATACTAAAAAATCTAATCCAAATTTCTCCATTATGAAGGTTGCATAGATCTGAATTACCCGTAGCCTTCAATTTACAAGATTGTTTAGTGACTGTTCAAAGTTACCCCCCAAAATGACTTATGACCATTTTTTTCACACTTATGACCATTGCAGCATCCCAATGTGGATCAAAATTCTGATGCTTGGCAACTGACTTGTATTTATGACGATAGCAGTGTCCCGAGATTACAGGATATCTTTTTAAGGCATCCTGACAAGAAAAGTCAACGGGGAAACCAGGTTCACTGAACAACCGTATTCATAAATTAACAACTGCAGCAATTCACTTAACAACATTGGCAAGAAAAGTCATAAAACAGGATCATGCTCACTTAATAACAGTCTCACCTAGCAACAGAAATTTTAGGCTCAATTGTGAACATGAGTCGAGGACCACCTGAACACACAATTCTGAAACAATAAATTATACATTTATACTTGGAAGGTGCTCATGTCTGTCCTCCAGGAACATATTCTGGATGTCCATCTCACAATCAGTGTGAAACAGCTCTGATTGTCCTAACTTTGCTGAACCTGCAGACTGGAGAAGGCTTGGGGAGGACTACAAGCCATGCAGACTCCCAGTGACCAAGGGAAGAGTGCCGCGCCTTATCATGGTTGCTCTCTGAAGTATCACCATTAGACTGTATGGCTTCTAGTCAGGAGTGGGATTTTACCGGTTTGGACTGGTTTGGGTGAACCAGATGTTAAATTTACATCTGGTTCGCTGAACTGGTCGTTGAATCAACTGGCTGGCCCGCCCCTCCCCTCCCAGGAGTCTCCATGAGGCCTGTTTTGGATGCAGGTAAGGACAAGGATCCGCAAGGAGACTCTGGGAGGGTGAAAAAGTTCCAGAAATGGGCCTGTTTTTGGCTTCCAGAAGGCCTCCGGAGCCCAGGGGAGGCTGTTTTTGCCTTCCCAGAGGCCTGAGGGAAACCTCTGGACTCTGGAGAAGGTAAAAAATGGCTGAACTGGAAGTTCTGGAAGTATGGAAATGGGCCCGTTTTCAGCTTCTGGAGGGCCTCTGGACCCTGGAAGAGGCCATTTTTGCCCTCCCAGAGGCCTGAAGGAAAACTCCAGATCCTGGGAAAGGTGAAAAACGGCCAAACCAAAAGTTCTGGAAATCCAGAAATGGGCCTGTTTTTGGCTTCCAGAAGCCTTCTGGAGCCCGGGAAAGGCTGTTTTCACTCTCCCAGAGGCCTGAGGGAAGCCTCCGGACCCTGGAAAAGGTGAAAAACGCCTCCTCCCCCCCCAGACTTCCAGTAGGCCATTCCCACCATGGGCACGCCAACCCAGCAACTGGGCAGAGAACCAATTGCTGGGATTTTTGAATCCCAGCCTTGCTTGTGGTCTTCCCCAAGCGCTCTCCATTGCTGCAAATCTCTCTTTTTTTTCAATAGGTGTGGTATTTGTGGAAGAACGTAGACAAAGACAAAGCCCAAATCTGATCCCTGAGAGAGCCAGGTGATGTTGACAGGACGTTTTGCAAGGGAGAGCCAGCCTGAAGAAGGACTAAAGGATCCCCAAGGCTTAACCTCCTGTCAGGATTATGGAAGGAAAGATAGGCATGTTCAAGGATAAGGGAAAGGAACCCTTTCTGCTGTCCCTGATTGTGCCTGCCAAGAGTTGCAATCCTGGGAGAGGGGAAGCAGAAGCAGAAAGACTTGGGAAATGGAATCTGAACTTCTTGTCAAGGAATGAGTTTGGCATTGACGCTGTTCTGGTTCATGTTTGGAGATTTTTTTGGTTTGGAATATTTCTCTGCAGTTAATCTTGTATTCTTGGCAACCTTTCGTAACCTCGAAAGGGCTTGCTCTTATCTGGGACAATTAGTTTTAATGACTCTTTGCTGTGAATGAACAGAATTCACAGAGACACATTAAAAAGGTTTGCTTTTATATAGACTTGGTATTTATTTGATTTGAACGAGGCTTGGGTCAGAACAGAGGCAAGAAATCCTAACCGGGGGGGGGGGGGGAATGGACCAACCAAAAGGCTGAGGAGAGCTAGTTTGATGTTGTGATCAAGTGACTAGGCTAGATCTGGGAGATTGTGAGTTCTAATCCCACTGTGGGATTGAAGACATCAAGCTGGCCTTGGGCTAGTGTCTCTCTCTCTCTCTCTCCCCGCCTCCCTGTGAAGGAGGCAATGGCAAACCACTTCTGAAAAACCTTGCCAAGAAAACTGTAGAGACTGGTTCAGATGTTTACCCGAAGTAAAAACAAAAACTGTCTCAAAGGGACTTTGAGTTTGTAAAGCTACTACCATGTTTACAGCAGCTATGGACTCCTGCTTTTTTGCAAGACCAAGGTCAATACTGACTTTATTCCTGCTTCCTATAAAAGAGAGAGCCAGGAATAAACTGAACCTCATCCATTGAAACAGGCAACATTCTGAAATCAGTTGCGCCCAGAGCTGATGCGAAAGTGTGAGAAAATACTTGGCAGGGAACTTCTTGTAGGTAGACCTGAACGACAGACAAATCCTTCCATTTTGTTTTCCTTTACAAACCAGGATGTTCCATTGTTTTCTTTCTCCTGGGCTTATTGGTACTTTTCTTCTTCTCCTCTTCAAGGCTATTAACACATTGGAGAACAGAATGTTAATGCTTGATGGGATGCCTGCAGTCAGAGTCAAAACGGAGCTGCTGGAATCAGAACAAGGGGTGAGTGTCAGCCTTCCGTTCTTCTCCATGCCGCTGAGATATTTCTGCTTGCTTAATCCCTTCATTTTGTACCCACAAAAACAGTACGGTTTTCTACCCGGTTTCTTCTCATCCTCAGTGTCATCTGGTAGAGTTGATGTCCTCTTGACTCTTGCTCTGAAAGTGTCATCTACAAGCTTCTCGGAGACAGCAGAGGTAGTCCAAGAAACTGTTTTGAGAGAAGAAAAGGAAAAAGGCAGAGCCATGCTTTCATGTAGAGATTCAACCCAGTGGTGGGATTCAAAGTTTGTTTTTACTGCTGGTTCTGTGGGCGTGGCTTGATGGCCATGGCATGCTTTGGTGGGTGTGGCTTGGTGGGCATGGCAGGGGAAGGATACTGTAAAATCTCCAAGTCAGAGGTGGTATTTGCCGGTTCTCCAAACTACTCAAAATTTCTGCTATAGGTTCTCCAGAACTGGTCAGAATCTGCTGAATACCACCTCTGATTCAACCACTCCAACAATCTCTTAGTATTTGTTGGTAAAGAAAATAAAGGGTGGGGATAATTTTTTTTCTCCTTTAACAATTAGCAATAATCCTACTAGTACATGTATCGTTGCAATAGTGTAAGTAACGGTATCTGGTTGGTTAAAAATTCAGAGGAAGAGGCATTCTTTGAGCAATGTTGGAGCTAGTAGACCCTTTCCTGGACTTCTGACCTTGCTTGGAAAGATTATGAAGGTGAAGTAAGTGCTGAGCTAATCCTGCAATGGTTGTAAAATAGATCTTGTGGCCAGAAGCAGAATCCAGTTTTCCTGACTCTTTCCTTGCCCTGAACAGACAAACCCTTCAGAATGTTTTCTTCACCTTGGAGATTCTCAATCATGATTGTCCCAAAGTCTCTGGAGCTTCTTGGATGAGAAGCAAAACATCTTCAAGGAAGAAAAACCCCAAGGAAGTCCAGTTTACTTTTGAAAAGCACCTTTGGAAAAATGTCTGCACTGTTCGGAGATGACTTTCTGCAATTTTCTCCTTATTGTCACTTCTCAGGGTGATTTCTAAAGCCCCCATTTTGTCCAATACCTTATTGTACCTCCCTTATCTGCCATTAGTGCTTCCTTATGTCAAAGAAAAGTTAATCAGCATGAATGCAAAATTGCAGGAGGGAATTGGGTTCCCAGCATGGCTTTTCTGGGGGGCAGACCACCAAGCAGTGAGAAATCCCAAAGGTGCTTTCTTCCAAAAAAAACCCCCTGGACTTTCCTGGTTTTTCTTGAAGACATTTCACTTCTTCTCCAATAATCTTCTTTAATTCTGATTTATATTCCCTGCAGTCATCATATCATTAGCACTATAAATGTATAAAGAATATAAATCCTTCCATTCTCTACCATACAGTCAGAACTGAAGAAGCTTCTTGGATGAGACGGGAAACATCTTTGAGCAAAACAAGAAAGTCCGGGTGTCTTTTGAAAGAAAGTGTTGTGAATGCATAGGCCTTAATAAAGATATCTTAAGCTTGGAGTCAAGTGCAGGGTTCTGGCCCTGCACTTCTGATTGGCTGTTAACGGCAGGATCGGATTGGCCAGTTCCGGGGAATCCGATTGGCCATTAACGGAGCATTCTTATTGGTTAAGGGAGCTAGCGCTCCTAGATTGTTATTGGTTAATAGTTATTGGGTTGCCTATATAAGGAGGGCTATAACTGCCATTGAGTTTGAGCAGTCACTATGTAAATAAAGAGTTGAAGTTCACCGTTCCAGAGGCTCGTCTCCATTCTTTCTCGCCCATGCTCCATACTTAACACTGGCGACGAGGGTGGGATATGGAGACGTCTGAGCTGACTGAACTAAGAAGAAACACCGAGCACGTGGCTGATAGCGCTACACGACGGAACCATGTCCGGTGTCATCGTACCACCCACTCTGTTCGATCCAGTGCAAGAGGACTGGGAGTCCTACATGGATCGTTTCCAAATGTTTTTGGAAACTAACAATTTAAAGGATGCCACAGCCGGGAAGAAACAGGCGGTATTCCTAACGCATTGCGGTCCAACTGTATTTAAGATGGCTAAAGCACTAACCAAACCTACCGAAGTGAAGACGATGGATTGGGATGACCTCGAACCCCTACTAAGAGCTCATTACGCACCGACCATGCCCACGCTTGTGAGATGGCACGAGTTGTATCAGAGAAACCAGCAAAAAGGAGAAAGCGTCACCGACTTCATAGCAGACCTCCGAAACCTGGGAGGCCTCTGCGGATTCGCCGATTTGGAAGAGGCACTGAGAGATTGAATAGTTCTGGGATTAGATGCACCTGGCGTGCAGAGCAAGCTGATGGCGAAAGGCGACATCAGCCTTGCCAATGCCATCGCCGATGCTACTGTAGCAGAAGCAACCAGGAAGTCGGCTGCACAATTACGCCGCAACCACGCTCCGGTACACCAACTGACAAGCGAAATTTTACCCAAGTCAGAAGGGCAGCTTTCAATGACATACCACGAGGACCTCTCTTCGTCATCAGACAGAGACAAAGAAGAGGTCCATCAACTGCGGTCCGACCGGGACCACCACCCGAAGTCCCTACGCCCTTGCGCTGGCTGTGGAGCCAACCATGCCAGGTCCGAATGCAAATTCCGTGACGCGTTCTGCCATGAGTGCGGGAAGAGAGGCCACATCGGACAGGTCTGCCAAAGTTTACAAGGACCCGTCCAGGCCTCAAAAGGGGCTAACTATCACCAATTGACAGGAAACCATCCTGTAAGGCGAGAACCAGTAAACCACTCCTACAGAAACCGAGTTTTGCAGCGAGAAGAGGCTCACCATACTATAACTATTGGTCACGCTTCTGCCTTGGATGCCAAGAAAATCCGAATTACAGTGGCCATCGAGAACCAGCCTTGCCACATGGAAGTCGACTCGGGATCGTCCCTCTCGATGGTGTCCTGGAAGACCCTCAAGCAACTCATCCCCACGATCCAGCGCCAAGACCTCCACTTCCAAAAACTTATTCTTAAGGACTATCAAGGGAATCGAATCCCTGTTGTTGGTTCCTGCTGAGTCCGGGTCTCATTCAAGAAGCACACAGCGTACTTACCGCTAACTGTGATCGACAAAGATCGGCCTAGTCTGCTAGGTCTCCAATGGTTCACGCCACTTGGCATTGAAGTGGCAGGCATAAACCGAATCAGCAGAAGTGACTGGGAGGAGGACCTCATCCATGAATTCAAGGACGTCTTCGCGGAAAAATTTGGCGAGTACAAGTGGACCCCAATATCGTTCAGCCTTAATCCAAAGATAGCTCCCATCCGCCTTAAGCCTCGTTGAGTTCCGTTTGCCTTAAAGCCGAAAATCGACGAACAACTCGATAAACTAATAGCTCAGGGGGTGCTAGAACCTACCGATCACTCTCCCTGGGAAATTCCAATCGTAACACCCATTAAGCTGGATGGTTCAATCCGAATTTGTGGGGACTACCGGGCCACCCTGAACCACGCCCTACAGCAAAATGCATATCCGGTGCCGGTGGTGCAGCATCTCCTCCATTCCAGGAAAAGTCTTTGCCAAATTAGACTTAGCTCAGGCATATCAGCAATTACCTGCTGATGAAAAGACGGCACAGGCACAAACGATTGTGACGCACTGAGGTGCCTTTAAATACCCGGCTCCAATTCGGAGTCAGTGTAGCCCCGGGGATATTTCAGAGCCTTATGGAGAGGCTACTAAAAGGGATTAAAGGCGTGGTCCCCTACTTTGATGATGTATTAATTGCTGCACCTACAAAAAAAATCTTATGGGATCGTTTAAAGTTGGTCCTACAAAAATTCCAAGACGCCGGTCTAAAGGTGAAAAAGAATAAGTGTAAATTGTGTACAGATAGTGTTGAGTTTTTAGGGTACCTAATTGACAGGGTATTCACCCTACCGACAGTAAATTAAGAGCAATAAAAAATGCTCCCAGGCCTCGGAACAAGGCCGATCTCCAGGCGTTCCTAGGCCTCATCAAATTTTATAATGTATTTCTACCACATAAAGCAACTGTCGTTGAGCCGTTACATCGTTTGCTAGACAAGAAAGCAAATTGGTTATGGGGTCCTAAAGAAGAACAGGCATTCTGTAATGTAAAAAAACTACTGACTTCTGACTCTGTACTCATGCAGTACAATGAGACTTTGCTGTTAAATATCACATGTGATGCTTCGCCCTTCGGAGTGGGCGCCATTCTGAGCCATGTGTTGCCTAATGGTAACGAAGCCCCTGTTGCATATTTTTCAAAGACACTTTCAAAAACTGAGCGAAATTATGGCCAAATTGATAAAGAAGCCCTCGCAATTGTATCGGCCGTTAAAAGATTTCACAAGTACGTGTATGGCCGGGCTTTTACTATCGTGACTGACCATAAACCGTTATTGGGGATAATAGCTGGAGATAAGCTGACTCCCTACATATTATCCCCCAGGATGACTCGCTGGTCAGAATTCTTGGCTGCTTATAATTATCGGCTGCAATACCGCCCGGGGAAAGCCATTCCCCATGCCGACGCATTGAGCCGAGCACCGCTTCCAGAGATTCTCAACAATCCCGCACCAACGGTTACAAATTGAAATGCTCCACTCGCCGCCATTAACTGCTCGAGATATCGCAAGAGAAACCAGACGTGACCCCACCTTGGCGCGAGTCCTAGGCTGGGTAGAACGCGGATGGCCATTGGACCAATTATCAGATGACTTCACACCATTCAAGACTCGACAAACGGAGTTGTTCTCTCAAAAAAGCTGTGTCATCTGGGGCGATAGAGTCGTTATCCCAGAACGACTCCAAAAAGCAGTACTGAGAACCTTGCACGATGGCCACCCTGGTATCGTGCGGATGAAAGCCCTCGCATGAAGCTATGCATGGTGGCCAGGCATCGACAAGCAAATCGAAAATTGGGTTTAAGCTTGTCATAGATGCCAGGAAGTGAGCAACGCCCCACCAAAAGCCACCCCTACCAAATGGGAGACACCACGGGGACCCTGGTCCCGTATTCACCTGGATTTTGCAGGGCCGACCAAAGGCCACACTTTTCTTCTAACCATCGATGCCTACTCGAATTGGCTCGAGATTCACCTCATGATGAACACAACCACTGAAGCGGTTATCAAAAAATTGGAAAGACTGTTTGCAACCCACGGATTACCAGACGTTCTGGTATCCGACAACGGGCCCCAATTTACTGCGCTTTCCTTCGAGCAGTACCTGGCTGACCGCAGCATCCGACATGCGCTCACCTCACCTGCGCACCCTACGACCAATGGCAGGGCTGAGCGCATGGTCTAATTTGTTAAGAAAACCTTGCAGAAATTAGACTACGATAACATCGACGACAAAATCAACCGAATCCTTTTTCTACAACACATCACACCTCATAGCGTCACCAACAAAACTCCCGCCGAACTGCTAATGGGACGAAAACTCCGCTCCCACCTCGACCGGTTACACCCAGCTTATGAACCGGAAAAACCACTAGGATTCAGCGGCTGATGTCGTGCCTTCCAGGTAGGCGATTTGGTATACGCAAAAAACTTATCGGGCGATCCGCTTTGGGTAGAGGCGACAGTAGTTTGTATAACCGGCCCGAGATCCTACCTTGTACAATGCCTTGATGATAGACTATGGAAACGCCATATCGATCAATTACGATCACGGCTCCGGTTGGGCGATTCTGAACTCCCTTATGACCAAACTGAGAGGATGGGGGGGAGATATGGAAGAAGACGAATTTCAATTAGAAGAAAACCCGTTCGAAGGGAACGATGGCAGAATAGAGACACAGGAATTGGAACTAGAGAAGGGAATAGATTCACCTCAGGGAGTTGCCGAAGATATTGGTGATGATGGAAACGTGAACTCTGAACCAGAGGCAACCCCGTCAACAAACAACGATCTACCTCAGTGAGATTGCAGCCAAATGCAAAACACACAGCGAAAATCAAAAAGACTAATAAAGCAACCGTCCTACCTAAAGGACTATGTAACTGTGCCCTGTAAACAGAAGCCAGGGGGAAGGGGTGTTGTGAATGCATAAGGTTTAATAAAGATATCTTAAGCTTGGAGTCAAGTGCAGGGTTCTGGCCCTGCACTTCTGATTGGCTGTTAACGGCAGGATCGGATTGGCCCGTTCCGGGGAATCCGATTGGCCATTAATGGAGCGTTCTTATTGGTTAAGGGAGCTAGCGCTCCTAGATTGTTATTGGTTAATAGTTATTGGGTTGCCTATATAAGGAGGGCTATAACTGCCATTGAGTTTGAGCAGTCACTATGTAAATAAAGAGTTGAAGTTCACCGTTCCAGAGGCTCGTCTTCATTCTTTCTCGCCCATGCTCCATACTTAACAGAAAGCATCTTTGGGATAACCATGGATGACTGAGAATCTCTATATACAAGCAGTGAAAAGAACAATAGGACATGAATTGTTCTAGGAATGTGGTGAAAGCAAAGATAATTTGCAAGGACAGAAAGTTTTGGAGAGATAGAAGGAAGGGATCTTGATCTAAACTAGATTTAGCTGTCTCTTTTTCTTTCCTCCTATATCTTCTTGGGGGTCTTCATTTTCGGGCCACTTTTTCACTCTCTTTCTGCAATTGGTTTAATGTTTCTTGTTCCCAAAGGGGATAATATACTGCAATGGATATAAATGTGGAGTGTTCGTTCATGCTTCCTCTCTCCTCTATGTTCCATGAAAAAGGGCTTCAGAGATCAAGCCTGCACATTCCCTAATCAGTTCTTTTAGCTAGGTTCCTTATCCCAGCATTGCTGGATCTGAAGATATGTCTCCCTCAAGCCCAGATCCTTCAAAGACAGTTTGGTTGGCTGTAAGAAAAGAAAAAAAAAAAACAGAATTTCTGGCGCCCTTAGGAAAAAAAAAATTGGCATGTTTCATACTAGAAAACATGTCTTGCATGGCATCCATATGTACATTTCCATAATTGTAGAATTATCTAAAAGTCAACAAGTGATCCCACTCTTGTAGGAAAGTACAACAAATAATAATGTTGCAATCTTCTGGCATTTTCCACTCTCCCTGCACCTCAGAAAAAAAAAGTCAGAAGGTCTGGATTTTCTATCTAGAAGCTCCTGGAAAGAAGTGAGGCAACACAGCCATGAAATACCTTCATTTACCTTGAATAGCTCTTGACCTTCTTCTCTGGGGGTATCTTATAAAGCTCTCTACAGTTCTGTAGCAACGGTCCTGGAGATGGGTGAGGTAGACATGGTTCTTTTGTGCTCCACAGAAAGCTAGTCAAGTGTAGATGAGAAGTTACCTCCTGTGGCCGATAAACATGCTAAACAATCTTGTTTGTATTGTTCATTTTTATTTTGGGTTCTTTTTCTTAGGTTTTTTTAAGTGCCGCAATTTCACTTTATTGTTCTTTTGAGGTCCATATATAAAACTCAATTCCTTCCCATTCCTTCTAAGGGGAAGGGGACGATCCATCTGTCTCCCTTCTATGGCTTACTGAGACTTCTTGTTACATAGCTCACATAAATTATCTTCCTGTTTATTTCATGCTTGGAGGAGGAAGCAAGGAGAGGATTTGGGGGAGGTGGGATTTTTCTCTTGGTGCCTCATTACAGGCATGGAAGGTTGTCTGCTTCAAAATTTGGAGCAAAAGAAGGATAATAAGAATTGTGAAGTCCCGTGGACATTTTGGGGTTGTATATCACGGAGAGCATTGAGTCTGGACTTCTCTCTTTCAGGCACGCGGTACATGATGCCATGGGGCACTCAAATATCTCTCAGTACTTAAAAATCTCACAATCAATGTTAGAAAGGCATCCCGTTTGTCTCATGGTGGAAGTCTCAAGGCTTCTGACAAGAACCTTTTAAGATAGTCTAGACAGATATCTGCCTGACACCAGGAATGGTTCTGGTTGAGGGCTCCTTAGTGTTCTCTGAGCTTACTTGTTTTCTTGTAGATTATTTCATTACCCAAACTAGGTAATGTCATTCAGGACTATCTAGCACTGATAATGTTACCCAGTTTGGGTAATGAAATGTTTGCAAGAAAACAAGCAAACTCAGAGAGCACCCAGGACCCCTTCATGTTAACCCTGAGCTAAAACTATCCTCCTTCATTAGGTTCTAGTCAACTTTGGCTGATTTCAATAAAACTAAGATGTTTTGTATCTGGGATGAGAGATTACCAATGATTACTAACAGTGTAGAGCATCTTAGCATTAGAACCCCCCCATATTAAGTAGCATATTGGGCAGCAAAGGATCTCCAGCATTTTTGGGCTTGGACTAGTACTTCAGCATCTTCCCATATGATGTTTAGAGTCTTTAAGTCTTCCATGAATATTCTTCACCATGTATTTCAAGGGCGTCCTCTTGGTTGCTTGGCATCAGTTGGGGCCCATCTCATTGCCATCTTGGGGATTCGATTGTTCTCTATGTAGAGAAGATGATCTGCAACTTGGAGTCTTCTACATGCTGTGTAGTTTGCAGGTTTCCTCCCAACCCCTATTTCTTACTCTACATTGCTCCTGTAAACAGCAGGGTAGAGTAGGAAGTAACAATAACAACTACCACCAGCAAAAGGTAGAGGCAATATTTTCATACTATACCAAGGAAAATCTTCCCTGGTCATCAAGGCTGGGGTTGATTTGAGAGTATCTTGGCCTTTAAGCTTATGCACAAGTTGTCCTAGACATCACTACTGACACAGTTCTGAAACAGATCTAGAACCCAGCAGAAACAGGTTCTTAACAGGGCTCAGTTTGGGAAACTCTTGGTCCAATCTAGGAATACAATTCAGTGTCTTCTCTAAAGTCTCAGTACTTAAAAGTCTCACAATCATTATTATTATTTTTTTTAAAAAAAGCTTTCTTGTTTTAAAGATAATATAAAACGTTTGTATCTGACTCTGACATCCTTGTATGAACACCAACAAATAATGAACATTCTCTATAATGAACATTGTTATTTCTGGATCTGAAATATTTTGTTTTGGCCATAATTCTTTCTCTTTTTTTTTTTTCAAAAGCATGCCTGTTCAAAATTCCAACAATCAGTAAAGTAATGAAAGATGCTGAAAGTTGAATAATGGTCCAGTACAATGAAATGCAAACAAACTTTGCAGAGCTGTATAAATAACTCTCATTCTCAATTGATTGATGGGGTGATAATAGATTTGCTTCTGAGGCAGCTCCTGTGCCTTGATATTAATTGTGACTACTGACAACAGGAGTCCAGACTGATCTGGAAGGTGATACAAACAAATGTTTCCCACTGAAATATATTAGAAGGGGATGCAGGGCCATCTTAACAGCATTGTACTGGGGCCCCTACAACAACTACTCTCAGGAATAAAAATGTAAATGGTCGATAAAATTAAACATTTGTTTTATTGATACTTCCAATAAATAAATATGTAATAAATATGTTGCTGTATTTATATGATACAAGGTGCATTAAAGGGTTAACATACACAGATTAATATGATGCCCCTATGCTCGTGGGGCCCACAGGCAAGTGCCCATCAGGCCCATGTATTAAGGCAGCCCTGAGGGGATGAATAGATTTCAGAGCTGATCTTGCTTGAGGTACAAGAATAGGAGAGGAGAGGAGAAATACCAAATAGGAGTAGGTAGCAGGAAAAGTGAGAAGGATAATAGTAATACAGTTCTACAACATGATTCGATATCCTTAGTCATAAGATGGTGCTATGGGAATTATGTGTTTAGCAGAGTGATGACATGGTGTGTGCGTGGGGTAATGTCTTTGTGTCTAACTGTTTTGGCATGCAATGCTCTATAGCAGCATCCAGAAGGTAGAAGTTGAAACAATTTATGTCCAGGTTGTGAGGGGTCTGTACATGTTTTCTCAGCCCTCTTTCTGGCTTAGGCAGTATGCGGGTCTTCAATGGAACGCAGGCTGGTTTCAATAGTTTATTCTGCAATCCGAACTATCTGTTGAAGTCTGTTTCTCAGTTTGGCTGCTGTACCAAACCAGACAGTAATAGAAGTAGAAAAAAAATACACACTCAATAATTCCTCTGTAGATTTAGATTAGAGGTGTCAAACTCAATTTCATTGAGGGCTGCATCAGGGTTGGTTGACCTTGGGGGGACTGGGTGGGTGTGGCCAGTTGCAAGGGTATGGCTGGCTGGGTGGGTATGGCCAACTGGATAGGCATAGCTGACTGGGTGGGCATGACCAGCTTGACGCCACTCCCAAAACTGTTGGCATGTTTTCTCTTTGCATTGAGTAGACTGGGCCAAAGCAACGTGAGAAGACTAAGCTGAAGCGAGGTGGGCCAGCCCTTCCATTTTCCAGGCCATCCCTGTGCCAGATTCAACCACATCGCAGGCCAGATCCAGCCCGTGGGCCTTGAGTTTGACACCCCTGATTTAGATCCTAAGAACAGGGTTAGGTTTGTCTGAAAGTGAGTCAAGACCACTGTTGATATTACCACCATTCTGTACCAGCAAGTGTAGCCAACAAGAAGGATTTCCCATCTCTTTTTTATAGCATTTTACAGGGTCACCCAGTGGCATTTCTTTCTGGAATTGAGGGAGAGGGGAGAATTTGGTTTGCCACTTAGATGGCTTGGAGTGATAAGTTTGCAGAATACCTTGAGTATAAAGGTTGTTCATATCAGTCATGACTGGGTGATGTTCAGTATATTTTTTGGATCCTGGTGCTTTTCGCCTTGAGGTTGTATTGGCAAGATGGTATCTGGGGAGGCCCAGAAAGTTATCAGAGGCATTTTAAAGGAGTATTGGCACATATTTAACAGCAGCATGATCAGACTGCTGGTGAAGAAACATAATCTGGGCCTAGAAGTTGAAATCAAATCCAGCCTTGCAGCCATCATCACATTTGAGGGCAGTAGGCATTCTGGATCTATATATAGCCATTTTGGTGACCATACTGGAATAGGGCAAGACGAACACTGTTGCTTCTCTTGGTCCTTTTCTGCAACTTCTAATAAAAACAGCATAAAATGGAGAAAGATGACATAATGCAATATGTCTTGAAGGAAACGTGATATGACAGCAGGTCTGAAATACATAATGTGACATTATGGCAACTGATCTCAGAAAACAAAATCGGAACAGATCTGGTTGATAGGTGATCACCAGAAACAGGACTGTAGCTTGGACTGGAAAGCCATTAAAATAGCTTGGTGTCTCCAGTCCAAGTGCTCACCGGATTCAGCTTTGCTTAGCTTTTCAGAGGAACCACAGTTGGCCAACTGCTCCCCTTTATAATGATATAATGAGAATATCTCACATATATGCTTTTCTCTATGAACAAAATCTCTCAAGAAACAATAATAATGAGATTGAAAATAGAAACTAGACCTACTTTTGCTTGCAAGTGATCCTGAGCACATATATCACCGAAAAACTCTGACTGGCCTTTCATACAATTAGGTTGCACCAACCACATGACTACCAAAACTCTCTAGCCCAAGACAGAATGAACCAATCTCAGATAACCTAAGAAGCTAATTAGGGTTGGTCCTAGGTAGTACAAGGCTGGGTGACCATCTGATATATGGGAAATCAGGAAGCAATGACAAACCACTTCTGCAATATTTGTCACAGGGATGCTACTGCCAGGAGCTAGGTTTAACTTGAGAGTATGTTTACTTTAATTTATTGGCCTTCTCTGCAGGCCAAAATGCTGAGCTCCCTTGGAACAATGACAAAACAAGGACTGATTTAAGCCGTATGTCATGTGTATCACAAAACATGGTCTACAAGTATCAGTAACTGGGAACGGTAACTGATCTTGAGATTCCACTTCCAAGGCATTTCAGTATTCTCTTTTCCTTATTTACTAAATACACACTTCACTTTTCCATTGGTCAAAGTTCAGATGGGCTAACAAGGTAGCTTCAGCCATTGAAGGTACCCAAGACTAGGAAAACAATGCAATGTAGGTTAGAGCCACTGTTAGTGCAAGCTATATTGATAGAATTTTGCAAGTCCGAATGCACGTTCCTCTTTTATCTTTCTGTGAACTAAGGATGATCTGGTTTCAGCCGTCTACTCATGCTACTTTCTGAACCTGGGCATAGATTCCTCTGCATTTGCATTGTTTAGGTTAAACAAAGTATTTAACACAATGTGCCTAGTCCGATGGAAATTATAGTGTCTCTTGCACAGGAAATCCCCATTAGATTATGGTAGTTGGGAATGCACATAGTTACAAGCAAACTTTTATTGAAGTAGTTTGAATAGTAGTGGGTCTGTACCTGATTAGACCCTGCTGAGGAGAAAGTTTCATTGACTGTGGTCTCCTATATTTGTCACCTAGCCTGCAAAAATTTCACCAAGGATGAGAGGGCAGCAGAGAGATTCAGAAAACTCTTTTATCCTCCCTCCATCTTGTGCAAATCCAGATATTTTGCAGCCCAGAGCGGGGAGCTCTATCTACTTGCCTCCTAAATAGTTTTGGAGGAGGATCTACAGCAACTCGCCACAGCCAACTTGCTGTATCAGACTCACTGCAGCCAACTTACAAAGGGACAACTTGCCACAGCCAACTGGCCATGGGATAACTTGCCACAGGACAAGAGTTACACTAATATCAAAGAAATAGTAGAATAGAATCATTAAAGAATGGTGCCCAAGGAGCAACACAATGAAATGTGGATAATTTTTTTTGAAAAAATAATTATTTCAAATAATTAAATTGAATTGTCCCTCAATGAGTTGGTCATGGCAAGTTGGTTGTGATGAGTTGACTGCAGCAAGTTGTCCTATTCCAGTGGCCCCCAACCTTTTTTATGCCACGGCCCGGTACCGGCATCACAAAATGATCCGCGGCCCAGTACTGGCATCAGCACGCATGGCAAGGTGAGCTGAGCGACTGGCCAGCCAGCCATCCCCCGCTTCTCCCCACCACTTTCAACTCCTGCTTTGTACCTTTGTCGATGGGCTTCGGGACGGCTTCGGGACAGTTGCTCAGCTCGTCTTGCCTTGGGTGCTGAAAGAATCCTCACGCCTTAGTTTTGTTCGAAGCCGCCCCCCCTTCGATGAAACTAAGACACGAGGATTCCTTCAGGATCCAAACACTGCTTTCCAACCGGAAAAGCTCACCAGAAGTACTTTCTCATCAAAACAAGATGGCGGAGCCCAGCAAACCGGCAGCCTGGTAGAAAATGTTCCATGGACCGGTACCAGTCCGGGGCCCGGTGTTTGGGGACCCCTGTCCTATTCCATTTGGAGGATAGAGGAATTCTCCAGAATAGATTGGAAGGAGAGTAGAAGGCAAAACTGACTTGAGTGAAGTGAACAGGCTAGGGATGTAATGCCAACCATCTTTATTTTCAAGGGTGCATCTTGTTGTACTAAGATATTTTGAGAAGATGATGAAAACTGGGTGGGCTGATGGATGGGATGGGTGTCCTAGGGAGGATCCTCACTAGCTCGGGGGTCTCCAACCTCTGATCTGCTTACCAGTACCAGACCATGGCATGCTAGAAACTGGGCCGCGCAAACAAGCAAAGCCCCATACATGGGATGCAGGCAGCATGCAAAACCACACCGTCTCCAGTCCACACAAAAACTTCTCTCCAAGGAACTATTTGGGGGGCCTCTGCACTAGCTCATTTTTGGGTAAAGAGATGGATGGGGACATTGACCACAAGGGAGTCATTCCTCTAGAAGGCTTGCAACTTGCTCTCCACAACATCCCATTTCAGAAGTGATTGGGGAGTATTGTCAAGCAGAATAGTGACAACTTACTACTGGAGGTTGCTTTTAATTGATGCGTCGGAATAGGGAGTCACCTCAAGGCCTGCCTACAGCAGAAGGAGCAAAGATAATAAATCCAGCATCCTCTTACTGGGGCTTTGAATTGGGAATGCCTGGCACAGGGGTAACTCCATGTTCCTAGAGAACAGCAATAAATTTCCACAGAGTTTTACAGGACTTCAGATTCTTGCATGCTGAGTCGGAAGCTCTGTGCGAGGGAACGCCAGTCACTGCACAGAAAAGAATTTATGGGTGCCCTTTGCAAATGTTTTATTGAACGAAGAGTTTTCAAGCAAGGGAGTACAAGCTCTGTTCTCCCCCCCCCCCTTTTAACCTGATAGGTTTGTAGATAAAAAAAAAAGTTTGGGTGTGATTACAGGTGGAGCTGATTTAAGAGGGTTATCCTGAGGTGAATTTCTATTTAAAATGGCATTACTTTTATAGAACCTGGTCCTAATAGATCAACAGAGTGAGAAACAGAAGTCTGAAGTCATTTTGCAAATGTATTGTAGCTACATCTCTCTCTCTGTCTCTCTCTGTCTGTCTGTCTGCCTCTCTCTCTCTCTCTCTCTCTCTCTCTCTCTCTCTCACACACACACACACACACACACAGAGAGAGAGAGAGAGAGAGAGAGAGAGAGAGAGAGAGAATATACCAATAGCATTTAGGCTTATATACCGCACCATAGCACTGCACTCTCTGGACAGTTTATAATGTAAGCATTATTATTTTTTTTATTGCCTCCAATAATCTGGGTTCCCATTTTACTGACCTCAGAATGATGGAAGGCTGAGTCAACCTCAAGCCCCATCAGGATCGAATTCCAGACTGTAGGCAGAGTTAGCCTGCAATGCTACACTTTAACCATTGCACTCCTTTAATGTCACTGCTTCCTTGACCTGAAATTGGATTCCACCAGACCTGAATAATGACATCATTTGAGGAGATCTATTTGAGGAAGATTCCATCTTTATGTGAAACACATTATATTTCATTAATGAAGACTAGTCTCTTGCTGATATGGACTGAGGACAGGGTAATGATGACTGCTCTTATTTTTTATATTTTTTCACTTGGACAGAAATACTGAATAACTAATCTCATCTAAATTCAGAAGCTCCATAAGCAGATGCATCTCTTGGAGTGATAAATGAGTTGAGGTCATTTCCACCAGTTCTTTGGGAGTGAAATATAATTTTTCAGGATTTCCTTTAATTAAGGGATGCATCGCCAACACAAGTCCTTCAGTGGAACTATCAAAACAAACCTTAATTTGTGGCATGCCAAAATGCTACACAATGATTTATCATTGTAAGCAAATAAAATGGAATATAAAATGAGCAGGTAAGAGGAGACTGGCAGATACTATTTGGGAGCCAGCTTTTTACTTTCAGATGGTAGACAGTTTTACAGCTAGATCTGTGGTGAGATTCTCACCTTGAGGTTGTCGAGAAGAGACAAGAAGGAAATATACCACTTTTGCTCTAATCTCGTGTCTGCTGACAAAGATAACTTCTTGTTGTTCATCAAATGACAACAGAACTCCAAACTGGAAATGTAGAATCTCCTCAAGAAGATCAAGATAATCAGAGGAACCTCCCATTGTGTTCCAGATGTGAAATAACAGAAGCCAAGGAAGGTTGGAGAATCTGGGAAGGGCCCTTTCTTTGGATCTTGTAAAAGTGGACTAGGGATGAATCTGTTGCAGTGGTAGGAAAGTTGTCTTCCAAATGAAGCCCTTCGTTATTGGGACTTCAGGATCAGAAAGTTAAGGAAGAAGAAGAATCAGCTATCTCTTCCCCATTTTTTTTTTTTTTTTGCCTCCTTTGGACATACTTTTCTGAAAAAGTGTCTACCAGAGCTAGTCATTCTCATCACATTTGCTTGTTAGAATTTTACCTGGTGGAATGTTGGGTGATGGCAGGTGAGTTGTCAACATTCCTTGCTTTCTGAAGCCCCTTTAACTGCAGCACCAAGACCACTCATCCTTCCACAACCTGGCCCCTCAGGCAAAGAATTTACTCCTGTGTGACTGGAATATGCCATTCTAAAGTGAGTACTGCAAATTTGCCAATAAAGCATCGACACCAATGTTTTATCATGAACCAGGTTTCTGCTCCATCTTTGTAGGGTTCTGTAGGCACCAGTTCATAATTACCCATGTCCCCATCCCAAAATTTCAAGATTGCAATCATCACCACAGGACAAGATGGACAGGAAGAAAATTCTGTGCTCTGTTTCCAGATTTATGTTATGTTGATAAGCGTCTGAGAATCCTATGCTGGAAATTGACTCTGCTTACCTTTTGCCTGATCCAAAAGCAGCCATTCCTACTTCTTTACATAAATTCCGTTATAATATCAGCTGATCCTCTCAATGTGGCCCTCCTTAAATTTAACTGATTGTCTCTCCACAAAAAGGTGTGTTAAACACAAAATTTCTCCACCTGTCAGACAGTATTCTCAGGGGTGGGATTTTACCAGTTTGGCCTGGTTCAGGCGAACTGGTATCTCTGAGGATCAGCTGGGAGCAAACCTATTTGCTTTGCTCTGACAATCAACTGTTGGGCCTACCCGCCTGCCTGGGCTCTAGGCTGTGCTTTATATCCTGTTTTTCAAGCTCATCTGATTCACATGGCACAACCGCTTGCCATGCATCAGTTGTTTAACACACAGTGACTTCTGGAGAAGGTTAGTAGCAAACCCTCTGTGTGTACCCACCGAACTGGTTGTTAAACCAGTTGAATCGCACCCTTGGGTATTCTCAATATGTCTAGGACAACCCTTTATACTGAAAAGACCATTCTTTGGAGGTGGGAAAATAATTGTACTTTCAGGTTAGGATAGCATCTGCTTTAGGTGTTTCCTCTGCAGCAATTTAATTCCTTGATTTCTATGGAGACCATCTGAAGTGACTGTGAAGAATTACAATGTCCCAGCCTTCATTTTACCTTGCCCTGTTTAAAAGAATAGCTGTCTTCAAGGCCTTCGCTGTTGTCTTAAAATGGGCTGTTTTTTTCTCTTGTTCTAAGGCAAGTCTTAAGTTGGTCTCTAAAGTGAACGTATAGAGAAAAGGGATGTGTAAATGTTTCAGATTCAAGGCTTCTGGTTCAAAGCACCCTGCTCCCTAGAGTGTAAAACTGACTGTTTTAAATATTTTGGCCTCTGAGAGGGGGAGTGTTCCACGCTGAAAATGTTTCAAGTTCAAAGCTCTTGTAAATGGTTGAAATAGCTTGTTTTTGCTTCAGTTGGTCTGCTTTTTTCATTCAGCCTGGGATGTGCTAAGATCAAATCAAATTCAAAATGTTTCAGACCCGCCTAAAAGGAAGCATAAAAATAGGTTCCTATCATTGAAGAAGAATATGACGCACCTTGAAGGGGAAGAGGTAGAGTGTGGCCTTCAGGGAAACCATAACATATTTCTTTGAAAATCGTCGAGAAGCAAATGAATGTAACACTCATGTTTACATCTTTCAAAGCTGCAAAACATTTTGCATGAAATGAACTGCAAATTAGGGTTGCATTAGGTGACCTCTTTTTTTTTTTTTTTTTTTAGAAAAGTCTGTTTCTGCATGGATTGTCCAGACTTCCCTTTTCTGCAATACCAGTTTTTAAAAGCAGGATGTTTTTTTTTTTTAAAAGAGCAAGTATCAAAGCACGATCGTAACAGTGCTCGAAAAAGATCTGAAATATATCCTCGCCATTTCTGAGTGGCCATGGAAATAGGAGTCCAGTTCTATTTCCTTCTGAGCAATCTATTATGTTTTAGGTAACTTTGATCTGTCATGCCCCTGGTGGAGACTGACTCTGAGGAACAGGGAGAACAGCCAACAGGGAGTGGAAGTGTGGCTCCAGAGGTGGTGCAGGAGACTGGCTAAGGGCAGAAGCCGGCTGAGCAGTCAGAGGAGGGCCCAGGCCCATCCTCTATCCATCCTAGGGCACGCAGGGAGGAGAGGATCAGGGCAAAATGTGGTCTACTCAGGAGGAGCAGGCCATGATCCTCTTCGTGGGTTGCAGGTGTGAGATCTGCATAAAAGGTTGGACCTACGTGCTAACAGACGCCGGAGACAAATTAGTGTTTTATTCCTAAAGAAGGTTTATCTTGGTTGGTGTTCTTCCAACGGACTTGGTTATCTTCCTGGAGTTGGCAATTATCTATCCTGGTCTGTCTTGGAACTTTATTCAGTGCGGTTTGTTTTTGGTTTCGTTATATTTCTGATATGCTCTGGGTCATCACATGATCCTTGTAAGACATTTAATTGGAAATAGACAGCCTTGTCGTCAGTTGGGTCATACTTTGCTAGGAAGGTAGTACAATCTGAAATGACCAAAATGAACATTAGATTTTAGGTTGACCATATTTTTTTAATCCCCATTGTGGATGGTTCCATGATCATCTAAGAAAGGTATATGTATATATACACATATGTGTATGTGTGTGTGCGCGCATACACACACACACATATATATATAGAAATAGGAGAATATATATGTATATGTATGTGTATATATATATATATATATATATATATATATATATATATATATATATATATATACACATACACACACACACACACATACATACACACATAAATATATACATATATATATATATATATATATATATATATATATATATATATATATATATTTTTTTTTTTCTTAAGTTTTCGCGGGTACTTACATGTCTGGCATTCAGCTTTGTTCGGGTATTTTCCCACGTCATAATAGTGGTGTTTTAAAGTTGTAGCAACGTTTCAGCAGAATCTCATCTGCCATCATCAGGCTTCTGTATGGTGTTTGTCTGTGAGTCAAACTTTTACAGTGGTTTCAGATTTAAATTTGGGGCAGCCTATTGCTGTGTCAGAATGAAGGAAGAAAAAACCATTCTGACACAGCAATAGGCTGCCCCAAATTTAAATCTGAAACCACTGTAAAAGTTTGACTCACAGACAAACACCATACAGAAGCCTGATGATGGCAGATGAGATTCTGCTGAAACGTTGCTACAACTTTAAAAGCACCACTATTATGAAGTGGGAAAATACCCGAACAAAGCTGAATGCCAGACATGTAAGTACCCGCGAAAACTTAAGAAAACAAATATATATATACACAGCATAGACCAAAATCATTACTTTAACTGGGATGCAACCAAAATAATTGGCACAGGCAAAACACGTTATGCACGTGAATTTATTGAAGCATGGCATACTGGCACCAATTGCATTAATCGCCACAAAGACATTGACCCCAACTATCAAAGTTTACGTGATAATTGGATCAACAACATCAAAAAACAAACCAACTCGCATCCAAACAACTGACAAGTCAATCACGCGATGATGCCCGTGCTGCCAATCCACAGAACGCTGACACCAACGATAAAAATAACGACCAAAGCTCCTTCCTGGACACATCTCCATCTAACAGTTCACTGAAGACGGACTTGAGATAACAAATCCGAAAATTCTGAACAAAAAATAAAAAACTTTCCCGAAGAGCAAATCTTTCTTTCCTTTGAACTTATATCTCGGGATGCAAATCTTCACAATTCTAATATATATATATATATATATATATATATATATATATATATATATATATATATATATATATATATATATATATATATATATATATATATATATATATATTTGTTTTCTGAGGTTCTCGCGGGTATTTGTATGTGGATCTTTGCTTATTCGGGTTTTCTCCCGCGTAAGATTGGAAGTATCTAGGCAACGTTTCGATGAAGTCTCATTCATCATCTTCAGGCTTGGTCTTCAGCTCTGTGCTTCTTAGAGTGATGTGAGCTTGCAGCTGCTTCTTCCTTTTAACTGCTAGTGGGGGGGTGTTCTCATTGGTTGGGGGTTTGGCTGTGTTCTGATTGGCTGGAGGCGTGTTCTGTTCAGGTGGGGGCTTGGTTGTGCTCAGGTTAGTCTTAGTTGCTGGAGGATTTGAGCTGGTGAGCTGTGATCTTGCTGTTTGGCTTCGAGTTCGTGGTCGTGCTGCATCTTCATGGTGGGGGTCAGTTCGCTTCATGTATGGCTCAGAGGGGTTTGAAGTGGGTAGTGATGCAGCTGCAGTGCGGCTTCTGGTCTGTGGTCGTGTCTCATCTTCTGTGTGGGTGTGAGTCTGCTTTCTACGTGGAAGTGTGGTGGTGGCATCTTGTGTGGCTCTCAGGGGTGTGGGTCTGGTGTCATTCTTCATGTTAGGTACTCGTCTGTTCATGAGGGCGGGTTTCCAAATGGTTGGTAGGCGGGAGGTATCATCTCGTTTATTCATGTTGTGTGGGCATTTTTCTATCTCTATGGCTTCTCTGATGATTCTGCTGCTGAAGTGTTCGGTTTTGGCGATAGTTCTGGTATTTTTAAAGTCAATCTCATGTCCTGTGGCTTTGAGGTGTTGGACCAGGGAAGAGGTCGGTTCTTCCTTTTTGATTGAGTTCTTGTGTTCTTCAATGCGTGCACTTATTCTTCTGTTAGTTTGTCCAATGTATGTGGTGGGGCAGGCAGTGCAAGGGATTTCGCAGAATCATCAGAGAAGCCATAGAGATAGAAAAACGCCCACACAGCATGAATAAACGAGATGATACCTCCCGCCTACCAGGCATTTGGAAACCCGCCCTCATGAACAGACAAGTACCTAACATGAAGAATGACACCAGACCCACACCCCTGAGAGCCACACAAGATGCCACCACCACACTTCCACATAGAAAGCAGACTCACATCCACACAGAAGATGAGACAAGACCACGGACCAGAAGCTGCACTGCAGCTGCATCACTACCCACTTCTAACCCCTCTGAGCCATACATGAAGCGAACTGACCCCCACCATGAAGATGCAGCACGACCACGAACTCGAAGCCAAACAGCAAGATCACAGCTCACCAGCTCAAATCCCCCAGCAACTAAGACTAACCTGAGCACAACCAAGCCCCCACCTGAACAGAACACGCCTCCAGCCAATCAGAACACAGCCAACCCCCCAACCAATCAGAACACAGCCAAACCCCCAAGCAATGAGAACACACCCCCTCCCAATCAGAACACAGCCAAGCCCCCACCCAATCAAGTCACACCCTCACTAGCAGTTAAAAGGAAGAAGCAGCTGCAAGCTCACATCACTCTGAGAAGCACAGAGCTGAAGACCAAGCCTGAAGATGATGAATGAGACTTCATCGAAACGTTGCCTAGATACTTCCAATCTTATGCGGGAGAAAACCCGAATAAGCAAAGATAGATATATATATATATATATATATATCTAATCTATATCTATATCTATATCTATATCTATATGCATATGCATATGCATATGTATATGTATATGTATATGTATATGTATAAGTATAAGCATAAGCATAAGTATATGTATATGTATATGTATATGTATATGTATATGTATATGTATATGTATATGTATATGTATATGGCATTCAGCCATAGTAGTGGTGCTTTTAAAGTTGTAGCAACGTTTCAGCAGAATCTCATCTGCCATCATCAGGCTTCTGTATAGTGTTCGTCTGTGAGTTAGACTTTTACAGTGGTTTCAGATTTAAATTTGGGGCAGCCTATTGCTGTGCCAGAATGGTTTTTGTTTTGTTTTGTTTTTTTATTCATCCTGATTGGTTGAGAGTCTTGGTCTGTGTTTATTAGTCTTGGAGTTTGCTGTGTTCTGCTTCTAATATCTTCTGTCTGGTTTTTTTGCTCTTTTTGTATCCTGATTGGCTGGCAACATTGTGTTACTTTATTGGAGGCCTTTAGTGCAGCTTGGCTTTGGGTAAATGACAGCTATCATTAGTTAGGAAGCTGGGTTTCATCTGGGTGCCTGGTTGGGGTGTGTTTGAGCTGGAGGTATCAGGGGGGATCTGTTTGTGCCCAGGTGTTTGCCTGGCTTGTGCTGTGGAGATTTGTTTGTTTGTGAGTGCAGGCTTCCAAATGATTGACAGCCTGGTGGAATCATCTCTTCTGTTCATGCTTTCTGGTCTTTTTTCAATCTCTATGGCTTCTCTGATGATTCTGTGGCTGGGATTTTCTATAGTGGCTAGGGTTTTGGTGCCATTGAAGTTGATGCTATGACCTGTGGCTTCCATGTGTTGGACTAGTGAGGAAGTGTGTTCCAGCTTTTTGACTGCATTTTTGTGTTCATCCAGGCGGGTGCTTATTCTTCCATTGGTCTGTCCAATGTATGTGGCTGGGCATGATGCACAGGGGACTTCGTATATGCCTTGGTTTTCCAGGTCAATTTTGTCTTTGGGGTTTCTGAGGATGGCTGCTATTTTTCTGTCTGTTTTGAAGGCAGTCTTGATGTGGTGTCTGTATAGTATCTTACTAATTTTGTCTGTAGTGCCTCTTATGTAGGGCAGGACAGCTGTTCCATGGGTCTGTTCATCTTCTGGGTCTCTATTATGTCTCAGTGTGTTTTTTTGGATCAAGTTGGTGATTTTGCTTTTGTGGAAGCTGTTGGCTGTCAATATTTTAGTCAGGGTGCATAGTTCAGTCTTAATGTGTGTCTTGTCTGCCAGGCGTTTGGTTCTAGTAATTAGTGTTTTAACCACAGAGTTTATCTGTGCTGGGTGGTGGTGGGATTGGGCGTTGAGGTAGCGGTTGGTGTGTGTTTTCTTCTGGTATACGGTGTGTCCTAGTGTGCCATCTGTTTTTCTGTAGATTAGTACATCTAGGAATGGTAGTTGTTTGTTTGTTTCTGTTTCCATGGTAAACTTGATTTTGGGATGTGCGCTGTTTAGGTGTGTTAGGAAATTGTTTAGGTTTTCTTGTCCATGGGGCCAAATCACAAATGTGTCATCGATATATCTTAACCATAGTTTGGGTTTGAGGATGGCATTGGCCAGGGCTCTGGATTCGAATTCTTCCATGAACAGGTTTGCAATGACAGGTGACAGTGGTGATCCCATGGGGGCTCCTTCAATTTGTTTGTATCTTTGTCCTTTGTATATGAAATATGTGTTGGTTAAGCAGTGTTCTGTTAGTTCCATGAGGTGTTTAGCTGGTTGGTATTTATTTTTGATGATTTCGAGGGTCTCTTTTATCGGGACTTGAGTGAATAGTGAAACCACGTCAAAACTTACAAGCAGATCTTCTTGCTCCACGTGTAGATCTTTGATCATTTCCAAGAAGTAGTATGAGTTTTGTACATGAGAAGCTGCTGTTTCAGCATGGGGCTGTAGCTCTTTCACAAGGTGTTTAGCTAGGTTTTGTAGTGGTGCTCCTCTGGAGCTGACTATGGGTCTGAGAGGTATGCCTTTTTTGTGTATTTTTGGGAGGCCGTATAGTTTGGGGCATCTGGAAGATTTCTCTCTGGGTATGATCGTGTGTTGGATCTCTTTGCTTATGTGGCTGGTTATAATTTTCTTCTTCTTGGTTAATTTTTCCAGATATGTGGTTGGGTCTGTGTTTATGGTTTGTATGTGGAGTCTTGGAGTAGGTCTGTCAATTTTGTTTCATAGTCTTTTCTGTCCATTACTACAGTGGCATTCCCTTTATCTGCTGGGAGGATGATTATGCTGCTGTCTCTTTTCAGGGTTTGTAGCGCTTTAATTTCATTTTGCTGCAAGTTGCTTTTGGGTGGTTTGCTTTGGGTGATTTTTTCAAGATACAAAAAGAGCCAAAAAAATAGACAGAAGATATTAGAAGCAGAACACAGCAAACTCCAAGACCAATAAACACAGACCAAGACTCTCAACCAATCAGGATGAAGAAAAAACCATTCTGGCACAGCAATAGGCTTCCCCTGTAAAAGTCTAACTCACAGACGAACACTATACAGAAGCCTGATGATGGCAGATGAGATTCTGCTGAAACGTTGCTACAACTTTAAAAGCACCACTACTATGACGTGGGAAAATACCCAAACAAAGCTGAATGCCATATATATATATACAGACACAGCAATGGCCACACCTTTGTGAATAAAACTGATCTGAACATCATGGAAATTCCACAGAGTACTGAGTTCTGGATTTTTTTAAATGTATTCTTTAAAGTTAGCAGATTTGGGGTACCTTGGTTCAAAAATTATTGTGTTATAAATCACTATTTGGGCTTATTTGAGGATACAAACAGATAAACAAGATGAAAGTTTTAGTAGTACGTAGCTCACTTAGAAATTGGGTAGCTCAAATAGTGCACTGACCCACAAGGGCTAGTGGGCCAGAGTTCCCCAACCTTTCCGGTTTTACGGACCAGTGGGAAGGGGTGGTTTGTGCAAGTAGCCGGCGAGCGTGTGCATGCAGGTCCATTTCCATGGAGTGCACGCACTCGCCCACTGGTTGCACAAATGAGGATGCAATTGGATGCACGCTCACTAGCTGTTTCCACGGCCCAGTTGCAAGCCCCTCATGGCCACTTCCCACCGATTGGGGATTCCTGGGCTAGGCAGTTTGGTGATCTAATAAAGAGTTCCTCAAACTGTGGAGCTGTTCAGGACAAGATGTTGTGCAGTCCATTTTGCCTCCCCTGCAGTTGCTCGTGCTCTTTTTTCCTCCCTCCACTCCCTTCTCTTCTTTGTGAAGATGGAAATATCAGAAGTATGGCCCATTTCAAGCACGAAGCTTCAGCAACCTAACTGGGCTTCAGAATAGGCCCTTTAAGAAGGGAACGGCCATTCCAGGGCCTTCCAACAGCTGCCACGCTGAAGCTGGCAAGATGACTGGAACAAACTCTCTCTAATGCACCATCTGTTATAAGCGAGGACAAGGGGGGAAGGTCGGGAGAGTCCTGGAACTCACCCAATCAAATAGGGTGAAAGGAAAGTCATTTTCTGCCATGCTGGAGAAACCAGGCTTCCTTCTTGTGGAGAAAGTCCTTTCCTCTCTTTATCCTCACTCGGTCTGTTTCTTCCTGCGGTCCAGTCACTGCTGCCTGGCTTCTGCTTTCCTGCCCTCTGATGGTCTTTGGACCCTTTTATGCTCTAGCTTTCTTGATTAATTGGAGAGCAATTGTTGTAAAACCTAGAATATTTTGTTTTTGCTCATGATGCTTTTTAAGTACTCTACAGCAGTGGCCCCCAACCTTTTTCAAACCAGGGACCGGTTTCATGATTATTTATTATTCCACGGACCGGTACCTGAGTAACGTGAGACTCCACCGCCATCAGGATGGCTCTTCGTTCGAAGCCGCCCCCCCTTCCACGAAACTAAGGCACGAGCACCCAAATGCCGCTTTCCAACTGAAAAACTGGAAGCACTTTCCAACCAAAAACCCAGAAGCACTGTCGAAACAAGATGGCGGCGCCCAAGCTTTGCGGCCCGGTAAAAAATGATCCACGGACCAGTCCCGGTCCGGGGACCGGTGGTTGGGGACCCCTGCTCTACAATCTACACCACTTGGAAATCTCTAGAAATACAACCAACAAATACATAAATATGATTCAAAACCTTCATTCATGTACTTTAATGGCAAGCAATTTATTTCAGAACAGATAGAGAAGCAGATGCAGTGCAGTGAGTCAATGGTTAAGCTTGTCGATCAGAAAGGTCAGCAGTTTGGCAGTTCAAATCCCTAGCGCTGCGTAATGGAGTGAGCTCCTGTTATTTGTCCCAGCTTCTGCCAACCTAGCAGTTCGAAATCATGTAAAAATGCAAGTAGAAAAATAGGGACCACTTTGGTGGGAAGGTAACAGTGTTTCGTGCATCTTCGGCATTTAGTTATGTTGGCCACATAACCACAGAGACATCTTCAGACAGCACTGGCTCATCAGCTTTGTAACGGTGATGTGCAGTGCCCCCTAGAGCCATAAACAATTAGCACATATGTGTGAGGGGAACCTTTACCTTTACCTTAGAGAAGCAGATTGTTCCAATCAGAGTGGACCTTCTTTAAAGTGAGTGAGGAAACATTTTTTATTGATTGAAAAACAGGGGAATTAATTTGAAAGTATTTACAGTGCATGTAAGTTGCTTTAATGAAATTGCATTAATTAATTGCCAACATTCACATTTCAATATGAGTCTCAACTACTCCTGGGAGTGCCACTGCACATTACAGGGCACAGAGGACCTGTTCTCCTTATATGTTGCAACAGTAAACTCTAAGCCCCATTTGAATTTTCTTTAAATGCGTCTGTGTAGACTTTTGATTTAAGCATCTGTATAGTTCCACTGGGACACGATGGTGCAATGGTTAAAGATGCTGAGCTTGTCAGCTAGAAAGCTGATGGCCCGGCTTTGAGCACCATGCAATGGGGTGAGCTCCCATTCCTTACTCCAGCTTCTGCCAACCTAGCAGTTCGAAAGCAGGCAAATGCAAGTAGATTAATAGGTACCACTTCAGTGGGAAGGTAACAATGTTCCATGCACCTCAACATATAGTCGTGTTGGCCTCATGTCCACAGAGAGTGTCTTCAAACAATGTTGGCTCCCTCGGTCAACAAATGAAGATGAGCATCATCCCCTAGAATTGGATACAACTGGACAGGGAAAACTTGACCTTTCTGCCACCAGAACTATAAAGATGTTCTGACCCGGCTCCCAAACACAAAAACCCCTCTGTAGTTAAATCAATTATTCCTTTATTAGGAGAGCTAGCAGCCCCGACAAAAAAAACACACTCTCTCTCACAGCAGGCTAACAAGCTGTCTGGCAGGGAGATGAATAGTTGTCTGCCACACCTATTCATCTCCACTCCCTGCCTTTTATCTCCAGAGCTAGGACGGGGCTTCGCTAACAGCGGTGGCTCTTCCTTCCCAAGGATTGGCTCATAGATTTCCACTGCTCTCCTCTTCTCTACCTTCTGTGCATCCACACGTCAGGCCCAAACCTGGCTGTTCCTCCTCTTCCTCATTAGCCACCTCCAGACTTGGGACTGTTGACTCTCCATCTGAGGGCTCTGCCTATGTCTCTCTCTCTGACAGCTCCACTCCCTCTTCCCCCTCACAGCTGTCTGATTGCCTTGAGCTGATCCTGACTCCCCCACCTCCTCTTCCTCTGATTTGGCTGCTGGAGGGGCTAGCAGCTGATAGGCCACAACAGGAGAGAGGTTTTTCCATGAAGGAGGCGGGGTGTGGTTTTGTGTGCTGCCTGCATTCTGCAGATAGGGCTTCACTTGTTTGCAGGGCCTGTTTTTTGGCAAGCTGCAGGCTGGTGCCAGTCCACAAACTGGGGCTTGGGGACTCCTGTTTTACAGTTTTATTATACATCTTCTTATGGATGAAAAAAATAATAATCTAGAATATTGAATTTTTAATGTCCAACGTTCAACCAAATAAAAATATTGTACATGCACCTCACACTGTATTTTATATAGCCCTTTAAATGAGTAGGCACATTTTCAATTAGAATTCTGGGGAACAGATTCCCTGTGAGGTAGGAAACTGTGTGGGACTCTCAATGGAATACAGAATATAGGATGTGGCATTGCTCAGATTTCCATGTCTAAAGAAAAATGCATGCACTTTTTCCGGTTTCACGTGGCTTCGGGGCAGCAGGAATTCGCGACAGCTCGCGATTCCTGCTGTGCTAGCCGTCGAGGTACCCCCGATCCAGATGGGTCAGGGGGATATGGCTGCCCTGTAGGGACAGCTGAAGAGAGAGGGGAGTCGGACAGGGGGGTGGGGGTGTCGCAGACCCCCCCCTTCTCCGGAAAAACCCCTTTTTCCCAAGGCGGTGGAACGGCGGTCAGCAATGGCCACCACGAAGAAGCCAGCAACCGGGTAAGATTGCGCTGGAGGAAATGAGAAGAGTGAAAGTGTTGTCTGAGCCGGGTCAAGTAACATCTTTTAAATTGCTTGGAACTGAGCTGTTTGAATTGCTGGAGGATACATTGTATCCCTAAGAAGAGCGAAAGCGGCGGAGAAGCTGTTAAAGGGAACTTTTTTTTTTTCTTCACTCTCCCACCCCATGGAAACAGCAGAAATGTTTGGATATACTGGACATTGAAAGTGAATTGTTTTGAGAGTTGAAGCTAAGGGACAAAAGGATTCTTGGACATTGAAAAATTTAAGAAATTGGAAAACCCTTGTTGAAGGTATGGATTTCTGATTATTTAAAATTGATATTGCAAGTGGGAAGGGAGAGGAAAAATAATTGGAGCAGAAGCTGAAAAAGGAGGAGATTGCCTAGAATCCCAAAGAAAGATATATGGTAATTGGACCTCTTTGATTAAACATTAACCCCAGAAAGAGAAAGAGAAGAAGAAAGAAAAATATTAACTTTTGGAACTTTTTTTGAATTGTTTTTGATTAAAAATACTTGTGGTTGTTTTGGGAAAAGTTTCTCTTTTCATAACGGCATCGCTTGTGGATGAACTAAAGACTGAATATCAAAAATATAAAAAGGAAGATACTTTGGGCGCTTTGTTTCAATTCTTAGAAATGGCGTTATGTACTTATGAAAAGTTGATTACGCAGCAGAAGGACTGGGACAAGGAAGAAGAGGAAGAAGAAGCCATCTTTGATGAACAATGGGTCCTTTCCGGAGAGGAGGAGAAAAAGGATAAGAAAAAGGGGATTTTAAGAATTATAAAAACAACCAAAGAAGAGAAAAATGAGCGAAAAGGTGGAGGCAAGGTTAGAAAGCAAAGGAAAAGGAGTAAGAAAAGGGAGGAGGAAAAACAAAGGGGTAAAAAGGGCAAGGAGAAGAATAAGCAAGAGAGAAAGGGGGGGAGGAGAAGCCTCAATGGGGGGAAGCAAGATCTAAAGAAAAAAAGTTTATTTAGAGACAATGGGTGAATTTAATTTAGGATAAAAGAGGGATTCTGGAGGGTACATAAGATTGTGTTTTTATATGTGTATTTAGAGTATAAAATTCATTATGTAATTTTAGAATCTTTTAAACAGAATCCCAAGAAAAATTGCTATACGAAGTACTTTTAAGTTAGGGTAATGAGTTATAGACGTTACTCCAATTGGTGTATAGGAGAAGTATAGTAAAAGAAAAAAGATGAATGGACAGTTGGAAATAGAACAGACAAAGAATGTTATTGAAAATGGTAATAAGATATGAAAGGATATATAAAGGTTTTGTTATGGGTGTTTTTTGGATTTTGTATATTGATAAAAGGCAATAAAATTTTAATTAACAAGAAATAATTTGGATGAAAAGGAGAAGTAGGGATAAGATATGAAGTTAAATAGATAAAGTATTGATACTATAATTTGGAATTGTTATGTTCTATTGGTTTTTTATTATTATTTTTTCCTAGAAAAGAATTTATAAGCTGTTATGCCTTGATTCTTTGTGCATTGTTTTTATAAAATTGATAAAAATGGTTAATATATATATATAAAAAAAGAAAATGATAATAAGATATGGAAGGATATATAAAGTGAATATGATGTTTGAATTTGTGTCTGTGTGAAGAGTTTTAACCCGGGATCAGACAACCTTCAGAAAAGATCTTTTAGTTTTGTTTATGTTTTGTGTTTTGTATGTTTGTGTATTGTGTTTTCTGTAAAATTAATAAAATTTGTTTAAAAAAAAAAAAGAAAAATGCATGCACTAAAGAGTTGTGAACAGGAGAAGAGTCCCGAGTCCTTTCTGGATATATTTCTACATTGTCATTTTCTTCTCCGTATCATTATCAGATAAATAAGTGTGAACCTGTCCTTGAACCTTGGTCAATGCTTCGGTCAACATTCTCACCAGTTTTCAGATTCTCCCAGGACTTATGTGCCATTATAGGATTTCCCTCATGGCCCTCATTGCATCTGTTGACCTTTTAATGAAGCAGAAGCAGAAAAAGAAGAAAAGGTCCGTTCTTTAAGGCTTTTATAATTCATAGTTCTTGTGCTAGAGCTATGGCTATCCTAGGACTCTGACCATCTTAGGAGAAAGTGTCAAAGATATTGTGATTCCAATTTCCTGGAGGTTGGAATCAGAAATTCCTACAGATCTTTTACTACAGTACCTGCTGGATTAAACTTTCATATTTCAAGATTCTCCAACTTAGAAAAAGTAAAACAGGAAGCTAGTGTCTTGCAAACTGCAAAAATAGCAGAGCAGGACTGGCTTTGAAAAATACCAGTTTGACTTCAGCCCAAGTGAAGTCAATATATATATATATATATAAATATCTTCCTGACTTGGTCTCAAAACTTCAATTGTGAATATTAGTCTGAAAGGTTGGGTTCTTGCCTGTATATATTGGTGTGCTAATGTGAGGACACTTTCTACGTTCTTCCACAACTCCATTGTAGTTGCTTTTGGAGAAGGAATAGGATTTGTCAAGTTTACTCAATTTTCATAAATTATAAAAGAATCAGACATGGAAAGTTCATTTTTGTGGTTATTGAACCTTTTCTTGTGTGGTATCTAGTTCCAAATTTGCACAAGAAAACCATGAATTATTGGTGTGCTACCTCCCCAAATGATGTTACTAAGGTGTGTTAGGAATAACAAGGTTACCTAATGTAGTTTGGGTAAAATAATATATATAAACTATGATAGTAAGTTTAAGTGTGTGTTACTTTAAACTGCAAAGTATGTCATTTTGGGTGCGGTTGTGAAACCGCCATGAGAGGGAACAAGAGAACTTGCTGGATTGCAGGATTGATGGTTTGCTAACTGCGTGTTCCCTGCTGCTGAGTTTTTGAATGTCGAAAGAAGAAAGGAGGTTTGACTTCTTCATATATCTACTGCGAGGAGATATATTACTGAACTGATATTTGTAAGTTTACTGACCTCTTTTTCGACACTGGACTTTGCAACTGAATAATCCCCAGACGGACTGAACTAGTGAATGATATATGGACTGTTTGACTATGCTAAAACTCTTACTGGAATAAACTATTTAACTAGCACAGTGTATCTGTTTTACTGAGTGTAAGCTACAAAAACGTTTATCTCACATATTTGCATGCTTGCCTGCCTGCCGTGCACATTCTGCTAGGGTGTATCCCTAACAACAGGGGTGGGCAAACTACGGCCCGCGGGCCACATCTGGCCCGTTGGTCTGTCCAATCCGGCCCGCCCCTGAAAAAAAATTGCTGGGCGTGGTGTATTGCCCTGTGCCGCGTGGCCCCCAAGGCTGCAAAACAGTGCGGAGCGCTCTCGGAGTAGGAAAGAAAAGAAAGTTGCAAAGGCCTCGGCTGAGAGTTTGAAATCACCTTCGAGTGTGACCTCTCCGAAGGTGAGTCCCCGCCGATCCACCTTTTTTTTCCAGGGCTTCCAGGCTTAAACTTTGCAAAGGCAAAGTTTGCAGGCGGGAGCATCTTCCCACCAAGGAAAGGGAAGGGTCCCGCCCTGCGGGCGGTTGGGTGGGCTGCTTGGAGGAGGCGACCCAGCAGCGCTCTGGGTTTCCCCTCCGCCGCACTTTGCAAAGTTTAAGCCTGGAAGCCCTTTTGGCTTCCTTTTAACTTGTGGGTGCTCGCGCCTGGCCCCGAGCCGTGCGGTGGAGGGAAGACCGGAGCGAGGCCGAGTTGCTTCCTCCAAGCAGCCCGCCCACCTGCTAGGCTTCCCTCCACAGCATGGCTCAGGCCAGGCGCAAGCGCCCGCGAGTTAAAAGGAAGCCGAAAGGGCTTCCAGGCTTAAACTTTGCACAGGCAAAGTTTGCAGGCAGGAGCGTCTTCCCGCTGAGGAAAGGGAAGGGTTCCGCCCAGTGGGTGGTTGGGCGGGCTGCTTGGAGGAGGCGACCCAGAGGCGCTCTGGGTTTCCCCTCCACCACACTTTGCAAAGTTTAAGCTTGGAAGCCCTTTCGGCTTCCTTTTAACTCGCGGGCGCTCGCGCCTGGCCCCGAGCCGCGCAGTGGAGGGAAGCCTGGAGCGCTGCTGGGTCGCCTCCTCCAAGCAGCCTGCCCACCCGCTCGGCTTCCCTCCGCTGCGTGGCTCGGGGCCAGGCGCGAGCGCCTGCGAGTTAAAAGGAAGCCAAAAGGGCTTCCAGGCTTAAACTTTGCACAGGCAAAGTTTGCAGGCAGGAGCGTCTTCCCACCAAGGAAAGGAAAGGGTTCCGCCTGATGGGCGGGTGGGCGGGCTGCTTGAAGGAGGCAACCCAGCCGCGCTCCAGGCTTCCCTCCGCCACGCGGCTCGGGGCCAGGCATGAGTGCCCGTGAGTTAAAAGGAAGCCAAAAGGGCTTCCAGGCTTAAATTTTGCACAGCGCGATGGAGGGGAAACCCATAGCACCACCTGGTTGCCTTCTTCAAGCAGCCCGCCCACCCGCTCAGCTTCCCTCCGCCATGCGGCTTGGGGCCAGGCGCGAGCACCCGCGAGATAAAAGGAAGCTGAAAGGGCTTCCAGGCTTAAACTTTGCACAGTCAAAGTTTGCAGGCAGGAGCGTCTTCCTGCTGAGGAAAGGGAAGGGTTCCGCCCGGTGGGCAGTTGGGCGGGCTGCTTGGAGGAGGTGACCCAGCGGCGCTCTTGGTTTCCCCTCTGCTGCACTGTGCAAAGTTTAAGCCTGGAAGCCCTTTCAGCTTCCTTTTAACTCGCGGGTGCTTGCGCCTGGCCCCGAGCCGCGAAGTGGAGGGAAGCCCGGAGTGCCACCGGGTCGCCTCCTCCAAGCAGCCCGCCTGCCCACCAGGCAGAACCCTTCCTGCTCATCCCTTGGGTGTCTGCCTCTTTCCTCTCTCAGTCGCTCTCTCGCTCCTCCACCAGCCCAGAAAAGAAAGAGAAAAAGAGGCGAATAGTTATTATTCTCAGCCGAAACAACCAGAAACAAAGGCAGGCAGGCAGGCAGAACGGAGCACTGGATTGAACCGAGGGCGGCGTGTGGGGGTGAACGGGCACTTTGGAGGAGCTGCGCTGACAGGAAGCCACCCTGCCGGCTTCTTTGAAGCAGTTTCTTCCTGGGCTGGTGGAGGAGCGAGAGAGCGACTGAGAGAGGAATGAGGCAGACACCCAAGGGATGAGCGGGAAGGGTTCTGCCTGGCAGGCGGGCTGCTTGGATGAGGTGACCCGGCAGCGCTCCGGGTTTCCCCTCCACCGTGCGGCTTGGAGCCAGGCGCGAGCGCCCGAGAGGAAAAAGCAAGCTGCAAGTTGCTGGGAAGTTGCTCGGGTGCTGGGAGCCGCTGTCATGGTGAGCGGCTCGTCGGGCACGTTCACAAGGAGGAGGGCTTTTAAAGTGCCGCCCGAGCAGGACCGTCGAGCCGGGAAATGGGGCACCAAGGCAGGGCAAGGCTCCACCAGCAGCGGCCGAGCTTTAGGTGGGCTTGGATGCCCCTGAGCGTGGTTTGCTGTTTGTTCTCTCCTGGGACTCACGTTTGGAAAGTGTGTAAAGTAATAGCAGGAGCAGCCGCGGTGTTACTTTTTCTTATATATATAATATATATACATATATACATATATACATATATATATATATACATACATATACATATACATATACATATATATATATGGCATTCAGCTTTGTTCGGGTATTTTCCCACGTCATAATAGTGGTGCTTTTAAAGTTGTATTAATAAACCACTATTATGACGTGGGAAAATACCCGAACAAAGCTGAATGCCAGACATGTAAGTACCCGCGAAAACTTAAGAAAACAAATATATATATATATATATATATATATATATATATAATATAAAATATATATATATATTATAAAGGGCCCATTATAAAATGCAGCAAATTATATATAAGAATATAAGAATATATATATGGATCTTTGGTTATTCGGGTTTTCTCCCACATAAGATTGGAAGTATCTAGGCAACGTTTCGATGAAGTCTCATTCATCATCTTCAGGCTTGGTCTTCAGTTCTGTGCTTCTCAGAGTGATACGAGCTTGCAGCTGCTTCTTCCTTTTAACTGCTAGTGGGGGTGTGACTTGATTGGGTGGGGGCTTGGCTGTGTTCTGATTGGGTGGGGGTGTGTTCTCATTGGTTGGGGGTTTGGCTGTGTTCTGATTGGTTGGGGGGTTGGCTGTGTTCTGATTGGCTGGAGGCGTGTTCTGTTCAGGTGGGGGCTTGATTGTGCTCAGGTTAGTCTTAGTTGCTGGAGGGTTTGAGCTGGTAAGCTGTGATCTTGCTGTTTGGCTTCGAGTTCGTGGTCGTGCTGCATTTTCATGGTGGAGGTCAGTTCGCTTCATGTATGGCTCAGAGGGTTTGAGGTGGGTAGTGATGCAGCTGCAGTGCGGCTTCTGGTCCGTGGTCGTGTTTCATCTTCTGTGTGGGTGTGAGTCTGCTTTCTACGTGGAAGTGTGGTGGTGGCATCTTGTGTGGCTCTCAGGGGTGTGGGTCTGGTGTCATTCTTCATGTTACACACAAACAGACAAACACCACTCACAGACAAACACCATACAGAAGCCTGATGATGGCAGATGAGATTCTGCTGAAACGTTGCTACAACTTTAAAAGCACCACTATTATGACGTGGGAAAATACCCGAACAAAGCTGAATGCCAGACATGTAAGTACCCGCGAAAATTTAAGAAAATATATATGTGTATATATATATATATATATATATATATATATATATATATATATATATATATAATATTCTTATATATAATTTGTTGCATTTTATAATGGGTCCTTTATAATGGCCTCTTATAAAATTGGTTCGGCCCTCGAACACAGATCCGATTTTCCATGGCGCCCCCCGACAGAAATTAATTGCCCACCCCTGCCTAACAAGGTGATATTTTGGAGGTGACCGGGCTAAGCCTGAAAAGGGCTCAAATGCAAAGACTCGAGTCCCTTTGAGCTTCCAGGAGATCTAAATCCAACCCACCTTGAATTCCATTGATTCTTATCTACTGCCATTGTGCTTTGACTGTTCGTGTCCAAGGACAGTTCCAACTTGAAAAAATTATCCGGTGACATTACCATTGCCTGGGGGATGCCCATTTGGTGGCTCCTTTCATGTCCCCATTATTGTGCTTCCTGAAAGTGGTACCTATCTATCTACTTACAGATACACACTTTTCCAAGTGTTAGGTTGGCAGGAGCTGGAGCAAATGAAGGGAGCTCATCCTGTCACAAAATAGCACTTGGGTCTCAAACGTACACTTGCTGATCATCAACCAGTATCCTAAGCATGTTACTACTGTAGTTTGGATTCTTGTAGACAGCGTTAGCATGCAAAAAACCTGTAGTCAATTGACCCACCTTGCATCCTGATTTATTATGACTGGAAGATACAACTTATCTCAAAAGGAATACACTTCTTCTATCCAGTGTCCTCTGAATACCTTGGATTTCAACTCCCAGATATTACTGCTGTCCAGAAATCCCAGAAGTTGAGGTTTTGAGAGGTTCAGTGCAGCAAGCTGGGTAAAGCAGAAATGTGAAATGTGACGGTGTCTGGGAGCAACTAGATTGTCATACAGACTGATGACATTTGTAATCTGTATATTACTTAATTCAGTTTCTCTTGTGTGCTGAGTTTCTTCCTCAAGGCAAGACGAGAATGCAAATTGATTTAAATCTTTAACTCCCATCGCCCTTTTGCAGTATTTTATAGCTGAAGTGCTCAGACTACTTGCATTGTATTAAATTTGGATTATGTTAGGATGAAAGATTGCTCTGTCGAGGAGGAAGGAAAGCTAAGTGTACAAGGCCAGTTCAAGAGGAAGCTCCCCCCGCCCCCCTGTGGGAAACTAGCAAAAATACAAATTGGGGGCACCATTTGACCACGGATGTGTGTGGTCTTTCTCTAATTAATGCCAAAATCTTTAGGGGAGTCATGCAGAATAACCTTTCCCTCGTTAATTGTCAAAGAAGAAAGGAACGGCGGAAACCATTCTGCTCTTGTCAAGATTTTTCAGAAACAAAAAGGGGCAGAATTATGCCTGCTGGAGGTTGTCTTTGATGCTTTGATTAGTGGCAGAGGCCAATTTTTTCCATCAAAGTCCTTGTTAATTGTAAGCCACGCTGAAAGTCTCTTGTCATGAACCTTCTGGAAAATAAGTAAGTGTCATTTTCATTTAAGGTGATTCTCAGCTATTATTAGAGAACTCCCCCCACACACATACCTCCACCCCATCCCCGCCCAAAATCTGAATGCACACATAATTTCAAAATAAACTGGAAACATGATTGCACTCAGTCAGGATAATTACCCACCGAAATCAAAGAATCCATATTTCTCATTGACTTGTTGGCATCAATTTTTGACATCTCCCAGCTCACTTCTGTTCTGCAGGATGGCTTTAGAGACAGAGGCTTTGTGGAGATTTTTTTTCTTTAACAGCCGGTGGCTCATAAACAGTTCTCTTTAAATAAGAGATCAGCCTTTGTTGTTCCATTGCTTGGATGACTAAAGAGGCATTTGTTGAAATTGTTAGATTCAAAAAAAACGGAGATAGTGTTCTGTCCTTAATTAACATAATCGAGATCCCCGCGCTTTGATTGGCCAAAGCGCGGGGCTCTCCGATTGGTCAGGCGAGCCGCGCCGATTGGCTCGCTAGGAATCTCCCGCGATTGGTCCATTCGGATCGCGGGAGATTCAAAGCGGTGCCATTGGCCGCGGCCACCGCGGCGAAAGGAATAAAAGCCGTGGGCTTTTTTCCTTTCGCCAGTTCGGTTCCAACTTCCTAATAAAGAGCTTTGCACTAAAGTCACCGACTCCTGGCATCATTTCACGGACACAACACTGGCGACGAAGATGGGATCCAGACCCTGAACCGAACCACGTGTCCGACGGAAGCCAGACGAACCACCGAGATGGCGAAAATCGCACCACCCGCACCCTTCAACCCCGCCACCGAGGACTGGGAATCGTTCTCCGACCGATTCCGCATGTACCTCGAGTGCAGTGGCCTGAAGGACGCCACCGGCCCAATGAAACGCGCCGTCTTCCTGACCCACTGCGGGACCGAGGTCTTCCAGATGGCCAAGGCGCTGGCCAAACCCGCCGACGCGACCGCGATGGACTGGGACGTCCTCGAACCCATACTTCGGCGGCACTATGCTCCAGAGGTACCCATCCTGATCCGGCGCAACGAGTTCTACCGGCGGGACCAGAGGTCGGGTGAGAACTTCAGCGACTTCGTCGCCGAGCTGCGGCGTTTAGGGGGGCTCTGCGAGTTCGATAACCTAAACGACGCCCTGCGAGACCGAATCGTGCTCGGGTTGTGGGACCCCGTCCTCCAGAGCCAGCTGATGGCCAAGGGCAACATCAGCCTAGCAGACACCCTCACCACAGCCGCAGCCGCCGAAGCAACCCGAACTTCCACCGACTGCATGCGCAGACCGAACACTGGGGACCGCAGCGGAAACAACAACCCGGCGAGGTCGACCGAGCCCAAACCCAAGACGACCACCCACCAGAGCGATTTCCACTCGGCATCGGGCACTTCCGATGACGAGGAGGACATCCATCGACTCCAGACAGGCTGCGACCCACGGAACCGGCAAGGTCGTAAGTTGAGGACCAACTGTGCTGGCTGCGGCGGCGACCACCCCAGGTCGGAATGCCGGTTTTTCGAATCGATCTGCCGGCATTGCGACAAGAAGGGACACATCGCCCGTGTCTGCCGCCTGAAGAAAAATCGCAGCCCGGCACGATGGGACCAGAATGACCGGAGGAGAGAAAGCACACCACCCCGGACCAGTGATTGCCCCTCGGACAGCCGATGGGACCAAAACGGGCGATCCTCGCAAGGCGGCGACAACTGGCGGAGAGAGGAGACCCACCAGACGGTCACCATCGGCCACGCCATCACCAACGACGCCCGGAAGGTCCACGTGGAGGTAGGCATCGAGGGCCAGCCATGCAAAATGGAGGTGGACTCCGGGTCCTATCTCTCCATGATTGCATGGCATGAAATAAAGCGCTTGGTGCCTACCATCCAAAGGAGGAACGTAGACAGCCAGAGACTCATTGTAAAGGACTACCAGGGAAACCGCATCCCGGTAGTCGGAACCAAACACTTCAAAATCATGTATAAGGGGCGCACCGAACGACTCCCCCTAACAATCATCAACCGTGACCGCCCAAGCCTACTGGGACTGCAATGGTTCGCCCCGCTCGATATCGCACTCACGGGAGTTGACCACGTCACCGACGACAGCTGGGAGCAGCAACTGGCCCGGGAGTTCCAAGAGGTCTTTGACGGAAACCTAGGCAAGTACCGAGGGCCCCTTATATCTTTCGACCTAGACCCTAACGTCCCCCCAAAATGCCTGAAACCAAGGTGGGTGCCATTCGCATTGAAACCCAAGATAGACGAGCAAATTGACAAGCTCGTCAAACAAGGGGTTCTACAGCCCATAGACCACACCCGGTGGGAGACCCCCATAGTCACCCTGATCAAGCCCGATGGGTCGGTGAGGATCTGTGGGGACTATAAGGCCACCCTAAATGGCGCGCTGCAACAAAGCGCCTACCCCGTCCCAGTAGTGCAACACCTACTGCACTCACTGGGAGGGGGCAAGGTTTTCGCCAAGCTCGACCTCGCCCAGGCATACCAACAGTTGCTGGTCGACGAGCAAACGGCAGAAGCGCAGACCATAGTCACCCACCGGGGGGCATTCAAATGCAACCGACTCCAATTCGGAGTCAGCGTGGCACCGGGCATATTCCAAAGCCTAATGGAGAGACTATTGCAAGGTATCAAGGGGGTGGTACCTTACTTCGACGACATCCTAGTGTCGGCAGCCAACCAAGCCGAACTAGAGGGTCGACTAAGGGAGGTCCTAACCAAATTTAAAGAGACCGGACTAAAAGTCAAGAGGGAGAAATGCCAGCTATGCACGGAACGAGTAGAATTCCTGGGCTACCTCCTAGACCGTCACGGCATTCACCCCACAAACAAAAAAATCAAGGCCATCAAAGAAGCCCCCACACCCAAGTCAAAGACTGAGCTACAAGCGTTCTTGGGGTTACTGAACTTTTGCAATGTTTTCCTACCCCAAAAGGCGACGGTGGCAGAGCCCTTGCATAGGCTCCTGGACAAGGCGGCGACCTGGACTTGGGGGAAACGCGAGCAAGCCGTTTTCCAAAGAACGAAGGACCTCCTCACCTCTGATGCCGTCCTCATACAATTCAACGAGACCCTACCTCTGGCAGTCACATGTGACGCATCACCTTTCAGCGTCGGCGCTGTCCTCAGCCAAACCCTTCCCGACAGAAAAGAAGCGCCCATCGCATTCTTTTCAAGGACCCTCACCAAACCGGAGCGGAACTATAGCCAACTGGACAAAGAGGCTCTGGCTATAGTTGCCACCGTAAAACGATTCCACGAATACCTCTACGGCCGGACGTTCACCATCATAACGGATCACAAGCCGCTGCTGGGAATCCTCGCAGGAAACCGGGCCACCCCGAACATTCTGTCTCCCCGAATGACAAGGTGGTCCGAGTTCCTGGCAGCCTACAACTACGAACTCATACACAGACCGGGTAAGACGATCTCCCATGCAGACGCCTTAAGCCGCTCGCCGCTACCGGAACCCGACACCGACCCAGCACCCACGACGACCACCCTCAGCATAGAGACTCTGCCCAACCTGCCCATAACCGCGTCAGACATTGCCCGAGAGACTAATAAAGACAAACGTCTGGCGCGGGTGCTGCATTGGGTGGAGAAAGGGTGGCCGGAAAGGGACAACGACGAGTCCGTCAAAACGTTTCGAAACCGCCAAACGGAACTCTCCTTATTAAAAGGGTGCATACTATCGGGGGATAGGGTGGTCATTCCGGAAAAGCTACAGGGGAAGGTTTTGGAACTGCTACACGAGGGGCACCCTGGCATCGTGAGGACGAAAGCCCTGGCCAGAAGTTACGCTTGGTGGCCAGGGATGGACAAACAAATAGAGGCCTGGGTAGCTAGGTGCCAACGATGCCAGGAAACTAGACCAAGCCCACCCACAGCACCCGTCCTAGAGTGGGAAACCCCAAGGGGACCTTGGTCTAGGATCCATATAGACTTCGCCGGGCCCACAAAAGGACACACCTTCCTCATAACAGTTGACGCTTACTCCAACTGGCTGGAAGTAAGCAACATGAAGACAACAACCACGGAGGCCGTGATCAAGGAACTCTGCAAACTCTTTGCAACACACGGCCTCCCAGACGTCGTCGTCTCCGACAACGGGCCCCAGTTCACCTCGCTGGAATTCAAAAAATTCCTAGCGGAAAGGGGCATCCGCCACGCGCTGACAGCACCGGCGCACCCGGCGGCGAACAGTAGGGCGGAACGGATGGTCCAATTCACTAAAAAGACCATCCGGAAAATAGACCACGGGGAGATCCAGGAGAAAATAAACAAACTACTCTTCACCCAACACATAACCCCAAATACCACAACCAATAAAAGCCCAGCCGAACTATTAATGGGCAGAAAGCTAAGGTCCCCACTCGACAGGTTACACCCCACGTATAACCCGGAGAGGTTCCCAGACTCAAACACCAAACACCGAACCTTTGCACCCGGCGACCCCGTATACGCAAAGAACCTGACGGGAGACCCACTATGGATTCCAGCCGTCATCACACAAGCAACAGGCCCACACTCGTACCGGCTACAAACAGCAGACGGACGAGCGTGGAAACGCCACATCGACCAACTAAGGTCGAGGACTACCAACCAACAAACCACCGGCGCACAAACAGGCGAAACCAACCCCCACAACACAAACCAAGGGGGGAGGGAATACCCAGGGGACCAAAACCAAAGAAGAATAAATCAGCAGTACTCACCGGAAAGCAGCCAGCACGACCCCTCGCCAGGAAGGAACAGCCAGGCCAGCTTGACCGACCGGGAAAGACCGAGCGGGAGCGGCGAAACCCGCAGCTCAACCAACCCGGAAGGCCCAGGAGGGAGCTACGGAGAAAGGACCGGCCCGATCGACCAGCCGGTTCCCACGACGGCAGCAGGAGCAGCAGAGATCCCGACCGAACCGGCCGGGATCCAGCCTACAACTGAGTTGCGCAGGTCAAGTAGGACCAGACGGAGCCCCGCCTACCTACGTGACTACGCAACGTAAGGACTGAACCAAGAGGGGAGGGGTGTTCTGTCCTTCATTAACATACTCGAGATCCCCGCGCTTTGATTGGCCAAAGCGCGGGGCTCTCCGATTGGTCAGGCGAGCCGCGTCGATTGGCTCGCTAGGAATCTCCCGCGATTGGTCCATTCGGATCGCGGGAGATTCAAAGCGGTGTCATTGGCCGCGGCCGCCGTGGCGAAAGAAATAAAAGCCGCGGGCTTTTTTCCTTTCGCCAGTTCGGTTCCAACTTCCTAATAAAGAGCTTTGCACTAAAGTCACCGACTCCTGGCATCATTTCGCGGACACAACAAATAGAAAAGTTAATTTGCTCTCTAGGTACTGACCAAACATCAGGTGATAATGAAGTGGGAGCTGTAAGGGCCTAAAAGAGAGATCTGATCTTGATAATTGAAGGTGACACATAGCTTGTCACTGTCTGCATTTTTAAAATAGATATTCTTATAAAACAGTATTCTACAAGTATCATTGCATGAGTCAAAAGGAGGACTGTAAAAATATCTACAGACCCCTCACAACCTGGACATAAATTGTTTCAACTTCTACCCTCAAAACAATGCTGTAGGGCATTCCACACCAGAACAACTAGACAGTTTTTCCCCCCATGCCATCACTCTGCTAAATAACTAATCCACACCACACTGTCAAATTATTTAGTAAGACTGTATTAATATTCTTCTCATTTTCCTATTATTTATCTCCATTTCTACCTTTGACTATAACTTTGTTGCTTGTATCTTTAAGATTTATATTTTTTTATTTAGTTTCCTAATATGATTTATGTTGATTGCTTATTTAGTATCCTATGACAATCACTAAGTGTTGTATTTTATGATTTATGATGAATGTATTTTTATGACTATGGTCATGATTTATTACTTATAGCTTTTATGTACAATGAGAGCTTATGTACTGAAGACAAATTTTTTGTGTGTCTAATCACACTTGGCCAATAAAGAGTTCTATTCTATTCTATTCTATTCTATTCTATTCTATTCTATTCTATTCTATTCTACCCTATTTTTAAAAGTTTTTTGAAATGTTGTTTAATTGTAGAACCAAATTGTTTGAGCTAGAAAGACTGGAAGAAATTAAATCTTCTAGAACTTCACTGGATGTTATTCTTCCATTCGTGCTACTCAACAATATTGTATTAAGCTAAATGTAGAAAACATATTTTTTTTTGAAAAATAATGAATGTGTGACTGGAAAAGCTTAGCTTTCCCCCATGCCCATCCTCCAAAGGAGAGAATTTGAACTGAAAAATATCCAGACATGCAGACGAGACACACATGGATAAGAGAGGCAGGAGAGACCAACTAATAGATCAAGAACCAGGTGTGAAAGTACTCACTGTGAAGTCATAATTTCTACCTCTTTCATTTCATATGAATCTCTTGCCATAGATGGTCACAGATGATCTAAAAAGAAATGCTGAGCGGTTGTACTTGAATAGGGATTGTTGGGGAGTCCCAGATCTGTAGACCAAAGGTCCTAGAGGAAGCCATTTCCACAGGAAGAGAACGGGCATGTCCACACTGTCTCCAAGCTCACCTCAACAGAGACAAAAAATGTGATGTAATGTCACCACATTACGAAAAAGATGTTGGAACTTTGGAAAAGCAACTAAGATGATTAAAGGCATGACATAAACACATGAAGAACATTTGTGGGAATTGGGTATGACTAGTCTAGAGAAAAGAAGGACTAGGGGTGATATGATAGCAGTATTCCAGTATGTGAGGGTCTGCCACAAAGAAAAGGGGATCAACTTATTTTCCAAAGCACTAGAGGGCAAGACAAGAAACAATGGATGGAAACTAATCAAGGAGAGAAGTAACTAGAATTAAGGAGAAATTTCCTAATTGTTAAAATAATGAATCAGTGGGACTACTAGCTCCAGAAGTTGTGGGTGCTTAATCACTGAAGGTATTTAAGAAGAGATTGGACAATCAGTTGTCTGACATGGTTATAGGGTCCCCTGTTTGAGCAGGGGGTTGGACTAGAAAACCTCTAAGGTCCCTTCCAGCTCTATTCTATTCTGAGACTTGAACTTTATAGGTCTCTTCCAGAGCAGCTGGGTCAAAGCTGATGTTGGCATCTTTCATTTCATTGGCATGATGTTCTCCCTCAGTGCCAGGGATAGGATTCTACCTGGTTGCACCGGTTCTATGGAACCAGTTGTTATGATACTGTGCAATTTGGAGAACCAGCAAATCGCACCATTGCCTGGCACTTCCCTGCCCACTCACTCCTCACCAGGCATGTGCGCCAGGCAATTTGCCTGCTAAGTTGCTATTTTTCCTTTTTTTTCCCCCGACCATCAACTGTTCCGACTATCAGCTGTACTGGGAAGATTGAGATTAGCTAGAAAGCAGGAAATTGTTGGATTTCTTGCTTTCTAACTAATCTAAAAGCAGAGCTGAACCTTCCTAGCTTCTATTTTTCAGTGCAGACTCAGGTAGAAGATTGCAGAAAGATAGATCTCTGGATGAATCTGTGATTTTGTGAGCAATTCAATCTGCCTACCTGATTTGCCTGATTTGGGATAAAAGTTGCTCTTTTTTATAAAAAATTAAATATTTACATAAATATTTACAATATTTACATACAAGCCATGCCTAATATTTATATACAAGCCATGTGACCACCAAGCCACACCCACAAATTAGGCCATGCCTACAGAACAGGTTAAGAAATTTGAATCTCACTCCTGCTCAGTCCCCATTTATTGACTAACATATTCCAAAGTGTAATGGTCTCACATATTTGAGTGCACAGCTGCTTCTTTTGAGGGCAAAATGGGCTCCTCTGAACACTTCAGAAGTCCCTCAAGCTTAATGTCTTCAAGACAACCTGCTCCTGGTTGGAATCAACATCTGCACAGAAAGAGGAGAATGTTGAGCTCAAAACGGAAGAGTTTGGAATGTGAAACATCTGCCACATCCCATGTTTTGGGGACAGGTGCAAAGAATGTGTTGTGCACTAGCCACAAATTCAGACCCCAAGCCTAGTTTCCTTCCCCCAAGGAGGCAGAGCACCTTTTGTTTTTCTTGTGAAGCACAAGCGAGGCCAGAAGTGCTCTTCCATCATTATATCTTTAGTCAAGGTTGAGGTCATAGAGGCAGATCAGGTAGCAATACATTTACTCAGCTCATCATTTATTTATCTGTTGAGAAATTTTATATGCCACCCATCTCCTTAACGGCTTTGAGAGGCTTACAAAGAAACCATAAAAACATTCATAAAAACAACATTAAGACCATAAGAGATATAAAGCACACACTAAAACAATAACATTAAAAGGCCTAGGTAAATAAATATGTCTTTAAACTTTGCCCAAAACGGCAGGAGGCCTATTTTACCACAGAGGCCTTGCTGCAGAAAAAGGAGCATTGTTTTTGGTGTTGGATTATTCATGGCTAAACTTCCGAAAGGTTTTCCACTGAGGGCTTGGCAATGGGGCATCGTGTGCAGAAAGAGGCAGCTATGAAGATAATTATGGCTTAAGCCAATGCAGGCTTTGAAAACTAAGAAGACCTGGAACTGAGTCCCCAAGTAGATCTTTGTTGCCCCAAATCTACTACTAATAATGCTTCTAAGAGTGAAGCTCTCTGGAGCAGGTTTCTTAAAGAAAGGCAGGGTAGATTTAACATCCATTAGATCAAATCCTTCTCAGTAACTCTGTGAAAGAGGGAGGACCACCATCTACCCCAGAGGGTAGCAAGCTTCAGAAAGTTGCTTTGCAATTTAGCAAGCCAATCAAGTTTAAGACCAAAACAGGTATTTTTCACCTGTGGAGGAAAACACTGCCCCCAGTGTTGTGAATGAATAATGCCAAATAAAGTTATCTTGAGCTTGAAGTCAAGTGCAGGGTTCTGGCCCTGCACTTCTGATTGGCTGTTAATGGCAGGATCGGATTGGTCCATTCAGGAGCATCTGATTGGCCATTAACAGGCCATTTTCATTGGTTAACAGAGCTAGCGCTCCAGGATTGCTATTGGTTGAATAGTTAATAAGTTGCCTATATAAGGAAGGCTAAAGCAGCCCTTGAGTTTGAGCTGTCACACCATGTAAATAAAGAGTTTGAAGTTCACTGTTTCTACCAGCTTGTCTCCATTATTCGCACCCATGCTCCAGACTTAACACCCAGCTTTAGCCTTGACTCAGGTGATAAATCTAAGACATCATCCCACCCCACAATTTAGGACTGCTGTGGGATTGGATGACATCAGAGCCAACTAAAACGACGACGAAGACAACTAAGCACGTGGCTGAAGCGCACAATGGTGGAACCATGTCCGGCGGCGTTGTACCACCCGCTCCGTTCGATCCAGTTCAAGAGGACTGGGAGTCCTACATGGATCGTTTCCAAATATTTTTGGAAACGGATAATCTGAAGGATGCCACAACCGGGAAGAAACGGGCGGTATTCCTAAAGCACTGTGGCCCGACGGTATTCAAAAAGGCTAAGGCATTAGCGAAACCGGCTAAAGTGAAGGCCATGGACTGGGACGTCCTCGAACCGCTACTAAGAGTCCACTATGCACCGACTGTTCCAACGCTCGTAAGACGACACGAGTTCTATCAAAGAAATCAGCGGAAAGGAGAAAGCGTTGCCGATTTCGTTGCAGACCTCCGGAACTTGGGAGGCCTTTGCGATTTTGCCGACCTAGAGGAGGCCTTGAGAGACCGAGTAGTTCTTGGGTTAGACGCTCTAAACGTACAGAGCAAAATAATGGCTAAGGGTGACATTAGCCTTGCCGATGCCATCGCTGAGGCTACGGCAGCGGAGGCGACCAAAAAGTCGGCTGCCCAACTATGCCGAAATCGCACTCCAGCACACCAACCGGCCAGCAAAGTTTCACCTAAGTCAGAAGGACAGCTTCAGATGACCCACCATGTGGATCTCTCTTCATTGTCAGACAGCGACGAAGAAGAGGTCCATCACCTGCGGTCCGACCGGGACCGTTACCCGAAATCCCAGCAACCGTTCGCTGGCTGCGGGGCCAACCATTACCGTTCCGATTGCAAATTCCGCGACGCGCTCTGCCATGAGTGCGGGAAACGAGGCCACATCGGACGGGTCTGCAGAAGTCTCATCGAACCCAGCCAGACCTCGAAGGGTACCAATCCCTGCCAATTGACAGGGAATCGCCCTGTAAGGCAAGAACCAGCAAACCACTCCTACAGAAACCGACCCATGAATCGCCTAACGAGATGGGAAGAGGCCCACCAAACACTCACTATTGGCCACGCCTCTTCACTGGACGCTAAGAACATTCGGGTCAAAATGGACATTGAAAATCAACCTTGCCAAATGGAAGTTGACTCGGGATCGTCTCTTTCAATGGTCTCCTGGAAGACCCTTAAGCAACTCGTCCCCTCTATCCAGCGCCAAGACCTTCAATTCCAACGGCTCATGTTAAAGGAGTACCAGGGGAACCGGATTTCAGTCATAGGATCCAGTAGAGTTCGGGTTGCATTCAAGAACCGCATGGCGTACTTACCCCTGACGGTGATCGACAAGGACCGGCCTAGTCTGTTAGGCCTGCAATGGTTCGCACCACTCGGCATTGAAGTGGCAGGCATTAACCGAATCGGCGGCAGTGACTGGGAGGAAGACCTCACCCATGAATTCAGGGACGTCTTTGTGGAAAAGCTAGGTGAGTACAAGGGGACCCCGATATCCTTTAGCCTTAATCCAAAGATAGCTCCCATCCGCCTTAAGCCTCGTCGAGTTCCGTTCACTCTAAAGTCGAAAATCGACGAACAGCTTGATAAGTTGATAGCGCAGGGAGTTTTAAAGCCAACCGACCACTCCCCATGGGAAACACCAATCATGACACCAATTAAGCCGGACGGCTCCATTAAAATTTGTGGGGACTATCAAGCCACCCTAAACCACGCCCTGCAACAAAATCCATATCCGGTGCCGGTGGTGCAATACCTCCTCCATTCCCTGAGGGGCGGAAAAGTCTTCACTAAGCTAGACTTAGCTCAGGCTTATCAGCAACTGCCGGTTGACGAAAAAATGGCACAGGCACAGACTATCGTAACACACCGAGGTGCCTTTAAGTGTACGCGGCTTCAATTCAGAGTCAGTGTAACCCCACAGATCTTTCAGAGCCTAATGGAGAGACTATTGCAGGGGATCTAAGGCGTTGTCCCCTATTTTGACGATGTGCTCATTGCTGCCACCACTCCAAAAATTTTACGGGATCGTTTAAGACTGGTTTTACAAAAATTCCAAGAAGCAGGCCTGAAAGTGAAGAAAAATAAGTGCAAACTGTGTACAGATCGTGTTGAATTCTTAGGGTACTTGATTGACAGTCAAGGTATTCACCCTACCGATAGCAAATTGAGAGCAATAAAAAACACTCCCAGACCCAGGAACAAGGCCGACCTCCAGGCGTTCTTAGGCCTCATCAATTTCTATAATGTATTCTTGCCGCACAAGGCGACTGTCGCTGAACCTTTACATCGCCTACTAGATAAAAAAGCAATTTGGGTATGGGGTCACAGAGAAGAGCAGGAGTTCCGTAATGTAAAAAAACTACTGACTTCTGACGCTGTACTAATGCAGTACAATGAGACTTTGCCGTTAAATATCACATGTGATACATCGCCTTTTGGAATGGGTGCCATTTTGAGCCATGTTTTACCTAACGGTAGCGAAGCCCCTGTTGCTTACTTTTCAAAAACGGTCTCGAAAACCGAGCGAAATTACAGCCAGATCGATAAAGAAGCCCTGGCAATTGTATCAGCTGTTAAAAGATTCCATGAGTATGTGTACGGCCGGGATTTTACCATTGTAACTGACCACAAACCATTGCTGGGGATCATCGCTGGGGATAAGCCAACTCCCTACTTACTTTCTCCCGGATTAACCCCCTGGTCAGAATTCTTGGCTGCCTACAATTATCAGCTACAATATCGTCCAGGTAAAGCCATTCCCCACGCCGACGCGTTGAGCCGTGCACCACTCCCTGAAACCATCAACGATCCTGCACCAACGATGACAACGTTGCAGATCGAGACACTCTATATGCTGCCATTAACTACCTGTGACATCGCGAGAGAAACAAAACGCGACCCCATCTTAGCACGAGTCCTCACATGGGTGGAACGCGGATGGCCATTGGACCAAGTACCAGACGACTTTGCACCATTCAAAAGTCATCAAACAGAGTTGTTCTCACAGAAGGGCTGTATCATCTGGAACGATAGAGTCATTATCCCAGAACGACTCCAACAGGCACTGCTAAAAACCTTGCACGATGGCCACCCTGGCATCGCGCGCATGAAGGCCTCGCACAAAGCTACGCATGGTGGCCAGACATCGACAGACAAATCGAATTGTGGGTTAAAACTTGCCAGAGATGCCAAGAAGTAAGTAATGCTCCACCAAAGGCAACTCCAACCGAATGGGAAACGCCGCGGGGACCCTGGTCCCGCATCCATCTGGATTTTGCTGGGCCGACCAAAGGCCACACATTTTTGCTAACCATCGACGCCTACTCGAATTGGCTCGAGATTCACCGAATGAGGAACACGACCACCGAAGCAGTCATCAAAAGACTGGAAAGGCTGTTTGCAACCCACGGATTACCAGACGTTCTGGAATCCGACAACGGGCCCCAATTTACCACGCTGTCTTTTGAACAGTACCTGGCTGACCACGGTACCTGACATGCACTTACTTCACCTGCGCACCCTGTGGCCAACGGTAGGGCTGAGTGCATGGTACAATTTATCAAAAGAACTCTACAAAAGATAGACTACGACAACATCGACGAGAAAATCAACCGAATACTTTTCCTACAGCACATCACACCTCACAGCGTCACCAACAAAACTCCCTCCGAGCTGCTAATGGGACGGAAGCTCTGCTCCCACCTCGATCGGTTACACCCAGCCTACGAACTGGAAAAACCACTCGGATTCAGCGGCCGATGCCGTACCTTCCAGGTAGGCGATTTAGTATTCGCTAAAAACTTATCGGGTGATCCGCTGTGGGTAGAAGCGACCGTAATCCGCATAACCGGCCCAAGATCATACCTCGTTCAGTGCCCTGACAATAGACTTTGGAAGCCACATAGATCAACTACGATTGCAGCTGCAGTCACGCAATTTCGAACTCCTTATGACCAAACTGAGGGGGGGGGAGATACAGAGGAAGACGAATTGCAACTAGAGGAAAATCTTTTTGAAGGGACTGATAACGGAACTGAAACGCAGGAACAGGAACCGGGGATGGGAGTGAGTTCACCTCAGGGAGTGGCCAGTGATATTGGTGATGACAGAAACGTGAACTCTGAACCAGAGGCACCCCTATCGTTAAACAACGATCTACCTCAGCAGAAGTGCAGCCAATCGACAGGCACTTTGCGAAAATCAAAAAGACTGATAAAACAACCGTCCTACCTCAAGGACTATGTAACCGCGCCCCGTAAGCAGAAGCCGGGGGAAAGGGGTGTTGTGAATGAATAATGCTAAATAAAGTTATCTTGAGCTTGAAGTGAAGTGCAGGGTTCTGGCCCTGCACTTCTGATTGGCTGTTAATGGCAGGATCGGATTGGTCTGTTCAGGAGCATCTGAGTGGCCATTAACAGGCCATTCTCATTGGTTAATGGACCTAGCGCTCCAGGATTGCTATTGGTTGAATAGTTAATAAGTTGCCTATATAAGGAAGGCTATAGCAGCCCTCGAGTTTGAGCTGTCACACCATGTAAATAAAGAGTTGAAGTTCACTGTTTCTACCGGCTCGTCTCCATTATTCGCACCCATGCTCCAGACTTAACACCCAGCTTTAGCCTTGACTCAGGTGATAAATCTAAGACATCATCCCACCCCACAATTTAGGACTGCTGTTCTACTCTATTTCAACATGGTAGATTTTTTTTAACTACAATAATAAAAGATAATACAGACTAAAAAAGGAAAATAAAATAAATGGTGCAAGAAAGCAAGAGAGAGACAGAGAAAGAAAGAAAGAAAGAAAGAAAGAAAGAAAGAAAGAAAGAAAGAAAGAAAGAAAGAAAGAAAGAAAGAAAGAAAGAAAGAAAGTAGAAGAGAAACACCCCAGAAACAATTTCCCAATCTCATTAAAATAAATAATTTCATCACCTCTTCACCACCTATTAATTAACAAATATAAAACTATTCTTCCCATAACTCAACTCTTAACTATAGGGAAAATCAATAAACATATTTTTTTTTAATCCAGATGTTGGTGAAAAGTCTAAAAAGAGCCATAATCACATTCATTAATAAATATAAAACTTAATTTTAAGTAAAACCAATAATTGCCTTTTACAGTGCAGATGTCAGCAAATTCAGAAAGATCCACCCAAACAACAATATATCCATTTTAACCCTGATCAAATATGCCAATTTTACATTCCCTCTTTTTACATAAAGCGAGCTTGCTCTTTATTCCCTTCAAATGATGATTATTTCTTGTCTTGAATTTCTTCAAACCTTAAACAAGTCTCTTTTGTAAGTCCAGCAGAAAGAAATCATTCCAATTATTCTCTGGACCAGACATTTTTATTTTGTTCTCAATTTTTAGATCCTCATTTGCAGATCTTTTGTATGAGCAGCATGATGGCCTAGTGCTCATCTTCCACTCTAAAGGTTGAGAATTCAATTCTAGGTCATGGCAGATGTTTCTCTCCTAGGATGCAAAGAAAAAAAATATATGCTGTGACCTCCACATGCCATCAGGAAGGGAATCTAGCTGGTAAATGCTCCACCCATTCACCCTGATTCTACCCTGAATTAAAGGATTACTGAGTTGTAAAAAAGGGAATTATCTGTATATGTTTTGTATATCTGCTCTGGTGGTGCAGTGGTTAGAATGTAGTATTGCAGGCACATTCTGCCCACAGCCTGGAGTTTGAGCCTCATCAGCTCAAGGTTGACTCATCCTTTCATCTTTCCAAGGTGAGTAAAATGAGGACCCAGATTATTGGGGACAATATGCTGACTCTGTAAGCCATTTAGGGAGTGCTGTAAAGCACTATAAAGCAGGGCTCCCCAACCTTTTCGACCTCAGGGACCACCAAACTCATAATTTTAAATCCCCCAGATCGCTAATATGAATTTTGACTGACGGTGGCTTGCTGACATTTTCCCAGGCTCTCTGCAGAAAGCAACAGGTAAAATCCCCCAAAAAGTCTGCAGGAAAATTCCCCACCCCGTTTTCCTACTGATCAATCATTCTTTATTTGGGATCGCAGGATTCCATCTCTAGATCCATTCTCGGGGGGGGGGGGGACAGAGAGAGAAAGAGAGAGAGAGAGACTTTTGGCTTCATGCAAGGAAAGCAGAAGAAGAAGCAGAAGTCTTTCTTTCTCTCCCACAAGCTCTGCCAGAAATGAGTCTTTGCTGACGCGGCCTCTTGGAGCAGAATGCCTTGCAAGGTCCCAAAGACTCATTTCTGGCAGAGTTTGGGGGAGAGAAAGAAAGACTTCTGCTGCTTTCCTTGCATGCAGCCAAAAGCAGAAGCAGAAAGAAGCAGAAAGAAGCAGCCCGGTGGACAGGTGAGGCCTGTGGGGAGAGTGGAGCAAGTTCCTCCCTCACCCTTTCCCCCCTCCCCTCACTACCTTGTATTGTTTGCAATGAAAGCCTTGTGTTCCCGTGGGCCATGTGGGCGGTGCAGCCTTGTGTTCCCATGCAGCCTGGATTAATTGCTTTGCGGGGAGTGCTTTGCGGGTGACATTTTTCTGCGGATCACCAAAATTTTCTCACGGACCACCAGTGGTCCCTGGCCCAATGGTTGGCAATCACTGCTATAAAGTGCCATATAAGTCTAAGCGCTATTGCTAATTCTATATCCAGTGATGAATTGTTGTTCACATAGTTCTCCAATCATGGAGAACTATGTCAGATAAGTTTTGTTGGAAATCTTTTTCTGTAACAGCATGTTCGGTGGAACAGCTTCTTCTGGGAACAGGGTGCTCATAAAAATACACAGCGTAGCTGACATTGTTGATTCAAAGTCCCATTGCCATTCCTCAGCAGTATTAAATGCCATTATAACTTGCTTTTCTTGTTAAGTCTCCAATATTGAAAATAATTGTTTCTTTCCCATGAAAATATATCTAATCTTTAAAATTAATTTCAAAGTCTTAACATTCAAAGTCAAATGTTCCAACTTTTTTCTGATCCTTTTATTTAAAACTTTCTTAAGCCAAAAGTTTGTCTTGCTTTTTGCTGTTTATTTTGAATTCTTACAGTTTATAAAGCTACAGTTACATTTTTTATAGATATTAAGAATTGAGGGCACTCACTTTGTGTTTCCAGTCTTGTCAGTTTGAAGGCATCTAATTTCATTAAAGCAATTAATAGTCAATTTCCAAAGATGATTTTTAAAACTAATGCAATTGTTTTCAAAACCAAAGACAGAAGATAAGTTTTTACATGGACTTGTGAGCCCCAAATATTTATGAGATTCATAAAGTATGTTGGTTTAATCTTACACTTAGACAAAACAGGTAAATATTTTTTTTAAAAAAACCATCCAGTTCATATATTATACATTTATGTGATATTAACTTTCAGGTTTGATGCTTCTACAGAGTGAATTTTACAACCTAAAGTGATGGGAATTCCATACAAATTAACACTGGGAGATACGGTACATGCAAAGTATGCATATGACATAAGTTAATCAAATTTAACTTGACATCTATCTCTCAGTGTTAATCAACAACCAATTGATTTGAACTTGTTTCCATCATGATGACTTGGAAGAAAGCTGTATTTTGTTTCAGAGTTTCCAAATTTTATCAGATGGTTGCATATGTACTCATTTTAAAATATGCTTAAATATCCACAGAAAATTCCAAGTTTGTTTATACCCTTATATGCTTCCCAAGCATAGAGTGGCTATAATGCATATTTTAGAAAACTAGTCTGATTGCTATGGACATCAGTTAAATGTATCCCTATAACTTCTGAATTTTTGCTTGAGTTTTCTAGGGAATACAGTAAATTTGAAAGATTTATTCTTTCTAGCTGCAAGGCAAACTGAATTACCAAATGTAACCAACTCTTTTTAATGAACTTAAATGGGTATTGATTATTTCAGTTAACCTGTGCTGCATTTCAAAGACCTTTGGAAAAATGAAATAATGCTGTATTTTATATAAGAAATCCTGGAAGACAAGAGATGAGGCTTTTGAGGGAGAGATAGAAAAAATATATACTTTTGATCAATGGAGAAATTGAAAAATAAAAACCATGCTTGTAATGGAGGTTTATTCTAATTTAAAAACTGACATGATTGCTTTACAAAGGAATACTGTAACAGCAATGTTGCGGCAATTTCTCATATAGCAACAGCATACATTCCACTGATAAGCTTCAGTATGTTTCCAAAGATGACAGCAGAGCAAATGCTGGGCTGGTTTGAAGTCTGTTCTACATACCTGCAGGCAGAAAGGGCTGGAAAGGGAAACACACATTGCCAAGATATGTCCTGGCAACTTGGTGTATTGGAGTCAGGAAGGGTTCAGAAGGTTTGACTGGAGCTGGGCCAGGACTGATCTTTCATTGAGACCAGAGCAAATTGATAACACTTTGCTAGTGCATTCAGACAAGCTGCATAAAATTAAAAATGCTTAGGTTGATCTTATGCACATTGGAGGAGGGAGGGAGGGAGGGAAGGAAGAGAGAGAGAGAGAGAGAGAGAGAGAGAGAGAGAGAGAGAGAGTGTTTCTTGGAATATACAGCTAACAGCTGTTGTTCACCTACTGAGCTGAAACCTTTATATGACCCCAGGAACTCATAGCTCTTGACATGTTTCACTGATTTCTGACTGTGTCTTCTTCTTTCTCTTCTTCCCTTTTCTTTCCATTGTCTTCAGGTTTTCTTCTCCAAGGGTTCTTATACATCACAGTGAAGGGCTTGCTCATTTCTTTTTAGAGACTCCTCATATATGGGCTAGGAGTAGACAGGAAAGATAACTTTCAAGTTTCTCTGCCTGGCTCTTATCACAAGAATCCAAAATTTGTTAATTCAGGTCATATGATTTCTGAGGTATATTGGCTACAACAGCAGTTGGTCTTCCATATTATTCAAATTGAAATAAAGTTTGTAAATGTCTGCCTCACTTCTATAGTGCAGTGGTCACCAACCAGTGGGCCAGGAACCACTGGTGGTCCGTGAGAAAATTTTGGTCGTCCACAGAGAAATGTCACCCTCCCACCCAAAGCAATTAATCCAAGCTGCATGGGAACACAAGACTGCGCCGCCCACATGGCCTGCGGGAACACAAGGGTTGTGTCACTTGCATTGCGAACAACACAAGGTAGTGAGGATAAGAGGAAAAGGGTGGAGGGGGAAACTTGCCTCAGTCACCCCATGTGACTGGTCTGGCCACCGGGCTGTTTCTTTCCACTTCTTTCTTCTTCTGCTTTTGGCTGCATGTAAGGAAAGCAGCAAAAGTCTTTCTTTCTCTCCCCCAAATTCCATTAGAAATGAGTCTTTGAGACCCTGCAAGGCCTCCTGCTCCAAGAGGCTATGCCAGCGTGACAACCAAGTCTCACAAAGACTCATTTCTGGTGGAGTTTAGGGGACAGAAAGAAAGGCTTCTGCTGCTTTCCTTGCATGAAGCCAAAAGTCTCTCTCCCCCCCCCCCGAGAATGGAGCTGGAAATAGCCAATTATGAGTTTGGTGGTCCCTGAGGTCCAACAGGTTGGCGACCCCTGCTATAATGTAATAAGTTGGCATTAGCTAAAGAATTTACATTCTGGAAAAATATCATTTTTTTCATTATGTTTGGTTTTTCAAGCTATTTTCTAGCTTTCAGATATAATTTAATGAGTGGTTGATTCTTGCTAAACTTTCAGAAGCTTGTTGCGACTGGAATAGAGCTGTTGGGACATTTTTAATAGTGGCCTTCCTCTTTAGCGGTATGCAAAATCGGAGTAAATTATGCACGTTAAAATGTGCATATTTGCTTAATTTGAATAATTTAAAAAGTATGGAACTTTAATTTTCCTTACCAAGGAATTTGGAGTACTTAGGGAAAAAAAAAGCCCTGTCAAATATATATCTTTCTTAATTACTTAGTTTTTTGTAAATATGGCACACCATCACTGAAATCATATAAAACACTGTAAATAAATAAAAATAAGTGTAAAGTATAATTTTAATTACAATCTGCCATCTTCATAAATTTCTTTTGTTCGTTTGATTTAAATATTGCACCAACATCAATTATATGTCTAGACATCTCTTATGTTTTATGGATTTGAGTAAGATTTTTTTTTTCGCTAGTTTCCCTTCCTATAGATAAACACAGAATACGTTAGTGGTCTCTGACCTTAGTTTTTATGTTGCAGATGTTTCATTACCCAAGCTAGATCGGGGTTCCCAACCTGTATGCCGTGGGCCGCTGCATACATGTGTGTATGCAGCCCCACTCATGCGAGTGGCAGACACACCTACCCACCATTCACAAATGAAGCTGAGCATGTACCTGCCCCTCACACAAAACCATCCCCTCTTTCCCCCACTCCCGCTGCCCCAGGCCACCAACCTGAAAAGGTTGGGGAATGCTGAACTAGGTAACATCATCAAAGCTAGAACAACAGAATAACTAGCACTAATGATGTTACCTAGTTTGGGTAATGAAACATATGCAACAAAACAACCCAGCTCAGAGAACATCCAGGACTCCTCATTACAACCCTGAGTTAGAAATATTCTCCTTTACTGGTACAGAATCAAGGGTGGGCTGCTACAGGTTCACCCAGATTTGGGCGGACCCATTGTTAATGTTATGGCTGGTTTGGCAAACCATCAAATCTCACCCCTGGCTGGCCTCACTTACCTGCCCTGCTCCTCCCAGGAGTCTCAATGCAGCCCATTTTGGATGCAGGTAAATGCAGGGCCCACAGAGAGACTCGGGGAGGGGGGAAACGGGCCTCCCGGAGGTTCTGGAAGTCCGGAAACAGGCCCATTTCTGGCCTCCGGAGGGTTTCCAGAGCCCAGGGAAGACCGTTTTTGCCCTTCCAGAGGCTCAAGGAAAGCCTCCGGAACCTGAGGAGGATGAAAAATGGGCCTCCCAGAAGTTCCAGTAGGCCATGTCCACCCAGCAACTGGGCAGAGAACCCATGGCTGGGATTTTTGAAGCCCACCCCTGTACAGAAATATGTTTGCCAAAGGGATGTGCACCAAGAAGTGATGACTGCTCTGCTAAGGATATTTGAGGATGCTGAGATGTTTTCGGTGCCATCATCCAGCCTTGGGGAAGTAAACTTGATTGGGTGCTTCTCTGATGCAACTTGGATCCGAAGAGCTGTGCTATCTAGGTAGCTCAGCTGTGATTGGGAAAGGATATCAGAAGAGGGACATTGCCCAAGATTAATTTCAAGATAAACTTCAAACAATTGTTTTTTCCAGCAGGGACTATTTTAAATGAGGTTCTTAAGCTCAACGGTTGCATCCTTGTTGCCCTTTTAATGTCATTACTATTGTTTGAATATGTTTTACTTCTTTTTTAATGCAATACAGAGTTGGGAGGGACCTTGGACATCTTCTAGTCCAGCCCCCTGCTCTCATGCAAAAGACCCTATACCATTTCAGGTTCTCCAATGTCTTCTTAAAAGCTCCAGTTTTGGAGTAGCCGTAATATCTGATGGCAACATGTTCTGCTGATTGATTGGTTGTTCTCACTGTCAAGAAATTTCTCCTTAGTTCTAGGTTGGATCTCTCCTTGATTAGTTTTCATCCATTGCTCTTGTCCTGCCTTCAGGTGCTTTGGAGAATTTTATGGTATTTAATTTATGAGGTCATATTGGAAAGGCTTCCATGGTTGTCTACATAGACCTGTTCATATTGACCATTGAATGTGGCAAAAAGTTCCCACTCAAGGGAATTACATTTCCATAAACCATCCATAAATCCCGACTGCTTTTTAGAAGGCCAGATCCTGAAGATGAAACTCAAACTTTGGCCACCTAATGAGAAAGAAGGACTCAATGGAGAAGAGCCTAATGCTGGGAACAATGGAGGGCAAAAGAAGAAGGGGATGGCAGAGAATGAGGTGGCTGGATGGACTCACTGGAGCAGTGGGCATGAGCTTCAATGGACTCCAAAAGATGGTAGAGGACAGGAAGGCCTGGAGGAATGTTGTCCATGGGGTTGCAATGGGTCAGACACGACCTTGCAACTAACAACAACAAAACCATCCTTTTGATCAAGGTTAGATCTTTCACTCCTGAAGTCCAGAAGTGCTGAACTAAGCCAACTAGTTCACAGACAAACACGCACACACACACACTTATGGCCAATATGACATTCACAGAGAGGGATACTGTTTTCTTCACAGCTGAAGAAACATCCCTTTTGATAATAGATCTGACTAGCATCTCAAAATCTGCATAATGACATTTTTAAAAGAACTTTTATCTCATTAAACTGATGGAGATACAATAAATTATCCCATCGGGATCTAAATCAATGAGTAGACTTCTGATACCATGGCCAAAGGAAATGCAATATGACATTGTTAGAGCTTCTCTGAGTCTGCTTTGAGGAGATGGAAAGAACCTGAGTAAAATCTGAACATATCCTTTCAAAGGACAAATTGACAGGGGGATATTTTTTTTGGCTGAGATGCATTGCACTCCCTGCTGGTAGATGAACAAATCTGTGGAGGATATAGAGGGAACCTTTGACCTTGACCAAGATGAACTCATTGCTCCCTACAAACAACCTGCCAAACCAGTAGAACTTTACTACCTCAAAGTGTGTAGGCTGCCTGCACTGAGGTTGCTGGAGATGTAGAAGATCAAGCTAAAATGTCAGTGGAGCTATGGCTGAGATATGTGTGACTCAGTTAGATGTGAATTGGAAGCAAAATTGGCTTCATTATACAATCAGCAAATGTTCATAGCCATGAACAGTTCTAGAATAAATAATCTCTGGCTGTTGTAGAATGGGTCCTTGTTGAATTTGCAATACTAGTGTTTAGACAATACACTTTTTTCCCCCAATACAGCAAAATAGTTTTGTATATATAAAGAGAAAGCTGGCCAATGCTGAAAAACATCCTTCTCTGTGAACTATAACTCCTCTTAAACCTACAGATCCAGAGTTGACAACAACAGGAGTCCAATCCCATTTTTCCTATTCATCATACTGCTGCTGCCTTTAAAGCCAAATTCAATGTTTTTATGCTCTCTGGAATAAACATGAGTCCATCTGACCAGAGAGGATAATGAGGCTCTCCTACTCCCAATTCCTTGGCAAGAAGACCTGAAGACATTCAGCGCCAAAGGCTGCTCAGAACGAAATGATGCATTTGTGCTCAATTCATCAAAGGACAGAATGATGGGGCTTAAAGCAGTAGATTTGTAACTGGAAAAACACAGAGCTGTAATTCTTGGGAGATTCACTGCAAGCAATAACCAGAACTATTGTATTGTGTATGCAATATAACTAATAAAGTATGAGCTTGGAGTCAAGTGCAGGGTCCTGGCCCTGCACTTCTAATTGGCTGTTAAGCGGCCAGACCGGATTGGCCCGTTCTAGGGAATCCGATTGGCCCTTAACAGAAATGTCTTATTGGTTAAGAGCTAACGTTCCTAGCTCATTATTGGTTAATCGTTACAAGGTTTGCCTATATAAGGCAGGTTTTACTGCTGTTCAATTGAGCAAGTTATGATGTAAATAAAGAGCTGAAGTTCACCGTTCAGTAGCTTGTCTCCATTCTTTCTCGCCCATGCTCCAAACGTAACACTGACGATGAGGATGGGATATGGAGACAACTGAACCAACGGAACCAAGAAGCAATACCGAGCACGTGACAGACGGCGCCAACAACGGAACCATGTCTGGTGGCATCGTACCACCCGCTCCGTTCGATCCGACACAAGAGGACTGGGAGTCCTACATGGATCGCTTCCAAATGTTTCTTGAGACGAACAACTTAAAGGACGCCACACCAGGAAAGAAATGGGCGGTGTTCCTAACGCATTGCGGTCCAACTGTATTTAAGATGGCTAAAGCACTAGCCAAACCCTGAGAAGTGAAGGCCATGGATTGGGATGACCTCGAACCTATCCTGCGAGACCACTACGCTCCTACCGTGCCTATGCTCGTGAGACGCCATGAGTTTTATCAAAGAAACCAGCGAAAGGGAGAAAGCGTGGCCGACTTCATAACAGAACTCCGTAACTTGGGAGGCCTCTGCGGATTCACCGATCTCGAAGAAGCACTAAGAGATCACATAGTTCTTGGACTAGATGCTCCAGGCATCCAAAGCAAGCTGATGGCAAAAGGCAACATCAGCCTTGCCGACGCCATTGCCGATGCCACCGCGGCAGAGGCAACCAAGAAGTCAGCTGCACAATTACGCCGAAACTGCGCTCCGGTACCACTACCAGCCAGCGAAATCTCACCTAGTGCAGAGGGGCAGCTCACAACAGCACACCATGAGGACCTCTCTTCATCATCAGATAGCGACGAAGAAGGGGTCCATCGACTGCAGTCCAACCGAGACCACTACCCGAAGCCTGTACGCCCTTGCGCTGGATGTGGAGCCAACCATGCCAGGTCTGAATGGGAAATGTGGCCATATCGGATGGGTCTGCCGCAACTTGCCGGGACCCAGCCAGGCCTCAAAAGGGACCAACTATCGCCAATCGACAGGAAACCGTCCTGTAAGGCAAACGCCAGTAAACCAATCCTACAGAAATCGATCTTTGCAGAGAGAAGAGGCTCACCATACTATCACTATCGGTCACGGCTCAACCGTGGACACTAAGAAAATCTGAGTAACAGTAGCCATCGAAAACCAGCCTTGCCACATGGAGATCGACTCGGGATCGTCTCTCTCGATGGTGTCATGGAGAACACTCAAGCAACTCATCCCCACAATTCAACGTCAAGATCTCCGGTTCCAACGCCTCATCCTCAAGGACTACCAGGGGAATCGAATCCCCATCATCGGGTCCTGCCGAGTCTGAGTCTCCTTCAAGAAGCACACAGCGTACTTACCTTTGACAGTCATCGATAGCGATAGGCCTAGCCTACTGGGCCTCCAATGGTTCACGCCACTCGGCATTGAAGTGGCCGGCGTAAACCGAGTTGGTGCTTGTGACTGGGAGGAAGACCTTATCTTGAGTTCAGGGATGTCTTCAGGGACAGCTTAGGAGAGTACAAGGGGACCCAGATCTCATTCAGCCTAGATCCCAAGGTAGCCCCCATTCGCTTGAAGCCTCGTCGAGTCCTGTTTGCCTTAAAGGTGAAAATCGACGAGCAACTCGAAAAACTGATAGCTCAGGGGGTATTGGAGCCCATCGATCACTCCCCTTGGGAAACCCCTATTGTAACACCCATTAAGCCAGACGGGTCAATCCGAATTTGTGGGGACTACCGGGCCACCTTGAACCACGCCCTCCAGCAAAACGCGTATCTAGTTCCGGTGGTGCAGCACCTCCTCCATTCCCTGGGGGGCGGGAAAGTTTTCGCTAAATTGGATTTAGCTCAGGCATATCAGCAATTATCAGTAGATGAAAAAACGGCACAGGCCCAAACTATTGTGAGCACCGGGGTGCCTTAAATGTACCCGGCTGCAATTCGGAGTTAGTGTAGCCCCGGGGATCTTTCAGAGCCTTATGGAAAGGTTATTGCAAGGAATTAAGGGCATGGTCCCCTATTTTGACGATGTGTTAATTGCAGCCCCAACTAAAAGAATCTTACAGGACCGGTTAAAATTAGTCCTAAGAAAATCCCAAGAAGCCGGTCTTAAGGTTAAAAAAAATAAATGTAAATTGTGCACTGATAGTGTTGAGTTTTTAGGGTACCTGATTGATAGACAGGGCATTCACCCTACCGAAGGTAAATTAAAAGCGATCAAAAACGCTCCCAGGCCACGAAACAAGTCCAATCTCCAGGCTTTCCTAGGCCTCATCAACTTCTATAATGTGTTTTTACCGCACCAAGCAATTGTCGCTGAACCGTTACACCGATTATTAGATAAAAGGGCAATTTGGTTATGGGGTTACCATGAAGAACAGGCGTTTAGAAATGTTAAAAAACTGCTCACTTCTGACTCTGTACTCATGCAGTATAACAAGACTTTACCGTTAGTTATAACCTGTGATGCATCGCCTTTCGGGGTAGGCGCCATTTTGAGCCACGTACTGCCTAACGAGAACAAAGCCCCTGTTGCATATTTCTCAAAGACTCTTTCAAAAACTGAGCGAAACTATGGACAACTTGATAAAGAGGCCCTTGCAATCGTCTCAGCTGTGAAAAGATTTCACGAATACGTGTATGGCAGGCCTTTTACTATTGTGACTGACCACAAACCGTTGCTAGGGATAATAGCCGGGGAAATTACCCCCTAGGATGACCTGATGGTCAGAAATCTTAGCTGCTTATAACTATCGGCTGCAATACCGCCGGGGAAAAGCCATTCCCCACGCCGATGCATTGAGCCGAGCACCGCTTCCAGAAACTCTCGACAATCCAGCACCAACGGTAACCTTGTTGCAAATCGAGGCACTCAACTTGCCGCCATTGACCGCTTGAGACATCGCGAGAGAAACCAAACATGACCACACCTTAGCACGAGTCCTAGGCTGGGTAGAACGCGGATGGCCATTGGATCAATTGTCTGATGACTTCACACCATTCAAGTCTCGACAGACCGAGCTCTTCTCCCAGAAAGGCTGTGTCATCTGGGGCGATAAAGTCGTTATCCCAGAACGGCTCCGAAAAGCGCTGCTGAGAACCTTGCATGATGGCCACCCCGGCATCGTGCAAATGAAAGCCTTTGCACGAAGCTACGCATGGTGGCCAGGCATTGACAAGCAAATCAAACAGTGGGTTAAAGCTTGTCCCAAATGCCAAGAAGTCAGCAACGCCCCTCCAAAAGCCATGCCTATGGAATGGGAGACACCACGGGGACCCTGGTCCCGAATTCACCTGGACTTCATGGGGCCAACCAAGGGCCACACCTTCCTGCTGACCATCGATGCCTACTCGAATTGGCTCGAGATTCATCGCATGACTACTACAACCTCCGAGGCAGTCATCAAGATTTTAAACAGACTCTTTGCAACCCACAGATTACCAGATGTCCTGGTATACGATAACGGCCCACAATTTACTGCACTAGCGTTCGAGCAGTACCTCGCTGACCACGGCATCTGCCATGCGCTCACCTCGCCTGTGCATCCTGCAACCAATGGCCGAGCAGAACGCATGGTCCAATTCATAAAGAAAACCTTGCAAAAAGTAAACTACGATAACATTGACGACAAAGTCAATCAAATCCTCTTCTTGCAACACATCACCCCACATAGCGTCACCCACAAAACTTCCGCTGAACTGCTAATGGGACGAAAGCTCCGCTCCCACCTCGACCGGTTGCACCCTGCTTATGAACCGGAGAAACCACTAGAATCCAGCGGCTGCTGTCGCACCTTCCAGGTAGGAGACCTGGTTTATGCAAAAAACCTCTCGGGCGACCCGTTGTGGGTGGAAGCAACGGTAGTACGCGTAACCGGCCCCAGATCCTACCTTGTGCAATGCCGTGAAAATAAACTCTGGAAACGGCATATCGACCAGTTACAGTCGCGCCTTGCAGCAGCCAGTCCACAACTCCCCTATGACCAAACTGAGGGGGGGGAGGTACGGAAGAAGATGAAGCCCTAGAAAACCCGTTCGGAGGGAACGACGACTTAACAGAAACCCAGGCTGTGGAGCCGGAGGGAGAAACATTTGCACCTCAAGAAATTGCGGAAAATGGGGGCAACGACGCAGAAGTGAACTCTGAACCAGAGGCAGCCCCACTACCAAACAGCAATCTGCCTCAGCAGGACTGCAACCAACCAATACAGCGAAAGTCAAAGAGACTTAAAAGACAACCGTCCTATTTAAAGGACTATGTAACTGCGCCCTGAACTAAGAAGCCAGGGGGAAGGGGTGTTGTGTATGTAATATAACTAATAAAGTATGAACTTGGAATCAAGTGCAGGGTTCTGGCCCTGCACTTCTAATTGGCTGTTAAGTGGCCGGACCGGATTGGCCCGTTCTGGGGAATCCGATTGGCCTTTAACAGAAATGTCTTATTGGTTAAGAGCTAACGTTCCTAGCTCGTTATTGGTTAATCGTTACAAGGTTTGCCTATATAAGGCAGGTTTTACTGCTGTTCAATTGAGCAAGTTATGATGTAAATAAAGGGCTGAAGTTCACCGTTCAGTAGCTTGTCTCCATTCTTTCTCGCCCATGCTCCAAACGTAACATATTGAGTTTTGAGAATCCTGGGTGGCCATTTCATAGACCTCCTGCTGTGATGAGGCCTGGATTTCCATGAGGCAGAATGTGTCCTGATCTAGGACCAATAAACTTCTAGTCCAGGGCACTGGAAGAGTACAAAGGAGGGGGGTCATATCTGCAAACCAAAGGGCAAAAATAAAGATCAATGTTTTGCCTGTCCAATCGTGTCTGCCTCTAGGGGGTGATCTCATCTCTGTTTCTTAGTTGAGGAAACCAGCATTGCACAAAGCCTTTTCTTTGGTCAGATGGCCAGCATGACTATATGCCAAGGCACATGGAATACTGTTATCTTCCCTCCGAAGTGGTACCTATTTATCTACTTGCATTTGCATGCTTTCAAACTGCTAAGCTGGCAGGATCTGGGGCAAGTAACAGGAGCTCACTCCATCGTGCAACATTGGGCTTTCAGCTTTCCAGGTGACAAGCTCAGTGTCTTTAACTGCTGAGCCTTCTCTCTCTCTCTCTCTCTGTCTCTCTGTCTCTCTCTCTCTCTCACACACACACAGAGTCAGTTTCAGTTACTAACTGAAGAACTCTAAGCAAACCACTCAAGTTTTCCACTTCACCTCCAAGGCTCTCAGATTACTCTTTTACAGGCCCACCATATTTGTTCACAAAACAATACCTGAGGTTTGGTGAAAATCAGGGAAACAAGGCAGTTTGAGTCAACAATGTTTCAATGCAGGGTTAATAGCTCTTTTTCAAATTTAATTAAACAGTTTAGTGGATTTTATGTGAGCCAATGGTGGCCATCTATATGAATCAGATCCTCTTTGCTTGTTGGTGAGGTTGATTTAAGCACCTCCAGATGCTTAACTCACCACTGGCCTAAGAGTCATTATAACAATAGCTCTTCGCACTTAGACCTACAGTGTATACCCCTTCATAGTGCTTTACAGCCCTCTCTAAGCAGTTGACAGAGTCAGCCTATTGCCCCCAACAATTTGCATCCACATTTTACCGACCACAGAAGGATGGAAAGATGAATCGACCTTGAGCCGGTGAGACTTGAACTGCCAAACTGCAGTCAGCAGAATTAGCCTGCAATACTGCGTTCTAACCACTGCCCCACTACGGTTCATGGTTGTAGAGTCCCTATTTGTCAGAGGCATATGCGAATGTTGCCTGTTCATAAATATATTCAGAGTTGGGATCATGTTGTGGTTAAGGTGTAGGACTTGCTCTGGCAAAGCTGCAGCACTCACTGAATGACCTTCTGTCTCAGCAACAACCTCCAGAATAAAATGAAGGAAGTCTCCCAGGAAAAGGAAAGCTACAAATACAGTTAATAAATCAGCCAAATAAATCAATATGCTAAAAGATATACTGAAAGATCCTTGAGTCAGGATTGCTGGTGTAATTTGGTTGAATCATGTCAGGTCCACTTGCCATTCTGCTTGTTTCCTTGTCTGGAAAAGCAGCATGTTTACAAGCATTAATGTGTAGGCAGAGGAATTGTGAAAGCATTTCCGTGCTATTTGTGTAACCCTTTACAAGGCAGCCTCCCCTGATCTGGAAAGCAAGGTTACATGGACACCCAATTTATCTGGAAAAAAGAGTGCTTTTTCTTCTTCTGCAGAGTAAATGTGTCCATCCCTTTTGGTAGGGATAAAAAGAAATGAATCATCCTGCAAAGTTGCTGCTATGCTGTTAGAGTTGGCCAAGAGCGAAGCTGCGTATCTTCTGCATAAATGTTTATTGCTTGACTAAGTTTCCAAAACCAAAATGGCCTTAAGTGAAAAAAAAATGCTGGATTTATTAACATATTTCCTGAAAGATGCTCTGGGGGTTGTTTAAATGCATACTTTTCTAGCCACAAATCTATTACATTTCATGGCTCTTGTATGAATTTTGCATTTACGTTTCATTCTATTTGGTATTTCACCAGGTCTTCCATGAAAACAGAACTAATATCTGAGGCTCAGTGCCTTTTACTGTGGTTGCATGGTGGACCCACTGAAATGGCTGCTGTGTTCATGCTCAACACCTGAAGGTTGTGATCCCATTGTGATTTCCTGGAAAAATGTTCATTTGAACTTCTCCCACTAAAAATCTGGAGGTCAGCTAAGACTCAAACTAACTCTGAGTGGCATTATCTACCAGACTCCATTGTTAGAGCCTCACAGCTTCAACCTTAAACTGTCTACCATGGATCTCACCCCATTCCTAAGAGGTCTTAAAGGGGACGTGCATAAGAGCACCAGCGTACCTACCGTCCCTATCTTACAGTCCCCATGTATCTGTATTTACTTCCTTTATTCATGTTTGTGTTTATATTTATACTTGTTATCTTGTACATGTTTGACAAATGAACAAATAAATAAACAAACAAATACATAAATAACAAAGAGTAAGCAAACTTTGGGTGGTTATGGACTACGCCGTACTTTTGGGGAGCTGAGGATCATACGTCATGTTAACAGACCAGATGTCAGGGCTCCAGTATTCACCCCCATTTAAATCATGACCTCTAGCCAGATCTTTCAGACCTTAAAAAAGATTTATTAGGAGTTAACATGCTGGTGCTACCTGGGTGTAGCCAACTCTGAGAAACATCATTCATTTTACCCTTGACCCTGGTCTTCCACTGTACGGTGGGTGTATCATAATTCATATTCTCCAATGGGACACATCCATAGCCAAGAGTCATCAATCATGCTCTCCAGTTATAATTTTGCATGCCAGAAACGCCGTCAGCCTAGAAATTATCTACAAAAGCATTTAAGGAATGCACTATTTCCTCCCCCACTCCCTTTCTGCTGACAACCCTTAAAAGGCCAGAGAAATATTTTATGAGTTGACATCAGGATTGGGCAGTAAAATTCAGATCCACAAATCCATTCATGGCTTGAGCTTCAACCAGAAGTCTCTCCATTCTCAGCATATCATGACTGAGAAGATGCCCACCCCATCTATTCTCTGCCTCCTGAGTCCTACCTTTTCACTTCTTTTGTTGCCCTGCACAGGAAAATGGAGCTGGAAAGCAGATGAGTGAGATGGGGAGGAAATGGGGATTTTGCAGTAACCTTCCCCTTCCATGCCCACCAAGCCATGCCATGCCCACCAAGCCACACCCACAGAACTGGTATTAAAAATTTTTTGAATCTCACCACTGATCTCTACCCTGAGAACTTGACTCTCAGAGAAACTCCTACATGAGACGTGTGATGCTGAGGATTTGGGAAAGTCTTTCAGAACTTTCTCATGTCTCCCTGATGGCTGCCCAGCACTTCAGATAGTCTCAACTCAACACAGAAATATGCAGCCCATTAAGAATCAGAACAGAATATTCTCTTCAGTCCAGTTTCAGAGTTTCTTCTGCAATAGAGAAAATTAGTGGCTTTTGCTAAACATACTTGGGAATTCTTCATATCCCCTATATTCTCAGGCTTAGCAATAGCCAAATCTCTCAAGGATGATTTTTCTTTCTATTAGCCATGAGGACATACGCATGTGGAGGGGAACAGGGACAAAGGCAGTGTTTATGGAGGGCTTCTCTATATAGGAACATCTGGCTGACCTTTGTTGATCTTCAGGTCCAGATATATGAAGAGCTAACTGAACCCACAAAACTAGTACATTTTATATCCAAGGTGCAAGATGCTCACATTTTGAATGGTGCAAAGATATATCATTAATTGAGATGCATATACAAGCAATCAGATAACAGGTAATCAGAATAGGAAGGGACTTTGTAGGTCATCTAGTCCAACCCTCTGCCCAAGCAGGAGACCCTACACCATTTCTGACAGATGGGAATCCAATCTCTTCTTGAAAGTCTCAAGTGATGACGCTCCCATAACTTCCGAGGGCAACTTCTGTTCCATTGGTTGATCGTTCTTACTGTCAGAAACTTTCTCCTTATTTCCAGGTTAAATCTCTCCTTGTTCAGTTTCCATCCATTATTCCTTATCTGGCCTTCAGGTGCTTTGGAAAACAGCTTGACCCCCTCCTTTCTGTGGCAGCCCCTCAAATATCTGAAGACTGCTAACATGTCTCCCCTGGCCTTTCTCTTCACTAGACTAGCCAAGCCCAGTTCCTATAACCGTTCTTCATATGTTTTAGTCTCCAGTCCCCTAATTATCCTGGTTGCTCTTCTCTGAACTTTTTCTAGAGTCTCAACTTCTGTTTTATAATGTGGTGACCAAAACTGGATGCAGTACTCTAGGTGTGGTCTTACTAAGGCTTTATAGAATGGTATTAGTACCTCGCTTGATCTTGATTGTATCCCTCTGTTAATGCAATTTAGGATTGCATTAGCTTTTTTGGCTACTGCTGCACACTGCTCATATTTAGCTGGTTGTCCACTAAGACTCCAAGATCCCTCTCACAGTTACTGCTATTGAGCCTGGTTTCACCCAGTCTATATGTGTACTTTTGTCCTTGTCTTAGGACCACGATTGAGCCCAAAATTTCATTTGCTAAGTGAGACAGATATTAAGTATGTTTTGCCCCCATTTTACATCTTTCTTGCCACAGTTGGTAACTGAATCACTGCAATTGTCAATTTGGTAACATGGTTCTTATGTGAATCTGGCTTCCCCATTGACTTTGCTTCCCAGAAGGTTGCAAAAGGGGATCATATGACCCTGGGAGACAGCAAACATCATAAATATGAGCCAGTTGCCAAACATCTGAATTTTGATCATGGGATTGTGGGAATGCTTCAATGGTTGTAAATGTGAAAGACAGTCATAAGTCACTTTTTTCAGTGCTGTTGTGACTTTGAATGTTCACCAAGTAAACCGTTGTAAGTCAAGGACTACCTGTAAACATTTTGTAGCATTTCAAAAGAGTTGTGTCCAGTTATTTTTCTTCTCTCCATGTGTTTATCTCAAGAAGTAAAGATATTGCATACTGGAGGCTGGATCTTTGCTTTATTTCACAGATGAAAAACCAAGTGTAGCCAGAAATCTGTAACCCTTGGAGGTACCATTCCTATGATGTCAAGATTAGAATTGTGGTGCTTGTTGGAAGAACAATTAATTAGATTAATGATGACACTTCCCAGTAACCATCTGGTTGGCCCTTCTTATTCCTTGATCACAGTTGGTAATTTCGTTGGTGAGGTTCACCCAGGAACAATTTCTATTAAGATAAAAATCTAGCGTCACTCATAATCTTTCAGCCCAGGAGTCTTCTGAAGTTCACATGAATTTCAAGATGGCCTGCAGTGACAGAACTGTTGTCACATTGATGTAGAAGCTGTTCAAGAGGCCTGGCATCCTTCAGAAGTCCCCTCATGTCTCTGGAAGACAAGAGGAAGAGGGAGAAGTCACATGGGCTGCTTTCTCGATTGCAGTGACAAATACAGTATATCCCTGTGTGACCATCATTCTGTGCAATGGGAATGAACTGAATTGATAGTTCACACTTTTGAGTGTTTCATCAATACATGTCCAATCGACCATGTTGTATAGATTATGATTCTACGTATTTCAGTGTAAGATTTATGGTTCTTGAAAGTCAGAACGGAGTGTGGGATGATTTTTTATGTAACAGCTTTAAGATTTCTCTACAGCTGGAACAAAAATTGTTCATTAATTAGTTATGAACAGACAGTTAATCAATTAAAGTTCATTGAAATCAATGCCTATTTTTGCATTGTGTAAGGAACTCCAGGATTTAAAGCTGAATTGGCAACATATACTGGTTCCCCAGTACTTGACTGCTTTGAATCTCAATGAATTTGGTACTCTGTGCACTTTGGAATGAAAATTGTGTCCTAATATTTGTCATTTGTTCCACATGCAAGTTAGAACTTGTGGGTGTTGGTTGCCTCTTTTAGCTGCATTATTTCTTTCGGGGGGGGGGGGATGTTTGGTATTCATTCAGTCACGTTTCCTGGAACCAATTAACAAAAAACACTGACATACCACTATATGTAGATACAAGTTTCATGAAGGGTAATAATTTACATACATTTGCATCTTACCAAACCCTTATGATACTAACTTTGTTTGTTTGTTAAGGCATTGACTCCAGAGTCAGATAAATGTATTATTTCAGTACAAAGAGAAGCCATCACTTATTTATTGTAAAAAAAAATCTTGTGTTATAAAAACACAACACAATAATAGCTTCAATAAATTAAGTTGCCATTGTCTTTCACTTCTCGAATGTAAAGCTGCCTTGATGGCTTAAATTATCCTGTGAATTAATCCATTGAAACATTCATTGATAAAATTACAGTATGAAGGGATTTCAATGGCAACTTCCTTTCTTAGAGAATGAAACTGTATTAAAGTGTCAGTTTGAGTTTAATTGCCAGCCACTTAAGGACCTGTTTACAAAACCAAGCTTCTTGATGGTGGGGTTGAAACCGTATAATGCCCTGCTTGCTTGTGATAGAAAATCGTATCTTCTTGCTGTCATGTCTTCTCCCTGGATCATCTTTCTTGGATGCTTGGATGATCCCCCTTCTTATCCAATTCTTCAGGCTCTCCTTGGACATTTCTTCTTGGCTCTTAAGCTCACAGAAGGATGAGACCACAGACAGCACTTGGCAGGATAACATTTATGAGGCCAATCATCAAAGCCAAGGTCATTAGCAATAGCAATTCAGATGGCAATGACCCAAGAACAAATAATAAACAAATAATTTTCCAAATGCACCAAGAAGCATCAGCAAACCGGCATTCATTATATATACATATATTTTTTAAAATGTGCTACTTTAGCAGACAATAGTAGATTAGACGATCCTTGGCTTAGTCCTCTACAGTTATGTACAAGTAGCATGTACCGAGGAGGCAAATCCAATTTATAATTAGCTAATAAATCATACAAGTCACATTGAAGTGCAGGCTTTTTTTATTGGATGACTGATTTAAGACTTAGCATAGAAACATATGGCTTTTGGATGCTGGTATAGGAATTTCTGAAAGTCTTAGTTGCTCCTGCTTTGAGCGGGCTCCACTGTCTGGGCTGCAGCTGAGGACTGAGCAGACACTGCTCGTATCACTGCAATGTTGGCGTGCCAAATTGGGAGGACTTGGCAGAGGATCTACTAGATATATCAGCTCAATTTAAGCCATGCAAAAAAATATCTTTAAGAGCCATGGTAGTACAGTGGTCAGAATGCAGTACTGTAGACTACTTCTGCTGGCTGCTGGTTGCCTGCAATTTGGCAGTTCGAATCTCACCTGGCTCAAGGCTGAATCTCACCATCCTTCCATCCTTCTGAGGTGGGTAAAATGAGGATCCTGATTATTGAGGGCAATTTGCTGACTCTGTAAACTGCTTAGAGAGGGCTGTAAAAGCACTGTGAAGTGATATATAAGTCTACGTGCTATTGCTATTGTTATTTTGAATTTGAAATGGTTATTTCAAATCCACTCAATTCTTTCAATTGGAATATATTGCATTTGTAACATTCTGAAAGCCGAGAGCCTCCTCTTATGATCATGAAATTGTCTATTTTCCATTGCAATTGAACTTAATTGGCATTTTGATTTCAGGATGCTTTGAATTTGTGAAAACCACTAATGAAAAGTTCACCTTTTTGCCGTGTAAGATAAAAATCATGCAGATAAACTAAACAGACAACAGAGCAAGACTGATGCCAACAACCCACATTTGGGAGAAGGATTTGGTAACCAGTAAAATATATATATATAAAACCAGTAAATATATATATTTAATATATAAATATATATATATTTAAAATATTATATATATGTGTGTGTGTGTGTGTTTTCTGAGGTTCTCGTGGGTATTTGCATGTGGATCTTTGGTTATTCGAGTTTTCTCCCACGTAAGATTGGAAGTAGTTGCTTCCAATCTTACGCAGGAGAAAACTCGAATAACCAAAGATCCATATGTGTGTGTGTGTGTGTGTGTGTGTGTGTGTGTGTGTGTGTTCAGGCATTTTCCCATGTCATAGTAGTGGTGCTTTTAAAGTTGTAGCAACGTTTCAGCAGAATCTCATCTGCCATCATCAGGCTTCTGTATAGTGTTCATCTGTGAGTCAGACTTTTACAGTGGTTTCAGATTTAAATTTGGGGCAGCCTATTGCTGTGCCAGAATGGTTTTTTCTTCATCCTGATTGGTTGAGAGTCTTGGTCTGTGTTTATTGGTCTTGGAGTTTGCTGTGTTCTGCTTCTAATATCTTCTGTCTGTTTTTTTGGCTCTTTTTGTATCTTGATTGGCTGACAACATTGTGTTACTTTATTGGAGGCCTTTAGTGCAGCCTGGCTTCGGGTAAATGGACGGCTATCATTAGTTAGGAAGCTGGGTTTCATCTGGGTGCCTGGTTGGGGTGTGTTTGAGCTGGAGGTATCAGGGGGGATCTGTTTGTGCCCAGGTGTTTGCCTGGCTTGTGGTGTGGAGATTTTTTTTGTTTGTGAGTGCAGGCTTCCAAATGATTGACAGCCTAGTGGAATCATCTGTTCATGCTTTCTGGTCTTCTTTCAATCTCTATTTTTATAATCTCTATTTTTATAATCTCTCTAAGATATATTTACTCCATATATATATATTTGTTTTCTAAGTTTTTGCAGGTATTTATATGTATGGTATTCAGCTTTGTTCGGGTATTTTCCCAGACGAACACTATACAGAAGCCTGATGATGGCAAATGGGATTCTGCCGAAATGTTGCTACAATTTTAAAAGCACAACTATAATGATGTGGGAAAATACCCGAACAAAGCTGAATACCATACATATATATATGTTGTGGCTCTGATTCCCAAGCCTGTGCTGTCAGAGGAAGAGGACTCGGAGGATGAGGGGGAGGAACTGGGGATGCCTTCCTCCCCAGGACCTTCCTCTCTGTCAATGCCTTCCTCCCTGATAATGCCTCAGGTTTCATCAGAGAGGAACAGCCTGAGATTAATCAGGAGGAAGGCATATCGGAGCAGCCCCTGACAGGAAGTCAAGAGGAAGAATGTTGGCTTGATCCTAAGCAGCGTCATAGGGAGAAACATGAGCAGCAACGTAGGAGGCGTGGGAAGGTCAGAGAGTGAGCTGAGTCATTGAGCCACACCCCACAGGGGATAAAAGTGGGTGTGTTGTCGGCTGGAACTTTGTACAGGACAAAGTTTAATTTTACTTCAGGTTTTCTTTGTGAATGATTTTTTGTGGTCTGCCTTGTAATTTTCTGGGAGTAGCTTTTTACTTGTTATCAGTTTGGACTTGGCAGGCATAGCGTGTTGGAATGCCAAGGACATTATCAGTTCCAAAGAATTAACTCTGTGAAGTTCGAGACAGCTTGCCTGCCTGTGTTTGTGTGAGTTTGTACTCTTTCATCTTTTGGGAAAGAAGAAAGGTGAGACAGAACATTTTTGTCCCGTACCAGACTTAAACCATCTTTTACCTAAGATGGACCACCAGCAGCAGTTTCAACAACAGCTGCAAGATGAAAATCAAACTCTACAACAGCAAGTGGCTCAATTAACAGACCAACTTGCTTTGCTGCAGGCTCATGCAGCTCCTCCTCCCCCTCCCCATCGGGAAAGCCCGGTGGCTGTGCCAGATAAGTTTACTGGGCAGCCTGAGATGTTCCCGGCTTTCATGGGACAGTGCCAGTTATTTATGGCTATGAGGCCAGAGGATTTCCCAGAGGACCAGGCTCGAGTGGGGTTTGTGATAAGCCTCCTTTCCAGCTCGGCCGCCAGATGGGCCACACCTTTGTTGCTCAAGAACAGCCCGTTATTAACTAATTACCAGGGATTTGGCAACACATGTGCCACATGTATGAAGACCCCATATGAGTGCAGACGGCAGCCAGGTGCCTTAAGGACCTTCGCCAAGGGAGGCGCCCCCTGCAAGAGTTTATTTCTGAATTTTGGCTTTTATGCTTGGACTCCAACTGGAATGACGCAGCGTTAATGGACGCCTTCCAGGATGCCCTGTCAGATGAACTGCAGGATGAGTTAGTTCGAGTGGAACCGGCCCCGAACCTTGATGTTCTGGAGGTGCAATGCTTGCGCATCGACGCACATCTCCAATAGCGAAAGAACCATCGCACCATCCAGGAGCAGCCATCCGCATCTGTACCGCAGCACCCTGTGCTAACAGCGCCCTGGGTCACCCAATGTGTCATAGAAATGGCCGAGGAACCAATGGAGTTAGGAGTGGTCAGACTTTGCCTGACAGCTCAGGAGCAAACGCGGAGACACCAAGGGGGTTTGTGCTTGTATTGTGGGGGGCAGGACATTTAGCTAATTTTTATCCTCTAAAGCGAGGTGGGTCGCTCAAGCCTGTGCCTGAATCTCAGCGTGATCAGTCGGGAAACAGGGCAGGCCCGACCTGGGGGAAACCCTAGGCCGGGCACATATCAAACACCTGACTGAATTAGAGGAGATTGACTCTGGGCTCCCTCGGCATCTGATTTTGGACACTCGGGTTTTCTTGGCTAACCAGTCGGAAGGGATTCCAGCGAATGCACTGGTGGACTTGGGGGCCATGACTAACTTTATGGATCAGACCTTTGTGGCTCATTTTGATGTTCCCTTGGTTCTGGTAGCACCTCTGATGAGGGTTGAGACTATTAATGGGCGGGAACTTATTGCAGGACCCATTAAATTCGCCACCCAGCCTTTGCCTAGTCATTGGAGAACATGAGGAGGCAATCCGCTTTTATGTCACCGCGGACCCCCATTTCCCATTAGTCCTCAGCATGGCTTGGTTTAGGATTCATGATCCTCAGGTGGCATGGTCGCAGAACGCCATTTCTTTTCTGAGTTTGCAGTGCATGGACCACTTCCACCACTCCTGTGCTGGCCAGGACATCACCACCTCTGCCGTCTCCATACCTCCTGAACTGATGGACTTCACAGATGTGTTCAGTGAGAAGGAAGCGGACCGGTTACCCCCGCATCGGCCCTATGATTGCCCAGTGGACTTTCTGCCCAATGTACCACTACCAAAGGGACGTTTGTACTCCATGTCCGAGTCCAAGCTGGCCGCACTACGGGACATTTTGGACAAAAACTTGGCTCGAGGGTTCATTCAGCCTTCATCGTCCCCTCTCTCAGCCCCAGTCCTCTTTGTCAAGAAAAAAAACGGGAGACTTACGTTTGTGCTGTGATTACCATCGACTAAACACCATCGTGGTGCAGAATAGCTACCCTTTGTCGCTCATTCCAGAATTGTTGGAGAGGTTGAAGGAGGCCACTATCTTCACCAAGCTCAATCTTCAAGGGGCCTATAACCTGGTGCGGATATGGGAGAGGGACGAATGGAAGACAGCATTTGGCACCCGATACGGCTATTTTGAGTACACTGTGAGTACACCGTTTGGGTTGACCAATGCCCCCGCAGTCTTCCAGCACCTGATGAATGACATGTTTCAGGATATGTTAGATCGGTTCATGGTGGTGTACCTGAACAATATTCTGATCTATTCCGGGTCCAGGGACTGCCACCTTCAAAACATTAATCTGGTCTTGCAATGCCTTCGGGAGCACCAACTTTATGCGAAGCTGGAGAAATGTTTCTTCTTCCAGACTTCCATTGAGTTCCTTGGGCACATCATCTCTCCCAAAGGTATTGCCATGGACCCGCGTAAGTGGAGGCCTTATGTAGTTTTGAACCCCCTCGTGGCATGAAGGACATTCAACACCTATTGGGGTTTGCTAACTGTTACCGGACCTTCCTCCTGGGTTTTGCCAAGCTGACAGGTCCGATAACTCAGCTCCTTCGAAAGAAGGCCCGTTCCAGTGCCCCCCCCCCGCAGCAACAGGCTTTTGAGGCCCTCAAGAATGCTTTTGTCACAGAACCCGTCCTGAGGATCCCTGATCCACATCATCCTTTTGTGGTGGAGATGAATGTGTCCAACATGGCTATTGGGGCGGTGCTGTTGCAAGCCCCAGTGGATAGCGTCACTCTTTTTCCCTGCGCTTATTATTCCTGGAAACTCACTCCTTCTGAACGCAATTACACTATCTGGGAAAAAGAGTTGCTGCTATCAAGGCTTGGTGACATCATCTCGAGGGGGCCCGACACAAGGTGAAGGTCCGGACAGACCATCGGAATTTAGAACATTTGTCAACGGTGAGAAAGTTGAACCAGCGGCAGATCCAGTGGTTGTTGTTCTTTTGCCCGGTTCAATTTTTCTGTGACCTATATCCCCAGTGGTCACAATCAGAGGGCAGATGCCCTGTCCCACAAACCTGAGGACCTCTGCCCTGAGGACCCCCTTCCTCAGCGTATGGTGCTGCCAGCAGAATCCTTGGCCGCAGTCCAGGAACCGGTGGACTTGTGGACTCAGGTGCAAGAGACGCAGGGCCTGGACGCTTGGTCGCAGCAGAGGATGGGGGAGATTGGAGCTGAATCCCCATGGACTTTGGAGGAGGGCTTACTCAAGCATCGGGGCCAGTTGTACGTACCCACGGGACTGCTTCGAGCCCTTATTATGACTCAGTGTTACGACAACCCTGCAGCCAGCCATTTTGGGTTTTTTAAGACCCTCCATCTTGTAATGCTGACTTTTTGGTGGCCTCGAGTACGGTATGATGTCCATGCCTGTGTCACGCCCTGTGTACCATGCAGGCAAGCGAAAGCCGCGATGGGTGTGCCTCCTGGTCTCCTCCAACCTCTGCCAACTCCAGAAAGACCATGGGGAGCGATTTCCATGGACTTCTTGACTCATTTACCATCACCCTCAGGATTTACGACTGTGCTTGTGTTGGTCAACATGTTGACAAAAATGGCCCACTTCATTCTGTGTCGTAAATTGCCATCGGCCCGTACAACTGCCCGTTTGTTCTTGCAGCATGTTTTTCATCTCCATGGTCTGCCAGACAGAGTAGTTTCTGACCGCAGTGTACAACCCAATTTTGGAAAAGCCTGATGACCGCATTACAGGTGCAGGTGTGCTTGTCGTCAGTGCACCATCCAGAAACTGATGGTGGGACGGAGAAGGTCATTGGCATTCTCGAGCAATATTTAAACCAACGGCAGAACAACTGGGTTGATTATCTCCCTCTGGCAGAGTTTGCATTAAACAACTCCCAGCACACCTCCCCCCAAATAACACCATTTTATGCTAATGTGGGGTACCATCCGTGGTTCTTTCCATTGACACTATTAGATTCCCCTGTTACCAAGACTCAGGAATTCCTTTCGGAACTACACTCAGTTCAGCAGTTAGTTACTATACCCAAATAGTACCATACTATACCCGAACAAAGCTGAATACTATACATACATACATACGTTAGTACATACATACATGGTATATGTATGTATGTGTGTGTGTGTGCATATGTATGTACGTATAGTATTCAGCTTTGTTCGAGTATTTTCCCATGTCATTATAGTTGTGCTTTTTTTAAAGTTGTAGCAACGTTTTGGCAGAAACTCATCTGCCATCATCAGGCTTCTGTATTGTGTTCATCTGGGAAAATACCTGAACAAAGCTGAATACCATACATGTAAGTATCCGTGAAAATTTAAGAAAACATATGTGTGTGTGTGTGTATGTGTGTGTGTATATATTTGTAGATTTTCACAGGTACAGGCATGTAGGTTTTGGCGTGTTCAGGTCTCATTTCCCATGTAAGATTGAGAGTATCTTGGCAATGTTTTGACGAGGTCTCACTTGCCATCTTCAGGCTGGTGCTTTTGGCTTCATGCTTGTGTGAGTAAAGCGTAATTGGAGCTGCCGTCTCTCTATAAATACTGGTGGGGAGGTGTGGTGTGCTGGCTGTGTTGTAAGCGGGCTGGTTGGCTATGATGTTATTTCTTGATTTGTTGATGGAGTCGATGTTTGCAGATTGATTGGCTTTTTTGTAAGAACCTGTAGGGCTGAGGTACTGGCTGTGTGTCTTTCAGCCTCCTGGGTTGTATCGACCTGGATAATGGGCTGTGTGATGATCTTTTGAGTTCTATTGTTGTGACATCCTGGTTCTTGTGCTGTAATCTCCTGGGTCATTGGCTGTGTTGCAATATCTTGAGGTTTGAGATGCTACCCACATGACCTCTCAAAGAGTAAAATCTTCATTGAATTTCTCATCCAGTCTCATTGGAGATGTACCCCATTCTGAAATTAGACAAGAAACAATGGATGGAAACTTATCAAGGAGAGAAACAGCCTTGATTAGCTTAGAGAGGGCTGTAAAGCACTGTGAAGTGGTATATAAGTCTAAATGCTATTGCTAAATGCTATCTGTTATATGTTTTTTTCATGATGGGCTAGATCCCAGGCAAGATACAAAACTCAAAGTAAACCACTCCAAACTCGACTGCAGAAAATACGACTTCAGCAATGGTGGTCAATGTCTGGAACTGACTACCTGACTCTCTTGTTACATCCTCAAACCCCCAAAACTTTAACCTTAAACTGTCTACTGTGGACCTCACTCCATTCCTCAGAGGTCTGTAAGGGGGCATTCATAAGCGCACCAGCATGCCTACCGTCCCTGTCCTACTGTTCCCGTGTATTTGTACTCAATTATTATGTGTATACTTATACATGTTTATATGTTATGTTCATACTTATACTAGTTTTCTCATACATGCTTGACAAACTAAACTAAACATACATGCTTGACAAACTAAACTAAACAAATCACCTTCTCAGAAAACGGTACACCAGGAGGCCCTTAGACTGTCATGTCATTGTGCCAAATGCAAGCTGCCGCCTTTCATCTCTGCTTTCCTTTGAAAGTAATCATATTGTATCACATTGGATCATAAGGAGCTTGATTTATTGAAGCCCATTCGTGAGACACCAAATCATTTTGGTCAAAGAGCCAGCATTTCACAGCTTTCGGCTTTATCCCATTAAAATTTCAACTCTGTAATATGCAATTATGTGTATACTCAAAGTTAAGATATTATTTTCGATGTAGGCAAAAAGGAAGTATAAATTTCTCCCATTTAATTTGTAATATATCCAGGTTTGACAGTACTAATTTGCACTGCAAAGTAATTTGAACATCAGCAGCATATGTCAACATGAAAAGTAACTGCAGCTTGGACTCTGGGGAGCTGGGCTTAAATCTGTCTAGTTGCAGATACAGCTGATGTGCTCACCTTCATTTTTGACCCAATAATGACAATTTATGAAACCTGCGCTTTTCTTCTCCTGACAATTTGCTCCACTCAGGGAGCAAAGAAATAGGTAAAATCCTTCTTTATTGCTGTTTTTCTCCTCTGGATTTCTTAGCGAAAGGGGAAGTGTCCTGATGAAGCATTTGAAGCTTCTTATTATACTTAATGAATATGAAGCATCTTATTATACTTAACTTCCTTGGTTTACCCCAGGGGTGTCAAACTCAAAGCCCTTGGACTGCATCCCACGGGGTGCTTAGACCTGGTCCTCAGGACTGCCCTGGAAACAGCAAAGGACCAGCTTGCAGGGCCTCTGCCAGTGAAAATGGAGCTTGGGAGGGCTGCTGCATGAAGCCCTTCCGAGTCCTATTTTCACTGGCAGAGGGTTGCAGGTGGCTGTCGCAGCCAAAAACAGAACCCGGGAGCCCGTTTTTGCTGGCAGAGGACTTGGGTTTCTACAGCACCCCCATTATGAATGACTTCGAGCTGGCCATGCCCACCCCACTCAAACACAACTGTGATGTGGCCCTCATTGAAGTCGAGTTTGATAGCCCTGCTTTACCCTTAGGAAATAAGACATAATATATCTGGAATTGTTGATTGGATTTGGTTTCCAGATTTTTTGCTGGGCAGCTAGGAAGCTGAGGTTGAAGGGAGGTCCTGAGCTCCATGTCAGAATGTGGGATGCAGGATATGGATTTTCCTCTTTTTTTTTTTTAGTTGTTACAAACTGTGATTTCCAGCCCTCCATTGGGATTTAGAACCATACTTTGTCAATGGTTCTAAATCAGGAGGTGTGACATCATAAATTGAGTCTGTATATATATGTGTGTGTGTGAATGCACACTTCCATACAAAGTACAATCCACATGCATGGATTTCTTTATCGTACTACCTTCAGCTCCCTTCCAAAGCTGAGTTCCATCTCTACTGTCTTCCTGTGCATTTTGAGGGTTGGAGCAACCCTCTTTATTGCATCTTAGGCAATGAACGTCTGTGGAAATTCTCTGTCATCCAGGTCATGGTTGTCCCAAAGGTGCTTTTACAAACAACAACTAGTCTTTTGTTTTGTTTTTTTCTTTGAAAATGTTTCACTTCTCATCCAAGAAGCAGCTTCCTGGATGAGAAGCAAAAGATTTTCAAGGGGAATCCCGTCTCCCCCAAGAAAGTCTAGTTACCTTTTGGAAAAGCACCTTTAGGTCAATGGAATGTGCTACATTCCTGGCATGGAAGCTAAAGGGCCCATCCCATCTCCTTCCATCTCTACCTGTCATTTTTACTGAAATTTTAAAGGTAAGCTTCAGGTTGTGCAGAGGACAAGACCAAACGATTTATGTGGTATGTGATTGCCACCTCTGTTGCATTTCTCTCCAATGAAAATCCGGTCCTAGATTCCTTCCTTTCCCACTTTCAAAGCATTTGCCTTAAATTGACGCTTAATGGCTATAATATATCGAATAAGGAATTGACCTCCCCCTGAATAGGACAAAGCAAGTCAATCCCAATATGAGGGTCAGATCAGGCTGAAAGTAAAATGACTCTAATTTTCAACGGAGCTGCAGAGAATTTTTGTGATCTGGATAACAAGGCCTGGCCTGTAAACCTACAGGGGAATAACAAGTATAATGTAGTTCGTACAAGCACAATAATTTCAGACCAATTGAAACTTCTCTGTGCAAAGAAATTTATTGAAAAATAAACTACAGGTATTCCTTGACTTACAACAGTTCATTTTGTGATCATTCTAAATTACAAGGCCACTGAAAAAAGAGACTTATGACTGTTTCCTATACTTGCAATTGTTGCAGCATCCTAGTGGTGGGATTCAAATGGTGTTACTACCAGTTCGGTGACACAGTGCAGTGACTCACTTAACCCTTGTGGCAAAACAGGTCATAAAATGGGGCAACATTTGTTTCACTGCCTTGCTTAGCAACAGAAGTTTTGGGTTCAGTTTTGCAGTCATAAGCTGAGGACTTCCTGTAGTAATAGCTTAAGATTTCTAGTTGCTTGTATACTAAGCTTCTGTTGAAAAAGAGAAGAAGCAAAGTTGAGCACTAATGGCTCACATCTCCAAGTTGGAAAACCATATAAGATGTGGCAGTGTGACCAAATGTTCCAATATCTCTGAGAGGTTGTTCAGTGGGTATTGAATACTCTAATAAGGGAGTGATGCCAAGGAATGTTGGCTTCACTCAGGTCCGCCATTCCAGCGGGAAAATAGTTGAATCTCATTGGTTGAGCCATCTGACAGCTCCCGAGAAAAGGGAGAGCTGTCAGACAGACAAGTTGCTGGATTGTATTCAGTGGTGGGATTCAAAGGATTTTACTACCAATCTCTTCTTGAAGTTCTCAAGTGATGGTGCTCCCACAACTTCTGAGGGCAAGCTGTTCCATTGGTTGTTTGTTCTCACCAGTTCTGTGGGTGTGGCTTGGTGGGCATGGCAGGGAAGGATACTGTAAAATCCCCATTCCCTCCTACTCCAGGGGGAAGGTTACTGCAAAATCCTATTCCTTCCCCACCCCACTAACCTGCTTTCCAGCTCCATTCTCCTGTACAGGGCAACAAAAGAAGACTCAGCTGATCATCTGGGACTCGGGAGGCAGAGAATAGATTGGGGTGGGGCCAGTCAGAGGTGGTGTTTGCCGATTCTCTGAACTACTCAAAAATTCCGCTATCGGTTTTCCAGAACTGGTCAGAACCTGCTGAATATCACCTCTAGTTGTACTGATCTACTGAATAAAGAGCTGTTTTGACCTGTTTTCCTTCTTTTCTCTCCATAGTCTCCCAACGTTCATAACTACCCAGATATGGAAGCTGTGCCCCTCTTGCTGAACACCATGAAGACAGAGCCAGAAGAAGACGCCTTGTGCACGGATCATTTCCAGACACAGACAGAGCCAGTGGACTTGTCCATCAACAAAGCCCGATCCTCCCCTCTTGCCACCTCGTCTTCACCAGTATCAATCACAGCCTCTGCGTTGTCCCCCTCTTCGACTTCAACGTCTTCTAGTCGTCCAGCTTCGTCCCCAACGGTCATAACCTCAGTGGCATCGGCAACATCGGCCCCATCGGTATTAACTCCAGGTCCTCTTGTGGCATCTGCCTCTGGTGTTGGAGGGCAACAATTTTTGCACATAATCCACCCGGTTCCACCTTCGAGCCCCATGAACCTACAGACCAACAAAATGAGTCATGTCCACCGGATTCCTGTGGTGGTGCAGTCAGTACCGGTGGTCTACACTGCGGTGAGATCACCAGGGAATGTCAACAACACTATAGTAGTACCACTACTAGAGGACGGGAGAAGTCATGTCAAAGGTAAGAAGAACTCTTACAAAATAAGAGTAGCACAATGAAAGAATGCTTCCTGAATCATTCCGATTCAATCATCATTTGAAAACTAGCCCAAGAGTCTTCTTCTTCTGTCTAAATCACACTTTAAACTGCGATAATGAAGCCACCTTCTTGGCTTTGTTGCTGGCTCAAAATAAATCATTTATCAGTACATGTTTCTTAGGGGTGTGATTCAACCAGTGTAATAACTGGTTTGGTGAGCGTGTGCATGCTTTGCACGCATGCAGAACATTTGCTAGTGACCTTCTCCAGCAATCTCTGTGTTAAACAGCTGGTGCATGGCAATCCGCTGTGCCGCAGGAAATCAGCTGAGCTTGAAAATCAGGATATAACGTACAGACTAGAGCCGGGGTGGGTGGGTGGGCCAAACAGCTGATCGTCAGAGCGAACTGGTTTGTTCACAGCTGATCCTTGGAGATACCAATTCACCTGAACCAGGCCAAACCGGTAGAATCCCACCCCTGATGTTTCTGGAAGTAGCTGACATACCAGCAGATGGGCCGGGCTCCATGTCTCTCCACATTCACATACAGTAGAGTGCTATTATCCACTAAGAACCTCTACATGAGTATATTGCTTTTAGGTTCAGGTATTCCAACTCTCAAACTAGTCAGGGTCCTCTAAGTAGTATAAGGAAGGTTGATCTTCAGCTATATCCTCCCTTAATGTTATTCCTTGCTCAATGGTCTCCTTCCTCCATTTTTTAATTCAATTTTATTCTTGATTCTCAATTTTGTTCACCAACCAAAGACGAATGTGTATTAATTGCCTTTTGGTCCAGTTATTGGAGAGGCTAGCTAATGAGCTGCACAGATGATATACCAGAGTATTTATAACTCAATTTCCAAGTGGAACTTTTTGAATTCATGTCCAGCCATTTGCTGTGAATTCCCACAGTGCCTTAGATAAATTCCTGGCTGGTGCCTTCCTTGCCTCTGCATTGGGGCTAATAGAATTGATTTATCTTACAGATTTGTAGTGAGAATTGTTGTGAGAAAATGTACGTTCATGTCTGGTCACAATTTAGAAGAAATAAATTGTGATTTGCAGTAGTTTCAGAATAGTGGGAGCTCTGCGTAAACTCTCCATTGGGGGAATAAAAGGAGTCCCTGCAAGTTTTACTCTGCTAGTCTTAGACAATTTTAGGGACAGTGTTCATCTCGGTTTCTAGGCCATTGAACCAGCGCTATCTGAAGATATTTCATCAGTCATGTGGCCAACATGATGGGCTGCAGTGCGGAGATGTGATGAAACTTGGAGCACTGTCACCTCCCCCCACCAAGTGGTACCTATTTATCTACTTGCATTTACACACTTTCAAACTGTTACCTTGGGAGGAGTTGGGCCAAGGACAGGAACTCACCCATTGTCCGGCACTTGGGTCTCAAATCCAGGCCACAAGCTTTCCAGTGATAAGTCCAGCATCTTAACCACTGAGCTATCGCACCTTCCCTTGGTTGGAAGAGTAGCGAGGCCAAATGCAAAATGTGTTGGATGCAAGGATAGAAGTATGGCATTTGCACCACAATGTCACTATGCACTTGATGTAGAATGCCCATGGATTATCTTTAAAAATTACCTGGTAGATGGAAGGAATTGTCATCAAATTGGAAAATGGAAATTTAGGCATATTGTGTAAGCAGCAAAAAAAAAAGTCAAAATCAAAATGACTTCAACGGATTTGGACATTTAGCCAAATCCAACATGGTAACTAATGATGTCAGGTCCTGCACCTGCATAGGAAAACACTAACCAACAGGGAGAAAATGGCATTCTGAGACTGGCTTGGTAGATTCTTGAGCAGGGAGAGTAGAATTGGAGATCTGAACTTATAACCTCCATCTGCTTTAAAAATGCAGAAAGGACCTCTGCATGTATGCAGTCCACCAGATGTCTACCAGATGGTAGGACAAAAATCAGATGGACATTTTATTGAACATTACGGGTGTTCCACAAAATGGGTGAACCTTGCAGGCATGCTGGTTTTGTGGGTGTGATTCCTGATGTGTCATTCTAAGAGTCATTCCATGTGTCATTCTCAATCACCCTGGTCACTGTTGTCACAAAGGTGCTTTTTTCTAAAAGGCAACTGGACTTCCGTAGTTTTTTTTTCTTCTTCTTTGAAAATGGTTTGCTTTTCATTCAAGGATGAGAAGCAAAACATTTTCAAAGGAAAAATAAACCCAAGGAGATCCAACTGCCTTTTGAAAAAAAAAAAAAAGCATTTTTGGGTTGCTCTTGGAGGTTTTCTTCCTTGTGCAAAAAATAAACAGAGATAAGGGAGTATATTTCCATACATTTCTTTACTTTTTCTCACTGTGAGCACCATCCAGGAGTAGAGAGGAAGGTAATTTCAACCATGATCTCATGCTATATTTTAATAAAATCCAACACTCCAAGAAAAAAAGATCTGCTTTAAGAGTATCAGTCAAAATAAAGTATACGTAACAATCTTGAAGTTGTTTTTCATTTGCCTTCATGTTAATTTTCACCGTGATTATGATTATATACTGCTGTTCTTGCTGTTACTAGCAAGCAGTTGTGTATTTTGTAAATATATTCCCAAATCTTCAGAATTTATTTTCCTTCTCAAAAGTGGTGGGATTCAACATTTTTTACTACTGGTTCTGTGGGTGTGGTGGGTGTTGTGTGGCTTGGTGGGCGTGGCAGGGAAGGATACTGCAAAATCTACATTCCCTCCTCACTCCTGGGGGAAAGTTACTGTGAAATCCCATTCCCTCCCCACTCCACTAACCTGCTTTCCAGCTCCGTTCTCCTGTGCAGGGCAACCAAAGAAAACCCAGCCAATCAGCTGGGACTCAGGAGGCAGAGAATAGAGGGCCAGTCAGAAGTGGTATTTTCCGGTTCTTCAAACTACTCAAAATTTCTGCTACCGGTTCTCCAGAACTGGTCAGAACCTGCTGAATACCACCTCTGCTTCTCAACTCCTGGCCCTCTTTGGGAAGTGCAGCTCTACAATGCACAAAGATTATTTGAATTCCTTCTGGTCTCTGGACATATAATCCTGACTTTATAACAGGCAGTGGAAGATTTGTCTTGAGAACACCGGTGCGCTGTGACTGTGACATCCCATTAGAATTTGTCCATAATTATCCCATGCACTGCAGGAAGACACAAATCTCCATTTTCTTAGTTCCTCCCAATGTTGTATCCTGTCGGCCACCAGCCCCTCCAGCAGCTGAATCAGAAGAGAAGGAGGAGGCCTGGGAATCAGGGTGAGCATCAAGGCAACCTGAGAGCTCCGAGGGGGAGGAGAGAATGGAGCTGGCAGAGAGAGAGAGAGAGTCAGAGACAGAGCCTGGACCATCCATCAGCCCTCAGATGGAGAGTCAACAGCCCCCAGGTCTAGAGGTGGCTGATGAAGAAGAGAAGGAACAGCTGGGTCCAGGGCCTGATGTGCAGATGCACAGAAGGGAGAGGAGAGGAGAGCAGTGGAAATCTATGGGCTGATCCTTGGGATGGAAGAGTCACCCCTGCTAGTGAAGCCCCATCTTAGCTCTGGGGATAAAAGGCAGAGATGAATATATGTGGCAGACAACTCTTCATCTCCTGGCTAGCCAGACTTGTTAGCCCGTGAGAGAAACTTTTTATCAGGTCTGCCAGCATTCCTAATAAAGAAATTTTTTGAGTTCACATCAGAGGGTTTGTCATGTTTGGGGAGCTGGGTCAGAGCATCCAAGTGCAAAAGATCTGATCACAGGCAGGTCTCTTAAAGACCAGCGTTTACCTCTTAAAGATCCTCTGAAATTTTATTTTCCCCAGGATAAATTTTATGTTCCGCCTGCCACTCCCAGATACTCAATTTATATTGAGAACTTGGCTAATCTTTCATCTACCCTTGTTAGACACCTATATGAGCTTCTCACAAGGGGACAAAAATATAACCAGCACAATCATGTTCTCCTCGTGTGCACTTGATACATTGGGAACTCTTTTGAGGCAGATCATATATTTGGGCTAAAGCCTTATTTCCGTATAAAATGTTTGGGTGCAGTGATCCCTATTGGCCCAGATGGCGTGATGTCACAAAATGTTTACTAATCTCTCACTTTTAGTGAGGATATTCACGAAGCCCAGCTTTGAGAACTGGGAGTGACGTCAGCTGAGAAAATATCTGCAGAAAAATCACCAGGTTTTGCAAGACATTTTCAGCACAGCCTTGACTGAAAAGCTGCACGTTGAGCCCTTACATTGTGTGCTGTTCAAAGTTGTGATTGCTTTTCTTCCCTCTGGCTTTGCTTTATGTTCCAGGGTGAATCGGTTATAAATTAGATACTTGATGTGATTTAGGTCTTGACACTCTCAAGAATTCAGCTTCCTGTAAATAAGTGTGAATTTAGCAGTATTCCACTCAAAATGAAAAAAGGGGCTTCAGATTTTTGTGGAGTAAAAAATGATCTCCATAGATGAGTGTTTGAATTATGTGTAGGTTATCTTCTTTTTTTTTTTCCTATGGGTCTTTATGGCTGATAGGAACCCATGACATCCACACACAAGGTCTTGGTGCAGAGGTACTGCAAACACAACCTGATGGAGAGAAGGATACTGATGATCTCGAGAACTTCAGAAAGCTAAGATGGAAAGTGACAAAATGTAAGCCTGAGAGCTGGAACCCATTTTTCAGAGGCTGCACCAGAGAATATTCTTAAGCTGCAGTGTCCTGTTAAATCTCCATAAAGCCTGAAAACTGGAGTATGTGTAATCTTGCTATAAATTGTAATAAAAATTACTTGGTAGACATGGTATTATGGCCATTAAGTTCATGGCCATTTGCTGCTGTGTACATAAAGTTTTATGGAATAAATTGAGCACTTTTTTTTCTCCCCACTCGGAAGCAAGCTGCTTTTAATTTAAACTTTGATTGGTAATGATCAAGTATTTTCCTAAGAACAAGTCCATTCATCATGACGTTCTGTAGAAAAAGAAGGGAAGGAAAGAAGGGAAGAAGAGGGAAAAAAGCTCTGGATATTTTCTCCATGCCTAAAGGAAAGTTGCGCATATTTTTTTAGCTATAAGATTTTGCTTGGGTGTCTCCAAAGCACTTGATCTATCACAGGTATATTAGTTGGAGCTCAGTATAGTACTATTCTCACTGGATTTAGTCAAGATAGTTTGTCTTCCCTTGTAGATATTTTAAGGAAATGTTTGTTTATTATGATCTTAATCTGTTCTGCTCCTCAGGGACCCCTGGCAGTATGAGTTACAAAGAACATTAATTTCATCCTTTTTTCTCCATTATCCCTCTGAGCCTAGCAATGAAATTCTGCCTTTATTTTATTGGGGCAAAAAAATGGAATTAGATCAAGAAAAACTGTTGGTAGTTTTCTGTTCTGTACTAAAGTAATGGATTAACTTCCAGAAAATATCCAAACTTAATTTAAATGTAGTGACCTGTGCATTATGGAGAATTTGTATATATACTTTGGATGCATCAAATATATTAAGATGCTGATTAAATTAAATTAAATTAAATTAGGTGCCCCTTATAAATGTCTCAAGAATCTCAGGGTTCTAAAACCCTACCCTGTAGAGCAGGGGTGTCCAACCTTGGCAACTTTAAGACTTGTGGACTTCAACTCAGCAAAGCTGGCTGAGGAATTCTGGGAGTTGAAGTCCACAAGTCTTTTTTTTTTTAACCAATTTTATTAATTTTTGAAGACAAACAAAACATAGGACATAAAAGCATAAAATCTCCTTTCTAAAAATTACTTATAAGTTTTAACAAGGCAAATAGAACATCATTTTTAAGGCATAGTTCCACATTGTCACATTTCCATTTAAGCACATATATATCTTTTCCAAATTTCTCATTATTTCTCCCTTCACTTTTATTCAATTATATTTCTTTCTATCAAAGTTTTATTAATTCTCCGTCAAATATAAACACCCAAAATACAAAACATAAAACAAGACATAAAAAGATAAAACCTCCTTAATTATCGTTTGTACATGCCTTTTCCAAATTTCTCTCCCTTTAGTTTTATTCCTCCCGGGGCTAAGCCAATTTTCAAAAGAAGTTTTATGTTTTGTGTTTTGGTTAGCTATGTTTGATTGTGAAGTCCACAAGTCTTAAAGTTGCCAAGGTTGGACACCCCTGCTGTAGAGGGACTGCACGCGTTCCCCAGGGCTCCATTTTCACTGGCAGAGGGCTAGCAAAACAAACTAAAAACAAAACAAGAGGAGAAGTGTTTCACCTTTTGCATTTGAGCATGTGAAAAGGGGCAGGAAAGGAGAAAGGGAAAGAAAAAGATGGGAAGAGAGCACGGGAGGAAAAATAAGGAAAGTGGGGAAGGAAGAAGAAAGGAGAATGAAGAGGGAAGGAAAAAGAAGAAAAGGGAGGATCTGAGAGAAGTCCTGCCCTAGCACTTGGACACCACAAGTGACATCAAGTGACACTGAGCTGGCCACACCCACCCTGGTCATGCTCATCCCAACCTCCTGAGGTCAAACACAACCCCGATGTGGCCTTCAGTGAAATTGAGTTTGACACCCCTGCCATAGCATCTTAAAAAATAATAAAGGAAATTCTAATTCTTAGAATTATGTCTTTAATGAGATGTTTAATGTAGATACTTTCTTGGATAAAAATTCATCATTGTGATGGGCTCAACTCTTTCCCCTTATTTTGGAAATTCAGCCTTTGCAAAGATTTGCTAACTTATTAAGACACCATCTGGTCTGACATCCAAGCAGGGAAGCGGTATTGTCTCATGAGCAGATCAGATTTTGCCTAGATAGGTGGCTAAGCATTGATACCTTTTCTTTGCCAACTGGTGGGCCTAGAGCCTCATCCCAATCAATGTTACCTGAATTACAACTGACTGGCGCTGAGGAATTTTAGGAACAATGCCCAGAAAGCATCTTCCTACTCGTCCCTTCTGAATGAACCAATAGAAGGATGCAGGGAAGCAGATTTTTTCTTTGATACCACAGCCAAAAGGATGTTCATCAGCCTGGTTGGAGATCTGAGAAGAAGAATGCAGAGAGATTCCAATATTTCAGAATGAAATTGGTTGGTAGTTTAAAAAAAAAAAAAAAAAAAGCATGTGGATCTACCGGTTTAGGGAAAGTAGATATTAAGCATCTGCATAAACTCTCTAATGATGAGCAGTGTCGTTCTTCTTTGTTTTTTAGCCATACTTCTGAAATAATTTTTTAGAACCTTCTTTTTTGTATTGTTGGAAGAAATATCCACCTGGTTCAGTTCCAAGCCAGGAGAAAGACACTGGAAACATGGAAGTTGATTGGAAAGATGGTTTAATAGTGAAGCAGAACCACCAAGCACATGGATAATGCTGAGCAGCTGACCACATGGAGTTGAAAGTTAGGGGGTTTTATACCTTCCCTTGGGCTTTGAACTTGAGCTTCCTGTTCCTGTGCAAGAACATGCATTCTATTGGCTATTGTCACAGTCCCATTGGGCTATGCAAGGGTCATAGCTGGCTCTGTATGTTGTCTGAGAAGTTTGGTTGAAGTTCCTGAAGGTGATGCAATGCCCTTAGGAGATTGTGCGATGTAGTGAGCCCTGCGGCTAGATGGGTTAATCCTATTATGTTCTGAAGGGTCATATCTTCATCCCTTCACCCTGGAGCTGAAGGTCTTTTGTTTTGTAGATAGATTGGCCCAATCTTTCTCAATGGGCACAAAAATCTGCTGGGGGTGGGAGATTGAGTCTGCTTTCTGTCTTTTAAGAAAAACGTGTTTTTCCACTTCTCATTTAGGGAAGTATAATATTCTGCCCTTTTTTAAATATTCCTCAAAATATTTCATTCTTCTGGAAAACAGTGGTGGCTTCCCACAGCATCTTCCTTCCTTTTTTTTCCTCCCTCCCTCCCTTTCTTGGTTGTGCATCTCTGAGGTCCCACCAGATGACAATATTTAAGGGAAGGGATCTGGAGCGCATATCCCTTATCTGATCTGGTAGGATAGTTAGATATCCTTTAGGAGAGGCAATCCTGCAAATAAATTGCCCCCATGCCATTTAGGGTTTAAAGCTGGTAACTAACACCTTATATTACACCAGGAGAGTAAATGGATAAGATTTCTTTCCATTCTACTTGGTCATACGGAGGCAGTTTGTGGGAATTAATCCTTCCCATAGCTGTTAGTGATGTCCATAATGATGTATTAAGTGTTGCGATGCTTTAAGTTCATTATCATTCATCAAATCTGATCCACAGCAATCATGCTAATTTTAAAATTCAGGGTTTGGGAGTACCTTGCTTTGTTTCTTTTTCCCAAAGCTTATTTTATTGAGTTTTGCTGAGGGATCAAGTCCTGCCTAAAAACTGACCCACGGCAAGACAGAACTACTTAAGATGTAGTCCTGCTTGAATATCTAAGAGAGAAAAAAACCCTCAATTAATGGTATTAATTGATTAATAGTCAACAGGAGACTACAAATGTCTCTAGGTCTGCAAGCCAATTTTTATCATGCTTTGTACCTCTTACACATTTTATTGTAGCTAAAAGCATTGTTGTTCATTTACTCTGGAATGGTATAAAATGTCTCTTTGGAAAGTGTGATTTTTGAGGGATCATTCATACTTGCTTGTATCATTGAATTTCCTAGGGTAATGCAGCACCATCAGAGGTGGCCATCCTATCACCTTTCTAAGTTCCTTTGGGTCCCATAATTACATCAATGAGACCAATGGAATGATCTGGAAATGTTGCCCAAAGTTGGTCAAGCAAAATATCTAAGGAGCTTCTCAGTTGGTTAAGCAGTTTCCTTTCCTTTCCTTTCCAAGAACTCCAAGATGGATCTTCTGCCTTCCAAACAAAGATCCTTATGCAAATACTGCTTTCAGATAATAATTATTCCCTTTCAATAGATGAGGAACATAGCCTGAGGATAAAATGGTGAAATTGCAGTGAAACTTAAATCCACACTTTGTGGGTGGATCCCAGTTGACTGTCTCCAAGATATTGTGCATAATGAGTGTTCACTATTGAAACTGCTTCATTTTGTAGTTATAGTTTTCTTCTCATGCTTAGTACTTGATTAGTATTCCAATACTGCCATTATTAATTTAGGGAGGCAAAAAAATTGCCCAAGCACTTTATAGAATTTCTCCTTTCATTATTCTCTCAATACAAGAAATAGAAGATTTCCCATAGGTTGTAAATCCTATTCATGATATGTTTAGTGCATTCTTGGATAGCTGAAAAATGTGCAAGCCCAAAGATTAATCAAACTGTCCAAATACAAATCCAAGCTGTTTATCTTAACTTTCAATAATGTCCAGAGGATTGAAGAGAAGTGCATAAAAAAGAGGCAAACTTTTAAATTTTTTTTCTAAAAAAAACTGAAATAAGAAGTCCTGAACAAATTTTTTTTTTTTTCTGAAAACAGAAAAAATGTAGTATTTTGTTTCTGAAGCTGAAAATTATCCTTTATAATTGGAATGCCAAAGCTTTGTTTACTGGAGGGGGGGGGGCGTTGAAATACTACAAATTCCAGAATCCCCATTTAGTGAACAATTGAGAAAAATGCTGGCAATTGTGATACAAGAAATATCTAAAAGGGTAGCTTAGAACATAAGAAACCTATGAGGCTCAGTTAGAGTTGCCCCATTGCATGAGGGCATACTCCTGAAGAGTGAGGCAGGGGTCCATTTGGGGGAGGAGAGAAGGGAGTGTTTACAAGATAAAAGTCCTTTTTTTGCCCTATAGTATCTTTTAGGTGCAAAAGATCAGAATCACACATGAAGTTCCAATTAAACTAATTAATTACTAATTGTACCTATGCACAGAAAACTACTCAACTGATATTTAGCACTACTTGGTGTTAGATAGATCACTGAAATTCAAGAGGAGTTGGATTCAGCCCACTTGTGGCTACATCAAGACTCTAGGCTGATTCCTCTCTTGATTCCACTGCCAGGTTCTGCCATTCCTTCTCCTAATCACCTCCTAATCACTTAAGCATGCCCAAAATATTTGGGCTCACCTACTGAGAGGGATCTTGGAAGTCACAAAAGCAATGCTGGCAGAACTCCTGTGTTCGCCAGCAGCCTCTTGTGTCTTCTAGCACACCCTTCTCTTAGTACCCATAAAAGTAGAAGTAGAAGTGGAAAAGATTGGATGCTGTTGGAAGAACACCAATCAGGAGTGTGCAGACAACTCCAAGGAGGGTGCTGGGAGAGTAGAAAAATCCAATTATGCATAGACAGTTCATCATGCTTTGTCAGCTGACTCGGCTTATTAGTAACTTAATTAGAAACTTCTGTGTTATTTCACGAGGTAGGTTATTGATATTTATATCATGTATAAATATCACGGGCACAATCCATTATGGAAGATTAAAGGTAGATGTTTAAAATTTTCACATGTGTTTTTTTTCTCTCTCTCTCTTGCTAATGTAGAAAGGTAAAAACAGTGGAGCCCACTTGGGATCTGTGGTTTTGAACTTCATAAATATTCTGGAGTATAGAGGGGAAGGCATGTAATACTAGATCATTTCTGGGTGTTAAAACAAGAAGGGGATTAAAAAAAAGAAAGAATTCAAAACAACAAGAACACAGTGAACATGAGGTTGGTAAATGAACTGTGGTGAAAGCAAGCATGAAGTAATGTACGTTGAAGGGAAACAGCTCAAACGGGGTCTGAGCTAAGAACCTGGTTGCAAGGAAACGAAAGCAATAGAAACAGTGGTAGAGGAGTTGTGTTCTGTATGAGGAAAACCACCCACAGCTACCGAGAAATCCAAGGAGATGCTAGGGTGGAGAATCAAGGTTAAAATAAAGGAAGAAGGACTGATGAAGGTGTTGTCGCTGGTGCAGTCTACGAACAACCATCTAGCAAAGGAGATGTGGGGGGCATTTTCCAGAGACAGGAGAAAAATCACCTTGGAATACTGGGATTTCTGCTTAGGAATGAGGAATTATTTGGGTTTCAAGAAGACATTTTTTTTTTTCATCATTGAGCTAAGTAGGATGCCATGTCATAAGCGTAGCAGCTGTCAAAGAACTACAATAATAACAACAATAACATCAATAACAACATCTTAGGCTGCATTAACAGAGGGATAGGATCAAGATTATGTGAAGTGTTAAGACCATTTTATACTGCCTTGGTAAGACGACACTTGGAATTCTACATCCAGTTTTGATTGTCATGATATAAAAAAGTTGTTGAAGCTCTAGAAAGAGTGCAGAGAAGAGCAACAAAGATGATGAGGGGACTGAAGGCTAAATATATGAAGAAAAGTTGCAGGAATTAGGTATTTCCAGGAGTGATATGATAGCAATGTTCCAATAATTGAGGGGCTGCAGCAAAGAAGAGGGGGTCAACCTATTCTCCATAGCACCTAAAGGCAGGGCAACAAGCAATGGATGGAAATTAATCAAAGGAGAGAAGCAACCTAGAACTTCCTAAAAATGTCCTGACCATGAGAACTATTAATCAGTGGAATGACTTGCCTTCAGAACTTGTGGATGCTCCAACACTGGAGATTTTTAAGAAGAGATTGGACAACAATTTGTCCGAAGTTGGATAGGGTTTCCCTGCCTGAGCACTGGGATGGAACAGAAGACCTCCAAGGATTTTTTCAACTCTGTTATTCTGTTAAGAAGAACAAGAGTGTATGAAGAGTAGAAAAGCACAAGGAAAGGCACCCCTGGCCATGCATCAAAGAGAAAATGAAGTTCTAATTTCTCTCGAAGTATAGGGTCAGCCAGTACAGATGAACCTGGAGAGATTCCCAAGATAAAAAAGAAGAAGCAATTCTTCAGAAAGTGGAATTGGCAAATGTAAAATACTGTAATGGCCACAATTTGGAGCGTTTTAGAAGTATATCATGGACCTTTTTGTAGGAGGACTGCACCCTAGTGGAGGAAATGAGTCGCTCAGGGCTGTAAATGGAGCAGGAGAACAATTCCATTCAATTTGGCATACAGGCTCTCTGATGGCACCAGGTTGGCCAATGTAGAACAGTATGTTAGAATAAATCAGAGGCACAGCTAGACCATCCTGACCTGATCCTGAAGTAAGGAAAATAAAAACCTGTGCATATGAAGTCCCTGAGATATGATGTCCTGGCATCATTATTTGGTCAAAATGTATCACTTGGAACAGATCATAGGAAAAAGGACAAAATTATCAGAATTGGAAAAGGCCTTTAACAGATTTGAACAGATTAACAGAGTTGGAAGGGACCTTGTAGGTCATCTGGTCGAACCCACTGCCCAAGCAGGAGACCCTACACCATTTCTGACAGATGGCAGTTCAGTCTCTTCTTGAAAGCTCCCAGTGACAAAGCTCCCACAGCTTCTGAAGGCAAAGCTGTTCCATTGGTTGATTGTTCTCATTGTCAGAAAATATCTCCTTATTTCCAGGTTGAATCTCTCCTTGATCAGTTTCCATCCATTATTCCTTGTCTGGCCTACAGGTGCTTTGGAGAATAGCTTGAACCTCTTTCTCTCTGTGGCAGCCCTTCAAATATTAGAAGACTACTATCATGTCTCTCCTGGTCCTTCTCTTCACTAGACTAGGTCAAGCAGGAGATCCTGTACCATTTCAGACTATTTCAAGCAGGAGACACTATATCACGTCCAGACTCTTCTTAAAAGCCTCCAGTGATGGAGCACTTACAAGTTCTGAAAGCAAACTGTTTTACTGGTTGATTATTTTTACTGTCAGAAAATTTCTCCTTAGCTTCTAGGTTGCATCTATCTTTGATTAGCACCTTTCTTAATACTGAACACCTTCCTTAATACTGAACACCTTCCTACTTGGGAAGTCATTAAAAATACTCTTCACATTAACTTTCAAACCTGTTAGACTGTATTAAAAATTCAAGATTCTTCTAGCTGCTCACTTTGGCAAAAAGTCAGGAAAAAAAGCTTACTTAATAATTTGAGAACCTCAACTGAGCGATACACAATATGTAAACAGATAAATGAATAACAATAACAACTTCAAGAAAAGGAAATATATGTCAACAATATGTACGAATAGATGATCGAAATGTATGACAATATTATATGTTGATACAAAAGCTATTGAAAAATCTAACTAAGATTTGTACTGGTGGAAAACAATAAAAATTTATTGCAAAAAATAATAATAATTTGAGTAGAAGCAAATTTCTCCCTGATTCATACCAACATACTTTCTTCCTTATCCACAAGAAACTCATTTTGGCACTGAAGAGTTAGAAGATAATTTCCCCTTTTTGCAAGATTCAGAGCTTTTTAATATGCCTTGCCCGAGGAATTTCTAGCAAGCAGGCCAATAGAAGTTGGAACCTTTTCTGATCTCCCCTAGGATCTCAGCTGGAATTGAGATCAAAACCTGCTAGCAATTTAAACTTCGGAATTTTATTGAAGATAAAGTTACTGCGTTTTGGGCCAAGTTGTTTATACGACACTCAGTTATTTAGAATCTTAGGCTGATCTGTTTTTTTGACTGTTGTCATCCACGTCTTGGACCTGCGTTTATGGGTTATAATCTCTGCCTCCTTTGCAATTCCCCTTTTGTCATGCAAACAGTTTGAGATGTAACTCAGGCAGAAATTATGGGGTGCAATATCAGGGCAGCTTGATAAGCTTTCTCAGCAGGTTATTTGTGTGTGTGTGTGTGTGTGTGTTTGGGCATGCAAGTAGAATAATTGCTTCAGTACTGTGTGGGGAGGGAGACCTATTCACCTTTGCTCACCAAAACAACTTTCAAAGAACTTTGCAAGAAGAACTATTTGCATAGCATTTTGAGCTAAGAAATCCAAAGCATGATAATTGGTAATCCCTTATCAACTGGCCCGCAAATTTTTAGTTAGCAGTGCAGTAGGAGATTGTGTGTATTTTCATGTCATGTGCTGCCTGATCATGGCTAGGCACAGAGAGAGAGTAGCATAGCCATTCAAAAAATGGCCGTTTTCTTCTCAGCCCAGCAGGCTGGGTAGGGAACAAGCCCACTGCTCTGCTTCAGTCAACAGACATGACTTTAAAGCAGGGGTGTCCAACCTTGGTAACTTTAAGATTTGTGGACTTCAACTCCCAGAATTCCTCAGCCAGCTGGCTGAGGAATTCTGGGAGTTGAAGTCCACAAGTCTTAAGTCTTAAGTTGAAGTCCACAAGTCTTAAGGTTACCAAGGTTGGACACCCCTGCTTTAAAGCCTACTGAATACCTTTGAGTCTTTTTCCCTCCCCAGAGAAAACATCATGGGTTTCAGAGGAAACCAACAGGATTTATATGACACTTGGATACCGCTGTGAGAGATGCCTATGAATTTATGGCGATGTTTATATAGACTCTGTAAAATCAGAGTTGGTCCTGAAGGTATTTGTGATTGCCACGTTTGAAATTTTTTAAAAAACAGGATGCTCTGGGGAGAACACTGTTTACCAATGCATCGCACATCACATGTTCTGAATTTTTTTTTTTAATTTATGCTTTCCCATACATACATACATACATACATACACATACATACACATGTGTGCTGTTTCTCAGGCCTGAAAGGCTCCCTAGAATAAGACGTTAGTAATGTGGCTGAACCAAAAATACATCTGAAAAAACAGACTGTAAAATCAGAGTTGGCCCTGAAGGTATTAATGATTCAATACCTTCCAGTATGTGTTCCAATATCTCAAGGGCTGCCACAAAAAAAGACGGAGTCAAGCTATTCTCCAAAGCGCTTGAAGGCAGGACAAGAAGCCATGGATGGAAACTAATCCAGGAGAGGACCAAACTTGAACAAGAGAAACTTCCTGACTGTTAGAACAATTAATTAGTGAAACAACTTCCTGGGTGCTCTGTCATTGGAGGTTTTAAGAAGAGATTGGACAACCATTTGTCTGAAATAGTATAGGGTTTTCCTGCTGAAGCAAAGAGTTGGACTAGAAGACCTCCAAGGTCCCTTCCAACTCTATCATTCTGCTATTCTGTTAAATGAGTGAGGGTTAGTGCCATTTCTTTTCTTCTCAAGTCCATCCAAATAATGCATCCACATAATGTTGCATCCCAATTTTTTTTTCTTGCTGCTTCTTAAACCCTGACCATTTGGATAGATTTTGGAATTCTATCTGGACAAAGTATTTACATTTAAAAATAATTTTCTCTGTAAATAATCAGGCATAGGTAAAAGTAAAAGTTTCCCTTGTCCAGTCATGTCTGACTTTAGAGGGTAGTGCTTATCTTATTTCTTAGCGGAGACAGCCAGCATTGTCCAAAGACATTTTTCATGGTCATGTGGCCAGCATGACGATACGCTGATGCCCACAGAATAGAGCTGGAATGGACCTTGGAGGCCCATGGAACCTCTAGGTACAATCCACCTTCCTACCTATTTATCTACTTGCATTTGTATGCTTTCAAACTGCTTGGAGCTGGGGCAAATAACAGGAGCTCACCCTGTCCCACGGCACTTGGGTTTCAAACCCAGGCTGTCAATTTTCCAGCTGGTAAACTCAGCATCTTCAGCTGCTAAGCCATTGAGACCCCTTTACTTTTAAAGAGGCTAAATAAAAAATAAATCCAAAAAAAATGAGTGAGAACTGAATCGATGCAATTTCTTTCCCATCCAAATAATGTATCCAAACAATGTTGCACTCTGTTTGTTTGTTTTTTTTCCTAGCTGCTTCTTAAACCCTGACCATTTGGAAAGATTTTGGATTTCTGCCTGGGCAGAGTGTTTACATTTACAAAGACTCTTCTTTGTGACTTAGCAGGCATATGGTCCTCCTATCAGCAGAAGATCTGAAAGAGGCAAAGGGGCACTAAAATGCAGAAGGGATATGGCATAAGACATAAGCCAGAGTTTAAGGCAGAAGAACTGAAGAGCACAGCAAGCAGGAAGGATTGTGCCCAGGCTGCATGGCAGGGTTCATAAAAGCTGCTTCCACCAATTCATAGACTGGGGATGTTTGGCCAGAATTTGAATTCCCAGCCAGATGGAGCCTTCGAGATTTAAAAAGCTGTCGAAGGAAAACTAGAAATGTGGCCATCTTCTCAGGGTTCTTCATGAGTAGAATGTGAGCTATGGAGGTCCCATACAAGTGTCTACTGCTCTCTATCTATTTTGGAGCACCAACTAGTTAGGAATTTTTCTGAGGATGAGGATTTTCTCATAAAACATCCAACAGGAGACAAACCACGAAGCTACTTACGATTTTTCCAACACTGATTTTTTTTCCCCTGATATACTTCTCATTGGCCAATCATTCCCCTTCTTTCTCCTTGCTTCCTCTCCCTTCCTAAATAGGACAGTCCCAGCATACCTCAAAGCTTCAACTTCATAAGTTGTGGGTGCTCCATCACTGGATGCTTTTAAGAAGAAACTGAACAGCCATTTGTCTGAAATGGTATAGAGCAGTGATGGCTAACCTTTTCATTCTCCTTCATCATGCCGAAAGGGCCTGCACCCATAATGAACTGCGTGCACAATCTCCCTGCCCCCCTGTGCATGCACGTGTGACCCCCCATGTGCCGTGCGACTCTGAGCATGCACACATGCACTGCTTGCCTCTGCACATGCACATCCATCTCCCATGTGTGCCCCAACCCCTGCGCATGCACAGCAGATACCTGACAATCAGCTCGCTGGTGGGAGGCGCATGCATGGGTAATGCACCTGATCTGAGGCGATGGCTCACGTGCCACAGGTTCCCCATCATGGGTATATAGTCACTGAGCCACAGTGGTTAGAGTGCAGTATTGCAGGCTACTTCTGCTGACAGCTGGCTGCCTGCAATTTGGCAGTTCAAATCTCACCAGGTCAATATTAACTCAGTCTTCCATCCTTCCGAGGAGGGTAAAACGAGAGTTCAGATTGTTGGGGGCAATATGCTGACTCTGTAAACTCCTTAGAGAGGGCTGTCAAAGCACTATAAAGTAGTATATAAGTCTAAGAGCTATTGCTTGAGCAGGAAGTTGGACTAGAAAGCCACCAAGATCCCTTCCAACTCTAACGTTCTATGTTCTACCTGGTCATTCTCTTTAGGAGACCTATGAAGACCTTGATCTTCTTGGGTGTGGCCAGTCCATTAAAAGCTTTGACACAGTATTTTTCAACCTTGGCCATTTGGGGATATGTGGACTTCAACATGGGAAATTCTGGGAGTTGAAGTCTACATTTCACAAAGTGGCCAAGATTGAGAAACACATAAGAGCCGAAATAGATTGCTGTTCACACAGCACACCATTAGAGTTGTGCCAGATCCTCCCAGCAATTTTCTTCTTCTCCCCACTTTCCTTCTGCACAACAGAAGGTTAATATTCAGCATTCAGGTCCAAGAAACGATAATCCTGTGGCATTAACAAGCTTACTGCATAATTAGTTGCATAATTCGGAAAGGGCAAGATAATATAGCTGCCATTTTAAAGTCACAGCTAAGTGATGAAATTGATGGAATATCGTTTGCAAATAGACTTCAATGCTGAAGGTTGCTCTTTGCCTTTAATTTGCCAACAGAACATTGAAAATTGATGCCCCCATCTTGCTATGAATCAAAGGTTTCTAACCACATTCCGCAACAGGACATAGGGAGGTAAAAAACCCAACAAATCTAAAAATCCATGATTTGTTTTGAGGTTAGTTTAGGCAATTGACATTATTGACCCAACCTATTAAAAGAACATCAAAATTGCCTTTAAAATGTGAATGTTGTAACCATCTAAGGTTGGCTCAACCAGATGTTTTTCTTTTTAAATAAGAGTTGAGGTTTATGGTAGCTGTCTGATGTTTTCAAATCACAGAAACCCACAGAATATATAGAAGGGAAGCAAGCAACATGGAGGGAATTTTGGTTACAATTCAGGCATTGATTTCCCCTGTCCAGTTGTGTCTGACTCTAAGGAGTGGTGCTCATCTTCATTTCCTAGCTGAGGAAGCCAATGTTATCTGAAGATGGCTTCTATGGTCATATAGCCAGCATGACTATATGCCAAGGTGCATGGAATGCTGTTACCTTCTCACTGAAGTGGTATCTATTTATCTACTTGCATTTTCAAGATTTTGAACTACTAGGTTGGCAGGAGCTAGGGAAAGAATGGGAGCTCACCCCATCTTGCAGTACTTGGGTCTCGAACTGACAATCTTTGATTGATCATCATCTTAAATTCTTGACATTGCATCTCCTTTGTGTTGTCCCAAGGCAAACACTTCTTACCAAATATTCATCACTCATTGAACAACTTTGAGGAACTGTTATGAGGAATCTTCTCCTGTTTCCTCCCCTCACATTATATCAGTTGTGTTTTTCTACCCTATATGGGCAAGCTTCCTGGCGACGACACCATTTACCTCTTAAACATTATTATCTTTGTCATTTAAACAGATTTGATAGACAGGGCTTCTGCCAAGGGAGAGGACCTCTGATTGAAGATACCTCAAATTTGCTAAAGAACAGGGCTGATCCTGTCCTACTACAGGAAGAGCAGTTGCATTCATAAACAGCTGGTTTGGACACTAGCGAAAAGGCAGCACATTTGCATTTGTTTGTATATTGTTGTGTTTTAATTCCAGGGCAGCAGTGACATACCATGAGAATGACGCACAAACTTTGTTGCTTAGAGACTCATCCCATGCCATTTAGTTATTTACAAAAAAAATGGGGAGGGGGGGCAAATGGAAAGGACTCAAGACTTGCTAATGGAGAAGCACATTGTGATTGTGCTAATGGAGAAGCACATTGAGTTGATGAAGGAAAAAGAAATAGGAACATTGGGTCAAGATCTGAAGTTCAACTTCTAGAAGAACTTTTTTTTGACCCATGGTGACCGATTCATTATTGAGATCAATTAGTCTAATATTTCTGTGGCTTGAATATTTGCATTGTGCAACCATTATTGTGGGCCTGCACTTTTTTGTCTGATTGCAGATGTGCTCAAAGCCTTAGTCGCTTGAGTGAAGTTTGTTACTGCTTCTCTCACAGCAGAAAGTGATACCCTTCACGTGGGGGTGGCAGCCATCTTGTTGGGCCACTTCCTGGTCCTGAATTTTATCCCCCCTCCCCACACTGGAGAGATAGCCTGACTGTTTAATATTAATTACATTTAATATGAATTGTAGGATTTGGGTTTGGCTAGTCTAGAGAAAAGAAGGACTAGGGTTGACATGATAGCAGTATTCCAGTATCTGAGGGGCTGACACAAAGAAGAGGGGGTCAACTTATTTTCCAAAGGACCAGGAGGGAAGACTGCATTTCTGGCTGTAGATATTTACAACTTTCATTGTTTAAACTATATGTCCTTTTAATAAAATCATGTGAGCTGCTCCTGAGATCTAAACAAGAATAAGAAATTCATTGATGGCATATGCTGAATAGAGGGACCATGCCCATCTTAATGTTGTTACAGAGAGTGGTGGTATTAAATTTTTATTACTACCAGTGGGCGTGGTGTGGCTTGTTGGGTGTGGCTTGGTGTGTGTGGCAGGGGAAGGATACTTTAAAATCCTCATTTTGACCCCACTCCAGGGGAAGGATATGCTGCAAAATCTCCATTTCCACCCCACTCCAGGGGAAGGATACTGTAAAATCCCCATTCCCTTCCCACCCCACTAACCTGCTTTCCAGCTCTGTTCTCCTGTTCAAGGCAACAAAAGAGGAGCCAGCCAATCAGCTGGGACTCGGGAGGCAGTGAATAGATGGGGATGGGGCAAGTCAGAGGTGGTATTTACCAGTTCTCCAAACTACTCAAAATTTCCGCTACCGGTTCTCCAGAACCTGTCAGAACTGGCTGAATACCACCTCTGGTTACAGAGCAATATTAATGACACAGTGCCGTTGTTAATCAATTGTGTTTCTTTGATTCCCAGCACAAATGGACCCTCGTGGCCTGTCTCCCAGGCAGATTAAAAGCGACAGTGACGATGATGATCTGCCCAATGTGACTTTGGATAGTGTGAATGAGACTGGATCCACGGCCCTCTCAATAGCCAGAGCTGTTCAAGAGTAAGTATGGAGTCTTCAGGCTGATGGCAAGGTGGGAATACCTCATCATGTGCCCTTCACTAGACAGCCAACCTCTGATTGTCCTGGGCTTGGTTAGAGGTGGGTTTACCTCAAAGGGCAGAGGAAACTCAACCGATGATACTCAAATGATGAAACTCAATTGATGATAGACAGCCAACCTCTGATTGGCCGGGCTTGTTAGAGGTGGAGTTTTCTCAAATGACAGAGGAAAGTCAACTGATGATACTCAACTGATGAAACTCAATTGATGATAGACAGCCAACCTCTGATTGGCCAGACTCAGTTAGAGGTGGGATTACCTCAAATGGCAGAGGAAACTCAACTGATGATACTGTATTTTAAAGACATCTCTATTGTCTTGGCTAGCTTAAGGTGTCTTCTGGTAGATCTTTTCTGCTTTGCTGATATCTAGTGCCATTCACTATACAGCCAAACTCTGATTGGCCAGACCCAGTTAGAGGTGGGTTTACCTCAAAGGGCAGAGGAAACTCAAATGATGATACTCAAATGATGAAACTCAACTGATGATAGCCAACGTCTGATTGGCCGGGCTTGTTAGAGGTGGAGTTTTCTCAAATGACAGAGGAAAGTCAACTGATGATACTCAACTGATGAAACTCAATTGATGATAGACAGCCAACCTCTGATTGGCCAGACTCAGTTAGAGGTGGGATTACCTCAAATGGCAGAGGAAACTCAACTGATGATACTGTATTTTAAAGACATCTCTATTGTCTTGGCTAGCTTAAGGTGTCTTCTGGTAGATCTTTTCTGCTTTGCTGATATCTAGTGCCATTCACTAGACAGCCAAACTCTGATTGGTTGGGCTCGGTTAGAGGTGGGATTACCTCAAATGGCAGAGGAAACTCAACTGATGATATTGTATTTTAAAGATGTTTTTGTTGTCTTGGCCAACTTAAAAGGTGTCTTCTGGTAGATCTTTTCTGCTTTGCAAGGAAACATTCTGGGTTTTCTTTTTTTCTTCATATTATTATTTGTTTTGAGTTGTTTATCAGAAATGAAATGTAACTCTTTCCAGAATACAAAGTCTTTTTCAAAACTTTACTGATAAGGTTGGGGAGAAGATGTTTCTATATGCATCTGCCTGAGCAATTGATTGGATTCATCGCAAAGGAAGTCCATTCTCTCTTGAAGCCCTATCCATAGTTCTGCTGGATAGATAGTGCAAATACTCAGAGAGGCTTCCCACTGATTTACCATCAGATGACTTTATTACAATAGTGGCATGCTACCGGTTCAGACCGGTTCACCCACACTGGTAGTAAAAAAGCTCTGACAATCAGCTGACAGGAGGAAAAAAAAAAAAAAAGCCTCCAGCCAGTTGAGAGGAGAAAGAAGCCCCTGCGCTTTCTCTTCTTTATCCTCTCAGCTGATTGGTGCTGTGGGCCTCAGCTGGTGTGTAGAAAGCTAGGTTAGGTGTGTGCACATGAGGCACGCATGTGTTAGGTGTACATGAGTGATCACTGAACCGGTAGTGGAACATGTAGGAACCCACTGCTGCTTTACTAGCAGAAAATAACTCAGAGTCCTTCCTCTAAACAAGTAAGAGATTATTGGGGCAGCTTTTTCATACTGCTTTGCACATAAGGCTGATACCTGACTTCTTTTAATCACGTTGTATTGAGCAATCCTGAATGAATCTTTGAAGCAGGCAAAACAATCATAGTTGTTTAGGCAATTTCTAGATCCTTTTGTCTCTTGTTTGTCTGGTCAGCACCCCTCTGGTTTTGAGAAACTGCTAAAATCAGTAGAGGATAGTTTTGCCTGCAAGTGTGTGAACTCTCTTTCTCACATGTACTCTTTCTGTTCCGTCAAACAGACGGGAGTTGGCTGCATTTTGGGGATTCTGTGCAATACTTGGATTTTTGCTTGTTCGTGAAATCAAAAATTAGTCCCATGAAAAAGCGACTTCTCAGTACTCTGAAGGAATACATGGAGGGGTAAGAAAGTGGAAGCATAAATAAAGTTGGTTAAATTAATAATTATGTAGAGATAAAAATAGTTCTAGGTGTTTTGGGTAGGATCATGTGCAATGCTAAGTTCAGTCTGCCCTCCTGTTGTTCTACAGGCTGATGGTGTCTTTCTCCCAAATATGTCTTTAGGAGTGAAGGAGAACTTGATAGCCAGATCCTGGAATGGAGTCTCCAATTCAGAGTTGGACAGAATCCAAGACTAGCATGATCAAGGGACATTGAGACATTGGTGTTGATCACAGTTTGAAAAAAGTTGGAAAAGCTCTTAATAAACCATGTTCTGTGATAGAGAGGGTCCAAATCAGTGGTGGTATTCTACTGGTTCAGCCCAGTTCTGCTGAGCTGGTAGTGGTGATAAGCGGCAGAGACCGATCTGGTTCTCTCCACCTCTCTGCTGTTAGGCCCAACCGCCTGCTTGGGCTCCCATATTAACCTTTATGTCCTGCTTTTGAAGTGCAGCTGCTTTGCGTGGCATAGCAGAGTGCCGCGCAACAGCTGCTGAAGCAACCAGGAGAGTGCAGGCTTGCAGGAGGTGAGTTGTAATGCCTCTGCACCTGTGTAAAGTGTGTGTTTAGTGCATGCATGCATGCAAAGTGAGTGCATGCAAAGTGTGCCCACCAAGCCATGCCCACTGAACCGGTAGTAGACAATTTTGAAACACACCACTGGTCCAAATCAACTAAACTTGGGGCTTGAAGAAACTCACGAAAAGCATACCCAGAAAATGGTAAAAGTTGAAATATTGTTCTTTGTGATTGTGCCAGACTGCTAAGAGTTATGATATGTGGCTGTGTATCAGCAAAATTCTGTAAAGAACTAAATGGAATTAAGTTGCTCTGAGTGCCGTCTACTGCCTCTTCCAGTTTCCCATCTGTGGGATCGCTTTTTCGTGTTTCCTTCCTTGTGTAAAAATAGCTATTTTTATGCATTGGCATGCAATGTTGCTGAACTATGGATGACCCTCTGTTCCCTCTGCATGTGTGTTTAATTCAGTGCATGATCAGGGGCATTAAAATGCTGATGCTAGCAAGTATTCCTCAAGGAACAAAGGCAAGAAAGTGTCCTCTGCAGAACAATCTGAATTTAGAGGATCAAGGCAGAGCAGGGAAGTCAAAGGAGAGTTGTGCACCAATTGATCAGCAGCATTGTATCCTTACCTTCTGTGCATTCTGGAAGGGAGACGGGGGTAGTGTTATGCCCTTGTCGGAGCCTGAATCTGCAAGGGAAGATGAGCAGGAACCTGAGGTGACAGAGATTCAGGGGGTGGCTTCTTTGGCTTTGGAAGAAAATGGGGAAGGGCAGGGCTAGTCAGGCCAGAGCCTTTCAGGATTAGGACAGTTTATAGACAGGGAGGAACAGGGGCAGGATGAACAGGAGAGAAAGAGCTCAGGCAATGAGCAAGGACTACTTCCTCCTGATTCGAGAGCACGGAGAGTGGAGAGAAGGCGGGAACAGCACAGACTGAGCTGTTCAAGAGAAGAGTGCCCGGACCATCTTCACAAGGCACACCTGGGGAATGAGGCTTAAGGAGCCGCTGTGGGAAGGGAAATTTGTTGGGAACAAATGATGATGTTTGAATTTCCCAAGAGTCCGTGCATTCTTTCTGGCTTTCTGGACTTATTACCTGGATCCTTTGCTTCCTGAACTCCTTGATTTGCCCTGCTGGATTTATTGCTGTGCAGCCTTGGTGTACACGGTGCTGGGCTGGACTATATGCAGCTTGAGATGTGTGTGGGGTATTGACATCACTTTGCTCTGGGACTGGCCAGAAACATGGGAGCATTTGGGGAAATTTGGAGCAATAAAGGGGTGGTTTGAACTGCCAGCTGTTTGTGTGTTATCTCTGTGCTGTCCCCAGGACATCACAAGAAGGCTGAGTCCCAAAGCTTCTCAGGAGCTACTATTTTGAAGCCAAGCAGAACATGAGAGAGATCCTGGAGAAGACACTGTCAAACCCTACCTATACCTGGGAAGGGGAAAGGAAGGACTGTTTTGTTTTTGTGGAACCACTCCAGCATAGAAATGCTTACTTAAAATGTAGAGGACTACTCTGAACATTTGCTCAAGTGCCTACACTGGATGATACTGAATTTGAGTGCCCTCTATAAATAATTGTAAATGAAGATAGAAGTGGTTGGTATGGCAAAGATGAAATGCACTCATTACTATGCCAGGAGAACTGTTTCTCTGTGTTAGAAGTCTCTTTTACTGCCTTAATGTTGCCATGTTGGTTGGTTGGTTGTTGTTTTTTCTTTCTTTTTTCCCAGTGAAAACATTGAAGACATCAAACTTGAAATAAGCAGGAAGAGACTTTTCTGCATTCTCATTGTTAATGTTTGCTTCCGCATCATTTGTGGAAGCTGGTTGGGAAGACCTGTGTCATACCCCTGTTGGAGTCTGACTCCGAGGGAGTGGAGGAACAGTGGACAGGGAGTGGTAGTGTGGCTCTGGAGGTTGTGGAGGAAACTGGGGAAGGGCATAGGCCAGCTGAGCACTCAGAGGAAGACCCAGGCCCATCCCCTCTCCATCCTAGGGCACGCAGGGAGGAGTGGATAAGAGAGAAACATGAATGGCGTGGTCTACAGGGGAGGAAGGGGCCCTGATCCCTTCATGGGCTGCAGCTGTGAGGACTGTTTAAAAGGACAAACTGCGCATGGCCCAGTGCTGGAAGCAAAGCATGAAATAATTCTAGTCTTTCCATTTTTATCTGAGTTCTGGCATCCTTCCCAGTGCATATATTTTGATATCTGTGGATTCTTCAAGCCCTTATCCTGCCTTGTCTCATTAATTGCTTCAGTGTAGTTTGTGTTGTTTGTTTTTCTATTTATAATTTATATGTATTTTGAGTTTGAATGGAAGTTCTTCCTTTTTGCAAATATTTGTGGGGGAGTTTTTTCTCCAGTCAATGATAATTGGAGCTTTGAAGCCAAGTTGAAGGAATTAAAGGGACTTCACCTGTTTTTGTGAACTTGTTGCTTTTGTATCCCACCCTGAGTCATCACAACCTGAGGTTGCCAGACAAGGGACAGTCCCTGCTATGGTGTGAGATGAGCCCCAAAGCAGAGCAATTCTTATGCTCTGGGAAGAATGGGGAGATGCTAGTTCTCCTGCTTGGTAAGAGCATGAGGGAGATGTCCAGTCAAATCTCTAGAATTCCTCTGTTGCTTTTCCCCACCTAGATTCTTCCAGTTCAGAGAGTTACAAATGGATGAACGAGGAGCCTCTTCCAAGACACAGAATCGCTCTCCTTCTTTACATTAGAAGTAGCTCAAACTGGGTTAGGATCCAGAAAGGCTGGAGATCAGGAAGGCTGATTGTCAGAAAGTGCTCTGAAGCTCCTTGCTTGGTCCTACCTGAGCTCCATTTGGGACTCCGTTGGGTTGAATCCTTTGCCTGCTGCATGTCAGCCCAGAGTCCCTTGCTTTGAGGTTGAATTCAGGAAAGTAATTCATTGGATGCTGGGATGGCAAGTGTTCCTTAACCTTGGCAACTTTAAGGTGGGTGGGCTTCAAGCCTCCCAAAAATCTTCAGCCAGCATCTGATTGTTTGGTTGGGCTGTTTATTGATGACTCTTTGGCAGTTTTTTGATTGCTTACTTAATCGTTGCTTTTAAGTAAACAATACCTCAATCAAGAAATTGCCAAAGAAGCCAACAGCAAACAGCCCAGCCAAACAATCTGTAAGACTACCTCTACCCACACCAGGGGTGGGATTCAAACTTTTTAACAACCAGTTCTATGGGCGTGGCTTAGTTGGTGGGCATGGCTAGGTGGTCATGTTATTGGCTGGGCGTTGCCAAGTCAATATCACTCACATCGAGGCACGCATCTCCTCGCCTGTCCTCTCATGACTGTGGGGATGCTGCAACAGTCGTAAGTGTGAAAAAATGGTCATAAGTCACTTTTTTCAGTGCCATTGTAACTTTGAATGGTCACTCCACACAAGCAAATGGCCAGCAAAGGAGAGGGAAAAAACTCCAGAGACGTTCCTGAGACAGGAAGTCTAGTCCTGCCAAGAATGTAATAAGGGATAACGGAGAGGCAGTTTCTGTAAGCAACACCAGAATGTTTCCTTCCTGCCTTCCTTACAGGATTAGGCCAGTAATTTCTTCTAACAACAGGTTCTCCGAATTGCTTAGAATGTTAACAATTGGTTCTAGCGAATAGGTGAGAACTGGTAGAATCCCACCCCTGACAAGCAAGACACTAGACTATAAACTGACAGCAAACTACACTCCTTACTAGCACTGATGATGTTACCTAGTTAGGGCAATGAAACATCTGCAAGAAAACAAGCAAGCTCAGAGAGCACCAAGGGCCTTTTTTTTTTAACCCTGAGCTACAAATATTCTCCTTTAATGATGGACTATTTCATACAGAGTGTGAACCATTGTGAAACCATTGTCTGCACATGAATGAACCATGTTCTAAATTGCTATCTTCCCCCAAATCTTCGGCATTTGATATTTTAAGTGGTTTCAATGTGCCCCTTCACACAACATAATTGCCAATGCTATGGTGGTATAGGTGGCTGGAGTACCCTACCCTGTGTATAATGTGTCAAATAACCTTGAAGCAAACTGAAAATCAACATTGGTATTTTGTACAAATCAAATTATTGCATCAATAGCTGCTTATTTTTAGTGGAACTGATCTTAGCCTCAAAAATCAATGGACAATTCATTTTTTTTCCATATCAGAACTCAAGATAATAATGGAGAAGTGTTTTGCTTCATTATATCTTTAAAAAACATTGCATGCTTGTTTGCTAGGAAAGGGAGCCTACAGATTTACAATTTTCTGGCCATGATACATCCTAGAAGGCTGCCAGCTTCCCTTCATCCCTCTTGGGGTAGGTGCTGGTTTGACTCATGAAAAGTGATAGATTTTGAACCTCAAGCGTGTTGGGTGCTACCTTCAGGGTTTTGGGGTGCTCCGTGATACATAGTTTAAGAAACAATGACTTCCAACAGTTCCTCAGTTTAAGAATGCCTGTGCTAGCTTCCAACAGCAATTTTAAAAATGACCCCTGTCAATAATCATGATTTGTCATTGCAGTTCCATACTTTGTTTAATAAGACTTGTTCCCAAATAAGGTTGCTTTAGTTTGAATACTAAACTCTTTCAGTTTTCCAAATATATCAGAAGTTGTGTTTCAGGAATACTATTCGTTAGGAAAGAGTAAGAGTTCCATGTGCCCTAAAATAATATTTATGTGATTCTATGGATGATTCGGTTCAGTGTAATCAGAAAACAGGATTTTATTCTGTAGATCTATGCAAGGCACTTTTGAACGGTTAGACTTTTACAGTATTTTATGAGTACTATCACAGCATTGTGCTGTGGTAGGATTGGGCAATCACAAAAATATTGTGAGCTGGAAAGTAGAGTATAACTGACTGTGCCACTGTTGAAAACATTGTAAATATTTCCTTGAGTAAAGAGCCATGGTGGTGCAGTGGTTAGGAAGCAGTATTGCCGGCTGATTCTGCTCACTGCCAGGAGTTTGATCCCAAATGGTTCAAAGTTGATTCAGCCTTCCATCATTCCGAACTTGGTAAAATGAGGACCCAGTTTGTTGGGGGCAATATGCAGACCCTGTAAACCATTTAGAAAGGGGCTGTAAAGCATTATAAAGTGGTATATAAGTCTAAGTGCTATAGTTACTGCTAATTGCTAAAGGAAAGGGCTAAGGATCTCAAAATATGGACAAGCAGGGATGAAACATTTCTTGAAATCCTTTGACATGCATCATTCAAAGCTTCAGCATTTGACGTTCATCAAAATATTTGGGCTTTGTGCAGTGAGGTCTGCAATAGGACCAGTTCCTAAAAGAATTGGACATTGTGTTAGGAATATGAGTCACCTAACAGCTATTTGGGTTAGAAATATATAAACCAGGATAAACATTTTAAAACTGTAACTTTAAGAAAATGCAAAACTGTAATTAGGTGTGGTTTCTCAAACAGCCATAAGATGGAGCCAGAAACCTGGTTTGTCTTAGTCCGAGTCTCAGAAGAGAGTGTGAGTGTATCTCTGTTTCCTTCTATTGGAAAGTATTGCCGTTGCTCCATTTCTTCTAATTGACTGATATTACTGGATTTAATGTAAGTCTGTTACTGAACTGTTTTTGACACTGGACTTTGAAATTTGGATTATCCCTGGATTGACAACTGACTGATTTAACCTGTGAATGACTTTGGACTGCCTATTTTGGACTTTGCTTAACATTTCTGGAAGTAAAAACCTACACTTACTGTACAGTGTATCTGTGTGCTCTGTGTGTATTATTCAAATACTATTCTCTATACGTCTCTCTGTATGTGCTCATTCTCCTCACGGGGAATTACCTCAGCACATTGCCTCAAAGTTTTCCGATCTCACAAATTAGAAAAACAGTGGCAATTCTGGAATGAAAACAATAAAGTTGTGTACAAATCAGGACAGTTTTGCAAGCACCAGCTGCTGTGGCTAAGCTAGACTGCTGTGCAGTAAGAGTCAAACTTAGCTTGAGACTGGCTTTACTTCTTATCGCTCTTATTCAGATTTTGAGATGGGGGAGAGTGTCATATTTTAAATCCATTTCATTTGAAAAGCTCCCTTTCTGCCAGAATTTTGCAGATAAAAAAGGTGCTTGCTGTGATATTTTAATTTTTTCACATTTGGTCTTTCATTTTAAATATGGAGATGACCTTCAGACACTGTCTGCCCCATCATCACTCTGAAGTGCAGCACAGTCCATTATATCATTCTGTGGAGATAGACAATGGAAACATGGCTCTTGGATAGCCTAAAATAGCTCCACAAATAGCGTAGGCTTCCTGTTTACATCAGGACTTTAGCTTGTTGTTGTTAGTCGTGAAGTCATGTACAACCCATTGCAACCCCATGGATAATGTTCCTCCAAGCCTTCCTGTCCTCTACGTTCCCCCAGAGTCCATTTAAGCTCATACTAACTGCTTCAGTGACTCCATCCAGCTCTCTCATTCTCTGCCATCACTTTCTTCTTCTTTTGCCCTCAATCGTTCCCAGCATTAGGTCTTCTCCAGCGAGTCCCTCCTTCTCATTAGGTGGAGTAAAGTAAATTAGAGTTTCATCTTCAAGATCTGGCCTTCTAAAGAGCAGTCAGGGTTGATCTCCTCTAGGATTGACCAGTTTGATCGCCTTGCAGTCCAAGGCACTTGCAGGAGTCTCCCCCAGCACCATAGTTCAAAGGCCTCAATTCTTTGGTGCTCAGCCTTCCTTATGGTCCAACTTTCACAGCCATAGATTGCAACTGGGAAAACCAGTTGCATGGAGTACTTTGGCTACTACCCACCAAAGTTGCAGAGACTTGATGTAGGAAAATGTGGAATGGCCAAGGGCTTAATTTTGGCCACTCCTCCAGGAAACGCAGTGGTATAGTGGCCATTTTCAGAAGGCTTTATATTTAACCATATTTAATCTCTTGGAAGCCCCTGAAACATATTTTACAAATTCAGCCCTGCATGTCCATCAGAAATTAGGCTTGCTCTTGGCATGATTGTGGACAGTGTAAAAAGAAAGCCAAGAGATACAGACATAGGAGATGATTCATCAAACCCTCTTAGGTCCCTTTATATTGGGATGGAAGATTAAAGTCATGAACAGTGTGACAATACCTTCAGAGGACTGCAAATGCCTGGCTGGTGTGTAATCTAAAACAGCAGTCCCCAACCTCTGCGGCTTGGCAGCCCAGTTCCCTGGGCTGTGTCAGCAGTGAGCCAGGGCATGCTTGCACACGTAGCCCTTGCACAAGTGGCAGTCTGGCATGCATGTGCAGGAAGCCCTTGTGTGAACAATGGGCAGGTGTGGCATGTGCATGCAGCCCTTGTGCAAATGGTGGGTCAGCACAAGCAGCATGGTGGCACACATGCATCCAGCTCAACTGACATGAATGGTGGGCATGAGGGCCTGCCAGCCCACCACTTGCACAAGTTGAACTGCATTCAATACACACACACACACACACTCTGGCCAGCCACTCACACGGCCCAATTCCAAAAAGGCTAGAGCCTGGTAGTGGGCCACAGCCTGAGAGTTGGGGACCCCTGGTCTAAAAGCCTTTTAATACTTCGATGACAATGGAGAAGTCATTAAGTTTATGCTATCTAGTATCTGTTGTCCTTGCTTCTCCCCATTTCACTAAGTCTCAGTTCTGTCTTGTTCTTCCTGGGAGGCTCAGTCTGAGAAAATCAGAGTTTCAGGTGCTCTCTGTCAAAATAGGAAGTGCTTTGCAGAAGAGAGTCAGCCTGTGTGGTGGGGATGCAGTTCCTGCCCCTGTAAACAGGGTTGGGATTCTACCGGTTCTGTCCACTTCTGTAGAACCAGTTGCTATGAAAAGCAGCAAACAGAGAGCATACATAGAACTGATTCTGTGTCTGCTGCTGTTTTGGCCCATCCGCCCACCCAGGTTCTTACCTGACCTTTATTTCCTGCGTTTTCAACTGCAGCTGCTTTGCGTGACACAGCTGCGGTAGAAAAAGCAGGGAAAAAGTGCTTTTTCAATCGCCACACACTTGCACACAGCACTGCTCAGCTGTCTGGACAGCTCAGCAGGTCGTAAATTGCACTCACACAACTCGCGTGACTCACGTGTGCACGATGCAGAGTGACAGAACCAGTAGTTATACCAGTCGGATCCCATCCCTGCCCATAGATACTGTGGTATCTCGGCAGGTTTAATGTTGGTGGAATATTTCAAGTCTTGTAGCTGCTGGGCCAGAGATTTCCATCTGTTTCCATCAACACTATCATGAATGAGTCTTCTTCGGTGAGAAAGGGGGAATCCAGACCACTAGCATTGTCAGTAAAACAACAAACAGTTTTGTTTTCTGTAAAACCTTGATCAGGCTTCTTCTTAATGGCCTTTGGAGTCAGTTACTTGGGTTGGCCAAACATACTGAAATAAGAATTGGACTCTATTGGAAAGGAAGACTCTAAAGAAGGGGTGTTAAACTCAATTTTATTAGGGTCCACATCGAGGTTGTGTTTGACCTCAAGAGAGAGAGTAAGCATGGCTCACGTGGGCGTACACAGAGTGAGTATGACCAGCTCGGCATCCTGCGTCCCTCTGCCAGTGAAAACAGAGCCCAGGAGGGCTGCCCTGCCAAGCTCCATATCACTAGCAGGAGGTGGTCGCAGTCAAAAATGTGGGCCACACATGGCCTTCTTGAGCTCAGTTTTCACTGGCAGAGGCACTGCAGGATGGTCCTTCACTGTTTCTAAAGTGTCCTCATGGACCAGATCTAAGTACCCTATGGACTGGATCCAGCCTGCAGGCATTGAGTTTGACACCCCTGCTCTAAAAGGCAGTCATCACCTTCAATGAGGAAGGTGAGTCCCAAATTATCTATCTAAAAAGCATTGATCAGGTGAAGAGTTTAAGTGGGGATGGACAGTGAAGAATTGCCTTTGTGCCGTTGGAAGGATGGTCTGATTGGGTTTCGACTGTCCTTCAAAAAGTGTGAGAGGAAGCTACATGAAAACAATAGGAAATAAATAAGAGTAGAAAACAATTTGCTAACCACGGCACTGGAACCAATGGCTGAGTATTTGGGGTTGATTCATTTTGCCTTCCAGCATTCTACTTTTGATTAAGCCAGGAGATAAATCTATCCTGGCTTCCTATAATGCTTGCTTTTTCTTCAGCATGTTTCCATTTATTTTTTTTAAACTGTACGGAGTTTGTGGCTGTGTTGTTGTTTGTGTATGAACTCATATTTATCGTTCTTTGGCTTTCTCAGGGCTCTCAATGTCTATGGAGATTCTCAGTCATCCAGGTCATGGTTCAGCACCTTTGGGATACTCAGTGCTTTGTTTTATGAGTGTGGGTGAGAGGAAGGTAAAGGTTCCCCACACACATCCGTGCTACTTGTTTCCGGTTCTAGGGGACAGTCCTCATCTCCTTTTATAAGCTAAAGAGCCAGCACTGTCCGAAGACGTCTCCATAGTCATGTGGCCGGCATGACTAAATGCCAAAGGTGCACGGAACGCTGTTCCCTTCCCACCAAAGTGGTCCCTATTTTTCTACTTGCATTTTTTTAACATGCTTTCGAACTTCTGGGTTGGCAGAAGCTGGGACAAGCAACGGGAGCTCACTCCATTACACGGCACTAGGGATTCGAACTGCTGAACTGCCAACCTTTCTGATCAACAATCTCAGCATCTTAGCCACCGAGCCACCGCATCCCTATGCATGTGGGTAGACCTTGTCTGTTGAAAGACTCCAGGCAAGACAGTGGGCATTGTGACTTTACCCTTGTACTTGGCTGCAAACACCGAACCAGCCGGTGTTGGAAGAATGCTTCCACTGTCCTTTGTAGAAACTCTATCCTCAAGCACCATATTTACACTGAGTAAAGGAATTGCACCCTTTTTCCTGTGTTAAGAATCAGGGACACATTCGCTTCTTATCTCTATTTACTCAGATTATTCCAGCCACAGAACATGAGATGTTCCTAATTTAAGAGGTTGTGGATTTGATGCATGGGATGCATTGATGTCACCAAATTCAATCTCCATTTAGAGTCTTTATTCACACACATACACACACACACCAGTTCTTCCATTCTGCTTTTTATTTCCTTCCCTTTCCTGATGCTCCTTTGGCCTCACAACTCGCTTCCTGTCACCAGATGGGCTGCGTTTGGCAGCTGCAGGATCCAGGTGCCAGTCCCTCGACTTTGGCTTTCTCTGCTGGCATGGAGGCCCCTTGTGCTTCTTGGCTCCTTCTTGGTTGGGCAGCTGCAGAGGCGGCCTTGGATTTTCCCCCTGGGGGAGGCGGTTATGGGCCAGGAGCCCTGTTTGGCTCAAAAGATCCCATTGAACGCTTGGTTTATCTTTTTCTCGCTGCAGAGTCAAGATTATTTATTTGCTGGCTTGTTTATGGCTTAGATAAAGAAGAATTGTTCCTGCTTCCTTTCCTACGGACCCTTTTATCCTTTCCCTACCTCATTTCCATTCATCTTTTAATTACCCAAAACCTGTAGTTACCGCCATTGACCTGTGTGATTGTATCCACTGACGTTGGGTAATAATGTCCAACCCAGGAATTATGAGACCCTCCATGTAAAAATATAGCCCCTTTTTGCATGACTGGAAGGAGAAGAAGCTGTGCTGATCCCAGAGTCAGCCCTTTTTTTTTTTTTTTTTTTGGAGCAAGGGCGAATCCCAGTAAGACTTCATTCGAGCAGGTCTTATAGAATGAAAGGCAATGGAAGAATGAGTATAATAATTGAGATTTTTTTTGCTAGGGTTTTTAAAACTCAGCTAATGTACTTTTTACTCATCACGCCTGTTACGCTGATATTGGACTTAGAAATTCCATTCTGGAGTCACAGCCACAGTGGGGTGATGCTGCTTAATCCCAAATTCATTTGGCCTTTCATATCCATACTTTTGCAATTTGTTGATCAACCTTAGGCATCAACATATGTCATTTTTCTGCACTCTGGATGAAATTACCACAAATTATTTCTCATTGGGTGTAACGATTATAGAAGCAAGAAAAAATCTCCAGGCATTTTCAAAATTAAGAGAACTATTATGACACAAGCGGTCATAGCTTTGATACTGTTCCTTTAGATAGATCAGCTACATCTGCTGGTGCAGAGTGTGCCCAGGAAATGACAAGGCAGGGGTGTGGTTCGAAGTATGGTGACAATGAAGGAGCAGATGGGCAGCATACTCAAAACAAAAGGAAGGGCGTGTGGAAGTGCAGTGGAGAATAATGGAAAAGGAAAGGGAGGCAGCAAACAGGACAGAGACAAAAGGATGGGGAAGAAGTAAGGAGGTAAGGAAAGACAAAAGAGAAGAATTGATAAGAGAAAGAATGATGCATGGATTTGCAGGGAGCAAATGGGAGATAGCAGATAGAGGAGAGACCAAAGGCCATTTAAGGCAAGACATTTTGAATGTGGCCACAGAAGTTTTCAGGAAGATCATATAGAGGTGTCATGCTGGAGGCAGTGGTGAGATTCAAATTTTTTTGCTATCAGTTCTGTGGGCGTAGCTTGGTGGGCCTGGCAGGGGAAGGATACTGTAAAATCTCCAGTCAGAGGTGGTATTTGCTGGTTCTCCAAACTATTTAAAATTTCTGTTACCGGTTCTCCAACTTGTGATATTACGTTGCTGTCATGTGATGTTTGGAAGGGGGGAAAAAAACACCGTAAAACATCATGTGACAGCAACGTGATGCCACAAGTTTGACACCTGTGATCTAGACCGAGATCTGCAGTAAAAATGAAGTCTATTCTGTGCGATGGCCTTTTTTGTATGCCAATCATGTGTAGTATGATTTGTATGCAGAACAAAAGGTAGTTGAATTCATTATGCAAACCTTAATCAACTGAATGTGTTTATTTTAACCGATCGATGGGTTTTGCAGGTAATCTGCATCTAGAAGGCACAGGGCTAAATGATAGTTGAGGGAGAAGACAAAAAGTATTTTTAAACAATGCAAATATTCTCCTTTGAGAAAAGGAGCAGTGCCTTTCCTAAGATGGTGCTTATAAACTACAGCAGTTAAAAAGATGCCGAGGTTGTCAGTTGGAAAGCTGGCAGCCCAGGTTCAAGACCCAAAGATTGCGTGACAGGATAAGCTCCTGTTACTTCCCAGCTCCAGCCAACCTAGTAGTTTGAATGCATGCAACTGTGAATAGATAAATAGGTACCACTTTGGTGGGAAAGTAACAGCGTTCTCTGAATTTTGTCCTGGTAGTACCATGACAATGTACACATCTTTAGACAATGCTGGGTCCCTCAGCTAGGAAACAGATGAGTACCACACCCTAAAGTCAGACATGACTGGACAGGAGAAACCTTTACCTTTTCTCTAAGATAATAGCCTAAAGGGTTTTCTCTTATTACATTAGCATGATCTTTTTGAATGGATATCCCCAAAGTCTACAGAGATTCTCAGTTATCCAGGTTGTGGTTACCCAAAGGTGCTTTTTCAGGAAGCAACTGAATGTTCTTTTTTCTTTGAAGATGTTTCCCTTCTCATCCAAGCACCTTATTCAGCTCTGACTGGGTGGTGAGGAATGGAAAGATTTATATTCCTGGTAGACAGCTGGTCATTTGCATTCTTTTAGAGAGCCATTTAAGCCACTTGGGGGTTTGTCTGTGTCCTCGAAAACAAGAACAAACAAGAAAGTCCAGTTGCCTCCTGAAAAAGTACCTATGGGATATACACCCCCCCCCCCCAAGATGTTCTGGGATTACTATTAACCAAATTCCTACAAACAAGTCTGTTTGGAGACATGCAAGGGGTGGGATTCAAAAATTTTAACAACCGGTTCTGTGGGCATGGCTTAGGTGGTAGGTGTGGCTGGGTGGTCATGTGACTGGGTGGACATGGCTTTGCAGTCATGTGACTGGCTGGGTGTCGCCAACTCAATATCACTCACATCGAGGCACGCATCTCCTCACCTAGCTTCTCATGACTGTGGGGATGCTGCAACAGTTGTAAGTGTGAAAAATGGTCATAAGTCAATTTTTTTCAATGCCATTGTAACTTTGAATGGTCATTCCACACAAGCAAAGTACCAGCAAAGGAGGGGTAAAAACTCCAGAGAAGTTCCAGAGACAGGAAGTCTAGTCCTGCCAAGAATGTAATAAGGTTTAATGGAGAGGCAGTTTCTGTAAGCAACACCAGAATGTTTCCTTCCTGCCTTTCTTACAGGATTAGGCCAGTAATTTCTTCTAACAACCGGTTCTCTGAACTGCTTAGGATGTTAACAATCGGTTCTAGCGAATAGGTGCGAACTGGTAGAATCCCACCCCTGAGACATGCATCAAAGAAATGTGTGCGATCTTACGCCTGTTTAACTTGGGAGTAAACCATATTGCATGCAGCAATCTTTACTTCTGAGGACATCTTCATGCAAAATTGCATTTTGCTTCTGGGCCCCTCTCAAAATGTCGGCTCCATCTCTTAAAAGCACTTTGACCTCCCAGAAGATTGACACAGCCAGCCTTGGTTTCAGCCTCATTTCTGTTGGAGCCTTAAAATCTCCTTTTCTCCTTTTCTTTGCCCCATCCAAACGACACAACCCATGCATTATCTTCTGATCAAATATGTGCATTTCCTCCCCCCGCCCTTTCTATCAACACTGTTTACCTCCATACTGAATTTAGAAAGTCATATGTATATATGTTCATTGCTTCTGAGGTGGTTAATGTTTAAAGCTTACTGATTTCATGCTGGGGATTAATGACGCTACATGAGCAAGCATCAAGGAATAAAACATATTCATATGCTTGATATGAAATATTTTCTTCCCCGGACATTTGAAAGAACCTGTTGCTCGTCGAGGAAGAAAGACAACAATGAAGTAAGAGCGGTCTTCTAATCATGCGCCAAAAGAGTGCTGAATCAGCTCATTTTCAGCATTAAAAGATGATCGGGATTAATTATACCATCTCAGATACTCGCCACTGGTGTTTGACTCGAGTCTGCTGAAGTAAGGGATTTAAAGGATCAAGAACTGTGTATCAGATTTCATTATCAGGGGCTGTGTATCGCTCCTCCCAAACTAATCAGACAAGGACATTTTATCTACCCCTCTGATTAATGAACGGGGACCCGGGGAACTGAAAAGTGCGCTAGTTAAAGGGATCATCTACAGACGTGTTCAGATCTCCATAGGGGAGATGGCATTTAAAATGGGAGATTACATTCACTATTTTGCTAGGACTTGACCTTGGTGCCTGGACATCACTCAGTAGACAGCAACAGCAGCAGTGTCAAGGCTCTGACAATGAACCCCCATTCAAATCATAAGTCTCTGCCTGCGTCTTTCAGAGTAAAAAAAAAAAAAATGTTTAATTAGGAGTGACCATGTCAGCGTTACCTCGGTGTAGCCGACTCTAAGGCACATTATTCATTTCACCCTGGTCTTCCCCCCACTGTATATTCTCTAATGGGACACATACAGTACATAGCCAGGAGTCATCAATCATGTTCTCCAGTAATAATCTTGTGTGCCAACAGCTTCCTAGCAATTATCTGAAGCATTTAAGGAATGCACTACTTTCCCCGCTCCCTTTCTGCTGGCAACTAAAAAGACCAAAGAAGTATTCTTTTAGTTGACAAGCAGCATGTTTGAAATTCTCTCACAAAATCCCAGTAACCCTTTTCGAAGTGGTTTGAGAGGCAGAGATCTGGTGGAGGCCCTTAACTCTTCCCTTGCATCACATAGCTCTGCTCCAACGGGCCACTTTTTCCCCATCCCAGGGAGTCCGTAGCCAGATTCACAAGGTTTTTTTTTTCTCAGCAGGTAAGCAGTTCCTGGTTGGACTTTGGTTAATGTCTGGCACTTGAACTTGGACAGTTGGCTAAACTGGGAAGTGTAATGGTATGCGAAAATGACTTTGGGAGATGAGAGAGAAAGGAGAGAAGCTGCCTAGGAAGACTCAGGAAAGAGAAAGAGTTGCATAATGGGCAGAGGAAGAGACTCCGAAGGGATCTTCTCCCTCCCCCAAGTTCTCAGACTGTAAAAGAGACAGTGGGAGATTTGTACTTTCAGACTTGCAAGATTCTGTTAATAGAGACTTCCAATGATCCATCTGGTTGTGTTTTCTGTCTGGTTTACCTAGGGGAGCTGACAGGAAGTCTAAACAAAATCCCCAGAGAGCTGGAGGGGAGCCTCTTTTAGAGTGGTGCGATTAATATGCCATGGACGCAGTCATCAGCGGCTGAGATGACTCTAGGGCGTATTTACACCGGGAGAAGATTTGAAAAGATGCATTTCCCTCTCTGCTCTTTCGTATGGTCTTGGCCTCCTCCACTGCTCCTCAGGCAAAAGTAAAAGACTCTTCACAAACCTAGAATTCACCTTGCCCGTGGCAGGACTGAACATAAGACAAGCCCTCCAGACACTTCTTTGCAACAGATCAGCAAGTCTTTGCAATTCCCAAGGGTTTGGGCAAGGTATAGGTTCAAATTACACATTTAGAATCTCTGTCCTGGTGTAACATACAGCTTTGCATTTCCTGCATGGAGATCATCTCCAAGGCTATGATTTGCAAAATAAATAAGTGGCCAATTCTTTCTATCTCTTGTATCCAGGTCCCATTCGTGGATGTTGGGTTTCTGATACAAGACAGTATCTGGAAGCTTGACTTTGCTCACTTCTGTTCTTTTTGATAGCTTATATGTTGATTGAGCAGAGTACATGGAGAGAAACAGTGAAATTCTCCTTTCTTTCTTTCTTTCTTTCTTTCTTTCTTTCTTTCTTTCTTTCTTTCTTTCTTTCTTTCTTTCTTTCTTTCTCTTTCTTTCTTTCTTCTTTCACTTTCTTTCTTTTTTCTTTCTTTTTCTCCCTCTCATCTCCTTTCCTCTCCTCCCCTGCCCTCCTGTCCTCCTTCCTTCCTTCCTTCCTTCCTTCCTTCCTTCCTTCCTTCCTTCCTTCCTTCCTTCCTTCCTTCCTTCCTTCCTTCCTTCCTTCCTTCCTTCCTTTTCCTTCCTTCCTTCATTTCTTTGTTTCCCTCTCATCTCCTCTCCTCTCCTGTCCTCCCCTCCCCTCTCTTCTCTCTCTCTTTGTCTCACAGTATAAATCCCCCCAAACAACAGTTGAACTTCCTGCAGAATCCCAGAGCTTTGCATAATGGCTGGAGGAAAGATGAATCTCTCACCTCCTCTGCTTCTGGATACCTGCCTAGCTGGCTACTGCTGTAAACAGCCATGCAAATACGGTATGGGGTGAGATAAAGGGCTGGCAGTTCTGAGAAGGCCGTTTCACAATACCCTGCTAGAACTCCAAAGGTTTAAAGAAGTGACACTTAACTCTTAGAGTGTGGGAATGGATATTCCATGAATATTCATGAAGAGCCTTTGCTGAAACCAGCTTTAGGGCAAGATTCCATTGCTGCTGAAGAAGAAAATCTTTGGAAAGTACGTTCAGCATTTGGTTATTATTTTAACAGACATCTGATTTTGGCATTTTCCTCTAGCTAGCTGAAGGGCCCATTATTGCTCTTTCCAGCCCGCTAGTAAAATCCCACTTAGAAATTCTGATGAATTCCGATTTGCACCTTTGGTTCATGAGAAGATTCTAGGGAAGTTTTATTCTACCTCTTAGAATTGCAGATAATTTACAAATTGGTGGTTATTGGTTGCCATTGTGTGCCAATTGGGGGACTAGGATGCAGAGAAAAAAAAAAGTAAACAGATGTCTTTCTCATGGTCAGCTATGTTGAATACAGTCCTACTTTTTCTACATAACCCGCAAAGGCTTATTTCTGTTGTGTGAACATACTTTACCATTGTTGGAAGAACTATCCTTCTGGGTTCACTTCCAAGTGGGGAAAAAGGCACCGGAAACACCGAGGCTGTTAATGGTGGACAGGATGGGTTCCTGGGCAGAAAAAGTGAAAAGATGCAGAGAGTCACTGGATTTTATACCTTCTCTGGCTTTGAACTTCCTGGGACACAGGAAGAGTATCCCGATTGGTTGCTGTCAGAGGTCATAGCTAGCTCTGTAGGTTGTCTGTGTGCTAAGTTTCATTGAAACTTGGTGGGTGGTGCAATGAAGGAGAATTGAATGGTTCTACGTGAATGAGGTAGATCTTTGTTATGTAGAATAGATCTTAATGGCCCATTAACAAAGGTGGAGGGGGCTGAGTTTCTGCCTCTCTTTTTGAGTTTCTACTTCTCTTTTAGGGGGAATATTCTGCCTGTTTAGTATACCCCAAAATATTTCATTTTTCTAGGAGAGGGGTGGGTTTTAATTTCCAACACCTTCAGGATGAAAAAACTGCCTTAAATGATGTTGCTATATACCCTTAATCTGATTGGGTCCAGGTTGCATTTTGCAACTATTCCATAGGCTGCATGGATTTCCTATGACAGTTCTCTGAAATTTTTAAGAATAGGATCATTATATGAGACTGAACGTGGGTTGGGTTTTTTTGATCCAAAGGCAAGTTCCCAGACATCTGGTCCATCAGAAAAGTTCTTATTGTGTTTCTGGGGTGTGTGTGAGTGTTGACTTCATGTGGTGGAAACTAACACAAGTCTTTATGATAAAAGGGAGGGCCAGTCCTATTAAACAGATTGCATTTCTTCTCATCCTAGGCTGGAATATGTCAGATGCAAAGCAGGAATTGGGTAGGTCTAGTTTATGAAAGAGGGGACACGGTGCCTCAGTGGCTAAGACTCTGAGCTTGTCAATCAGAAAGGTCAGCAGTTTGGCAGTTCGAACCCCTAGCACCGCGTGAGCTCCCGTTACTTGTCCCAGCTTCTGCCAACCCAGCCGTTGGAAAGCATGTAAAAATGTAAGTAGAAAAATAGGGACCGCTTTGTTGGGAAGGTGACAGCATTCTGTGCGCCTTCAGCATTTAGGCATGATGGCCACATGACCATGGAGACGTCTTTGGACAGCGCTGGCTTTTCGACTTTGTAACAGAGATGAGCACTGCCCCCTAGAGTCGGAAACCACTAGCACGTATATGTAAGAGGAACCTTTATCTTTAGTTTATGAAAAGAAGGACTAGGGGTGATAAGATAGCAGTCTTCCAATATTTTTGTGGCTGGCACAAAGAAGAAGGAGCCAATCTATTTTCCAAAGCATCTGCAGGGAGGACAAGAAGCAATGGATGGAAATCAATCAAGGAGAGAATCCATCTAGAACTAAGGAGACATTTCCTGACAGAACAATTAATCAGTGGAATGACTAGACTCCAGAAGTTGTAGCTATTCCAATAGTGGAGGCTTTTAAGAAGAGATTGGGCAACCATTTGTCTGAAAGGGTTTCCTGCTTGAGCAGGGGGCTGGACTAGAAGACCTCAAAAGGCCCTTCCAACTGTGTTATTGTGTCATCTTCTTGACTATTGTTGACCAGCAGCAAGACTCACTAATATATGAGGCTCCTGGTGATTTTGACACAATAATCCATCAGTGAAGCCATCTGGGTTTGCTAGCTGCAGATGGAATCATAGAAGAAGTTCTAATAAGTGATGCTTCTCCCTGCAAAGCCAGAAGAATTCAGCCTCTTTTACTTTGGTATTTGGGCCAAAATTTCAAAGACAATGGAGAAACAGCAGATTATGCTCTAACGTCCAGATGGCTGCATCCCTTTGTAACCTTCTGCCCAAACTTGTGCACCAAGACTCAGTTGAGTGAACCGTTTCCGAGTTACAGAGAGATACAAAAAAAAAGGTACCTGCTGAATTTCTGGATGGAAGGATACAACCCTGAAGATTCTTCCAAAAGTACTGTTGACAATCCTTTAGGAGGAGGAGCCCACATACATCTGCTCCAGATCAAAGGAGGAGGAGAAGAGTGGGTGGAAAAATGAGTCTTTGGACAGCAGCAGAACAAGTCCCTCGAAATTCCATTTTGTGTCCCACTAGTAAACATACAGATTCGTGTGGTCAGACATACCATTCACAGGGGGAAACTAGATAGTTTGCAAAAACTGGTTCTGTCTACTCAGAGGAGATGTCCTAAATTTTTGATGGCTAGTAGCAACGTGAACATGTCCTCTACTCAGTAGTATATATTACTGAGTAGAGGTTGGAGCTGACTCTGTGTGTGTGTGTGTGTGTGTATGTGTGTCTCTTTGTGTGTGTCTCTCTGTGTGTGTGTCTTTCTGTCTCCCTCTGTCTCCCTCTGTCTCTGTCTCACACATATACACACATTCCTTCTACCAATTATTGAGAAAAAAATGGACAGCCATGGTGCTTGGTCAGTTGGTGGGATTATTTCTGCTTGCTTGCAGAGAACTCGTTTCTCTCCAGCAATTTGTTTCTCTCTCTCTCTCTCTCCCCCTCCGTCTCCCTCTCCCTCCCTCCCTCTCTCTCTCCTGTTCCCTGCGGCTTGGCTGTTGCATGCAGGGGCTCATCCCCCACTCCAACCCGCCCTAGAGAGTTAACTGGAGTCCAGGCTGCTCTCCATTCAAGCAAACTCTGCCATTTCCATCAGGGGCCTCTTTGAGCCAAAACCAACAGGTGATTGTTCACCTAGCAAGACCGCAGGAAGTAGGCTGGGCATGCATGACCCAGTTCAGCAAGCAGAGGGGCTGGTTGGCATTGGGAGCTCACTCTCCCTCCCTTTTGCACCCATGGGGAAGGAAATCTGCATAGAATGAAGCAGATCATTTGCAGCTGACCCTCAGCAGCTCTGGAAGGAGGTCTTATGGAGCTACCCAAAGATAGAATTTTAAGGAGTTGGAACCAAAGCCCCTCAGTTATCACAAAAGAGCATCTTCTCCCATTACAGATGGAAAAGGATTTTGGAGAGGGGCTAAAATCAAATCGCACGATGCAAATTAGATCTGCTCTACAAGACAATTCATTCCAGCCCAACATGTGTGCTTTGCAGTTGATTAAGGTTTGCCGGATGTCATGTCTGTTTGTTTGGCTGCAAACGCCTATATATGGTCATTTCCCATTGCAACGAAATATAGCTGACAAAAAGCCCACGTCCACACGGCTGTATATGGAATACCTTTGTTGCTGTTGCACTGAAGTGTTTTTGATTTTGAACTGGCGAGAGAGAGCTGGGGAGAGTTGCAAAAGTTTATTGTGTTATCTTTAGCTACGCACTACTTGCACCCATGAGTATTTGTGTGTGTGTGTTTTGCTTTCGGTATGCACATATGAATCAGGGAAGGAGATAAAACCAGAGAGAGTAAAGTGAAAAGAGAGCTGTGAGCAAACTGGTTGCAAGTCCGTCTGAGGAAAGGAAAAATGCAAGTCAAGAGGAACAGCACCTGTTTTCATCTAGCATAACAATATTCATGTTTTTCTAACGATTATGTACAGTATGTATATGCACTAAATAAAAAGTGCAAGAGACAATGGGCAGCATTATTAATTGGGCAATTAATGGGGCAGTCATCAATTTACATGGACAGCACTCAAGAATAATAAATCATAACTCGGGGAAATCTTTGTGAGTAAGATTTGTTTTGCTTGGTTTTCAACCATGATGCCTCCTGCCAAAGTAGAGCACAAAGGGGGTATATTTATGAAGGTGGAGGCTCCTTCTCAAAGCTTGTGGGTTGGTTTCTGAATGTTTTGTTACCAGGCTAGATAACAATTTCAGCAGAATTTAGGGGATGACACTGTCTGTGTTTTCTGCTTTTTCAGGCTTCATGTTGGAAGCCCTTATAGCAGGGGTGTCAGGATTCCGGAAGTTACCCCAATTAAATCATGAGTCTCGAGCCAAACCTCCAAAACTTAAAAAGGATTTATTGGAAGTTAACATGCTGGCACTGCCTGGGTGTAGCCGACTCTGAGACACATCATTCATTGTCACCCTCCCACCCACTGGGTGTATCATAATTCATTTTCTCCAAAGAGACACACCCATAGCCAAGAATCATCAATCATGTTCTCCAGTTAGATATTTACACAGCAGAAACTTCAGTCACCTAGTTACTATCTTTAAAAAAACTATTGATGGAATATACTTTCGATTTCCAAGCTGCTACATGGCTGTTTCAAACCATTTCCGCCCTCCCTTTCTCTTGACAACTCTAAAAAGACCATAAAAATATTTTATGAGTTGACAAGGGATGTCAAACTCAAGGCCCGTGAGTTGAATCGGGCTTATGAGGTGCTTAGATCTAGCCTATGGGGCCCTCCTGGAAAAATCAAGGGACTGGTCCGCAGTGCCTTTGCTAGCAAAAACTTTGCCAGCTCAGAGAGCCATGTGCAGCCCTCCCGTGCTCCATTTTTGCTGGCAGAGGGTTGCAGGAGGCCATTGCAGCTGAAAATGGAGGTTGGGAGCTCATTTCTGCTAGCAGAGCTCTTAGGACACCACCGGTGCCCCTGATATGAGTGACATCAAGCTGGCCACACTCCCCCTGGCCACGCTCACCATGGTCATGCCCCATCCCAACCCCGAAGTCAAACATAACCCTGATGTGGCCCTCAATTAAATAGAGTTTGACACCCCTACTTTATAGCAATAGCACTTAGACTTATATACCACTTATAGCCCTCTCTAAGGAGAGGAACACTAACACAGACATTCCCTGCATTCTGCTGAAGATATTACCTAGCCTGGTAAAGAAACATTTGGAAATCAACTCACACACTTGGAGAATAAACCTCCACCCTCATCCTTTTTCTTTTTAGAATAGAATAGAATTCTTTTATTGGCCAAGTGTGATTGGACACACAAGGAATTTGTCTTGGTGCAAATGCTCTCAGTGTACATAAAAGAAAAGATACATTCGTCAAAATTCAGGAACCATAAGGTACAATACTTTTTTAGAATAGAATAGAATTCTTTTATTGGCCAAGTGTGATTGGGACACACAAGGAATTTGTCTTGGTGCAAATGCTCTCAGTATGCATAAAAGAAAAGATACATTCCTCAAGAGTCAGGAACCATAAGGTACAATACTTAATGATAGTCATAGGGCACAATAAGCAATCAAATCCTACATCCAAGCTGCAGATATTTGCCACTATCCTCAGGATATATTTATTTTCCAAAGTGGAGAAGATGTCTGCTTCTGAAAGCAACTGGAGACTTGGTTCTGCCTGAATATTGTACAAAAAGGAAATAAGCTCAATCTTTGCTTAGGGAGCAACCTTATAAATCAAATCAATAATAAATAATCTTTAAAAAGTTATCGAACACTCACTGACAAGACAGCTGTAAGTCTAGGGAGATTCGCAGTCATCCAGGTCATGGTTGTCCCAAAGGTGTTTTTTCAAGAGGCAACAGGACTTTCTGGTTTTTTTTCTTGAAGACATTTCACTTCTCATCCGAGAAGCTTCTTTGGCTCTGACTGGGTGGTAGGGAATGGAAGGATTTATACTCCTTGCAGGCAGCTGGTCATTTTCATTCTTTTAGAGAGTCATTGAAGCCACTTGGAGATTTGAGAAGCTAAATGTCTTCCAAAGGAAAAAACAAAAACAGGAATGCCCAGTTGCCTCTTGGAAAAGTACCTTTGAGCTTGATACAGTTGAAACTAAAACTATATCCCCATTCCCTCCCCACCCCACTGACCTGCTTTGCAGCCCCGTTCTCCTGTGCAGGGCAACCAAAGAAGACCCAGCTCATCAGCTGGGACTTGGGGGCAGAGAATAGATGGAGGCGTGGCCAGTCAGAGGTGGGATTTGCCGGTTCTCCGAACTACTCAAAATTTCCGCTATCGGTTCTCCAGAACTGGTCAGAACCTGCTGAATAACCCCCTCTGCTTCCTACTCTATTCCTCTACTTCAGGGGTCTCCAACCTTGGCTCCTGGAAGCCTGGCGGACTTCAACTCCCAGAGTTCCACAGCCAGCAAAGCTGGCTGTGGAACTCTGGGAGTTGAAGTCCGCCAGGCTTCCAGGAGCCAAGGTTGGAGACCCCTGCTCTACTTCCTTCAACTGGATCAAGCCCAAAGGTGCTTTTCCAAGAGGCAACTGGACATTCTTGGGGTTTTTTTTTTTCCCTTTTGAAGACATTTAGCTTCTCAAGCCTCCAAGTGGCCTCAATGACTCTCTAAAAGAATGAAAATGACCAGCTGCCTGAAAGGAGTACAAATCCTTCCATTCCCCGCTATCCAGTTCAGAGCTGAAGAAGCGTCTTGGATGAGAAGAGAAACGTCTTCAAAGAAAAAGCAGAAAGTCCAGTTGCCTCTTTGGGAAAAGAGTTGGAAGTAAGATATGAATAGCATTGTAAAACAGAGAAGGAAATATTGTAGTTGATATCTGGGGCTATTAGATATTTTTTTATAGACATTAATCAATAACCTTTTATGATAGGAATCCAGAACTGGATGACTTTGTTAAGAGTAGGCAGTTTCTGTACAGATAGTACACAACGTACGTCCACAATTGACACAAAGTTTTTTTTTGCCAAGTGAGGCAGTTGTTGAGTGAGTTTTTGCCCCATTTAAGACCTTTCTTAACATGTTAAGTGAATCACTGCAGTTTCTTAAGTTACTAACATGGTTGTTAAGTGAATCTGGCTTCCCCATTTGCTTGTCAGAAGGTCACAAAAGGGAATCACATAATCCTGAGACATTGTAACTGTCATCAATATGAGCCAGTTACCAAGTGTCTCAGTTGCTATCGCATGACTATCTTAATGCTGCAATGGTCATATGTGTGAAAAACAATGATAGCTGACTTTTTTTGGTGCTGTTTAACTTTGAACGGTCGTTAAATGAATGTTGTAAGTCAAGGACTACCTATTTTTGCCTTAACATTCATCTTGGGCTTGTACAGAGCATTGTATTAACATTTTGGAGAGTAGTGTTAAAATCTCGCCATTAGAAACAACATTTGGAGTTTCGTTGTATTTTTTTTTTTAATTGTAAAAGTAGAGGCAGTTGGAGGTAGATTTGTTGGTACTATCACAAGGAAATTCAATGAGTAACAACTTAAGAAATAATTGGGAACATATGTTGAATGTATCTGCCTCTGATCAGACTTGGCAATTAGTATTAAGAAACATTCCTACACGTTCTCCTTGCATGCATGTATATAAAAACCAATCATTAAATATTGTATCAAAACCTAGCACCAAATTGGTTGATATTATAACAACAGCAACAGTGGGTGAGCAGAAAGTAGGATTTTGAATGTTTCAAGCATATGTGAAAGAGAAAGGCAAATGGGAAAAAATAAGGAATTGTTCGATGCTTGGATGTCGTTTATTAAAGGATTATGAATCTGTATTTCTAAGCTAAAGAGTGAATTAGGAATATCTCAACATTATCTGAAAATAGCAATAGCAATAACACTTAGACTTACATATCACTTTACAGTGCTTTACAGACCTCACTAAGCTGTTTACAGAGTCAGCAAAATGCCCCCAACAATCGGAGTCCTCAGTTTATCCTACTCAGAAGGATGGAAGGCTGAGTCAACCTTGAGCCTGGTGGGACTCGATCTGCCAAATTGCAGGCAGCTGGCAGAGTAGTTTGCAGTACTGCACTCTAACCACTGCACCACCAAGGTTCTTATGGTGGTTTGTGTGAGGGTAAACATCAGACAGTAACTTGTAAAGAATATCCACAATAACAACAACAAGGAAATGTTAACTTCCGGTTGTAGATATGTCTATTATTTTGCTAGAGGAATGAGTATTTTAATTATAAAGGGTTTTTTTTTTGTCTTTTTGAAACTTAGAAAGATATCAGCAGGTACATTATATTAAGTAAGAAATACCAAAAATTAATCTTCTCTGCCAAAACCACCCTAAATTGTAAAGTCAGCCTGTTGAACAGTCATCAGTAGATTTATCAGTACCTCCATTAATAGATTCTAGATTTTGAGATCAAAATGAGAACATAGTAAAAGACATTTCTTGACTTGGAGGCCCTCAAAATATGCTACTTTTGGAGTCCTTGTTGTGTTCATTAGATATTGGGGAGAGTAAGGTATACTTGAATTTTCATACCAACTTTTAAGTCATTGGGTCTTTACAAACATGGCTGGCTGAAGAATTCTGGGAGCTGAAGTCCACAAGTCTTAAAGGACTTAGACTTAGAATTCTTTATTGGCCAAGTGTGATTGGACACACAAGGAATTTGTCTTGGTGCAAATGCTCTCAGTGTACATAAAAGAAAAGATACATTCGTCAAGAGTCATAAAATCATCAGGTACAACACTTAATGATAGTCATAGGGAACAAATAAGCAATCAAATCATACTAGGAAACAGTCAATATAAATTGTAAGGATAAAGTTGTCAAATTTGGAAACTCTGGATTAGAAGATAGAGGTTTCACCATAAATCTGTTATCTACAAAAACCTTGAACTTCCAAAATATTTGGAAGGTGTATTTCTGAATATACCTACTGTTTGGTGTGCATATGAAAATGTGTATCATTTGGAATGTCAAACAGGTTCTTGATTACTAGTCTAGGTAGAGCACAGTAGTGTAATTCAAGAGCGTGCAACTCATTTGTAGACAACTTAATAGGATAACCAATCATGAGAGCCTAATGCAGATAACAACCACCAGGTCTGATTCAAATAACATCGGAGAGCTATATGATACTTAGAGAAGAAAAATTAGTCAGCCTATGGAATTTAAGCATAAAAAAACATGCATATATAATGCCTACTCTTAGCATATTGCAATAAAATATTTTGCAACTGTCATGAACCTTTGTGGCTGATTAAATCAGCTGATTTGCATTTCTGAATATTTATACTTTCATTAGCTCATCAAGAGGCCAATGTTTGAAGTTTGGCAAGGACGGAGCAAAGTAACTGATTGGCCCAAGCTTTCCCAAGTTTTATCACACTGTTGTATCAACAACTGAAATTCATTCCATCAGCTCCAATCAGATTGAGACTTAGGTACATCTATGGAATCTGCTTTAACAGCAGTAAGTTGAGTAGGTTTGTACGGAACGTTAGGAGAGATTTATTCTCTGAATATCTAATCCGTAAAACCTCAGATGGTGAGGAGGCTTTCAGCTGGAACATGATAGAAGGAATAGCTTACTTGAGTTCTGAAACAGCTTGCTAGACCAGTCTCAATGATGCAAATGGGGGAAAATATTACTTTTCACTATTATACATTAGGCTTAGTGTTGGGCTGTTCCCAATATCCAACCTATTCAATATAAGTCTTTTGCTACAGTTTCATTGCTCATCGATAGCAATAGCGCTTAGACTTATATACCACTTCACAGTGCCTTACAGCCCTCTCTAAGCAATTTACAGAGTCAGCCTATTGCTCCCAACAATCTGGGTCTTCATTTTACCCACTTTGGAAGGATGGAAGGTTGAATCAACCTTGAGCTGGTCATGATCAAACTGCTGGTTATGGACAGAGTTAGTCTGCAATAGTAATATCCAGAGAGTACTATATATAGTAATATATTAACCACTGTGCCACTATGCCTGCCTGCCTGCCTGCCTTCCTTAGCAATAGCACTTAGTCTTATATACTGCTTCATAGTGCTTTACAGCCCTCTCTAAGCAGTTTACAGATTCAGCCTCTTGCCCGCAACAATCTGGGTCCTCATTTTACAGATCTTGGAAGGATGGAAGTCTGAGTCAACCTTCAGCCAATGAGAATCAAACTGCCAAACTGCTGGCAGCCAGAAGTCAGTAGAAGTAGCAGTATTGCCTTCTTACCACTGCACAGCCATGGCTCATGATGAGCTCCAAAAGGTGCTTTGGAGTGTCCCTTCTTGCTCTGTAGCAAGACAAGGATGCAGTCAGTGTTCCACTTCTATAATCTTGCCGCAGAGATCTAAATACAGAAGAACCCCGATGGTGCAATGGTTAAAATGCAGTATCGCAGGCTAGTTCTGCCGGCTGCCAGGAGTTCAATCCTGGCCAGTTCAAGGTTAACTCAGCCTTCCGTTCTTCCAAGGTCAGTAAAGGGAAAACCCAGATTCTTGGGGGCAATATGCTGACTCAATATGCTTAGTGAGCACAGTAAAGCACTATGAAGTGGTATATAAGTCTAAGTGCTATTGCTACTGCTGGTTGGACTGGTAGCCCTCCAGAAGTAAGAAGCACAAGGCTGTCTAGAACAGGAATTGGCAACTTCACCCCATTTTGCAAAGGCATCTCCAAAATCCAAAAGAATTCTTCAAAAAGTGAGGTCTCGGCATATTTCTATAATCTTGGAAGAGTTCTTAGCAGTGACTTCTAAGCAGGGGTGGGATTCTACAGGTTAGGACCAGTTTGGGAGAACCAGGTGTTAAATTTGCATCTGGTTTGCTGAACAGGTATTTGAACCGACCAGCTGGCCTCAACCACTCCACCCTGTCCCTCCCAGGAGTCCCCACGCAGCCCATTTTCGATGCAGGTAAGTACAGGGTCCACATGGAGGCTCTGGGAGGGGGAAAAAACTTACAGAAGTACCGGAAGTCTGGAAACAGGCCTGTTTCCAGGTTCCACAGGGCCTCCAGAGCCTGGGGGTAGGCCATTTTTGTCTTCCCAGAGGTCTGAGGGAAGCCTCCGTACCCATGGTAAGGTGAAAAATGGCCCTCCCGGAAGTTCCAATAGGCCACGCCCACCATGGCCATGCCCACCCAGCAACTGGGCAGCAAACCAGTTGCTGGGATTTTTGAATCCTACCCCTGCTTCTAAGGGAATGTCCAGGGAAGGATACCAGCCTCTTCCCTGCCAGGAGCAGAACTGACCATGATAACAAAAGGGGTGAAGCTACCTTCGTTCCTAAAGAGATGACCAACCAAGTAACTGCAGGCATTCAGCGTCTGCGGTGGCTTCCCTGCAACCTTTTGTATAAACTGCCACTCTTTTAATTTGAAAACACATTGAAAGGTAGTTGCTGCAAAGTATGAATCCCCAGAGGGTCAAGTAGCATGTGTTGTGAAGACAATAGCAGTATATAATTAGATACAATTTTGAGGGGAAATATTAAAGCAGTTATTAAAAGCAGCGAAGTGTGACAGATGAGGCTATAAAGTACAGTTGTGGGATGAGTCAGGACAGTAGGATTGGAAAGGGCAATTGGCCAACGCAAATCTTTTCATAAAGAAGAAGTTTGCCAGAAATTATTCTAAACCAGGGCAAGCAATGGCCATGGAATTCCACATCTTTTCCTTGGGGGTGAAGAAAAATGTATGGGAGGTGGGCTGAAAGCTTTGTACCAAAGATTTTCTGACATCCATATTGGACTCAAAGAAATTATCTCCAAATTCTTCTATCTCTTTTGTTATGAAAAATAATATCTCTCCTTTCCTATCCTTTCCTTTCCTTCTTCTATCTTCCTTTCGTCTCCTCGCCTCTCTTCCCCTCTCCTTTCCTTTCCTTTTTTTCTATCTTTGTCCTTTCCTTTCCTTTTACTTCTTTCCTTTCCTTCTTCTACCTTCGTTTCCTTTCTTTTCCTTTCCTCTCCTCTTCTCCTTCCCTTCTCCTCCCCTCTCTTCCTTTCCCTTTCTTTTTCCTTCTCTTCCTCCTCCTCCCCCTCCCTCTCCTCCTCATCGTTTTGTTTTCTTTATGAACATTTGCAAACTCATTCTGGGAGTCCACTAGAGCAGCAGCCCCCAATCTTTTGGGCACAAGGGACCGCTTCCATGGAGAGTTTTTTCCAGAGTGGAGAGGTCGAGGTTTTCTGTGCTGCCTGCATTCCATGGATGGAGCTTTTCTTGTTGTGCAACCTGGTTTCTGATATGCCACGGATCCTACAGATCAGGAGTGGGTGGGTTGGGGAACTGGAGCCAGAAGTAAAAACTACACCAAAAAGAATATCAATATATTGATTGTTTCCTAGTATGATTTGATTGCTTATTTGTACCCTGTGACTATCATTAATTGTTGTACCTTATGATTCTTGATGAATGTATCTTTTCTTTTTATGTACAGTACACTGAGAGCATTTGCACCAATAAATTCCTTGTGTGTCCAACCACACTTGGCCAATAAAGAATTCTATTCTATTCTATTCTATTCTATTCTATTCTATTCTATTCTATTCCATTCCATTCCATTCCATTCCATTCCATTCCATTCTATCAATCCAAACAATCTATCTTTGGGATCTCCAAGTAAAATAGTCAGGTGAGTAGGCCAGCATAGTCTCTCAGCTCCATTGTTTGTGATCAAAGCCTGAGCAATTGAATTGCCATTTAGTTGTGATGTTTTATTTTAGAAGAGACTCATGAATTAGTTACCACCTCTTGCTTCTATGGTTCCCCTGAAATCCCATGCCTGTGAAAACAAGCCTACCGCTACTTTCTTAATGAAGGCTGCTGTGGACAAATGGCTAAGTAGTTCCCAGCTCAAATTTACTGTTACAGAAATTCACTAGGTGATTTTTGGCTATCGAGGTGGGGGGGAAGCTTATTGCTGATGACAAAGAGCTAGTTAAAGGAACTGGAAAGATAGCACCATACCAAAGGGACTATTAAATCAATAGGAACAAAGACATTGTTAGAAAAATCCACCAAGTTTAATTTTACCCACTTTCTGTTTTTGATAACCCTAAGTTCATTCTAACTCATTTGCATAATACAAGCAATTTTTTTTAAAATCAGAGAAGCATTTCACTGAGTTTTCATGCTCATTTGTCCTAATGTATTTCTGTGTGGTTTTTCTCCATGCATACATTTTTCCCAAAGTGATATTTGACACTGTAATGCAATTTCACTGTCAGCCAGCCCTTGAGGGTTGAGGATTTGTCTTTAAATGAACCCAAACTCCAGCTCCTCTTTAGGACAATGGTGGTTTATTCAATATATCAGCAAACAACAAATACTCTAATCAGGCAAGAATGACTAAAAGCCAGGCAAGGTTATCGCTGGGTTTGAGTTTGCTCTCTTTCCTTTTATTACCATTATCATGAGACATATCCCACCACACCCAGGCCTATATGCAGTTCTAGTTCTGGCCACACCTAACCTATTATCTCTAAATGCTGTTAACCCTATTACACGTCTACATCCCTAACCTATTCTGACCCTCACTAACTGGTCCCCACCTGGTGCCACCTTCACCATGTCTTAATGCTTAATTAGCACCTATATGTGCCCCAACCTCCTCTAACAATATGTACCACATCAATACATGAAAAAAACCATTTCCAGTCCCGCAGTTGCTTCAGAACCCATCCTGCAGCTCACAGCTCTGCTAAGTTATTCTAAAGCAACCTTCAACACCATTGGCCAGCACACAAGCAGCAATACAGATCCAGCGTCAGCAGAGTTAAGGTGATATTCTTCACTGCCAGCTTACTTGCTGAGGGGTGTGTTCGGAGCTGACGGGCTCCATAGCAAACTCAAAGCCCGACATTTACATTATTATCAGGAGTGGGATTCTACCGGTTCGGACCCATTAGGACAAACTGGATGTTAAATTTACATCCGGTTTGCTGAACCGGTAGTTGAACTGATCAGCTGGCCCTGTCCAGGAGTCTCCACGCAGCCCATTTTGGATGCAAGTAAATGCAGGGTCCGCGTAGAGGCTCTGGGAGGGCAAAAAATGGGCTTAACTCCCCTAATCCAACAGCTTTAAAAGAGCACCAACTGAGAGCTTGTGTTGGGTATCTGAGGGTATCATATTTTTTTTTGACTTAAGACATGTTAACAGGATGGCTTCTGTGGAAAGTCTTGTTTTCTGCTTCTACTTTGTCTTTTATTGACACCAAAAGGAAATATTGATATTTTCCAGAGCTATTTTAGTCTTTATGGAGCTTTATCTTTTCTGCTGGTGTTGTTTTTATTTCCAAACACACTGTTTGATTGTTTGCGGTGTGGATTTTTGTTTCATTTTATTCTGCGCTGCTTTATGGAATGATCTTATTTATCCTTCCTATAAATTGATCTGTACACTCCCCAAAGAAGTGTGGGATATTGGCTGGTTTAGGGCTGTGAGAGATAAATAAAATAACTGTGAGTGACCCTGGAGTATGGGTGGGGTGTAAACATGACCAATAAACCGTAACAAGTTCCAATGAGGCAGAAAAGGCTGCTATGAGGTGACAGAGCAGAAAGAAATATCCCTGAATGCTTTTTAGGATTGCACATGCCTCAAATCACCAAAGGTCATGGACATTAAGGATCAAATTACTTAAATACAGAGATAATAGAATTATCTCATTATAGAGATGGCCCATTTTCATTACAAATCCAAGGTAGTTTAACTTCACTATCACTTGAGGTTTCTTTCTTTCTTCTTCCCTCTCCCTGAGTAGTTATGTAAGCAAGAGCACTGAGATCAATCAGACTCATGGGTTTCCAAGGTGTGGGAGGCAACCAAGGTGTAGGAGGCTCATACCATGTTTACCCAAAAATAGGACCTACCCCAGACTGATTTTTTAATCTGTGCCTAATATAATCCCTACCCCCCCCCAAAAAAAATAAGCCCTAGTGGTTGGGCGTGGCCAGCCCAGGAAACAGAGAAAGCATGCAAGCCAATGGGTGCACAGCAGCCACAACACATGTAGTGTAGGTGAGCTGATTGCCTGTCCAAGCAGCAGACAGAGACAGAGGCATGGCAGGGGAGTGTGACACCCAAGGGACCAGCAGGCTGCAGCTGTTTCCAGATATCGTTGGTCCCTGCACACTTGGCGCCTTTTGTGTGTGTGATGGGGGCTAGAGTACCCAGCAGGGTTAATCACCCTGAAATCATGTTTTCCCCAAAATAAGCCCTAGTGGGGGGGTTTTTGGAGCCCGAAAATAAAGTTGTTAGGCAGATATTGTACAAACACCAGTGAATGCTTCCTGGATTTGAGTCTTCTGGCTGATAAATGAGGAAGGTTGTCACGCACCGGTAGGAATGAGTGGTTAATTATTTTTCTTTATTCTCTCACTAGTGCAACTTGCCTTCATAAAGCTGGTGGAACTATATGGCTCAGAACAGAAAGCCAGCAAGTTGAATTGGTTTTAATCCATCCGCATTAAGTTTCGACAATGCTTATAGAAGAATCCCATCCCTGCAGCCAAATAGATGTCAGAACATAGGGCTAACATAAGTGAAGCGACCTTGTTTTCAGAGTGGCTGGAAGAACTGATTTGGAGCAAACCCATCCCTCACCTGCATGAATGGAATGGAGTGGAATGGAATGGAGTAGAGTAGAGTAGAGTAGAGTAGAGTAGAGTAGAGTAGAGTAGAGTAGAGTAGAGTAGAGTAGAGTAGAGTAGAGTAGAGTAGAGTAGAGTAGAGTAGAGTAGAATAGAATGAGAGGGGAGGGGAGGGGAGGGGAGGGGAAGGGAAGGGAAGGGAAGGGAAGGGAAGAGTTGGAAAGGACCTTGGAGGTCTTCTAGTCCAACCCCCTGCTTAGGCAGGAAACCCTATAGCATTTCAGACAAGTGGTTATCCAATCTCTTCTTAAAAAACCTCCAGTGTAATGATGGTGGATTTTCTTATGGTGTAATGAAAATGGCCTCATGAAGTACTCCCAGACTTCAAGCACCAAAGGCTGTGACTCATGTTTGCCCAAAGGTTTAAAAGAACCTCCATGAGAGTTTTTTTTTCTGTTTTTAAAGCTGAGAGTTGCCCATAAACTATGAGGTGGAGATGGTGTGTTTGCTGGTTGTTGCCTTTTTCACAGACATTTTTGGATTGTCCATAAGGCCCAAGCACAGTATTGTTGTACAGTATGTAGCATGACAAGGCAAGAGGAGGAGGAGGAGGAGGACAGGGGGGAAAAGTTCAACCACCCTCTCTAAAAAATCCATTCGAAGAAATGTTAGCTCAGCTTTAATCACTGACTTTTTTTTATTCAGAGTCAGCAATTTTTGTGGGTTCCCCACCCTCTTTTGCTTCAAAATCCAAACAGGCATCCAACAAAACATATGGGGAAATCATCCCACAGCTCAAATATTTGCATTTGATTTGCTTCGTTTTGCAAGGAAGATTTTCTTTTGTCTTGGCTTCTTGGCTTCTTCCTCCTGCTGTAGCTACTTCTTTTTCTTGTAAATTGTACAAGCTTAATGTCTTTTTTTTTTTTTTTACAAACCCCCCCCCCCCTTGCTTCCTGGATGTAGTAGATCAAGGAAGTCTTATTCCTCTGAGCCTTGTCTTAGAGTGACTGAGAAATGTAGAAAAGCTCTGAGTTAGTAAGTATGACAAATACAATCCATTTGTCAAGATGTTTCTGAGCATGGACCTCAGCTTGTCTGGGAAAAGTCTAATAAAGGAGGGGCTGTCATTTTTATTCTAATGTTCTCCTCTTAGTAAGAAAAGAAAAACTTCCAACTGTTGAGTACTAAGGGGCTATTTCTAAGCCCCCTGCCTTAGGAAATCAGGGCAGCATTTTAATTGTCCATGTTTACCTACATGTGTAAAATTTTAGACCAGAATCCTAAATCTGATCCTCCATCTATGGAGAAATAAAGAATCTGTCCATTCAGCAACGAGCATCCTCCCACTTCATTAGCCCTCTTTTCAAATCACAAAAAGTTAAATTAAATCCTGGCTGTCTTAGGTTTTCTGCAGTGGTGGGATTCAGCCAGTTCGCACCACTTTGGGAGAACTGGTTGTTAACTTTCTGAGCAGTTTGGTGAACTGGTTGCTAGAAAAAATCATTAGGGCAGAGAACCAGTTGTTAAATGATTTGAATCCCACCACTGGTTTTCTGCCATATGAATTGAGTGAGATTATGCCCCAAGATAGAAAAATACTGAAATACCCATAATGGAGGAATGGATTGTGAAGATGGTGGAATTTGTAGAAATGGCAATATTGACTTGTTTGATTGAAGATAATACAACAGGTACGTTTCTTAAAGACTGGGAACTTCTTATGGACTTTCTTTTTTGCTGAAAATGGAATAAAATAATTTGGCGATTTATAGATTTTTTTTGGTTAAGAAGGGCTTGAACATGGGGAAAAGAGAATTCTGGTGGAACTTCAAAGAATGACAAAAAGTTCAAATTGCTATAAAGCAGATTGGAAGTCACTTCTTTATTTATCTTTTATTCTCTTTTTTTTCTATTTGTATTACCTTTCACACTTTTTTGAAATCTTTTCTGAGCACAATGCTCTTCCTATTTTTCCCCTGTCCATCTGCTCAGTGTGCTGTCCATTTTTAGTTAAGCTACATTATTGGTAATTAAGACATTAGTAATTCATAACTCCTCTTTGCTGATTCTTGTTTAGGATTGAGATTTCATTGACTTCCCTGTGTGATACAGAATTTTATGTCTGGAAACGAAGAATTTCCATGCAGAAGACTATAGGCAAGATGACGGAAGGAAGGGAGGAAGGAAAGGAAGGAGGGAGGGAGGAAAGAAAGAAGGGAGGGAGGGAGGGAGGAAAGAAGGAAGGACTCCTTTTTCCTTTTATTCTTCATTGATTTCATAATCACTCAAAAATCTTGTCCATTTAATACATTGATAACTAGATGTCTATTAGCCAAGAATCTTACCTGCAGTAATTTATTTCTCTCACACCTTTCCTTGTGTGTGTCTTTCCTCTTGAGGAGACCAAGAGAAATGTAGTTGAATTACCTTCTGAAGAAAGAACAAAGGGCAGAGACAGGATTGTAGCTAGAGAAGTTTGAGGCTGTGATGCCACCTACCGTCAAGAATGAAGCCAATGACCCAATAGGAATCTTCTAACGCTACCAATTAGCCTCCTTTCCTGCCTTTCCTCCTTTCCTGCCTTTCATGCCATACTGAAAATGCAAGATTTTGTAAGTGCCACTTTGTAGCCTGAAAATTATAGATATGCTGGTTAGTGAGGACAGGGAAGAAGATTTAATGGGGGATTTATGATCCAAGCACAGTCCTTTTGGACTGTGTAAATAGTAAATGAGGAATTGCAAAGGTTCTTTTTTGTTAGTGGTCTTCAGAGATTTTTTCTCCTGCTGGATAGTGTCCAAAGCATGAAATAAAATATTATCTCTGATGCAGATGGAAATGGCTTCATAGAGTTGAGGATTCAAGAAAGCTTTCATTTTTTATTTAGGTTTGTCTTTGAGTTGGGCAATGTAGTAATATTCTCAATAAATAAATAGGAAGAAGAGATGTCAAAAAAATGTCATACAACCTGTTATTGTGTCTTTTCCTGGTCTCTCCTTTTTCTCTTTTCTTGACCCAACTCAGGAAAACTGCTGGAAAACTGCAGCATACTTGATCAATAAAGAATTCTATTCTATTCTATTCTTCTTTCCAATCGCATTAATAGTCTATTATATTCTATTACTATACTATTCTGCATTCTATTTTATTATTTCCAATCACATTAATATTCTGTTCTGTTCTGTTCTGTTCTAATCCATCCCATCCCATCCCATCCCATCCCATCCCATCCCATCCCATCCTATCCTATCCTATCCTATCCTATCCTATCCTATCCTATCCTATCCTTTCCAATCTTATTCTGTTCTGTTCTGTTCTATTCTATCCTATTCTATTCTGCATTCTATTTTATTCTTTCCAATCACGTTAATATTCTATTCTATCCTATCCTATCCTATTCTAATCTCTCGTTCTCTGGGATCCTACCAACTCCTTGAATCAAATTCAAAGCAAAATCACATCCAAGGCATGGATCCATATAGCTTTCTGGAATGATCTGGCTCTCTTTTGCTTGTTCTGATTTTTTTTTAACTTTGTTCTCATTGAATGATATTAAAGTTTCACAATGGGTCCTATAGGTTTATAAAGAAGGCTGGATGAGCAAATTCTTCCAGCATCTGATTCTTGTTTCATGTCATAAATAAAATCACCCACAACATGCAATGTGCCAAGTATGAAAAGAATAATTCCTCTGCCCTTAAATGCAGCAATTGGCTCCATTGTCTTTAGTAATAATAATGTGAACCAGATACTCTCAATAACCAGGGATGCTTGAGTTGTCCAATTCTCTTGCTTTTTATGCTTCCCCAAATGAAACTGAAGACACTTTCCCTAGGAGACCACTAACAAGGGAATCAAGGCATTAAGAGCCCTTAAATGTGGCTGAAAATTAAATCAAGATAGTTGATTGTCCTTGGGAAAAAAGCCAGGTCAATAATAGGTTCTACTTCCTTGTTTATTTTTTTTTCTGGGGTCGAGAAATAAAAGGCAAGCTAGTTAACTCAAAATCCTGACATTGTTCAGTAAATATACTTTTAATTGTCAATGGAGACACAACACACAGGGTACCCTTTGACGTACTTCTGTGAATTGACTTGAAGAGACACATGAGACTAATTTTCCTCTGCATTGTCACCTCCAGTCAACAAGTGCTTGGCTATTTTAAATCTGTCCTTTCAAGAGTTTGTCTCTCCTCTTTTTCTTTTTTGTTTCTTGGTCCTTGTTTTAGGTGACAGAGAGGTTTGTTTTATCATCTAGCTATCTAGCTATCTATCTTGTCAGCTATCATCATTGATCATCACCATTATCATCATCTCTCTCTCTCTCTCTTTTCATCATCCTATCTATCTACCTACCTACCTACCGGTATCTACATCTATCTATCTATCTATCTATCTATCTATCTATCTATCTATCTATCTATCTATTTTCATCATTCTATCTATCTGTCTGTCTGTCTGCCTGCCTGCCTGCCTGCATGCATGCCTGCCTGCCTGCATGCATACATACATACATACCGGTCTATCTATCTATCTATCTATCTATCTATCTATCTATCTATCTATCTATCTATCTATCTATCTATCTACCTACCTACCTACCTACCTACCAACATACCAGTATCTATCTATCTATCTATCTATCTATCTATCCATGCATGACAATCAAACCATAAAAACAATTGTGGAAACAGTTATCCCCTGGATAGATGAACCCCCTGCATATCTTATATTTAAATATTATGAAACTTAGGGTGGGGCTTACTGAAATTGCTTCCCCATGAGATTGGAACAGGAGCAAGTCTGATCTTCTTCAAGGAAGGATCTTGGCTGGGAGGGGAAGGATGGCTGATTTTGTCAGGATTGGCTGTGTAGCCTTCCATTTGTCTTTCTGTCCTTGCTGCACTGCAGGAGAAGAGATTACCCAGCCAGGCGATTTTTCATTCCTGTTTCACTGCAGGAATCCAGGTGAAAAGATGAATGATGCGCCTCAAGCTTTGGGGGTTTTGCGATTCCATGATCTTGGAGGCAAACCAGAAATCGTAATAAATTGCCTAGTCCTACTTTGGAGAATTTATAACACTCATTATACGAAACTGTGCCCAAAGAGCCACCTTTTTTTTTTTGTTCAAACCTATGCAGTTTTGATATATATATATCACTGTAAATTTGTACCAGATGTGTAGATTACTCCATAGGTCAAAATCTGGGAACATCATGCTCCATGAATATAATGCCCAAGACCTTATTGCAGTGATAAATTTCCTTTTAGCATTTTTTTTCTCCTCTAGTACTACAAATATATTTAAGTACAGTTGATTTCTCTGTGGAAACATAGATTACTGAATAATGAAATATCAATGGAGGTTGCTGTAAGATGTCAAACGCTTCTCCGTTGCTGTTCGGCTGTCTTTATGGAGTTACATCCAGGTTTACTTACTGTTCCATCTTACCAGAAATGCTTAAAGTCAAATACTAAAGCAAACTTTGGACCAGTGGTGGGATTCAAAAATATTTTCTACTGGTTCTGTGGGTGTGGCTTAATGGGCGTGGCAGGGGAAGGATACTGTAAAATCTCCAGTCAGAGGCAATATTTGCCGGTTTTCTGAACTACTCAAAATTTCTGCTACCGGTTCTCCAGAACTGGTCAGAACCTGCTGAATACCACCTCTGCTTTGGACTAACCCTGCAATCATCTCCGGGCTTAGCATTTAAAATTGCTTCCTTGGGCTACCAGTTGTGAAAAAAACTGAAACCACAAGGTTGCAGATGTAGGAAATGTTTCCTTTCTTTCTATCTAGCGGTCATCTGTTTTTATACCTTTACATGTATATCAGCGGACACTTCATTTTAGAGTTTGTCCTTCATTTTATTAGCGAAGATGTGGCCAGATGGTCTTCGTGCCTTGAACTTTGCATTTGTTTTCTTAAAATTCTCTGTATTTATATCCAATTTGAATCTGACATGATGGAAGAGTCTTCTTTGACGGTAATTCAAATTAAAGAATTTGTTTTCTGGTGCCATAGAAGATGTGGCCCACCAAGGCACTTTTGGAATTTCTGCACTGAAGGAGTGGTGGTATGCTACCGGTTTGGCCCGGTTTAGCTGAACCAGTAGTAAAAAATACCCTCTGACAATCAGCTGAGAGGAGAGAAAAGTGCAGGATCGGCCCTCCCATAGGCCTTAGCTGGTGTGCAGGCCTGTGCAGACTGGTGTTCAGGCCTCAGCTGGTGTGGGAAAAGCTGCATGCATGCATTAGGTATGCACATGTTACGTGCACGCATGATCACTGAACCGGTAGTGGAATAGGTAGGATCCGACTGCTGCACTGAAGATCCAGTTTTGGTTAAAGTTTTGTGTGTTGCTAAATGCGAGCGAAGATAAATTGCTTTGTGATGAAACCAAAGTTCTGTAGGAAACACATATGTTTGTTCCTCCAAAACTAACTGACCTTATTATATTTTATTTATTATTAACCCTGGCCAAAAAAAAAAAAAAAAAAGGTAATCACACAACTTATTAAAGATTTGTTTTCCTCTTCAGACAGACACACGACAGGTTTTAAAGCAGTAAAACCATTGTTTGTATCACCTGTAGGGACCAAAGCCTGTGAAATCCAGGTGATTTCATCAGGCAAACAAAGGAAGAAACCTTTGGCAGGAAAATAAATGTTGTAAGTTAAAAGAGGGAGAGAAGCTGGTTCTGCGGCTGCTGGGAATCTTCCACTCTTCTGAAGGGTTTTTTCTCCATCTAGTGGAAGAATGGAAATCTTCAGCTTGAAACAATTATCTGTAGTTATTGCATATAATTAAAAATGGCCATGGAACACACCCTCTGTCTTTAATTGGGTGCCCATCATCTGGAATTGCAGTCCAAATTCATGCACAAGGCCCAAATTGGGGATGGCTAGAATCTAATTATTATTATTATTTTTACAGAGAAGAACAGACATGTGGACACAAAGATCTGTAATTCTCCTAAAGCAGGAGTGTCAAACTCAAGGCCCGTGGGCCAAATCTGGCCTGCAGGGTGCTTACATCTGGCCCATGGGGCTGGCCTGGAAACAGCGAAGGACCAGCCCTCAGTATCTCTGCCAGCGAAAATGGAGCTTGGTGTGTGTGTGTGTGTATATGCTCCATTTTCACTGGCAGAGGGCTAGTAAAACAAACTAAAAACAAAACAAAAGGAGAAATGTTTTCCCTTTTACATTTGAGCATGCAAGAAGGGACAGAAAAAGGGTAAGAGGAAAGACAAAGAAAAAGAAGGGAAGATGGGAAGAGAGCAAGGAAGGAAAATAAGGGAAGAGGGGAAGGAAGGGAGGAAGGAAGGAAGGAAGGAAGGAAGAAAGGAATGAAGGAAGGAAGGAAGGAAGGAAGGAAGGAAGGAAGGAAGGAAGGAAGGAAGGAAGGAAGGAAGGAAGGAAGGAAGGAAGGAAGGAAGGAAGGAAGGAGTTTATGAGAAGGAGGGAGGCTCTGAGGGAAGTCCTGCCTTAACACTTGTCCATCACAGGTGCCCCGATATAAGTGACATCAAGCTGGCCGTGCCCACCATAGTCATCCCCACGGCCCCAACCATGCCTCACAACCCCAATGCTGCCCTCAGTGAAATTGAGTTTGACACCTATGTCGTAAAGGCTTCAGAGAAAGAGACAAGTGTAGGTTCCTCTTTGGGCTGAAAAAAATTAGCTCCCAAGGTGGCAGGAACTTGGGAGAAAATTTACACATAGTCCTTGTCTTTCAACTGTTTGTTTAGTGACTTTTTCAAAGTTACAACAGCATGGAAAAGAAGTGACTTATGGCCCTTTTTCACACTTACAACCATTGCAACATCCCCATGATCACATGATCAAAATTTGGATTCTTGGGAACTGTTTCATATTTATGACGGTTGCAGCGTCCCAGGGTCATGTAATCATCTTTTGCAACCTTCAGACAAACAAAGTCAATAGGGAACCAGATTCACTGCACCACCGTGTTACTGATTGAACAACGGCAGTGATTCATTTAGAAATGAGGTAAAATTTACTTAAAAGCTATCTCGCTTAGAGAACAGAAACATTGGGTTCCATGGGGGTCATAAGCTGAGGATGACCTATTAGTGACCCAGGACAAGGTTTACAAAGTGAGATGGTGTGTGCCAGGGGTAGGATTCTACTGGTTCAACCCGGTTCAGGCAAAATGGTAGCTCCAAAGATCAGCTGGGAGTGAACCAGTTCGCTCTGACTATCAGCTGTTGGGCCCTCCTACCCATCTGTGCTTTCTTTCCAGATTTTCCAGCCCAGCTGCTTCGCACGGCACAGTGGATTGCCGCGCATCAGCTGTTTTACACACAGGGCTTGCAGCAGAAGGTGAGTTGCAAATGATGCACGCACATGAAGTGCACACTCACCGAACTGGTTGCTACACTAGTTGAATCCTGCCCCTGCTGTGTGCCACATATCCATATGTTTCAGGACTCTGTGTCATTAAAGAGAAGTGTGCCGAGGAAAAGTGTGAGAGTATTAAGAAGAGTCAATGAAAACCATTGCAATTTGTATTCATTCTTTGCCGAATAAGTTTTCTGTCTTTTGCCACCCATCTCACATTTGTCTCAGAGCAAAGTGTCTGTAGAAATTCTCAGTCCTCCAAGCCATGGTTATCCCAAAGGTGTTTTTTCAAAATACTTTCTTGGTTTCACTTCTCATCAGTTCTGGCAGGATGGTGGGGAGGGATGGAAGGATCCTATTTCTTCGCAGTCATCTGGTTGTTAAGTACTCTCTCTGAGATTTGTCCAAAAGCCAACAAGAGTTGAAATATTAAAAAGAACAAGAGATGATGGATAGACACATGATACTTCCTAATATGGGAATTGCTTTATTAAGGGTTAGAAAATAGAGGTAAAAAGTAGAAATTGGGAAAATATCATTATGTATACTGCCACATAATATGATATGTTATAATTACTATGTATACATAAATGTTAGAAGTTGAAAGATTATCATCATGTATATACCTAAACAGTTGTCATGCCCCTGTTGGAGTCTGATTCCGAGGGAGAGGTGGAACAGCTGACAGAAAGTGGGAGTGTGGCTCCGGTGGTTGTGGAGGAAACTGGGGAAGGGCACAGTCTGGCTGGGCATTCATAGGAAGACCTAGGCCCACCCCCTCTGCATCCTAGGGCACGCATTGAGGAACAGATAAGGGAGCAACATGGGTTATGGGGGAGAAGGAGGCCCTGATTCCCTTCATTGGCTGCAGCTGGGGAAACAAGATAAAGAGGGGGTTT